>CP125974.1:49705240-50305240 GCA_030063025.1 Avena longiglumis | reverse complement strand
CGGAGTCGTTTTCTTAGAGCCGAGTCTTAATCACTGCTAGCTAGTTTTACAACTCGACCAAAGTCGTTTTCTTGCTCGAAACTTAACAGAGCCGAGTCTTAATCGGTGCCAAGAAGAGAGGACAAAGGAGGCGTTTGACACGGCAAGTGGGGCAGCGACGTGTGCAGAGCCCGATCACGGTCTAGATTTGGTCGGCAGTCGTTGCATCATCTCAAGTTGTTTCCGTGCTCTCCCGTGAGGAGGTAAATCCAGTTTTTTTTTTTTTTTGAGGCAAGGTTTCTGTTACTAACTGAAATCCGAGGATAAAAAACCCGTCCTTTTCAACAGCAAGAAAACGACAGGAAGTTTGAAAATCCATACTATTCAATCACGCTCCTCCTCATAGAGACAGACTGGTACACCGTCTCTTTCGCTCGCCAACCAATCATGCAACGCTCCTCTGATTGGGAGCCATTGCCAATTAGTAGAAGAAGAAGATTGAGCAAGATTCCTCCTCACCGAATCCAACTTATCTTACAGTACACCCAATCCATCTAAAATACAAAGAATATACTACTACTACGAGACAACAACAACAGCAGCAAGCACTATTCTAGAGAGATCCATCAATGTCGCCGGCCGGACTAGTACACCAGCATCGTTACATGACGGAGCATGCGTTGGGGTTCTCGTCGCTGAAGGCGGCGGTGTAGCGTGTCTCGGTGGAGGACGCCCTGGCGAGCGGCGCGGCGGAGGGGTCCCCGATGACGTTGCGGACGTACCCTGCGGGGGCGCGCTTGTCGTATGCCCCGGGCGCGTAGGGGTGCGCCACCATCTCGTAGGGCACGTACGGCCACGGCTCCACCCGCTTGCCGGTCTTGTAGGCGACGCGGCGCATGACCTTGGCGGCGTCCACGTACCCCGTCACCGTCACCTTGTTCTGCTTCGCCACCACCTCCACCGAGCTCACGCCTGCGTAGGAAGATACACATGTTCAGCAAAGCTTGCCAGCTACCCAGATCTGACCAAAGAAGTCAGGGCAAGATTTTCCTTTTGCAAAGTTCAGATGTTGGTTTTCTTTCCATTGAAGGAGAAACATGTGCGGAGAGGAATCAGGTTCGACCCAAAGGAGAAAGCTCCGATGTTGGCGAACATATGTTTGCAGCTTTCACTTGGTTTTGCTTTTTAGGGTGGGAAAAAGATGTGTGTGATTCATTCATGCCGAGAAAAGAAACCGATGGATGATTTGAGCGAGCGCGTGGGCAGCAGCAGGAGTCAGAGAGGCTACCTTTCATGTCGTCGAGGGCCTTCTTGACCTTCCTCTCGCAGCCTTCGCAGTCGATCCTCACCTTCATCTCCACAGTCTGAATCCACAACAACCAACCAAGTTAAAATCCATCTTTAGAAGTTCAGAACAACCTTGAACTAGCTAGCTAGATTCAGAGATGGATCGTATTGTACGAACCTGGAACTGCTTCCTCTTCTTGATGTGGCGGCGAGTCCTGGGCAGGGAGCAGTACTCGGAGACGACGTCCACGATGCCCATCCTGCTCGATCTCGATCTCTCGCTAGATCCGGGAAGAAGAAGAGAAGGCCGAGAAATGCTCTGGATTAATTGGAGTTCGAGTTCTGTGCTGCTACCGGGTGGTGGTGGGTGTGCTCTGCGATGTGTGAGATGAAGCCTTGGAGGCAGCGGGGGGTGCTCCAGTTATAGGCGTCCCGGGGAGCGGGCGCGTCCACTGGCACCGCGACACGTGGACGCCCTCCGTCTTGTGAACACGCACGAGCGGCAGGAAGCTAGTAGGAAACGGACAGACGGAGGTGGCGCTATTATGTGTGGCTGGGTAGTGGGCCCCGCGCGTGGTCGGCAGCGCCAGGTGGCCGCATGGGTGCACCATCATGGGCCAGGTGAGGTGGGGACTGGCTGGCAGGTGGGTGAGCGAGCAACGTTCACCGCCACGGTTGTGGACTTTTTTTTTTTTTTTTTTTTGAGAAACGGTTGTGGACTTGTGGGTGTCGCTTGACTTTCATCCACGGTTACGAGGAAACGGCCAGCCGACCAGCGGCGACACGGAGAATACTGCTTGTATCCTGCCGTGGTAGCTGCCACTACGTCGTGTGTCTGCCGATGTGATGTATGTGACCACCGGCCACCGGAGCAATCTCGGGCGGTGCTCGATCTTGTCCATGTAAGTAAAATTGGAATTTGGTTGCTCTTTACCCATTGGTTAGGTTAACCTAACCTAAAAAAAATGCTCAATGGACCAAACGGTTAACCCCAAAACTATCTAGGTCCAAACGGTTCGATCCATTTCTACGAAAGGTTAACCAACTGCCGAGCGCCTCCCGTCTCCCGACCCCCGAGCGCCTCCTGCACATGTCGTCGGAGCCGCCGCTCAACCCGCTCGAGTTTAATCACGACACAGGTGTGTCCGCCGTGACGTCTCCGCGGCCGCCAACCTCGTCGTTGATCGCCTCGCCGCCCATCGCCAAGGACGCCGCACGAGCTCGACGACGGGCGGCACTAGGGCTCCTCCTTGCCTCTATGGCCATGCCGCAGCTTGATCAAGGTCGTAACTGGCGCGATCTGTGAAGCCTCCTTCATCTCGAATCCTCTGATCTCTTCTCTCTACCGGGAACAAAAGAAATCCCTTTTGCTTAGAGCGAAGGAACTCACTCTGGCCGGTTCTTATTTGGGATTTTGACCCCTCAAGTTCTTTTGCTCAGCTGCAATCTACTCGGTTCTGAGGATTACATCTCTTGTAATTTACAAGAGTAGTTGATCCATTGAATATCTTTCTAATCATGAAATGGTCAAAGCAGAAGACCGATCTCAGTACATAATCAAACTGACATGTTATACAGAAGTTTATATCCCGGTTCAGTAATTATTTTAATATCGTACAAGTTTGCAATATAAGCATGTCTCCTTGGTGCTTCTTATATAAAATCATGTTTCCAAAGAGTTTCAGTAACACTTTACATACTATTTGTTGATTTTATTTTTAGAAATCAGTCTCTAAAGTGCCCTGTGATCAGTAGTTGCGCCCTTGTACTTTGATTTGAATGCTTCTCCAGCTTGCGGGTTGTAACTCTCGACATGAGACTGTCATTGTAGATTCATCTTGGAAAATGCTTTCAGAGCTTAACTTTTACTCCTAGTGGTAGATAATAATAGCGTTAGCAAAGTAGAATAGCAAAGGACAAGACTTTTTGTAAAAAGTGGTTTGACCCTAAAATAACCAATGGTTAACCATTTGTGACCATAATAACCTAATGGTTAACCCTCATAACCAAAGATATTAAACGGTTAAATCGGTTCGAATCCGAAAGATAAATGGTTAACCAAATCCCATCCTTACATGGAAGCACGTCGCAGACCGCCGAGGAACCAGGCAGCTACCCGCCACCGGACCAGGAGCTCGTAGGTTCTTTACAGAGGTTCAGAGAAACTGAAGCAAACAGTAGTATAGGGCAAAACCCTTTTGTATGGCTCCAGTAAATCTGATCGAACAAAATCGGATAACAAAACTTCTCAGTCCAAGGCGCATAGGTTGTACTCCGTACGTGGCTACCGTGCGTCTGGTTCGTTCGATCGTTATCGACGCTATCCATCCGTCCTACTGCGCGGCACTGCCACGTGGCCATGCGGTGACCGATCCTTCTACTGTTCGGCACCGATCGTCGACGGTGACTCTGACCGGCGCTAGCTGCTACGGCGTTTCTCGTACGACCGTGACTGCGAGGCAACAGCCGAGCGCGAGCCGACCGTCGTCTTGGATCTTGCCGAGTCGAGCTAGCGTCATGGTTACCGATGCACATGCCTAATCTAATCTGCAGAGCTGGGTTACTAGACGTGGTCACGAAGTTTCGCCGTGTGGACTGGTAGTACTGTCCTCGATTAAACTAAGCAGATGGCGTCAAACAATATGGCGTCAAGTTTTTAAACAAAAAGAACGCTGCGTCGATGGAGAAGTTTTCTGTGTGCTCAGGCTCTTCTTGAACCGCCGCAAGCATCTCACGGGGCCGATTAATCCACTCGTCTTAAAATAGTCTGTTTCTGTTCTTTTGTGTCGGGCCACAGTCGATTTAGAGATGGAGTTTGGCCTGTCTAGCCTACTGTGCGCAGCGGCGTGATCCATTTGTTCGCGCTGGCGGTCGTAGGTGTTACCGTTGGGCAAGGGATCATGTAAATTAGTTGAAGATATCAAATTGGCATGCCGAAAACACATATTGACTATCAAATAATATGGTAGACGTGCGCTATCGCCTTTTGGGCATCGCCAACAAGTGGCCAATGGTTCTGAAATAAACAAAAGGGGCAATTTTTATATATAAATGTCCAAAATATGGCAGTTTCTCCGCCCAACAAGTTGCATCCGCCGTCGCCCATTGTCCTTCGGGCATCACGAGCCCTGGTGCCTGCTGCCTCTTCGCAACCCAAGCCGTGCGATCGGGGTCGGCGATGCTATCCAGGTCGGTGAGCATGATGACGTTCTTCTCGGCCATGATCTTGGCTTCAGCCTCCTTGGCCTTGGCCTCTACCTCTAGCACCCTAGACCTGGCCTCGGCCTTCTTGGCATTGGCTTCGGCCTCCGCCCCCTTGGCCTTGCCCTCGATCTCCATTAGCCTAGCCTTGGCGTTGGCCTCCTCCACCTCGATGGACCTCGTCTGCAGCTCGACAAAGGTCTTGGCGGTGGCCTTTTTCTCTTTCCGCCGCCTCTCCTCCCTCTGGCGATGGCATCTTCCTTCTTCTCCAGGATCTTCTTCAAAGTCTCCTGGAACGCCAGGGAGCCAGCCTGGCGAGCGAGGTCGGCCTCCGTGGCCTCGTGGCCACCAAACCGGCGGGCACGGCCGGCAGTCCCATCGCTTGCAGAGTTGAAGAAGCCTTCATCATTATCGTCGTCCTCTAGGTTGACGACGCCTCCCGTCGAAGCATTGATCTTGCCCTTCTTTTTGTTCATTTCTCTCCAAAGGGCAAAACTAGTCTCCCATTTTTTGGTGTCCTTGATCAACATCCAACAATTGGTCAAGGTGAATGCCTTGTTATCATTCACCGTCTTGAAGTGCTCCATTGCCTTCAAGACCTACACATATGAATGCCAACAATGGCTAAATGGAAATGCAAGACATTGACAAAAGAGAGCAAAAGGTTGTACCATATCAACCGGCTGTAGGCCACTTATTTTACACTCGGCATGGATGGTGCCCCAACGCTTGGAGAGGGAGATATTGTCCCTCTCGCTAAAGAAGGCGTCCGACCCGAATTTCCTATGCTCGTGGAAGAACCTATCCACCTTTCTTCAATAGGCAAAGTCCCTTTGCTCGACGCCAAATAGTGGATCTTGTGAAATATCCATCCATGCCTTGCATAGGAGCCTATCCTCGTCGGGGGTGTAGCTCGAGGTTCGTTGGCTCAACTTCTTGCCGTCGGCAAGTGAGGCCACGAGTGAAGCGGACAACGACGCGGCTGTGACGCCCTCGCCCATGGAAGTGCCATCGTTTACAAACAATGCCTCGTCCGCAATGTTGCAAACATCTTGTTGGGTCTCTTGCTGCGTCTCCGGCTTGGCCTCGCCGTCGTCGGCATAGCCGCCGCCACCCTTGTTGATCATGTCATGGAGGACGCCTTCGCCGTTGTTGCCCATGAAATCCTACACCCAGTTTGGCCATCATAAGCGGCGGGAGCAGTATACTGGCAATGGCGAAGAAATGTGGCGACCATACCGTGTCGTCGGCACCGGAGGCTCGGCCCGCATTTCACCGAACAGGTTGACTGACGTCGGCATGTTCACGGTAGAGATGGACCGCCTCTTTGTCGACGCCTCCGGGGTTGCGTTCGCGGTGGATGGAGTGCGGTTCAAGTCGATGGCGGGCTCTCCCGCCTCCGACGACGCCACGCATGGATGGTTGAACCGGGACAGCTGGTGGCCTCCAAGCGAGGGCGTGTGCGGCCCTCATCTGGTGGTGGTGGCCGGTAGGCGTGGAAGTGACAGCCGGTAGAGGACGTGCCGTGGCGGTGCGGGAAGAGAGACGGCGCCGCTGAAAAACGGCGGTCATCGCCTCCTGCTTGATCATGTTGACGGCATGCTTGGCAACATTCACTGCCAGCTCATTGGTGTAGACCATGTTCTAGGTGGGCGAGGAAGCGATCGTTCTCCTCCCGGCTTCAGAACATCCCAAAGATTAGAGCTTAGAAATAAGTCAACCCAGATGTGTGCATTGCATTCATGCATAGAAAAATCCGAATAATTTTCGCGCTTTTGAACAAAACTTGTCAAAGTGATTTAAGCTTCTCTTAACTTGATGGAATTGAAGTAGATCATCAAGTTGACTGCGATAAGTTTCAATATGACCTTTGCTAAAATCTTATTTTGGGTAAACATGATTTGATCTAAGGGTAGATCAAATGTAATAAGAGTTAAACCCTAATACATGACTTAATGGATTATATTTGATCCTCAAGTAATCATATCCTAGTATTCATTACACAACCCAAGAATAACAAGTTATAAATATAACTTAAGTAATAAGAATGTAACAACTAATTCTTGATCGATCTAATCTCATCTACTTATACCATGAGTATCATGGTAATACCTAATCTTAGCCCTTTAGTGTGATTGAGTAGGAAAGAAATCAAGTCAAGATCATGCACCATATATATTTCTTTCCATATCAATCCTTATGGAATCCTATCTCAATATATGTTGTTCATCAATGTTGAGTAATCAACTATTGATTCACCAATTCTTAACCTATCAACTTTTGTCCTTATCATAACAATCACTCTAAGTCCTTAGAGAATGAAGTAAGAAGAGGTAGATGGTAATGCTAGTATTAGATATCATCTATAGGATGGGAGTGGTTGAAGGAAATCAAAACAATGTGGTAACAAAGAAGATTACAATGATGAATCATGAAGATAGATACCAAGGAGTAATCTTATTGGATTAAGTAATCATAGTCCATGAATAGCATTCCTTAATCCAATAGAGACACTAAAAAGATAATTTCAATACAATTGTAAAGTTGTATTAATGAAGCCTTGTTTAGCCAACTAGAAACCTGAACCATAAAGGATCAAAGGATTATAATGATCATGCCTTACTCACCAGTATTGAATGATTATACCAAGTATAAGTGACATTTGTGGATAAAACATGATTGAACCATACTATATATATTATCCTAGATTAGCCATGACAAGTCATACTAATATAATGAGAGTTTGGAGTATAATATACTGGAATCAAGTAGAGATATGATAGTATGATTAAGATGATGCTAGAGCACATTGAATTAGAGAAGTAGTATCTTCCTCTTGGGAAATACTAAACACTTAAGGAGAGTAGAATTTGATATATACATCCATTAGAGTAATGTTAGTGATGGATGATTAAGGAAGAGTATGAGTGGAGTTAGAAGTAACTACTTGATGGATCAGAGATTATCAGCAGTAGAATAGTTGATTTAACCAAGTATGGATATGAGAAGATTATGAAATGTTTTAGTGTCCATCTCATTGGAATTATAAATGGATTTAGAAAAATAAAAGGTGGATAAGAACATTTTTGTGAAGTAAAGCACATCATGTTAACACATGATGTTAGATATGAAGAAGTAATATATATAGGAAAGGAATACCTTAATCAGAAGTCCAGAATTATGAAGTATGGAATATAGGAATCCTTGTTAAACACTAAACCCTAAATCTAAAAACCAAACCTAATATCCACTTTCTATGGTTGATCTATCATCTTGTTTCCACATTGCTTTATAGGAATATTTTCCTATAACAAATAAATTAAGCACATCTTTTCACAATTCCCAATATCATAACCATATGTGCTTAGGAGTATCTTTATCAATTCTTTCTCATAAGTCATTCTAAATAATCACCCCACTGTTTGTAAAAGGTAACATAATTCTGATCACAAACATAAAGACAATGTGTTTAGCCATTAATATTTATTCATATCAACAAAAGAATATAAATGTATCAAGAACCCTAAAACTCTAGGGCAAGCAATTATAATTTCAAACCATATTAGTACTTAGAACTTTATGTATCAAATAATTATGAATGATCAATATATATAAAAGTTTCTTTAATATTATAAATAAATAAGAATTAAAACTCATGGTTTTATAGTAATACATTCTTGAATAAGTTTATGAATTTTAGCTCAATAAAATTTATATCAAAAGCCTTACATATAATAATAAGAAAAATATATATATAAAAAGAAAATAAAGAAATAATCATTATACAATAAAAATTCACAAAATGACTTTGAATATATTTTAGGATTTGCTGCAATTATCTAGCAGATAAAATTCTATATAAAATTTCAAACAAATAAGTAAAATACAAATCTTAAAACAAATATGAAAATACAAACCTGAAAATAAAACAGAAAACAGAAAAGAATAAAAAAAGAACTCAAACCAGAAACTGGCCCATGGCCCATTACCCCTCTCAGTTACTCGTCGCTCGCGTGCACCACATTGCATCCCATCTAGCCCACGACCGGCCTGTGTACCCCTTCGACCTCTTTTTCCTTTCTTCCTCCTCGTGACAGAAGGCTTCGCTAGAAGCATTTCGGTGGAGCTCCTAACCGCCTCGATCAACGCCACGATTTGCGCGCCGCTCCGTAAGCTCTATCGAGGATCGCAGATCGCGTGGAAACCTTGCACGCCATCCCTTCCCCTATCTCTTCCTCCTCTCAAATTCTTCCTTGAAACCCTAACTCGCGATAGCTCGAGCTAGAGCTTCGCCGCTCCCCATTCCCGAGCCACGCCAGTGATGCTTGGAGGACTCGCCATGTTCGTCTCTGTCGATTGCCCCGAAGTGTGCAAGCAGGCGAGGTCTCCACTGCCGCAATTCGACCCTCGTTCCCGAAGTCCGGCCGCCGTCGTCCATCTCAATTCCGGCCACAATTTCCTTCACCGAGCCTTCCACGAGCTTCCTGGTGAGCTACTGAGCATGCTACTGCCTCCCATTGATTTAATTGCTTCTTATCCTGAGCCACCGTCGTGCGTCACCGTGAACCGCCGCCGGTCGTCGTCGTGCCCTGCTTTCCGATGACAAAAAACGAGCGGCTCAACCACTCTTTGACTCGCCTTTGTTCCCTCGTTCTAACCCACCAAGCCTTAGCTCCGCGCGCGCTCTGGATCGATCGATTGATCCTCAAATCTATGAGGATCATCTCGGGTGATGTCAGCATGACATCATGCCAACGCCACCTCAGCCCAGTCAACACAATTGACTTGGTTTGTGCCCATGTGGCATCTGAGGTGTACTCAACCCCACTAGTCAATGACCCTGGGGTAGATCCAGTCTGGGTGTAAAAAGTTTAGTGTCTGTTTAGGAAATAATTAAAACAATATAAATTCAAATATCAATATTCCAGAAATGAAATAAAATGATTAAATCTTGTAAATTTAATATCTTTTGTTTTATAAATCAGAAAAATACATATAATATATAAAAATGTTTAGAAAAATAAAATATACAACTTAAAATTATTATCGAATATTATTATGATGATTACTTAAATAAATATTATTTAGTAAAGGTTTTATAAGTAATAAAACTTTGATAATTCATATTTTAATAATGGTAAATGTTAAAAATATAAATAAAATACCAAAAATCTTAGAAAAATAAGAACTATAATTTAAAAATGTAATCATGCATTATTATTTCACTTAATTAAATATTTATTATTTATTAAGTATTTATAAAGTATTAAATCTTATAAAAATCATATCTTATTATTTATAAATCACAAAAATAAATGTAATATATCAAAATGATCATAAAAATAATACCTATGTGCTAAAAATAGTATTAATCTTAAATATTGATAATAGGAAGTCAAAATGATTTAACACATTTTAAATGCAATTCTATTTGATTTATCATTCAACATTAATGTATTTAAATATTCAAAGGGAGTTATCAAATATTAAATTCTCAAGATTATTACTTTGACTTCATAAAGTCTATTATCACTATTTTAACAACAAGTTTACAAACAAATCAAAACACTATAGTGAATTCTTAAGTAGTAAATAATATTGTGTACTTATTCATAAACCATAACCACATCCTTATCGGGAAATAAATCCCCTTATACATTTACAATGTAAAGAAACCACTACCAAATAAAAGTATAATCCTTCCTAATTAACTCTAAAGAAAACATTATAACGTAAATAAGCTACAAATATTATAAGCATAATACCTTAAGTCCATCTATGTCTTTAAAGTTAACTTTAGTCTATAATACTTTAAATATAATGCTAAAAAACTTTATTATATACTTTATAGTTAACTTTGGTCTGTTATAATTAAGCTGTAAAGCATCTCAAGTCCAAACTGTTCCAGCAAGCACAAATAACATCAACCACCTCTGATTAGCCACAAGGATTGTTTAAACCTTAATAGAGGAATATTTTCTTAAAAAATTATTCATTTTGCCACTTTAGTCAACATATGACAACTAATAATAATCACATTACATTAAGCTTTACTTATATACCTAGAATTGTTAACACTTAAGTTCATTATAAATGTCATCACTTGCAAGGTAAAACTTGAAGATAAGATAATTCACATATAAGCAGTCCTTGAGTAGCACATCTCATTAGTATATCTTATTGTTGTATGCCATTATGTTTACATGTTGTTTCACACACACTCACAAGCCTTAATATGAAGCACATGCGTGAAACTTAATTTAAAAGGGCAACACATTCCAAGAAAACCCTTTCCAGTATCCAAACCCTAAAACAACGTTACCCCCGGGAATTCGAGTTTACGAAATTGCATTACATTACTTATGCATAATAGAAACTTGCTTCTTTAAACATTAGACCTTACCGGACCAATGATGTTGATTTCAGATATTGGATCTTTTATATTGTCTTGAAGACCGTGAGTGCATAATCTTGCAATCACAAAAGGCAAGTTCACACTTTCTCATGTCCTTTGATTATTTTCTGTAAAGTATTTTGCAAATACAGTGTTGTCATCACCTGCATTTGAAAAAGGACAGAAAACACTATTTTCATAACAATGCGATTATAGGTTATTTACCATGAGGTAATAACCTACTATAAGAGTTTCGGTGGTAAAGGAACATATTATCTAGGACTTAACAACCAAAGTTGCCAGTGATTCTTGCGTCGTATATTACGCGTTGACCATAAGATTTGGAATGGGACGGAGAAGTCAGCTATATCTTTTCCCTCTCGCATGGAGCCGAATGTGCGTCGTGGTCTCATATCATTCAGAGTGCATATTATATGGTAATTTAGAGGATATGCAAGATATGGGTGGGAGCCCTCAACGTCCCCGATTTATAGTTCCGGTTTGTCTCGAACGGTTTGTACTGTCAATTGCCGTAATTCAATAGGTGGCTGGCATACACCAAGAAGACATGCGGGGTCACGGAGAAGGCAGTGATTGGCTTGGATCTTAGTCTGGGACTCACACCAAGGAAGTGTGAACTAACCTGCAATTCGGATGTGCAACAAAGCTAAGATCTCTCATGGGTAAAGTGATGCACCTCTGCAGAGTGTAAGAATCAGAATTTGTTACTCCTGTTCGGAAGGAGTCTGAACGCCAAGGGAAAGGAACTCCATGAAAGTTCTGGTAAACCCGTGAAGGCTGACGAACATAGTTTTTTAGAATAAAAGCAACCTTTGAAGAAATGTTTACGAAAATCTGCATTGCCTATGACTCACGGTATGTGGTTGTAGCTATAGTGCATCAAACACTCCTTTTCCAGTGAACTTGCTGAGTACGCTCGTACTCAAAGTATCTTCTTAACCCTTGCTAGGTTCTAAAGCCAGTATAGACGAAGACTACATCAAGTTATGCTCTAGGAATCATCATCAAAAGTTAAAGCTCTTCAATGAAGTCAAGGAAGTCAACATATATATCAACTCAAGTGAAGACGAAATTGCCAATTAAATAAGAATAGAATCTCTAGCCATAGAACCTACTAGTGTAGAGTATTGCAATAGTAGCAATGCAAGCCCCAATAGTTTAGATACTAGTATATTAGTATAATAGATTTGAGTTGATTATTTATTATAATTCTTCTCTGTAAAAAGTTTCTTTCTCTCTCTTATTCTAGAGTGTTCGCTGGATCTTGTGTAAAGAGTTGAGTTGTAATCTATAGTCATAGCTTGGACCTGCTGTATTTCTATTGTACCACTCTAAGGGATGTAATACTAGTAAACGGTGTTTTATTGGTGTTATGTCAACGACTATAGTGTACTACATCATGCAGTGATATGCCGGGTCACCGCAGCTTCGTCTCGAGCCTAACAGTGACGCGTTGATTTCTCGCCGCTACCCGCCGGCCAACGCGCTTGTTCGATTTTCGATTCGCCCTCCGCTGCCGCTTGCGGCTTTCTTCGGCCGCTCTTCTTGGCGGCGACAACGCCGGAGCGCGCATCATTAACCATGGCGGCGGGATCCATCGCCTTCCCTTCCGCTTTCGCCAGTGGAAATTTGGGATAGGTTTTTTGAAGGGAGTTGTGGTGTGGTTTCTATGGCGAGAAGGACTGTCAAAGATAAAGGAAAGACGCGCTCAAACAAGCACGATGTCGGTGCCGACACAATCGAAGCCCGATTTGATACAGATAAGTCAAGTTGGTCACGTTTATCCGGATAAATCGAGTCATTGGGATGCCGTGTATGTCCCGTCTGTCCGTGCGGACGATTTCGGACCCGCGGGACGGGATGGTCGGCTGAGTAGAGATGACTTAATTTACCGCTGCCTTGGTTATCGGCTATTCAGGCGAACAGTGTCCAACACTGCCGTGTGGTGTGTGCGCAAGTGGCCGGCTGGTGTTGAGGGTCATCCTTTTCCGATGTAGGCTAGGCTAGTCAGGCCACCGGTGTACAGCAATGTCAGTGCGTGGTAGTACTACTACTTTGCATAGGACGTCCTGTCCAAGTGCATGTGCGTGTGCGCGGCGTTTAGAGCTGTCGTTTTCTTTAATCTGTCGAATCCACCACGGACCTGCCCCGCCGACCTCCCCTCGGGACACAACAAAGCTGAGAGCAGTGGGGGAGTGTCGCTTGTTCGTTCGGATGCGATGCACCTTTCCCTCCCTCCCTCCTCGTCACCCGCTTCCAAGATATTTCCATATCCCATCACGTACGTACGTGCATCGTGCATGAACGTGGACCGTTCACACGCGCACCCGAGATAGATCTGCGTCGTGCGCTGCGGTGCAGGGAGGCGAGGCGACGCTGCTAGCCCGCGCTTCTGTACAGTTGGCTTTCGCGGGTACACGGTGACATTGCTCCAATTTTCCCTCGGCTGGCAAATTTTGACACCGCAACATCAAAGGCTGTCAACGTGTGGCATGGAGGGATATAATATAAGGGCATCTCCACGGTGAGACACGACCCTTCCGACCGCGTCCTAATCGCGTACATCCTATGGGAGCATGTCCGAACTCTTACGGACGGACGCGCGGCGTGCGAGGTCCCAGCAGGTCCGCTCATTAAAAAAAAGTAGGTTCGATCCATCCATACATCTAATCAGGAGCGTGTCCTGTCCGCGAGTGCCACTGGCTCATCCGTCAGTTATCGCTTACCGACGGCATTGATTTAGACGCGGCCAGCGACATCGATTCAGACGCAACCGCGGCAGCGATTCAGAGGGAAGGCTGACCGGCAGCAGCATGCGCGCATCAATGGCGACGAGACGGCACGCTAATCGACTGGACGCCGCCTGTGTTTCGGCGCCAGCATTGATGGCAAAGGAACGGGAAGCTGCGCGTGTTCACGGGCGGCTGGGCTATTTAACCCTGCGCCCGTCGGTGCCGCCCTGCTCACCTGTCGCCATCGCAAACCCTAGTTATCGCCACCACCACCGCCAACGATGAAGACGTCGTCGTGGCTGAAGAAGGGGAGGCGCAAGAACGACCATGAGGCGTCTGGCTCTAGCACCCAACGCTCCCGGCTGCCGGCCTTCCTCCGCGGCACATCCATGCCGCCTCCGCCGCGCTCGGAGGATTTCTGGGGCCGTCCCGTGGAGGTTCGCCCGGCACCACAGCCGGAGGGGGAGCGCCGTGAGCGGAAGTACTTTCGCATCGCGGAGTGCGAGCGCCGTTGGAGGGAGGGCCGGGGCATCAGGCACAACGACGTGTCCCTCCCCACCAGCTGGCACCTCAACCGGGACCGTGTCCCGGTGCCGCCCGTGCCCAAATTGGGCAAAGGGATGGAGGAGGAGATCCGCCGCCGGATCAGGGGCCTCTCGCCCGCCCAACGGTGGGATGTCGATTACCACTTCGAGGCGTACTGGAAGGAGTTCCTCGAGCGGGAGCACAAGGTGCGGCGCGCCACCACCATCAGCCGCGACCTACAGCCGGGGGAGGTCTACCCCGTCCCCGACATCGACTCGGACGAGAAGGGCGTCGTCAACCACTCCGATGCCGATCTCGACAACGACGAGGACAGCGATGATGACATTGTCGTCAAGCAGATACAAGGGCGACGCGCCAACCCGCCTCGAGTACCACGAGGCGCGCGGGGCTACGACAAGGACACCTTCACCGAGCAGGCCATCGCGGCCAGCGCGCAAGAGGAGAAAGCCTAATGGCGCGGCTATAAGGAGGTGTAGGAGGAGGAAGCCCAACTGCCTCCACCGTCGTTGCTTCTGGTTTGGGCGCCTCCGATCACGCCGGA
The DNA here is from genome assembly GCA_030063025.1 of Avena longiglumis. Classification (NCBI taxonomy): domain Eukaryota; kingdom Viridiplantae; phylum Streptophyta; class Magnoliopsida; order Poales; family Poaceae; genus Avena; species Avena longiglumis. Next base: position 50,290,539 of record CP125974.1, on the reverse strand, counting down.
GGTAGGGATGGAGCCGGCGCACCTCCACTACGGTTGGGTGTCGTGGCCTGTGCGGGCGATCAACCCGCCTGCGCCCACTCCCTCTCCGGCCCTACCGCCGGAGTACATCGACCTCGATCCATAGATGGACGAGGCAGTGCCGGCGCACGAAGATCGGTAGCTATGGCTAGGATTAGTTTAAATTATGTTTTTAATATTTTGAATGTAAATTAAGTACAAACTTTGCCAGTTTTTCCCGTGAATTGTTTGTGTTTAAATCTAAAAAAAGTTGGCTCTCCCAAGCATGACAAATGGGTCACGCCGCTAGGCGCGGCTGACCAGACAGGCCGGTCCCCCTACCCAAATCGAACGCGGCCCGACCCAAACGGATAGAAACAGATCGTTTGGGGCGAGCGGATGGGTCGGCCCGGTGGAGATACCCTAAAGAGACGGCTCAGGCTGGACCGATCCATTCATGCATCAAATTTGGTTACGGATGGGTCAGACCAGACAAACGCGGACGCTAGCTTGTCCAGTTGTAGACTAACTCAATTGGCAGTCACGCAACGGTCTTCTTCTCTCTCCTCTCTTTTGGGCTTCCCGTTACTATCTTGGACTAGCCAAACAAAATAGGACAATTTGGGTCGCGCTATTGGGTGTGGATGGCCGGACAGGCCGGACCATGATCGCGGCCCGACTCAAACGAACAAAAACCGACTGTTTGGGTCTTTCCAGTGGAGATGGCCTACATCCTGAAGTCGCGGACAATAGGGTCCATGTACCGTTGGAGACATGCCCAAGAGGCAATAATAAAGTAGTTATTATCATATCTTTATGTTTATGATAAATGTTTACATACCAAGATATAATTGTCTTAATAAGAAACATTAATACTTGTGTGATTTGTAAACATGTAAGAGTCTCTAGTGAAGCCCTTTGTTAAACTGGCTTGTTGGTTTATATATGATCATGGTTTTCTGATCATGAACATTGAGATGTTATTAACAACAACGTCATATCATTAGGAGAATGATGTGATGGACATACTCCTATAGTTAAGCGTACCATAAGATCAAGTCATTTCAATAATTCGTTCGCTATAAGCTTTCAGATACATAGTAACCTAATTTCTTTGACCATGAGATCATGCTAACCACCATCACCGGAAGGATGCTTTGATGACATCAAACACCACACCGTAACTGGGTGTCCATAAAGGTGGCATTGAGTGTTCGGAAAGTATGTGTTGAGGCACATGGATCAAGAGTGAGATTTGTCCATCCATATGATGGGTATATATACTCTGGTCCCACTCGATAGAATATCATCCAATTAGCTTGCAAGCATGTGACTGGTTCACAAGGGATCACATATCACGAGAATGAGAAGAGAGTACTTATGGGTAAAGAGGTTGAACTAGGTATGCAGAGATACCGACGATCACACTTCGGATAAGTAAACTATCGCGAGACAAAAGGAAATTGGTATCATATGTAAGTGGTTCATTCGATCGCAAAGTAATCGTAGAAATATGTGAGAACCATATGAATTTTCAGATTCCTCTATTGGTTATTGATCGGAGAAGAGTTTCGATCATGTCTGCATAATTCACGAACCGTAGGGAGACACACTTAATGATTCAATGTTGTTTAGTAGATATGGAATGTAAGTAGGGAGACCGAATGTTGTTCAGAATCTAGGATGGGATCTGCGATATCACGAGGATATCTGGAATGGTCCGGAGAATAAGATTCATATAAGAAAAGTCCAATTCCGGAGTTCAGAAATGACTCCGATGTTTTTATCGGAGAGTTTCTAGAAGGGTCTAGAAGGTTCACCGGACCGGAAGGGGAAGGGTACATGAATGTGTCATGGATAAGTGGAATGACTCGATCATGTTCTAGGTCACTTGGTTGGGAATTTACAAGAGAGAAATTAAGCTCCAAATTAAAAGTCAAAAGGCAGGTTTGAAAAGTCAAACTCGGACAATGTTTCCTAATGGAGCTTCTTTCCCTCCACCACAAGCCAACTAGGAGAAGGAGTTGGGGAAGGATTAAAACTCCCCTCTCCCAAGCTGTCCTCCCTCTCATAAATAGGGGGGGGCCCAAGACCACAACACCACCCTCCCCACCTAGCACTGCTAAGCTTAGCGCCACCATCACTGGCCACGCCGCCGCCTCTAGTCGCTGGCCAGGCCTCCTCCTCTTCGGCCCTCTAAACCCTAGATCGCCGAAAACCCTAGATCCACCATAACCTGCTCCGGCTTAGGCGAAACCCTGTTGTTTTTTCCCTCTACTTCCGACACCATGTCGCCGTGCTGCCGGAATCGCGAGGGGAGAAGTACAACCTCCGCTGCCTGCTGGAACAAGGGAGATGAATGTCTTCATCAAGTCAACGTGACCGATCATGGAAGCGCTTAATGCAAGGAAGGATCGAATACGCGATCTTGAGATCTACAAGTGTAAGACTACATCACCCATGATAATCTGCTCTCGTTAACCGTTTTGGAATCTTCGAGGGTGAGTACTCTAATCAACTCGTTGCTACAATCTAGTAGATAGATCTTGGCTTGTTTGTGTGCATGCGGTAGAATTTTTTTTTGTTTTCCATGCTACGAACCCCTACACGTATAAAATTTCGTATTCGCTCCTCCAAATGCTAGGTACACCCCTAGGATGTAGGTATGTGGTCACCCGTCATTACCGAATGATCTACTGTCAAATACTACCCCCGGCAAACCATATCAAGGGGAAAGGACCATCTCAGGTGGTTACCCTGAAGACAAGTAAGGCGGATGTCATAGATGCAATAACAAAACGACCACCGTTTTGGTCTCCCTCTCCCCCAGTGGATGGGGAAAACCTAATGTGGATGGATCTTACCACGAGAAGTCTTGGGACACGAGGAGCGGGAATAGTCTTACGGGGTGATATAGGGGCGATTATCTTCTCGTCTTGTAGATTCCTATCAACTTGTTCATTAATTATAGAGGAGGAATTGGCGGCATGCGCATAAGGCTATGCTCTAGCTCGGCAATGGAGCACCCTTGCCGTGGTGGTTGAGATGGACTGTGCTGAGGCAGTGGCCATGATCAAGAGCAATGGGACCGAGAGATCTACCGATACCTTTCTAGTGAAGGAGGCCATGCACCATCTAAAGGACGGATCATAGTTCAAGATTGAGCAAATAAGACGAGAACAAAACATGGTTAGCCATGTTCTAGCCAATATGGGTCGAGCTAAAGAGATAACGGCGGTATGGCATCGATCAGAACCTCTAGATATTCCTAGTCTTTGTACTAAAGATTGTAACACTAGTAGGAAAAGGCTTAGTGATGACGGTTGGAATGTGAGGTTGGTGGGTTCAACCCACACGCCACTAAATATCACGCCTCTGGTATTTGCTAGTGGTGGCGTTTGGGGTCAAATGCCTATAGTATTTTTTTACAGTTATGGCTGCACAATTTTAAACGCCAACAGTCTAAATTTTGAGAATAAAAAAATGGCATCAACTCCAAGCATCGGCGAGCTCCTTCTCGTGGACGCCACTAAGCTCCTTGTCCGTGCCAGCGAGCCTCCTCGCCGCGGACGCTGTCGAGCTCCTTCTTGGGGACGCCTCTGAGCTCCTTGTCCGCGCCAGTGGCCTCCTCGTCGAGGATGTCGGCGAGCTCCTTCTCGTGGACGCCACTGGGCTCCTTGTCCGCGCCGGCGAGGCTCCTTATCGCGGACACCGGTGAGCCTCCTCGTCACGGACGCCAGCGAGATCCTCGAACCCATCGATCTCGTCGTCACCGACATGTTCTCTCATGGGGGTGGACCTTCAAGCGACGGAGAACGCCGACCAGAAGATGGAAGCAGAGGAGAGTCGTGTGCGGCCACAGCCGAGCAGGGACGCGTGGCTGGAGGACTTGTGGTGGCTTCTCACGGCGCGAAGACATCGTTCGGCGTTTGCTGTTCGGGCGAGGTCATGGAGGAAGCGGCGACGACACGACGCATAGCTGGAGATACGTTTCGGAGCGAGAGGAGGCGGCGGCGCTCGCGCGAGGAGCGACGGGAAAGAAGGATCTAGCAACTGGGATAGAAACTGTTGGGCGTCCCCCGGATGATGGGGAGTTCTCATCGTCCTCCTCCCCTGCGTGACATGTGTGCCCAAAATCGCCTCAAATCCCATTTTTGCTGCAAAACAGCCCGCTTTTGCTACATATGTCCCCACTTTTTTCTTCGGAAAAAAAAACCCGGTTCGTTTCAGAAAAAAAATTATGGTAGTGTAGCAAAAACGACTTTGTCGGAGACATCGTCGGAAAAAACTTGTCGGTGACTCTCGCCGTAGACCTTGTAGCAAAAAGTTGACACTGTTGTAGCAAAACTAAAAGACGTTTGTAGCAAAAAAAAATCTAGCAAAAAAACCTACTTCGCCGGAGATTTTTCTGGGCACCTCGTCGGAGACCTTATTGGGATGTCTTAGCAAAAAAATAGGAGAACTATTGTAGCGAAATATTTGCACTAATGTAGCAAATCCATTGGCCGTTGGTAGCGACGACGCCGGGCATCGGTAGCAAAAATCTATCGCCATACAGGTAGCAACAACATCAGCCATTGCTAGCAGCCCCTCGTACCCCTTGTAGCAGCATCGTTGGTCGTCGGTAGCAAGGACAGGCTAGGGCACCGTCGTTTCTTGCAGCAGCCATAGCACCACCTATGACTAGAACCGGCAGCGGTGCTTGGCGGGACCATGGCGTCAAGGTGGACGTGGATCCTTTGGGTAGGGGCCATGGCGTTTGTGCCAAGGAGCACCGCCTCATCAAGTCCTCAGGACTAGTAGCTCTGCTCAGAAGCGCGCGGCGGCGTGGGATCTCATGGCAGTGCGGTGGTGCGCGAAGTCCGGCCCAACGGCAGTGTTTTGGCGAAGGAGTTAGACGGGCAGCTTTGCGGTATGTGCTGGGAGAGGCAGAGCATGGATGTTGATGGCTGCTCTCCGACGAAGGGCACGAGAGATGGGAACCGAAAGGAAGAAGTGGATGAAAAGATAAGGTAGGAGTTTGAGGGAGTGGGCCCGTACCAAGGACGCGTGATGAACATACCTCACCGCGCGTCTGAATAGCGACCTGGACAATGGATCGTCCGGGGAAGGTGCATCATTTTCCAACTGAGATGTGTTCGAGAGAGAGATGATAACGTTTGGTGCGTGAACGTGTTCAATAATATATACAGTATCCCTTGGAAAACAGTTATATGGCAACCCTCTTCTATGGTTGTAAGCTAATCTGAACAAATTAGATAACACTAGTTGTTGGTCGGCAACAAAACTTTCTCAATCTTGTTTCAAAAAAAAAAACTTTCTCAATCTCAAGCGCGGCAATTTAAATAAAAATAACCCAAAAGTCAAACAAATTCAAATAATAAACCTTCTGGAAAACTATTTCACACAGACTAACTCTTTTCTACAACTCCCGCCCGGACGGCGCCGCACACATGGGTGCAACTCCACGACGCACGGCGCTGCACACTTGCCTAGCTGGCACGGCAGGACCCGGATCGGCAGGATTGCCACGCTGGCGCGCATTTGCGGCGCCATGTTGCAGGGCGCCGCAACCACTGTGACAACGCCAGCTCAAACGGCGCTGCACCCTTGCACACGCCAGCATGGTGGGTCCCGGCATCGCAAGTGTGGCGCCATGGTTGACGGTGTCGCACCCTTACCTGCAGCGCCGCGGTGGATGGCGCTGCACGTCGAGCACGAAGTAGGCGGCGTGACTACATGGCCTCGGCGAAGTAGGATGGCGCCCCGCACTTGGTCGCCGAGCCGGCGGTGGCCGACATGCATGCTGAGCTGCAGGAGCATCGAGCAGGTCCTGTTTGGCTCAGTATCATCACAGCGGCTCGCCGGCCGCGCAACCGAAGGCTTGTCTAAAGAGATCGAGGACGGTGGCGAGGTCTCCTCGACGGGCAGCTCCACAGGGTGGTCGCGGTTGGCGCGGACAGACACAGGCTTGTCCCCCTGCCGGGCGAGCCGAGCTCCGGCTGCTCCTCGGCGGTGGTACGGGTACCACCAGCTGCTGCTCGTCGTCCTCGGGGTCCTTGCCGCCGTCGTCCCGATGGCCCATGTATCGCTTGTGGATGCTTGGGCGGGCAAGGCCAGCGGTGGCTTCGTCGGAGACCTGTCCATCACGGAGGTCTGGAACCGTTCGGTACCGCTTTCATCAGAAAGAAAATTAAATCGCTTCGTCGGTTGAACAGTTAGGCGCGGACTGCTGCAAATAATTTCAGATTCATTTCAGCAACGGATGCAATATCTCGATAGACTTTCTGGTGCCATGGTAGTACATGCATTAACCTCATGGAGAGAAAAAAGGCGAAGAAATTTAATAGTAAAAGAAAGAAAATATTTGCTCTCCTCAAAAAAGAAAAGGGAGTAGTGCTTTCTACTAGCTTCACACGAATCATGCATGTCATGTCTGTTTCTCGGTACAAGACAGCCAAGAGTAATGCTGAGTATTGGTCGTTACCGGTAGAAGAACAGCCGGAAAAGATCTCGGAGCCCTTGAGGACGTACTCTACGCCGTCCGAAGGGTAGATCACATCGTTCTCCGACAGGTCGTTCCACACGTAACCGTTCTTGTAGTTCCTTCATTTGCAAAATCAGGTGTAAGTTGCAGCTTTTATCGAAGAAAAGATGCAACACTTCCCTCAAAAAATACACTGAGGAAGACGGTTGGTGTGAACGGGCAAGCAGAAATCGTTACCTCTTGCAAGACCATGAGAAGGGAGCAGGCATGCCTTCCCCCCTGAGCAGCGTCAGCTTATCCATCACATCTTCACTCCAAGAAAAAGGATAATCAGTGACTAATCCAGAACGCGTATGCCTGACAAAGGTAGAAGTATGCAACGCCGCAAACAAGTACCTTTGAGGCGAAGCGGCTGGTGGGGATGTTGCACGAGCTCCATGAAGTGCGGCGCTGTCACTTCTCTCGACGTGCAGCGCCATCCACCGCGGCGCTGCAGGTAAGGGTGCGGCACCGTCTACCATGGCGCCACACTTGCGATGTTGGGACCCACCACGATGGCGTGCACAAGGGTGCATCGCCGTTTGAGCTGGCGTTGCCGCAGTGGTTGCGGCGCCGTGCAACATGGCGCCGCAAATGCGCGCCAGCGTGGCAATCCTGCTGATTCGGGTCCCGCCGTGCCAGCTAGGCAAGTGTGCAACGCCGTGCGTCGTGGAGTTGCACCCATGTGTGCAGCGCCGTCCGGCCGGGAGTTGCAGAAAGGGTTAGATTGTGTGAAATAGTTTTTCAGAAGGTTTATTATTTGACTTTGTTTGATTTTTAGGTTATTTTTATTTAAATTGCCCTCAAGCGCAGAGGTTGTATGTGGCTACCGTACGTCCGGTTTGTTTCGTTGTCGATGCTACCCATCCGTCGTACGCGTCGCAGTCGGCACTGCCACGTGGCCAGGCCGTGACCGAGCCTTGTGCACTGAACGTGGACGGTGACCTGACCGCCCCTAGCTGTTACGGCGAGCGATCAAACCAAACTCAGCTAGCTGCCACTGAGCTTCTCCTACGACTGACTGTGCGCGAGGCAACAGCAGAGCGCGAGCCGACCGTCGCCTTGGATCTCGCCGAGCTAACGTCATCGCTACCGATGCACACCACTAATCTAATATGCAGAGCTGGTTTAGTGTAAGGACAACAGTGAAGCCAACTGCCGGCTACAAGACATATTCATGTCATACACTGTTAATCTAATAGATACAATAGTTAGAGATAAAAATAAATAAATTATTAATATATTACTTATTTTACGCTATCACATAATGTCTAGAAACACATGCCGTAGCAGCTGGCTATTAACTAAGAATCCATTTCTTTTTCTTTCCTCTTCTCTCTTATCCAACTAAATATAAATATACTATTTCTATAACCTCTTCATCGGATGTTATTGTATTTGCTCTTACTAGACGTGGTCACGAAGTTTCGCCGTGTGGACTGGTAGTACTGTCCTCGATTAAACTAAGCAGATGGCGTTAAACAATACGTATACCAAAAAAAAAATGCTACGTGGATCTCGAGAAGTTTTGTGTGTGCTTGAGGCTCGTCGTGTATCCGCTGGGCCTGGAATGGAACCGCCGCAATGTACTAATCCACCGCTGCATTTGCTGTTCGTTCAGGCGAACAGTGTCCAGCACTGCGGTGAGTGCAAGCGCCCGCCCGGCTAGCAGATACACGACGAGCCCGAAGATATCCGACGTAGCCTAGTGTACTACAGCAACGTGAGTGCGTGGTACGCCGGCTAGCAGATACACGACAGCTCTTAGTGCACTCCTAGTACTGTGCATAGGACGTCCCGTCCCGGCGCATGTGCGTGTGCGCGCGGGCGTTGAGAGCTGTCGTTTTCTTTAATCGGTCGAATCCACGGAACCTGCCCCGCCGACCTCCCCTCGGGACAGTGGGGAGAGTCGTCTGTTCATTCAGATACAACGCACCTTTCCCTCCCTCCCTCCTCGTCACCCGCTTCGCAGATATTTTCATATCCCATCACACGTACTACCTGCATCGTGCTTCAACATGGACCGTGCACACGCGCGCCCGAGATAGATACTCCCTCCGTTTAAAAAATAAGATGTTTTAGATTCGAAAAAAGATGAATCTAGACATCTTTTAGTGTATAGGTTCAAATGAAAGACCTTGCACCACGGCGCCACCACGCTCCAACAAAACATCAACATACAGTAGACATGCCTCACCGCAACAAAAAAAAAGAGTTGCGAGATACCCACGAAGCCATGGTATGAGAGATGAGCCTCGTTACCGACGAGGCACCGGTGGAGGCGTTGGCCCATGAAGCCACCGCTCGGGTAGCGGCTTTGGTGCGCGACGCTTGGCCATGGCAGCGGCGGCTAAGAAGGCAATGCGCGATGCCACCACTACGATAGTAGCTGGGCTAAGCGGCGCGCAATACAGCGGAGGAGCAGCGCATCGCACTGGTGGCTACAACGGCCATGGCGACGGCGATGGGTGCGGAGGAGAAAGAGGGAGAGGAGGACAACGACGGCGGCTTCCTCGCCGACTTCGGCGACAAACTCACGGAAGCCATGCAGGAGAGGAGCGACGAGCAGTGGGCCATCAACGAGTCCTACGACACCTCGCCGGTTCTCGTGTTGTCACGACAGTGGAGCGAGCGGCCAGAAGAGAAGAGACCATTGGGCAGCAGAGATGCACGTGATATACGTCCGCTGGGTCGCCGATGAGGGAGCTACACGAGAGGGCAGACGAGTACATGAGGCAACGCGCCTGCGCCATCGCGAGGGAACACCGTCGGGGTGAACACGCCGGTGCAGCTGGTCCCTCAGGCCACGGCGAAGACCAGGACTAGGTGTGGCGATCAGGAGAACTCATCGTAGTTTAGTTAAATTAGGCTTAGATCTATATAAAACCGTCTATCAATCTAATGAAAAAGGATTATCGAATTAATGTCCCACTTACACACGGACCCCATCTGCCTACGTCCAAACTCGCACGTGGTTCGGACGTTGTTCATGCCGACGCAACCGTGACCCAAATTTAATGAACCGATGGGTTGTGCCAGACGCGTCGGTCCGTATGGGTCAGGCCCTAGAGCGTGCGCACGCTTCCCTCATGTCCGGTCGGACCGGTTTGAACGAGGCATGAATGTTTGTGTCGGTCCGGTGGAGATTCCCTAAGTTCTGAAGGTGCTGATGCTCCAGTTTGTGAAAACAAACTAGAGTTCAAATATGGTCCATGATTTCTAATGAGCCCTCAAAATTTGAATGAAGATTCAAATAGAATGTGTGTATGGAAGCTCTCCCAACTCATATGGCTTAATAGAAATCATGGGCATGGATGAATAGTAAGATGGCAACACTAGTGTATATGTCCCACTATTAATTTCAAAAGGCCACAGTATATTCAAACAAATCCATGATTCCAATGGAACCATACAAGGAAGGAAGAAGATAGATTTTCCCAAATGCCATGCAAAGGTGGTCGTGCATGCTCACACATACTCCAACTTGTAAAAACAAATAAGGTCATGTATGGGATCATGGTGAGATGACTTAATCCATTGAAAGGGATCAAGGCAAGGTGAAAGAGATGTAATAAAGAGACATATGCCCTCAAAACTCAACTTTGGCATTATACACAAGTATCAAGAACCCACTACATGATATCAAGAAGCAAATACATTTAACATAAGACAAAAACAAGATACAAGTATGAAGGATAAGAACCAAATACAAGTTTTAATATGATGCTCAAATGCAATGTGGCATGAACATGATCATGATATTATAATGACATGATTATTATATGCATGGTGGAAAGTTTGATGCACTAGCTACCACCACAGACTATAAGTCATAGGATCCATGCAATTTTCGTAATCATTTTTTCAAAAGGTTTCTTTTATTCGGAAAACTATGCCTGTCATCCTTCATAGGTTTACCAGAGCTTTGTGGAACTCATTTCCTGTCGCATTCGTATCTCCTTTCCGGAACAGGGAGTAACATGTCATAATTCTTACACTTCGCAGATGTGCATTCGTTTATCCATAAGAGATCAAACCCTTGTTGCACAACCGGACATATTTTCCCGTCCATAATTCCGTGATATGGGCCCCAGTAGATTATCCAAGCTAACCACTGCCCTTCTCCACAACCCCATAGGCCCACCCTTTTGTACGCCAGGCCCACCTTTTGTATTACGACATTGAAACACACAATCCCTCATAGATGACAGAAATTTTGTGGGACATTGAGGGATCCCACCCATCTGCTACCAACCCTCTCTAGATTACAATCGTGGTCCAAGGATTATAGCCACGCCCTGCGCATCCGTCAGCATGAGAAAGGAAGAAGATCCCAACCAGTGGCGGAGCTATGCACACTCCAGGGGGGCCACCGCCCCCTGGCTTTTGAAGAATTGCTAAAGGGTTTTTTTCACAAGGTTGAGAGTAGATTTTTTTCAGCCTTTTTCCCTCCCCCCCCCCAAGACAGTGAAGTTTCGAGTTTTGTCCCCCCCATGGAATCTTGCCAAGCTCCGCCAGTGATCCCAACTGATTTCTCCGTCCTATTTCAGATCTTATGGTTAACCTGTATTATACGGCGCTGGAGTCAGTGATGACATTGGTTATTAAGTTCTAGATGATACTTTCCAGCGCTAATGGAACCTCCACCAACCACATATATCATACAGTGGTTCCATTTGCCCACCTTAATAGATTATCACCACTCGGGACAATAACCAATAGTTCATATTATTATGAAAATAGTATATTCGATCTCCCTTTTTGAATATAGGTGATATCATAATAGATTGCAAACACTTTTATAAAACACATCAACGGACATGATCAAGTGATGAACTTGCCTTGTGACTGCAAGGTAATGAAGTCGGATGCTTCGAATTGACCTTGTGCCCCGATTTCTACAAAACATCATCATTGCCCGGTAAGAACAATGTTTAAAGAAGCAGATAATGGCTTTATGCATAGTAATGTCATACAATAGTTAACTTTGAGTTTATTCTTCTTCTTTGTGTGTTTTACCCACGTTATTAAATTGAAAAGGATTTTTAAAGTTTTAAAATCATTTTCTTTGTATTTATAAGAAAGTATGGTCATTTATTCATAGCAAATAATCTTAAATAATTTAGGTAAATAAAAAATTATTTTGATTTAAAGATAAAGGAAAATACATACATCCTTTTATTTTAACATAAGAAAAAGGAATTTTTTACACCCTTATATGCATTTATTTCTTTATAAATCCTAAAATTTCATGGAATAACATACTTAGTATTTTTCTAGTGTAGTATATTAATTTTCATACTTAAGAGTGATTTTTATTATTTTTAGGGGTTTTATCATTTTTTATACATTATTATGAGATGTTTAAGGGTTTAAATTTTTTGTTCCATTTTATTTAATTAAAATGCACAAATTAATATTTTCTTAAATAGATTATATTTTTGTGAACATTTTGATATTTCATATGTATTTTTATAATTTTTTCTTTATCTTTCTAGAGCTTAAAGTGTACATAGCTCGCTAGGCCCGAATCAGGCCCGGGAAGCCTCGCCGCTGCGCAGTAACACCATGGTCATCGCTCTCATTCATATGCAGACCCTAGTCACCCTAAAACCGAGTTATTGCTGTCGGAAACCTGCTGCCAAAATGCCATGAGCCATGCCGCCTCTATGACTCACCACCCCTTGCCACACCGACCATCATGGCTACCAGAGGAAGGAGCCACCATCGTGCCGCCTAGAAGCCCCACGTTGTGCCGCTAGGGGTGTGGCATCCCGCAAAACCACTACTAGAAAATCGCGTTGAATTTGTGCATTGCATCGTCATCATCATGCATTGTTTGCTAAAACTATGTTTGCAAAGCCCGTGTTGTTTTTCTAAACGCCCCTCTTTATTCAAACATCAAAACCGGTCCTAATATTTTGTTTTGTCATCATTGCAAAAGCGCTGTTTGAAAATAAATATTTAATTAATTGTTTTAGTGGCAATGAACGGCGAGTAGACAACGACCACCCTGTCGCTTAAAAATCGGTCCAACTAGTCTCGCCTCTTAAGCCTTTAGCTACCTAAAACCTACCCACACCTCTCACCCTCTCTCTGCACTGACCCCACCCACAGTCCCACTCCTCCCAAACCGACCCACTCTCTCATCTCCTCCTCATGGTCCCACTGGCCTGGCCTGCAGTGGCCCACCCAGCCCCTGCCATTTCTTCTTTCTTTTCTCACCCAATTCCTTCTACCCCCCTTTCCTCTGGTCAGCTCACGACGCCCCCACGCTACTGCCACATCGCCACCACGCGCCTGTATCAGCTGGCACGCCGCTGCACACGCCCAGCCTTCCTCTCTCCACGTGGACCCCGCCTGTCTCGACCGACTCCACACGCCAAGACGCTGGCCCCACTTCACAAGGCCCACTGTCCCCACACGTCTCCCGGGCCCTCACCCGTGTCTCTCCTTCCCCTGTTCATCTTCCATTGCCACACTGCCTCTCTCACCTACCCCGCCTCCTCCAGTGCCACCGCCCCGCTTCTTCCTTCCAAGGCGCCACGGGCCTCCACTAAGCTCGCGCTCCCCACCTTTCCTCCTCCGCTCCAGACGCCGTCGCCCTCCGCTCCTCCTCACCGCTGCCTCCTCCTCAAGCTGCGCTGCCGCCGCTCCTCGCTGCCTTCGCTGCCGAGCCCGACTCGGGTCCTCCCGGCACGCCGCTCGCCACGGACGCCGCCGCCTCAAGCGCCGCGCCCTCGCCTCAAGCCTTTGCTCAGCCTCTGGCGCCTCCTCCGGCATCGGCCCTCACGCCGCTGTGGACCTCGCTTTCCGCAAGCGTCGCCAGGAGCTCAAGGGCTCGCCACGGAGCTCGGCGACTCCTCCTGCCGGACTGCCGTCGCCCGCCGACCGTCGCACTCCCCACGTGTTCTTCTCCGGAGCTCATGACCGACATGATCGTCTTCATGGATACAACATGTACTTCCCTAGGACGCCAAGGACGCCACAAGCACGACAAGTTCTACTTCCGAACGACAAGACCGGCTATGGGCAGCCCAAGGACCATCGACGAGTTATACCCGATCTTCACGGAGCCGAGACGCCAAGATCGTACCAAGCCGAAGGTGTCCGAAGAATCTCCGACAAGAACCCCATCAAGGAACATCTAGCACCCCGCAGGGAACCCTGTAGACCCCGGCGTCGAGCCCCAAGTTCGTCCCCGAGAATCAAGGTGGGACCCCAAGACCCGAAGCCCCGATCCGAAGACCGATCCGAAGCGCCAAGGCCTCCGCCATGGGATCAACAAGATCATCACGAAACGCTGAGTACTTCTTTCAGAATGCCATGATCGTCAACATGACCCGAAGACCGCGAATGCAACAAGATCTGCCCGATACCGAGAACGACCCCGGAGTCCGAGAACGCTTCCGTCGAACCTCGTCGAACCCGTCGAACCCTGGACCCGAGACCAACCCCGAACCCCGAACCCCGGAACCCCAAGATCGTCGAACCCTAAAGTGTGACCCTTATCCGAGAACCCTATTTTATAACATAAAACAACTTGATTGCATATTGAATTGTCATACTCGCATGCATATCTGTGGTTTGGGGGCCTTATGCCGATTCACCTAATAATTAAATATGGGGCCCATATGCGGGCAAATCCAGCCTTATATTGGCCTCATTTAAATTTGTGTAGCGAACCGGTGATATATTCTGCCTTGATAAACAACATTTAATTTGCGGGGGTTCTAAATAACTTGAACCATTTAAGTAATTGTCCGGACCCTCGGTTCCACTTAACATGACCTAATTGCATCGCACTTTTGCCATGCCATCCATCATGCATGCATCATGCCGATCTTCTGCCGTTGTATTAAATATTGCATCCGGTGTTTCTTCTAGTGTTTTGCTTCTTCGCGGATAAGGCCGTTGAGTTGATGTGAGCGTCGCCCCGATCTTCTGTCGAACCTTCGACAATGTTTTCAGGCGAGCATCTCCCCCTTTTCTACCTATCTTACTTTTATAGTATTTATTCCCTCCTGTTGATCTATTGCTATCTCAGGTTATGATGCTCTAGATTCGCACCTTGATATCCCTTGCAGCCATATATTGCCTTGGACACACCCTATTACCTGCTGTTTGGTAGATAGTTGGACTTGCGCGTCGTAGTTGCTTGCTCAAGTGTTGATATGTGTCGTCATATGCCACAGTTGCTGATGTTTTGCCGCATGCTGATGTTGGAGATGATTCTAGTTTTACTTGTCGTCACTTTAATTTCTGTTTAACAACTAAAATTGAAATAAGCAGAGGCATCGGTGGGTGATAGAAAATGTTTGGTTTCCGAACGCCCACTTGTGTCCCGTAAGACCCCGAGTACTTGATACCTGTTCCTTGATTTATCGCGCTATCCACATCCGGGAGGTATATGGGACCCCCGAGCCGTGAGCTTGATTCATCGTATTTCTTGGGGCCACAACTAGTTTGAGGTTTTATTTACGATCATGTACATATGCCATGCTACTGTATTTAAATCGTAGGAGCACACCGCATCGTTAGGATCTAATGTTTACGCGGATCGACAAGCCCAGCCACACTTTCGGTTCCCGCCGCCATGTACCATTGTCGCAACCTTGAGGCCGTCTGAGCTTGCTTACTGCTAGGGATCTACTCAAAGGGTGCCCCTCAAATATTTCTCAATCGTGATTGTTCATCGTGAAAGCCTCGTTGGGTTTTGATTTGGTTTTTCCGAGGTTGATCGAGTGTGTGTTATTGGTGCACCCCGCCGGTAAAACTTTCTGAAAGCCGTGTCCGCGGATATGGACGACTTGGAGCACAGTATCTCGATCATAGACAAGCATAACTAAAGTTTACTGCTATAAATTTGACTTATAATGACTAGTAATCAGCTTCACTATAACGGAATGGCTAATTAATATTGCCCACAATTGCTTGTTTGGTTGTCGCTTGCGACCATTGTACCTGACTAGTAAGTATGGCAACTACAACGGAATTGGCTGAATAAAAGTACCAACAACTGCTGGGTTTAAGGATTATCTCATGTTAATTGTATCTGACTAGTAAGTGTTGCCACTATAACGGAATGGTTAACTAAAAGTGCCCACTGCTTACTTTATCCGGTTGATTATCTAAACCTGACTAGTAATTGCTGCAACGATAACCGAATAAATAAAACTGCCAACTGTGTGAGTTCCTCGGTTGACTTCCTCGTTTGGTATCGAGGGGGAAACGCCAGGATGGGTTTGTTTGATGATTAGCCTCAGGTTGGATCCGGATAGGTCATTCTCACCCCTCTCTGATAACCGCCAGTTGTATTGAGTCTCTATAGGTTGTTTAGTGCATGCTTGCCGCCGCCACCACCATACCGATGTAGGCGAGGACCGCCAATTCTAGCCTCGCTGTCATCGCCTCGATCGACGCCCTTCTTTTCCTTTGCCCTTTGGCACCCCTTTTGTTTAAGCAGGTTTTGAGATCGACGCCGTTAGCGTGGTTACCCTTCCGCTTGGCTCGGTGGTTATGGACGCCATTGGTTATTCTTCGTGGCTCTTAGCCCCATTTGCATCTTGTCCGTAGTCGGACGCCTATCGCTTTCAAGGTGTTTTGGATCTTTGTATATTATATCAGTATTCTTGACTCTTTGAGTCACCGTTATATATATCTGCTCGTGGGTCCCATCGAGGACTGTTGTGTAATGTTATTACTTCGCTTTCCACCCGCAAGTGCTGGTGGGCACCTTTGAATCGCTTCTATGCGGGTTTGGCGATTTTGCTCAAACTTGCATAGGTCTGATTCTCGAGGGTGTTACAGAGTGGTATCGAGCCCAAGCAGTTGCGATACCCACAAGTCCAAATTTCAGGATAACCTAGCTAACTACTGTAGAAGTGTCAAAACTATTTTGAAAATCGGTTGGATAGTTCAAGTTAGGTCCGATTTTACTCCTTACCCTCTTTGTTCCCTCTTACCTCACGTGTTTTGTATCCGCTTCTTCTCTCTTGAGTCCAGACTTCTCGTGGTTGGGTTCCGCACCTTCAGGGTTTCGCTTCCTCCTCTGATAACGGTGTTCTACCATCCGGTGTTCAAGCTGCCTGATGAATCCGTCTACGGTGTTACCATTCTTTGTTCCTTGTTTGTGCCTTCCGGTGTTTTCCGACGTGACGACCTCATCTACGCCAACTCCGATGCAGAGTCTGCATCACTCCGATGTTCCGAACCTCGCTTGACGAGATCTTCAGTCTGATTCCGAGAGTTGGTTGCATAATCCGCCTATTCGTGTGCAGAGTAATGGTTTGAGTGCGGGATGGAGTAGCTACCATACCACTACTCTTATCATTCGCTCTTGTACATCGGATCAGTGGATCCAAAGAACTTACTGCTCACGGAAGTTAGTGGCTTTATTTGTTGATACCTCTACCTTCGACCTGTTGTCCCGGAGTGTTCTCGCGACGATCGAGCAACGACCTTTTGTTGGTGGTGTCGCTTTCAAGATGAAGAAGGAACCTCGTTAGTGGTGTCGCGAGGATCTACGAACGCAAGAAGATGCAGACGCCGCCTTCCTTCCTAAGACATGAGGCGGATCTCGAGGGCGAGATCCCTTGTTAGTGGTGTCGAATTGTGGCATCCCGCAAAACCACTACTAGAAAATCGCGTTGAATTTGTGCATTGCATCGTCATCATCATGCATTGTTTGCTTGCTAAACTATGTTTGCAAAGCCCGTGTTGTTTTCTAAACGCCTCTTTATTCAAACATCAAACCGGGTCCCCTAATATTTTGTTTTGTCATTGTCGGGTTGCAAAAGCGCTGTTTGAAAATAAATATTTAATTAATTGTTTAGTGGCGATGAACGCCGAGTAGACCCGAACGACCACCCCTGCTTAAAATCGGTCCAACTAGTCCGCCTCTTAAGCCTTTAGCTACCTAAAACCTACCCACACCCTCTCTCACCTCTCTCTCGCACTGGACCCCACCCCACCTCCCCACTCCTCCCAAACCGACCCACTCTCATCTCTCCTCTCCCTCATGCGGTCCCACTGCCTAGCCTGGCCGCAGGCCCACCCAGCCCCGGCCCAAATTCTTTTCTTTTCTCACCCAATTCCTTCTACCCCCTTTTCATTGGGCCACCACGCCCACGCCAGCCACATCGCCCCACTGCCACACGCTGTGAGCACGCAGCGCCAGCACACGCCCAAAGCCTTCCTCTCTCTCGCCACAGGACCCACTGTGGCCCGACGACCCAGCCACACACGCCTGCACTGGCCCACCCCCACCTGCCCCCACCGGGCCCCTCGCCTCTCACCAAGTGTCTCTCCTTCCTGCTCATCTTCTCATTGCCACCTGCTCCACCCACCTACCGCCGGCTCCTCCAGCCACCGCCCGCCGCCCTTCCCCACTGCCCGCCACGCCTCCACTGCTTCAGGCCGCGCCCCACCTTCCTCCTCCGCAGACGTCGCCTCCCTCCGCCAAGGCCTGCTGCCTCCCTCACCGCCTGCTTCCTTCCTCACAGCCATGGCCACGCCGCCTGCCCTCCCGCTCGCCTCGCTGCCCCTGCCGAGCAGACCTGGTCCTCCTCGCTGCACGCCGCCACCGGACGCCTGCCGCCTCATTCCAGCGCCGCCCTATTCTTTCTTCGACGGTTTTATTCGACGGTTCTATTCTTTCTTCGACGGTTTTTTTACTGTCGTGTCTGGGTTCTTTCTAGCTGAACGCATCTCGGACACAAAAAAAGAAGACGGTGCAGTAGACGTGTCGGAGTCGGAGATATATGATCCGTACGGCCATATATAAGTAACCCCATAGTTAGCTAGGGTAAGAATCGATCGACACACACCCACACGATCGTTGACCGAGCGTCTCGACTAGAGCGAGCCAACATGTCGCGGCCTACGCTTAAGCCGTATGTCTGTCCCTCCTTCTCTCACCTCAATTTCTCTGCGTCGCCTACTCCATCGCATCGTATGAGTTGGACTGTTGGATTTTAGTTAATGGAGTATTCTTTATGAATTTCGTCGAATTGAAAGGTTGCCATTAGGGTTTCTTGAATCTTTTTTGGAAGCTAGGGGGAAATCATGCCTAAAGTCCAAAATGAAAGTAGAAGTTCAAGTCCCAATTAATTTAAGGACGTTGCTACGTAACAACCGGGCTGAAAAAGCTAAAATCTGGCGGGCATCTCGGACCAGCAATTGCATGCATCCATCATGGCTTGCTAAGCATTAAAGGACAAGACTAGCTCAATTCAAATACGAAAATTTAAAAAGTTCTCTAGATTAAACCGTTTGTCCGAATTAAGATCCGTTTTCACTGTTAGGCTAGTCGTGACGAGATCTTCAAAACTAGATCTCATGTTGATATGTTCTAACAACTTTTTTTGGACTAAAAGTTATCCACCTGTAACACGCAAATTATCCATGCTTCAGCATATAAGTAATCCACCCAATAACATGTAAGTTATCAATCGCTACAAAATTTATCCACAGATCACATGTTCATGATGTGTAACTTTTTTTGTTTACCCACAAGTTATCCACCAGTAACACGAGTGTTATCCAGTCTTTAACATGTAAGTTATCCATCAAATAATACGTAAGTTATCCATCACTATAAAAATTTACCCACGGATAGAATATAAAAAGTTATTCTAACGGCTTGGCATCATCGCCCATCGCCGCTTTCACAGTGTACGAAGTACTCAACCTCAAAAGACTACCGCATCAAACATTAAACATATTTTTTAATGAACTAAATCTAACCTTATTTTGCATACGATATAAATAAATGGGGTCTTATGCTCACCGGTCACGCAACCAGTAATCTAGCGGCTCGACTTCGACGTTCGTAACCGCTACCATAGAGTACGGGTGATGAACCCTCGAATGATGTTAGGGTACGGAGCCGTAATGACTCATCGACGCTAACGCATTAATAACAGTGAAGTGTCGGTATCCTGATAACTAGTTACGACATTTCAATTAAACTTGCTCACTACGTATGTGAGAACACCTCTATCCAACATGTCTATATGGCGGGTAACTTATGTGTTAATGGGTTGATAACTTATATATTATGACATGGATAACTCATGTGTTTAGGGTGGATAACTTTTTGGTCCGAAAAAAATTTCGTTAAAACATATCAACATAGGATCTAGTTTTGAAGATCTCGTCGCGACTAGTTCAACGGTGAAAACGGATCTTAAATCTGACAAACGGTTTGATCTATAAGACAATTTAAATTTTCGATACTATTCTAAAGCTGGCTGACAGCATGCGTTCACATCTCCTGCTAGGTTTTGAAACTTACCGACCGGTTTGACAATAGAATTTCCGTAATTCAATTATCTTTTTCGATCCATGGACCCGAGAATGCCAATATTAGTACGAATCATACTGAAATGTAACTCGGTAATAATTCTAACATGTGAACGATTCCTCGCGGAACTACTCGGGTCCGGTGTTTCGGAGTTAGCTTTCGGCGGTATAAGGGCTTTCTTGCTTTTGTAGAAAGCAGGAAAAAAGAGCATTCTTCCCACTTTTCTTAGAAAACACGGGGAAAAGGGCCTTTTTCCCGTTGTATATATTGAAACATGGATTATTATTCATATCCTAATAAGATATATTGTTATTCTGATAATCAAGCTGTTTGTTCCACTTCAGGCCAAAGTACGAGCTGGGCAGATCATTGCTGAAACCTGCCCGTCTCGACACCGTCGCCGATTGCCTCTCCTCGCCATGCATCCATACCTTGGACATGTGGGACTGGGGAATGATGTTCTACATCAGGGTTGATCTTGCTGGGTATTACCACGCGTTTCCTCATGTGGGCGGGCCATTTCAGACCTTAGACGAGGTCCATTCTGCCGTTGAGTGCGACCTGAAACACCGCGACGATCCAAAAATGTAAAGAAAAAAAAAATCTCTTCTTCTTTCTGCATTTCCTGATCTTGCGTATGAACTCGAAGATGTTGTGCGCTACGGATCAGTTTATGTGGGTGATGGTTATACGATCACCCATCACATCAACTTCACTGCGAAGATGAAAAGAACGATTATGGCGTTGAGTTGTTCTTTGCTGAAGTTACCTGTGACTGGAAGACAGGAGAACACAAATTGGTGGTCAGCTGCTTCTGCCGGGTCGAATCTACTGATAATGGTATTCTATACTCTTTTATCATTTTGGTCGAATACAGTTCTTGAGTATGCACCATAGACAGTTCTGCAAATATGTTTCTAGCTCTAGAATATCATTTTGGTCGAATACAGTTCTTGAGTAGTATATGTTTGTTGGTCCAGATGTCGTCTCATCTATTATCCTTGAGCGTCATGTTTGTCGACAGATCTATGCACAACCATGTGCATTTTTTAACTGCAAATTACTCATCTATTGTCATGTGCTTACTCATCTATTTTTTAACTGCACAACCATGCGTGATAATTTGGCATGCGTGATTTCACAGATAATGGTCTCATCTCTTGCAAGAAAGTTTTGAATACCACCAGATAATTTGTAACAATATATTTATGTATGCGTACACGTATGTACGTATAATTTGTAACAATATGCAGGGACCTACAGATCTAAACGGCGGTAGTAATTA
This sequence comes from Avena longiglumis, assembly GCA_030063025.1. Lineage (NCBI taxonomy): Eukaryota > Viridiplantae > Streptophyta > Magnoliopsida > Poales > Poaceae > Avena > Avena longiglumis. The sequence continues at coordinate 50,269,425 of CP125974.1, read as the reverse complement.
ATACCACCAGAAAAGCCGGTGTTTCCATATATACACTTGCTACGTACTCCCTTCGTTTTAAAATATAAGATGTTTTAGATTTGTGAATAAAATATATCTATATTTATTTTAGTGTGTAAATTTACTCCAAATCTAAGTGAACCTATATATTAAAAGAAGTTTATATACATTTTGCTTCACAGAGCTAAACATCTTATATTTTGAAACGGAGGGAGTAACTGATATCCTTATGAGAGAGCCAACTATAAGGAAAATGATACAGTGCCCCAGGGGATCGAACGATCTGATCCCCGGGTGGCTCCTTCCACGTAGAAGCCCATCGTTCGGGTCACCCGTGATGCAACAAAGAACGTGGGTGCCCCCCACCCCCACGACGTCGTATGCCTTTATCACATCACGCATTTCCCTTTGTTTTTGTTGTGGACAGCTTCCTCCGTCACCTATCGCTCGCGCCGCGCCTGGATCCTTGCTCCTTCCACCATCTTGCGACCCCCAACCTCCCGTCTCCTGCCCGCACGGGGGGACCGGCCGGCCAGCTCCCTGACGACCTCTCGTGCTCCTTCCTCCATCGTGTGCCGCCGGCCCGGCCTCCCCCCCCCTCCCCCCCCCCCCCCGCCCATGTGCATCGTCGCCCGGATTCCCACGACCTCCCGCCTCCTTCCGCCGCCATGCCTTTTTTGAGGTGTGGGAGCTCCACCTCTACCCTGCAGGCATTGTGCTGTTGCCGAGCTCCACCGCACATGGGGAAGACGAGGTCGTTGTGCTGCGTGCAGCTACCAATAACTCTCATTGTTTTATTTTTGCTACCTCCGTATATTTATTTCGCTACATATTACTATTTTTCTTTGCTACTTTGCTCCTTCTCGGAATGCTACACTGGTATTTGTACCCACCGCAGGAATAACACTACAAGGATGCTACCATGGCATAAATGTTTTGCTACAATAGTATGCGTGTTCTGCTACGAGATTTCTGGCAAGATCGGATTTGCTACAACTGAACATTTTATTTGCTACCACCATTTTATGATTTTGCTTCAATAGCGCAAAGTTTTTGCTACATCTGTTTTCATGTTTTGCTACAATAGCAAAATCTTCTGCTACAGTGTCTCTGGCGAGATATTCCAACGAACGTCTCCAGCCAGTTTCCGACTAAGTCGATTTTGCTACATTAGAACAAACATTTTGCTACAAAGTATCCGACGAAGCCTGCAGCGAAATTCTAGCGAGATCTGTTTTATTTTTTTATCTTGTGGGCGAATCATTTTTGTTACATGAAAACAGACAGAAAGTTATTTGTAGCAAAATAGAAAGTTATATAGCAAAAGGGGAGTTGGGACGCCTAGCGCTCCCCAGGCTGTGTTATTTCCTTGTTGCTTGACTGCATTTTTTTCAAGGGACATAGCAGAGAAGAACATGTGGCATGAACAATTAGGGCAATTTTGAAGAACCTCTTCCAATCGAAAAAAGTGAAAACTGATTCAAATCCAGGTCCCTGCCAGCCAACAAACAAATGTGACATTTATAAAGGCACGAATTAGGATTTTCACTTGTCTGAAACTTTATGGAAAAGAAACGAAAAGGTGAGACAAATGATAGCGCAAAAGTGCAACTGGTTACTGCTACATAGTGTATTCACAGAGCCATGCCAATACATTTATAGCAGTGGCACCCTACAAATGATGAACTGCAGTTTGCAGAAAAAACTGAGAAGGCACACCAGCATATAGCTCCTCGTAGGCCCGTCCCCTTGGTTCACTCGTATTGTAACATAAAAAAAATAAACCTCAGTGCGGTAATGAAAAATGAGAACTTCCTTTGACAAGAGAAACAAAGTAATTTTTTTTCGCGAAAACGCAAAAAGTTATACATTGATAGAAAAAGAAGTTATAGTTTACAAGTCCATAAAAGGACCAACACCCGCACCACACAACTCAACCCAGGCTAGACTAAGGGAGTATCTGGCGCAACCCCCGGGCCCCGGCCTCCGCCCACAACTTGGCCTCAGCCCTGATCGTGTCGACTAGGGAGGGCACCGAGGGGTTCTCGTTGTTGAAGACGATCGCGTTCCTTTGCTTCCAAATCCATCACGCCGTGAGCATGATCACCGACGAGGTTCCTTTGCGCATCGGACGTGGGGTGGGCTGCACCACCAACCCCCACCAGTCCGCGAAGGGGCCTTCATCAACCGGGGGGCCCAACGGTCGATCTGATCCATGATAGGACCTCGTGCCAGATAGTCCGAGAAAACGGACACCCGGTGAGGATGTGTGACATGGTCTCCGTCGCCTGGTCGCAGAGCGCGCAGTATAGCCGATGGGGCAGGCCCCGGCGCTCCAATCTCTCACCCGTCCAACATCTGTCTTGGCATGCAAGCCAGAGGAAGAACCTCACCCTAGGTGGCGCCCAGGATTTCCAAATCAACTTCCAAGGTCCTGAGATTATGGATCCTTGAAACAAGGCATAGTAACAGGATTTGGAAGAGTATTGGACATCCGTCGTCCATCGCCACACCGCCGTCTGGCTCACCCAACCGCATGCTCGCATTCGCACCATAGTGGACATCGCCAGAGCGCAAGAGGGTTAACCGCACCGAGATGTCGAGATCCAGAGCGGTCAACAACCGCCGTCGGATCATCCGAGTCCTCCGGAGTCGTGGGACCAGCGCTAGGAGGTCCGCGCTATCTCCCAACAGACTTCCCATCCACCCATCTATCTCCCATAACAGCGGTGTTCCTCGCCCACCACTATAGAGGTAGACGCGAAGAAGATTTCGCTCATCCTTAGCGAACCGCATATCCAAAGCTCCAAGGTCGAGAGGGATCAGATGCATTCGCCACATCCATCGGGTCCCGGAGACTAATGGCGTGCGGGCGGTCCGGATCTCCGACCCTCCAAAGCAGAGGGGCACACCCTTGCCCGATTGACATGGCGGTGCCCACCCTCGGCCGCCTTCCCGCCCGGAGAAACCAGCGAATCTTATTCACCGCTTGAGTGCTTTCTTGTTCAGGGAGCAACTGCACCGGTGAAGCGGAATCGCCATGAGCGCCCGGATTAAGGTAAGGCGCACCTTTAGGCATCATAGAGGCCTTCCATTGGGCGACCTATCCAATACGGTTGATGACCGGTTGGAATGCTTCCGACACTGACCTACGGATAATAGCGGTATCGAGGTATTTGGGAAGGGTTCCGGTGGCACTCCATAACCGCTGTTGCCCCATTGGCTACCTCCTCCGAGCAGCGATCGGGGATCTGAGCATTCGCGAAATTAGTGCGCAGACCGGATGCCCGACCAAAAGTGTCGAGGACGCCCGGATTATGCAACTCACCTCATCCGGTGATGAAGATCACCACATCATCCGTAGAGGAGACCGAGTCGACATCTCCCCGCCAAGGCGCTTGACCCCCACTCCATAGCTTTGGCCATCACCCTACTAAGCGTATTCATCATGAGGACGAATAACGTGGGGAGAGAGGTCCCTGCCGAGACCCTCCGATGCGGATGGGGGTCTGGTTCGCCGTTGAGCATCACCCGAGTGCTGCTCGTCGAGAGCAGAATAGCGATGAGCTCGCAGAACCTCGGCCCGAATCCCACCTTCGGAGGACTGGAATAGGAACCCCATGAGACCGAGTCGAAGGCCTTGGCTATGTCAAGCTTCAAAGATCACCCTAGGTTCCTTCTCTCGATGGAGGAGCCTCGTCTCTGCACCAACATGAAGTTGTCATGGATGCAGCGCTTCCTAATGAAAGCGCTCTGGTTGTGATCCACCAGTGACGCCACCCTTGGAGCCACCCTGTTAGCCAAGGTCTTCGCCACCGACCAAGAAGATATGGATCGTGCTAAAGGCGGTAGTCCTAAGGCTTCCATACTGGCTTGGGCGTGAGAATGAGGAGGGCTGGTTAAGACCACGAAACCGCCCGCATCCCGAACAACTTGGTGAACGCCGCCATGAAATCATCCTTCACCGTGGCCCAGGTTTTGCGGGAATTCGACGTGAAACCATCAGGCTGGCGCCTTCCCATGAGGGAGGTCCTTCACCCCAGATCTCATCCTCCGAGAACGGGCCTCAAGCTCGGTCCAGTCCTCCGAGGGCAAGCCTAGAAAGTCCAAAGTTGAGCGAGTATTCGGTCTGCGAGGTGCCTAGGAGCCCGGAAGTGGTTAAAGGAGGCTTCACCATGGCCGCATGGTCCGAGATGACCGCAATCAACTCTCGAAACCGAGAATCGCGTTCTTCTGCCTCCTATAGGACGCATGCTGGTGAAAGAACGATGTGTTCGCATCACCCTCGCTCAGCCAAGCGATCTTGGCCCGCTGCCGCACCATCGTGCGCTCCAGGGAAGCCAGCCCCAAGTAGGTTCGCTTGAGGAGTGCCCGAAGGCGGCGCTCATCCGGGGTTAGCTGCCTAGACTCCCTAGCCAGGTCCAGGCGCAAGACCACCTCTCGCGTCATCATCAGCTGAAGCTTGATGCACCCAACCTTCTTGTCGCTCCAACTCATGAGCTGACGGGCCGTGCATTTCATCTTGGCCGTGAGCCGTCTAAAGGGATCTGGGTCCCCATCAATCACACCCCAAGCCGACTGAACCACCTCGCTGAAGCCGTCTAGCTTCAGCCAGTAGCGCTCGAACTGGAAGCGCTTCCTACCCACCGTCTGCGTGGTGCAGTTGAGAAGTAGGGGGCTATGGTCAGCAACCACCGAAGTCAGACAGCGGAGGAAACAACTATTATATAGCTCCTCCCATCCAGCTGTGACAAACACCCTATCCAGCCTCACCAGCGTGGGGTTCTCCCGCTCGTTCGACCAAGTATATCGGCGCCCATGCAGGTAAACCTCCTTGAGTTCACAAACATTGAGAGAAGCAAAGTAATTACAGGCACAATTCACTCAAAGCAGGTATCCCGAACAAACAAAAGAGAATTGTTTCCTTCGTCACCATTGAGATCAGTTAAGAGACTTCATCAGAATATACAATGGGGTGACAATAAGAGCCAGAAAAAAGAGACAAGATTACAGGCAGGCACCACCCCAGGACTTGGGCTCTAAACCTCCCACAAAAGAGACGACTTAAGCCTAAGTTATACATGACAATGAACAAACTAACTGTAAATAAAAATTGGTGCACAGTTACACGTGCGCCAATATCTCTATGTCAGTTTTGAACCTATGAAAGATCAAATGACCCCTGGCCTTCGTTGATAGCATAAAGCAATTTCTTGTGCATAACTTCCTGCAAAAATGTTCCAGGCAAAGCGGAAGTCAGATTACAAACAAGACGCTACAGAAGACACAAAAGGGATACTCCAAGCAAAGGAACCAAACCTTGGTGGAGTATGGCGGAAGTTTAAGATAATTAGCACACGTCATGACACTGGGTAAATCATCATCTGCAGACTCCGTTGCGCCAGCTGCATTGGAAGTATTCACCGCAGTCGAAGAATGCTGGCAAAAAAAAAGCAAGCTCAGATAACATGGCGCAGGAATGACGAGATTCTGCATCACTACAACAGGCATACCTTCCTAACGATTGTCAGCTTAGGATTTAAGGCTGACAGGCCACCAGGTGGAAGCCGAGGAGCACCAGTCACAAACTGGCAGAAAGCGTGTTGTTGCTCCGGAGTAAATTCTGCCATGATCTCAAGCAGCTACAAACCAACAGTAGAAAAATTAAATTTAACTTCCAAAATATTCACCATAAAGCTGTGAAGAGATGTACTCACATTGACAATTGCCGGACTCTTCGAGGTATAACCATGATCAAATTTTATATGCTCAACCAGTGTCTCCGCCTGCATAATGTGATTGTTCAGAATAATTTTCAAAAAAAAAGAATTACTGGAACAAAGAAGGTTTAATAGGGCATTACCTCCCAAAGTTCCCGACGACCACAAATAAGATAGTCAAGCTCTTGGGGAGAAAATATTTGGAGGGATGATATGTCGAATACCTGAATTGGAAAAATAAAGATCTTGTAAGAAAATGCAATATCTACTGAACAGCACTTGCCAGCAAATCAGAAATCTTAGAAAAATGAGATGACCTGATTAAATCCAGCTTTGAATGCTTCTACTTGACGCATTATTCCAGCCTTGATAGTAGCGTCCACAACCAATGAAATGTACTCTTCTAAGTTGTAAATGCTGACCTACAGAAAGTTAACACAACAAAGTGTAATCAACAACAGAATTAGAAGCAAAAGCGGTAGTGATAACACAAGAACCTAATCTGCTTCATCACTTACCACTGTATTTTCTTCACCTTCCTTCAGAAGGTAATCAGGATAGCCCGGAAGAGTAAAATCTAAGCATAGATCTTCAATAGAAGCACCACGGAAACGCAAATCTTCAATTTGTTGATTGTTACTAGAGCGGGATTCCAGAAATCGCTTGCGTTCAACAAGAATTTGCAACTCTTGCAATATCTTTCCAAGCTCGGCATCAAAAGATAATATGTCGTACAAATCAAGTTCCTAGAAAAGCAAAATATTTTATGTCAATATATAAGTAGGTACAGAAAACATATAAAAATACTAAGGTTGCAAAAAAAAGGTGGAAGAAGAAATTAGAATGGATCCACCAGTCTCTCATGCTTACTTGTCCAAGTAAAAGTTTATAAAATGCTGTTGACAAAGATAAATCGAGAAGCCTCCCATCTTGCAATGCTTTTGCCATGACTCGACCAACTAAGCGGAAATAATCAACGACTTTGAAGAATTTACTACCCTCTGAAGAAGCAGTACTAGGTGGCCAAGGGCGAGGAAACAAGCCAAGAGGTGCTTGTATCAAGTTTCTGGCATCACGAGGTGAATTGGAATCAATCTTTTTAGCCTCTAAAGTATCAGAATCATTTGGAGAATCAGATCTCCATAATCCCAAGCCAACCCTCTGCAGGTCATGACTTAAGAGGGTATAGAACTCCAAAGTTGGACCAAGCCCAGTTCCAACTTCACCGAAGTATTCAACTTCAAGAACAGCCTTCTGAGTGGAGAACATTTCCATAACTTTGGAAGCAGAATCCAAGATACGGTTACGAGAAACACGAACTTTCTGGCGCTGCAGTCTACCAACCCGTACTTCTCTTTCAGTTGCTGAGTTATTATCACCCTGCTGGTGCTGAAGACGGTTCAATGCCCGAGATAACCCAAAAGCTGTAGAATAAAAGTGCTGCCTTCTCGTTTCAAAAGGAAACAGAAATGGACAAGCTTTGGTCATCTGATAACACCAAGAAGGTAAGCTACCACTACAGAGTGCAAGAACATCCTGAATTTGACGAGCAAGCTTTGGTGTCAACTTGCTGCTGATGAACTCCTCAGAGGGTACCTTGACTCCAGTTCCATAGAGCCCGTCCAGTGTATCGACTTTTCCTTCTGCAAAATCATCACAGATCGCCTGTAATCTCAGACGAGGAGATAACTGATTCAATCCCTCCAATACACGCAGCAATGCTAAAATATTGTAAGTTTCAGTTGACTTCTCAAAATCATAAGGAAGTTGGCCTTGCAAAATGCTATCAAGAAGAGAAGTACGTTGTACTTCAGATGTAGCTCTGACAAGTTCTGATTTGGAAGATTTCAGCACTGAAGCTGAACCTCTGGTTGATCCCTTATCCACTTCGTTATCAGCCTTTTGGTATGTTATAGTGAATATATCACTCCAGAAATGGCTTCCATCATTAGGTACATCAGAACCACCTAAGCTTTCCTCTTCATCCTCATCATGAACCACTTGCTGTTGCATAGCTTGGTATACAGTCAAATGCTTGCTCAGCTGCTTGCCACCAGTTGTAAATACCAATTTGTCCGCACGCTCGTGTGCACTAGTTCCCACTGACAGGCCACGCCTATCTCGACTACCTCTGATACCATGGCTACCTACAGAAGCAAGCCCGGCCATGGCAGCTGCAGCAAATGACATCGCGCCCCGCGAGCTTGGTTTTCTAAGTTCAGCAGCACTTGCTCCCCTACCACTAAAAGTATCTCTTAAGCTGGAACCAGACGAGGGTTGTGACTGGTTATCATTTGCTACTGAGGCAATACTAGATTCATCAGCATCTGCCAGTTTTACATCATGCACATTCTCTGGAGCACAGACAGGAAGAGACCCACGTAGAACCTGAGGATTTTCGACAAAAAAATTCAGTTTCCAATTGAATGCCCACACTATCCTAGATCCGCGCTTGCAAACAAAATAGAGAGATCAATAGAAGTGAACTGGGAAATACTACCTCATGATCATCATCTTCATCGTCTGAAACATCATCATCATCACCAATCATCAAAGCATCGTCAGCCTCGAAGGAGATGCATCAAGCTCTTCGTCCTGCATGCAGAAGACAGACTGTATCATGCACCACAGCGTAAATGGTATCATAAAGTATAATATTTACATGGAATATCATGTACAAGCATTTGAACAGCACTTTATTGAAGGACAAGGGGATTATCACAATATTATAATCCAGTTTCCAATGCATAAGTGATCTATGTTGTTATACAATTGGCCAATCATGAGACAAACTTTAAGAGTGAAATGAATTGTTTTGGCCGGTGCTTCCACTATCTCAGTACTCAACCGTTCCTTGAGGTATGTGTCATTATCTGAATAATCGTTATTGAATACGATTAGAGCCAAGGCACATTCAATTATTGGGATATTGGGAGCACCAAACCCCCAAGTAGAAGTGTTTTCCCCACATTGATTTTAGCTAAGCAAACCATTATTAGACATTGTAGAACATGAAGGAGACATGTACTCCCTAGATACCAGAATAAACTGCAGGTCAAAAAGGCTGATGTGAGCTCTCCATAATGTCCTTTTATAGCAGCTTTAGCTAAATCTAATTTTATTAAACCTCTACATGGTATTTGCAATGAAACTCTTAGATAAAAAATTCATAATTGTATTGATTGTGTCAATCCCACTTGCACATCAAATTAAATAATGGAAGGTGACAAACAATCATGAAATGACAGCTCAAAAAAAAAATTCATGAAATGACAATTAACAACGGCAGGACAGTCATACCACTAAAATCACAATAGCAGTTGAGTAAGTGGAATGCATATTACTAAACGAATCATTCGCAGTCAAGCAACTGTATTAAATTTGAGGAACTAAGCAAAAACTTAAAACAATTGTTACTATGCAGAAGTATATATTCCGTAAATGAAGGAAATAGTTCCATGAATGATCATCAAACCTCAGAGCTACTTTGACCATGTGGCGGTTTGACTTCTGAATCTTTCTCTGAAGCAACTTTCCGGCGCGTGGCAGTCCTAGTATGTGGACCTTTTGGTTCATCTGATGGTGATTTAACAACAGCTTTACCTTTTCCCTTCGATGTGCTTCTGCTCCCCTCCTGAGCATCGTTATTAGTTGCACAATCTACAGCAGCCAGTGATTTTGACCTAGTTGAGGGCCGCCGGACAGATTGAGTGGACGAAGGGACTGGTGCTGTTGCACTAGGTGCCACAGGTTCAGAATTTTTTCCAGATGACACCGCAGGATAAGATATTGACTCACTACGTTGGATTCTAGGCCAAAGGAAATCTTCGACAGCTGCTAGACTTGCCAAGGGATCAATAAGAACAATATTGGAGGAATAATCCTTAAGTGTTTTTTCACCCTGTGCTCGACATACGCAACTTCAAGGGCTGGGACAGAGCGCTTAATCCAGAGGACAGGCAGACCCTCCCAAATTAGATGTCCTTCCAGAATGGCTAAGCATAACCGGGAAACGTTCCAATGAAGACAGCGCGCTTTGCAGTTTCTGAACTAAGAATGACATCGGAGTTTTATTCCCTGGCGAGTCATTTGGAAGAGCAGCGTATATAAATGCTTTATATCGCCTGAGTGCCTGCTGACGGAACTTGGGTAGGTTTGCTTCAGAGACCTTTTCCCTTTCAAACGTTCCACAAGACAAATAATTAAGCAATGCTGCGATGATTCCACTCCCAATGAACTCAAAGCGTGGAAACTCCATCACCCTTGCTAAGCTCAGACAATATTTCAGCTATAATGTTGTCTAACTGTTCTTCGACGCTGCATAAGACATCAAACTCATCACCCCCTAGAGACTTTGATTTCCCTTTAGCTTTTGTTTTGACAGTGTCCACAGTGGTATTTAATTTCGCGCAGAGTGCCCTTAGCTTCAGAAGGTCATCGGTGACAGCAGTATCACTTGAGCCAGGGTCTGAAGGGAAGTACTTATCTCTGAATGACTTTGCACGATCACTGACTGAAGCACGAAGACTAGTACTTGGACTCTCTTGCGTGCTTTGTGGTGAACTGGCAATAACAGGATGGGAACCCTTTGGTTCATCCAAGGAATTATTATCAGTACTCACAGTACTGCTGCGACGACGGCTGCGTCTTGAACGGGAAGATGTGCATGTACCAGAATCAGTATCTTTTTCCCGTGGTGGTACTTGAGAAAGCATTGGACTTGAGATTTCCAGGCATATAAGCGACTCTACAGCATGAACAACTCCTTCCCTCACAAACATCTTCGAAAATGTCCCAGGAAGCTTTTCCATCAGAATTTCAGCTATCTGAAGAGCAGGGATCAACACCTGTGGATCCTTCCAGGATAAAATGCCAGCTAAAAAGCTGTAAGAATTAATATGCAAGTTAGAGGGAACCAGAGCTACACATAAGCAAATGTAGAAGCAGAAATGGTAGTTTTGTATTAGAACCTGGATATGTTTGTTGTGCCAAGGAGAAATTCGATCATTTCGGCTGTGCTATAATACATTAACTTTGCAATGACAGATAAGCATTTATGACGGATTGGGCCGTTTACGCTGGAGCCATAGACCTGGTAAGGAGAACGATAATGTGTCAAATAGTAGGATTTCAATATATTGCCATCACCAACAAGGCAACAACCAAAATCAATTGATACATCAGTAAACCAAGGGACTGACCTGTGTCATGGTAGGTAATATGTCCATACCAAATTGCTGCAGAAGTTCAGGCTGATCACGCAATAACTTCTCCCGGCCTGACACTTCAAGATCTATTGAACCAGACTCGCCTTGCTTGCTAGGAGCAGGTCGCCTTATAGAAGAGCCTTTCATAAAAACATTGGCTGGTAATGAAATGGTTCCAACAGGTAGAGGAGGAAGCAATTGATCAGCAAGGTTCACAATCTCATACATCTGTGTGACACAAAAATACATATTAGCACATTTTGCATATGGAATCGACCTGTGAATTACCATATAGCAACTACGAAATATTTGCATATTTATGTAAGAATGCCAGTGCTACTGGGTACAGACTAACTGTCAACCATACATCTAAAACATTGCTAAATGGGAGCATCTATTCTTTGCTTCCAATGGTCACTATATTTTCAGAATAAGCAGATAAATCTAGAATCTACACAGGCATTATACACAAAAACTAAAAGAAGAAGGAACACTTATGTAGGTATAATATCCATACAACGTCAGTAAAAAATGGCTGGGTGCTGCCAATGTGATTGGTGGGCCAAACACTACCGTAAGCAGAGAGGTTCTCCGCTGCCAGATTGACCATCATGACACGTGCAAGAGAGGGAGGGAGCGAAATAGAGAACGAAAACGCATGAAGAAGGGCCTCAGAACCAAAAAGTAAGGGAAGGCTGGCAATCTAAGTTCGAGGCTGCAACATGCAAAGGTTCAAGGAGGTGGTGACATGAAGAGGAGGCGGCAATTGCCATCGAAACAAAGGTAACAAATAGAACGAAGAAAACAAAGTGGAAGCTCGGGTTTGACTGCATCTAATGCTTTGGCTACATGGGGGGGCAGCCCAACTTAACAGCTACACATATGAGTCCTCCTACCTCCCAAGTAACAGCACAAAAAGGTGAGCTAGACACCACCATCAAGGCCCCCCACCAGTGCTAGGCTATGTACATGTACTATGTGCTAGGCAGGCACCCAGCGTAAGGATGCAAGTTGGTGCCCATCAGGGTACCCTCTGGCCCTTCAATCCAACAAACTAAAAATTTAAAAATCACATCAGTTTTGAGCTTTTCTGAACATTGCTCAAGACCAAACCATTATTGCAAATTCCAAGAGTTCAAGACAAGCCCTAACTCAATCTACCACATTGGTTGCTGACGCTATAGCTTGCAAGACTTCACAAACAGTAGGAACACAGAAGCAATTGGCAAATTATTATACCTAATCTGTTCACAATCATAATTGCATTCAGTATCTATGTTCTGAACTTAATGCAGATCTTAATTTTTTTTACTGGGTTTGTAAGAGCTACAGTCCACGCGTATCCAGCATGAAACTTCCTTAAAAAATCGTTGAATTTTTGTGGCATCAAGTTCCATTGGGTGTGATAGAATAGTAATTTACGTTCACAATGCAAACCTGAATTGTGTTCACACTTGAGTGAAATTAAATTCAAAGAAAAAGCATCACTTGAATCTTAGCTAGTAAAAATAACAACTTAACGAACTTACCAATCAGCAGATGGCATTAAAATAAAGTAGTAAGTGGCTATAATCAAGCTTAATACTCCCTCCGTCTCGAAATAGATGTCGTAAATTTGTCTAAATCTGGATGTATCTAGACACTTTAGACACTAGATACATCCAAATTTAGACAAATTTACAACATCTATTTCGAGACGGAGGGAGTATTATTTTTGTAAAGAATATTCACCTGATCAGCTGGCCTTGTTAAAGTGGGAGATACAGTTGTACCAGCAACCAACCCAGATCCTGAAAGGATATCTTTTAGTGTGCCGCTAATTCCATGGAGGAGGAGTGTTTTAGCTGCCAATGGAGATCCACTTGCGCATATTGACAGAAGGCAATTACTCCCTTCAAGGAAATATGATGCAAAGTTAGCAAACTTATAAAGATCATAAATATGTATAGTGATAAAAAGTAAAACTGAAGCATACTGTATATGTCAATGTACTCAACGATGCTTGTCCAGCTGAGTTGCTAACAGATATTAAGCCAGCAGCTTGTGCAACCAATCCATGATTGCACAACTCATCTAGTTTCTCTGGAGACGAGGCAAATGCTTCTGCTATACGAGTTAGGCAAACGGAAGCATGTTCCAGCACCTGGAATAAACAGAGACAGAATATCAGCATCTTAAGAATAGATGGCCATCTTGGTAAAGTCAGGGTTTGAACATACGTACTTTTGCATCATGGTAGTTCAGAAGATTTGTTAACAGTGGAACCGCTTCCATTACAAAATCTGAGGCATCGGAAGGAAGCTTCCTACACATATTAGCAGCTGTAGATAACGCGACTCTCTGCATATTTCACCAAAGAAATAACAGTGAGCAATAGTTAAAAAAATGTAATACTCTGGCATAGAGAGTAAATGTAAATGATGCACAATATAAAGATGTGATGTCAGAAATTATTTAAAAGTTGCAACTTGCAAGAAACTGAAGTGATGAGAATGTTAAATGCTGGAAGAACATAAAGTATTCAGCAAAATTACTTGAACACCAGTGGAGAAGAAGTCAAGATACGATAGCACTGCCATTAGTGCTCCAGCCCGCAAACAGGCAGTTGGATGCTCCTGGGATATCTTCTTAAGAGCTTGCAAGGACTAAATAACCCAGAAAAGAAATATATAAATGTTAGTGCATAAATTCATCAAGATCATTCATACAAATATCAAATATGCAAAGGCACTTAATTGTGTATATCATATTTCAAACAATGATATATTAAGTGTGTGGTATCTCAAACAACATTACAAGACAACGAAACTCACTAATCTAAAGCGCCACCAAAGCATTCTTATATCAAAAACAAATGAAGTAATTCAAGTGTCCTAGGTGATAATGCTAATAGTGGTAGACTGCTCAAGTACCTACTGCAGAACCTCAAATCAGATTCAATAGCACAAAGGGATGACAAAGGATTTGAAACACTTCCAAACAAATGATATCAAGTTAAATGGCATAGTTCTGAATGAGACCCAAGAAATCTAGTCTGGCCATACCATATCCATAAGATAGGAGGCAAAGAAAACACAGCCAGAAACCAGGAACCTTAGCATCTGTTTTCAACCCACTTTTTTAGTATTTCGTGGCTGTGAAATAAGGCCATGACCTAGAAAATAATCAAGATGAACAACATGTACAAATAGCTAAATTCGTCATGCACAAATAGCTGAATTGGCACAGCAAAACTATGCTGGATGGTACTGATCTGAAGGAGGATCTAGGTGGTCACCTACGAGCTAGGTAGGAGTACTCCCCCGTGATTCGTACCTAAAAGGTCTTCTAAGCGGCGAATGAGTTTCAATGAGGTCGTCCACCACTGAATCGAGCCTCCCTCACAAGAAATTGATGTCCTATAGATTTGAATTCTGCGGTGAGGAACTGAGGATAAGGGATCCCATGTAATGGACCAACCTGGGCCTTAGCTAGACTATCAGGCCATCCTTCCTCTACCTTTTACTTTCTTCGTGTGTCTCATTTCCTCTGCTTCTTCCTCCCAGAGCAGCCAGCTGCCAGGCCCTAGGAAACCACCCAGACGCTAAGCGGTGATCCACCCACTTCTTGCTTCTACCATTGATAAATGGTGAGCTACTGAATGAACTAGAAATATTCGGTATTTGGCAAGTGACAATCAATACCTTAGTCTAAGAATGAATCCTCCATTGCTAATTTTTGTTCTGACACCACAGGGTCCCAAAATATTCACCAAAATATAAACCCAGGATTTCATCCTTGCTTCGCCAGCTGGGGTTAACATGCAGCTGCTACATTTTTTTTAGAAAAACAGGGATTTCAATCCCCGGTTCCATTGCTACATTTTGACCCTCAAACATTATATGCAGCATTCATGAGATAACGGAACGTGCCGATTAGATGGACAAAGAACCGTTGCCCATGGCAGGACCGCCGAGATTTCAACCAAATCAGCACTAGCCATAGCCAGCTGTAGGCGACTGTAGGCACACGAGTCGGGAGCAAGGCGACCAACTTACAGTGACTGAAGGAGCAGTGATCTGTATATTGTCTGTTTCCAAATAAAAATCTATTTGTTCAAAGTGTTATATAAACTTAAAAGATGATATGCTATACTTTACACTAAATGGGTCTACTATACTTGCACTTACCAATAGCACACATGAGTCATACAGGCCCCCGCTACTTGATTCAAGTCATGGTGGTTCATAAACATAACAGGAAACCCATACAATGTGGCATTCCTCTATATAAATATTCATCCTAGCATTTAAATGGGAGAAGGCAACAGCTATATAGCTAACTACTCATCAGCAAGTCAAGATATTATATGGTTTCCAAACCTTAAAGAAACGGGGGTACTGTGTACGTTAAGTTTCTACGGACAACCTAATCATACAAACAATAAACAAGAATGGTTTGCTAAGTAACGATACGGATCAGGCAACACGATAAAGCATGAGCATGTACTAATAAACAGTAAATACGCAAATACCCACCTGCTCCGCAAGGTCCATGTATTCAATGGTGAGAAGCCGAGCGCAGAAGCATGCGACAGCACCATAATGCACAACAGAAGAGCATGACGACGGAAGCACGTCGCAGAGGTGGGTGAGGGCCCGTGCCGCGAGCAGCATGATGTCGGGGTTGTTCTCGTGGTTGAGCAGCCCGACCAGGACAGGCACGAACGAGTCCACGGAGAATCCTGCGAGCGAGTCTTCGGTGCCGATGGACAGCATCTCACAGAGCTGTGTCAGGGCCTCGACCTGTCGCCCCTCCTCCCCGTCAGCACGAAGCCCCGCGAGCATACTCTTCATCCGCGCGCCATGCGGCCCAGTCATGGACGACGAGGACGCAGCCGCGGCGGCTGCAGAGAGGGCAGACGACGGCAGCATGTCGTCCAGGCCAGCGCCGAGCTTCCTGAGCAGCCCCTGCAGCGCGCTGCTGGCGGAAGTGAGGCCGTGGGGGAAGGCCCCGGAGCCAAGTCCTCCGTCATCGTCATCCTCCATGCCGTCGAAACTGAGGCCCAGCATCCGCTCGGCCTCGCGCAGGCGGGAGCTCTCGGACGGCTCCTGCTGCTGCTGCTCCTTGCCTTTGTCCGCGTTGGAGGCGCGGCCGCGGCGGCGGGGCGGGGGGTTGTTGTCGGCCGGGAAGTCCATCGGAGGCTGAGGGGCAGGAGGGTTGGGGGTGGCAGCGGAGCGCCGGGCACGTGGAGCGGGCTGCGCGGGGCTGGGGGTGGCGGCGGCGGCGGCGGTGGGGCTAGGGTTAGGGTTGGGTCGGGAGCGCTTGGAGGAGCGGGTCGAGGAGGTGGAAGACGACGAGGCTTCCGCCCGCTTGCGGCTGCGCGTTTCCATACAAAGGGAGGCGAAAGGGCGGCGGCCGCCTCGGGCGAGGCGGCGGCGGCGGCGACGGTGTGGCTAGCAGACGATGGGCGGCGGAGGAGGGAGCATCGATCGATGGGGGGTGGATTGGCGATCGGAGGAGATCTGGGTGGGGATTTGTTGAGAAGGAAGGGCGGTGCGGTGGGGACTGCGTGGCGACGTCAGACAGGAGACCGGCCTCTCTTGGGCTGCAGAACTGTGTTCGGCTCTGTCGACGAGCCGTGCTCTGCATAAAAACCAAGAAATAGAAGATACTTACCGAATTTAACTGCAAAATTGTTTTGAATCTGGTTTTCGGTATCACGGTACGTGGAATAGTTTAAATTTGAAAAAAATTACACCTGGCTATTCACGTTATTATCCGCTGCTGGTGATGCAGAAATATATTACCCATAAGATATCATCATTTATTATTGTTATATTATGATATATGTATCTCCTACTATAATGTCTGCGTGATTATTCGAATTTATTGAGAAAACTTCTATCAGAAGAAAACATACATCGTACAATGAGAAAATCCTCTTCTATTCCAATAAAGGAAAATTATCTTCCGATATACTCTAAGAGATCATGTCTTAGTTGAGAGATTTAGTGTGCATATGTTAACTAAGAGAGAGCAACTATATTCTACTCGTCAATAACATGTACCCATTTGCTCTGATTTTGGTCATCTCCTCGCGGTCTATGGTGAACAAGGACTTATGAAGTTATGTACATGGCTGAAGCAGACGGTGTTTCTGTTCTACATAGATGACAGTGTAGTCTATGGATCGGCTCTTCATCGTGTTAGACGTAGCTACGAGTTTTCCACGTAATTGTATTGTGTCATTGTTTCTATTTTATTTTTTGTTTATGCAGTTGCATCCTACCTATACAGAGGTTGTGGTAAGTTCCCGTGAATTTTATCAGCGTCATGCTACCTTATGAGTTTAATAAATCACCCTATGACACAAAAGTCCAAAATATATTGATTATGCCATATGTGAGAGCAATAACCGCTGCTACTGGATCATACAGGTTCCCCTCGGCTCGGGTATGTCTTGGCACTGCAAGGGAAAAGAACCTCATGGTCTTCTAGATGTGTCCAAAAGTCTTTAGTGGGATGGGGTTTTTTGGGTCTTCGTTGGCAACGCTCTGGCGGTGGGTGCGATGTTATCAAGAATATAGGAACTAAAGTTCTCCCCCGATGTGGTGGTATCTTACCGAATAGTGCCACATAATTAGAGTGTTTTATTATCCGCAAATTTGGTGTGTCCAATCTTATGAATTTTCGGTTTTTCTCCTCGCACAACTACTATTGTTACACCCTTCCTGTCTATCTCCTTCGGTCAGGTAAAAAAGTTCTTATCTACCATGAAATGGTCCTCCGCCAGTGATAGAAGGTACCCTTTCTACCACATTTTTTAACCTTTTCATGGTAGATTTAAAACATTTTTTCGTTTTCATAGTCCTTCTTCTACAACAAATTTGGATAAAACATGGTAGAAAATCGACCGACGTGTGGTAGATGTCGAGTTTTCTCTTGCACGTGTGATTTTTACTCTTATTAATGCTCCATCAATCTTTTGAACCTTGTGAGGCCTCATGTCATTGTCTCTAGCAGAATTATTTTTGGTCATGTCCATTGTTTTGTGTAATGACCCGGAGAATAGGAACGTTTTAGAACTGTTTTGTAATATGTGAAACTGCATTGCATCTATTTGAGAAAGTGTCAAGCAAATAAATAAAATTAAGAAGATATGAAGGATTGAAGTTGAACTCTAGAGTTGAGTTTTGACCTAGGTCAACTCTAGGATTTAAATTCAAAATTCAAAAGGAGTTCATATTTTCAAACCTTAGGATTCAAAATGTTTCAAACACATTAATTTTGAGTCCAAGACTCAATCACACTTACTTACACAAGATAAGATTTTAAAAATAATAGGATCCACTAATCGAGTTCAAAATTGAGATTTGAATAATTCAAAATTTAATTCAAATATTCATAAGTAAATGAAGAAAATTCACAAAAATACAATAAACATATGAAAATAACCATAATGCAAGTTTCATTGATAATAAAATGGATACGAAGTGGATTACAAGTTGATGAAATTTCAAGGATGTAATATGATCCTATTACAAAGTACAAAAGAAAAGGAAAAAAGGAATAGTAGCCTAAACCAAACTAGATAGTTCTTCTCATCTTTTTCTTACTCTTCTAAAGCTTCTCTCCATCTTGACCTGCAACGCAAACATCAAAATAGAACAATTAGTTGTTGGTTAGGAATGTTGGATCCACCATCACGTGAGTCCTGAACATTGTGATTGCGAATTTTGAGCAAATGAAAGCAACAATAACAATAAATAGTATATTTACAGTGAGCAATAGAAGGCAAGGTAGAGTATAAGACAATGTTATTCACTGGAAGATATCACAGTTGATATCACATAACCATAGGCAGTAGTAGACGAAAATCCTAGAGCCTACACTAGGCAAACTAGTCAAATTAGTAATACAAACTAGAACATCTTCATAGATAAAATGGATACCTCAATCGATGGTTCTTTAAAAAGACTCAAAACTCTAGCTAGTGCACACTTGGAGTCCACAAAGCTAGGTAATAGAAACATGAACAGAAAATACTCTAAAGAATAAACTCATGATCACTTTAGTAAGAGAGTCGGTGATAGAAATCTCAAACTTAAAAATAAAGGTATTGCCCAGATTGAAAATGGGCAAGTTATCAAAGTAACACTTAACCGATATGTCTTATTAGGCATATGACCTCAGCTGATTAGTACACTGAATCTAAATGTCGGTATAATAAGCCTAGTCACTACATGTAAATAGTGAGGTGTCAATCTCACATGAACCTTAGAAGGTATAAATAGGACAATATACCTAGCTCTTGACATCATCCTCAGAGCAAAGCTCATGAGAAACACTCTTAGACTAGAGGTTGAGCGAGAGGAGAAAAAACAGAAATCACACTCACAAGTGAGAGAGGGATATGAGAGAGGAATTTAAGCAAGCCTGGGAGCCATGAGAGGAAAAATTGCAATAGAACTTCACCAAGCATATTTTGGAATATCAAAAGCTTTATAGCCAAACCCTAGAGTATATCATAGTAGAGAGGGAGAGTAGAAGTAGTATCACCTATGGCAACTAGGGCTAGCACATGTGCATCTCCATTAATGGAGAACACCACAGATGCCATGCCACCAGGTTAAACTGGCATAGCCTGTGTTGAATAATATAGAATTTACCTAAGACCAACTAGTTGTAGAACCATAATTTACAAGCTACCCTCACTTTCTCAGGCATCAGTGGAGATGTGCCTAACAAAGAAATGGTAGGTAGTAAACTATAGCTCGGTGAGTGAGCCAAGTTACTGCAAGAAATAAAAG
The DNA here is from genome assembly GCA_030063025.1 of Avena longiglumis. Classification (NCBI taxonomy): domain Eukaryota; kingdom Viridiplantae; phylum Streptophyta; class Magnoliopsida; order Poales; family Poaceae; genus Avena; species Avena longiglumis. The sequence goes on along the minus strand of CP125974.1, from coordinate 50,249,706 downwards.
AAGAATTCACTAAGTAGTTAATCAACATACTTACAGTAAGCACTGAACCAAAGGTTCAAGCAACACACGAATAACAACTAATCAAGTATAAATGGATGCACACCTAAGAGCCTAAACTTTTATCAATGTATTAATAACAGACAAAACCAATAATAAGATAGAAAATACAACTAGAAAACCTATACACTTAATAGTTGTGTTGTGGATTTTGACCACAATCATATCTAGAAACACTGAAAACACTTAATAACACTAGAAAACCTAGAACTGCTGACAGACAACACTTATAGTAAGTAGAACAATAGTGATCAATGAAGGAATTAACGGTATTGATCCTATACATGCATGGATTAGTACTCCCTCCTTCTTAAAATAGATGTCTCTAGGTTTTTTAATTTGTATGAATCTATATACTAAATAGTGTCTAGATTTATCCAAATTTTGACAAATCTAGGACATCTATTTTGAGACGGAGGGAGTACCTAGGATTAATCTAGATAGCATCTTAGACACATAGCTGCACAAGATCATCACTAAACATCGCCTAGAAAACTTAACTGAAGGAATTGTACTGTTAACTGAAGAAAGTGTCGAGAATGCATATATTGAGAGAAAAACAGAGAGCACCACTATGAATCAGTATCCAAGTTGAGAAATAGCAACACAACTAACACCCTAAAACCTAATATAAACCTCTAGAACATTCTTGAAACCTAGAATCACCATTAAAATAACTAGAGTAGCAAACCCTAGCATCTAGGAGAGCTAGCAGTAGAAATTGGGGAGGAAGGGGAGAGAGAGAGGGGGGGAATTTATCTTTGTCCAAATGAGAGCCGAGCTCACCGGGGATAGAGAGGAGTAAGATGGCCACCGAGGCGGCATAAGGAGCACCCAAGTGGGTACCTTGACCTGTGCATGCATAGCCATCACGAGGGAGACATCGGGGAGGTGCTCCAACACCATCCCAATGGTGGGTGAACACCAGAGGAGAGCGAGAGCATGGAGGTGCCATATCACCAAAACCCTAGTGATGACTGCAAGTACACATATAGTTTATAGATAGTTTTCAAATAAGAGTATTAGACCATGGAGAGTTCTTGGTAAAGGTCTTAATGCTCATAGCCACTATTCACCAAAAAGAGTGCTTAGAAGTTATCTCTGATTTCAAGCAGAGGTGTGTGAGAATGTTTGTGTGTGGACAAAGCAATACTAAATCAATGCAAGTAAAAAGAGAGAAGGTTCGTGATGTAAAGTAATTAGAACTACAACAGGGGTAGAGTGTTCTAAGGGAGTGTTGGATCCACCACTAGCAATTGAGTTAATCATGATTAGCATATGTCAGTGTCTTTAGTTATGCGTATGTATGGGAGAAGCTCCAGGTTAGATGATTAAAGACTAGCCATCTTATATTTCATCTCGCATAAGAAGAGTTGTGATCGTAGGCTAGACACCTGTTGATGGCGCCTGATAGCGCTTCGTCGGGAAACCCCAAGAGCAAGGTATGAAGAGCACAACAGCAAGTCTTCCCTCAGTAAGAAACCGAGGTTATCGAACCAGTAGGAGGAAGGAAACGTCTCAAAGGTGTTTCTAGCAACTTGGAAACCTGTACAACACAAACTCAAGACTTTGCCACAACGAACAGTGAGGTTGTCAATCTCACCGGTTGTTGTAACAAAGGATTAACTGTATGGTGTGGAAGGTGATAGTGGTTTGCAGAAAGTAAACAAGAACAATGGAAGATGTATCAATTGTAAAGATTGGACCGGGGTCCATAGTTCACTAGAGGTGTTCTCCTTAAGATAAACAAACATGGCATGCTGGGTAAACAAATTACAGGAGGGCAATTGACAGGACTGAGCAAGGCATAACAATGCAATACTAGACATTCATGATCCAATGAGATTCGATTGGGCAATACAACAAGATACATAGACTGCCATCCAACTGCACCTATGACTATAAATCCACCTTCGGGTTATCATCCGAACCCCCTCCAATATTAAGTTGCAAGCAACAGATAACTGTTGCAAAGTGTGTAAGGTAAACAATCCACTTGTTCCATGAACAAGATACCATTGATACGTCGGAAACGTATCTATAATTTTTGATGGTCCATGCTTGTTTAGTATCTACTTTGCTTTTGTTGCCTGTCAAAACCCACCGGCGAGCAGCGACGAGCAACACGAAGAGCCGGGAGGCTCAACTATTGGTGGGCCCGTCCCTCGGGCGGCCGCAAAACTCCGACACGTCTGGCTTGGTTCAGGCGTGCCACGACCTATACCTGGTCGGGAAGGTGATGGATTGCTTCGATCGGTTTCACGCATGGTAAACAAGTATCGTAAAATTCGAGCCGTGGCTCCCGGTTTCCACAGAATCGGCTCCTAGAGCCGATTATCCCATGGTTCTGCATTAGATCTATGATAACATGGGGTTTTGCTTCATCATTACAAGTTAAATCGATCTACGACAGTTTAACGTTTTCACCACGTAATTGGAACGTCATACACGTAGTTGAGCCTGGTAGATACAAAAGATGATAGAAAACTAATCCTAGAGGAGGCCTAACAACCGACGTAAAGTCAATTACCGGAACAACTCCTCTCGAACTAGCAAACCATATCCTTACGTACTACTGGATCGTTCAACCCGTTTGCAAGGCCTGACTACGTGGATATCAAACTAAACCTTGGAAAACAAGGCACAACCATAACAGATCGAATCAACTAAATAAAGATCAAGCAAGATGCTACCCTTGCACCCGGGAAAAGGTGCAAAGGTAGCGAGGTAACTAGAGGTAGCATATCTTAAACAATCATAGTAAAAAGTATCGATGCTAGCCTCAACAAATCTATGATAATAGTATTACTCGCCATCAACAAGGCTTCAGTACGAGTAACACCAAATAACGCATAAGCAAAATACTGCCTAGATCGCAAGATGCGATCTAGGCATGACACTTATTTCGAAAGAAACCCTAGAAACAAGGGGTGGCGATCTGCGAGATTGTGTTTGTTGTGAACGTGATTGTCCTCCTTTTCTCGATAACCTTAGGTACATATTTATAGTCAGGAGACTTTCTATCTTTGGAATAACTCTACAACTCTATCTCTTACCTAAACCAAAGCGTAACCTACTACAATACAGATACGGGCAATTTAGCCCAAATCCACGTACATAAGGCCGATTCAACAACACGTTGCATATACGTATCTTCCAAGCCCATCTTGATCACGGCTATCTCCTCCTTTGGCCAAAATATGGCGATAACATGCCCTGGTTTTGGCAATAATAATTCCAAAACCACTCTGATGTTTTTCTTTCCTTCCCTTTTTTTCCTCACATCGGGTTCGCGTTGCGAGCGAATAAATCACGCCACCCTCATCATGATGCCCTCTTCTCAACTCCTTCGCGAAGGCATGATTTGGCGATTCTGGCACATTCGGGAAACCGCTATGGCATTGAACCGCCTCCCACTATTCCCTTATTTAAATTCATCCGAGCGATTCGCGGTCCCCATCTTCCTCCAAGAGCCAAAAACCCTCTTCCTCATGAAAAACCCTCTTCCTCCACCATGGCCTCCTCTTCTTCGCCGTTCCTCCCAGTCTTCCAACACCATTAGCGACCGGGAGCCGACGCCGGAGCACCCGCCCACAGCGGCGTACGAGACTCTAGCCCCACAATGGTGGGACGAGAGGGATTGGGATTTCGCCTCTTGGTCGGAGGACGACGCATCGACGGCGGCGGCGAGGCTGCGTTCCTCGTCGGCGAGGCTGGAGGCGAAGAGCAATGACGACGTCTGGTCAGGGCGGCGTCGAATCCTCCGATGAGGAGGAGAATCGAGGAGGACACCTCCTCGGCAGTACCCGGTGAAGCGCTTCAGCCGGGTCCAGCGAGGACACCGAGGGCTGACGAGGAAGAGGAGGCCCTCAGCATCTTCAAAGAAGAAGAATAAGCAGCCGACGGCGGCGGCGATGGCAAATAACAAGACGGCGGCGAAGACAGCGGCGACGACCTCGGCCTCTAGATTAGGAACTACTAGTAGTAGTAGTAGTAGTAGTAGGTTTCCTTTTGTAAGCAATCAGCCCCACTGTAAATAATCGTCTTTTGAATGAATGAAGATTACTTTTCCAACTCGAAGATTGCTTTTCCGACCCAATTTCGCCGATAGTCGAAATAGGTCGATGCTCCAGAAGCCGATAGTACTGTATCGGCTTTCACCACACTGCGTTCAGACAGTCAAACAAGTCAAATCTCAAAGAGCCGATGGCAACACATCGGCTTTCCCAAAAACGTTTGACAAGGTCAAAACTTGGTCGTATACTGAGCGGCCACTTTCAGTTTCAAGCGGTAACTGCGACCCTCTTCAAAAAGGCGACCCGGATCTCCAATTGCCCCGACCGGATCGAGCTCACGGTGACAAGAACCCTCGACCCCCAGCGCACAGATCCATCTCCGCGGCAAACTAGATGGCGGAATCGTCAACACCAACCCGGAGGTCTCGTGCGAAGGTCGCCTACTCGCGATGATGAACGGTCTCGAATTAATGGCGAACACGAATTAATGCCTTATTCCACCATTAAATTTTTAGGTTTCGGACATTCTCGCCGCATCCTTCTCTCCCAAATTCTCTCTTGGCCCTCGTGACAAAATCTAGTCACCCCATCGATTTCTTGCAAGCAGAATCCCCTTAAGCCAAGACCTAGATCTAGACTCTTGGGCCGATCGCTTGCAGCCTGGCCTAATCCCCCGAACATTGGGTCTCTTGGTTCGCAGGTAGCTAGAGCTTACCAGTCCCAATGGGAAACCACGGAATAGCCGATGCCTTGCATTTGTCATTGTCTCCCCTTGAGAAACATGAGAATCTTCTAAAACCATCGGCTATACAGTCGGCGCTGAATCGCTTCATGTTCGGTCATGGCCCCATGTCACCAACTCATTAGGCGTGGTGATGATTACTGGTCCGGATGTTACATCACCCCTCTGCTTTTAAAGCGACCAAAGTCCCCTACAAACTGTCTTCTAAAATGCATTTAATGGGGTGCCTACCTCCAGCCATATGAAAACAAAGGCCTGTCACGGAGAAAGAACACACCTTTCTCAACTTCGCTGGAACATTTCATATTCGTGGCCCTTCCTTGCTCCAACCAAGAATTATCTCTCCTTAGCCCACACGGCCAAAGGCACTCAACTTGGCATCGAAGCTGTTCCTTGGAGGTCTATCGATATCTCCGGTTGATGTCTGTCAGTGTTCTCCGCATAGCGTCAAACAGTGGTCCTTGGTGGTTCATTCACTATGGGCTCAATTGTATTTTCAAAACCACATCCCAAACTTCCCCTTTTGGCGAGTTGCACCTTTCCAGATGTAAAGAGCGGATCCGATGCACCGGCTATGGCCAAGCTTTGTATAGACGCGGGTAGTAAAGCCCTCGTGAGGCATCCAAGTGGTTTAGCACTTTCTTTCAAGGCTGGACAATCCTATCTTCTTTCCTTACATGGAAGAATCGAACATTTGAAAACCCACTCTCCTTCAGTTAGACAATTTTCGATGACACCAAAGACAACTCTTTTCCTTGTGATCCGCCTGTTTCCTTCGGTTGGCATGAGTACATCCAATGTAATAATCAAGCTGGGTATGAATTCTACCGAATCGTAGTGGCTCGGCAATTTGGCCTTGGACAAGTACCTCCCATTTCTTTCTCCACCACCTTACGAGAGCGAGCCGACTGCTTGATCCTCTCACCACCAAAGGTGTTATTCCTTCTTTGGCCTCGACCATCCCAATTCCCAACGACCTCACCTTCGCCTCATCAACCGATGGCTTTGAAGACTGGTGGTCGATGTGGAAGACTCACGCCTTGAGAGCTCCGGGACCGTTCTTTGAAACATTTCGATCTTGACTATGACATCCCGTGGAACAGTACCACTACTTGTAAATTTCTTGATGCATCTCACAAATGATTCTTCTACTAACCCACTCTTTCTCTTTGCGGCAACAAGATGGCCTGAACCTACGCACGGTGATGGCTCCCCTTGAGTTCTTTCTTGACTCCTGTGGTTCTTTTTCCAAAAACTCGCCATCTTTGAAAAAGGTCATAATGCAAACAACGATAACACCACAATCGGCTTCCAAGAACCAAGCAACTCCTAAGTCACCGCCTCGAGTTCCAACTAAAACAAGAACGATGGTGAGGAAGGTAGCTGCCAGAAGACCTTGAGGCGCCGGAGCCCTTCTCGAGCTCGCATGTAGGTGATTCATGCTTTGGTCGATCCTTCTTCTTCCATTCTTGGAGACATGCTCAAGCTTCTTGGTTCTCCTTTTTACAAGCTTCCATCGAAGACACCTCTAGTGAGGACACTCGGACCAATCGAGGAGAACTAGGCCCACAGTTACGAGAGGACCATCACACCGAGCCGGCCGATTCACCACCATCGGCTTCCGGAAAAGGTCGGTTCTGAACCTCGCCTCACAAGACCGGTCAGCGGGGCCATGTGAGTCCCAAGAGAGCTCGCAAAGGGCGCAAGCTTCTTCGTCGAGCGGAGGTTTCAAAATCATCACCCTTCATGCTCTTACCACTTACTTTTTATCTGCCGATTCATCATCATTTACATTTAAACACCTTCCATGCAAGACGCAGGCGTTTCTAGTGGGAAAGGCTGGGCGATCCGATGCCTTTAGCCAAGCGGATCTAGCAATCCACGAAGGTGCAGATGAAACGGCTACCACTTTGGCCAAGCCCCGAGAACCACACACAAGCCGATAGTCTCATCATGCTATCCCCGATCTTAGGAGAGTACGTTAGCTTCTTCGGCTCATCCTTACGTTTGGACGCTGCGACGCTTTTCGGGCTGCGAGTTGTGATATTTCGAGCTTGACGTTCGACCACGAATCCATAGAACCAACCCCTCTGTTGCTGATGAACCACGAGCGAGGTTGTTCCACCTCAATTCAGCGTCTTAAAGCCCTCATCCTCCCGATCGAAGAGTTGATCAAGGTTCGAGGAGGTGAAGAGCGTTCGCTGAAATAAAAGACCAACTCCAGGTAGCATTGCGGTGAAGCTTTGTCCTTGTAACTCGTCTTTCTACGGGCCAAGGGTGAAGTTAGCTCGTGAGAGGATCAATGCGCGCCAACTTCCACTTCAAAATCGCGAGCATGATGTCATGACTCAACGAAAAAAGGCGTCTCGATGCCGACACCCTCTGTCATCCGCCCGAGCTCGCATCCTTGAAAAGGTTGGAAGATCTTGAAGAGAAGGTCCGGCGACTAAACAGCTCATTCGACAAGGAAGAATCCATCGCCCGCTCCCAAGGCAAGACGAAAGCCTCAAAGCTCAAATGAAGACCGATCTGGCGAAATCGTGCCACGAACAAGCAGCTAGTGACGGGCAGGGCGAAGATGACGGCCGAGATCGCTGAGGTGGATCGTGTCCGTCTTGGCGCCTCCACACCTTCTTGAGGCATTTCTTGATGGATTCGTTCTCATGTAAACGGCATCTGCTTGTAGTTTGAACCTCTAGAGTCGATGACGTGCATCGGCTATATATTTTTTTTATTTGGCCGATTTCATGTATCGGTTTCACATTTCACCATCATCATCCCACATGCTTGCGAAATATTTCTTGAGATGTTGGCTGATGCCACTAGGAATTTTACGCCGTCCTCCTCAAGCATGTACGTTTCCTCTTAAAACTGATCGACCTGTATGGCCCGTGCCAATTTGGAGACCATTTACCATATGTTGCATCCTTAGTCCCTAATGGCAACACAGACTTCCCATACCGGATCGCCAACGTGGAACTCCTTTGGTCTCACTTTCTTGTTATATGCACGAGCTACCTTGGCCTTGTTCTCTTTGATTTTCTCAGCGACTGACTGAGCTCGGTTAAATCCTCAACAATGTTACTCATCGTGGTTGCATATTCTTCGCTTATTAGATTGTTACGAAAAGTGACACGTCTCGATCCAGCGTAATTTCCCAAGGCAATACGGCTTCTTGTCCATAAACGAGATGGTATGGCGAGGTTTTATCGCTCCATGGCATGACATGCGATAAGCCCATAAAGCCTCGACGAACCTCGTACAACGCCTAGGGTGCTCGTCGACTTTTCTCTTGATCGACTTGATAAGGCTCGTTGGGCCTTCACTTGCCCATTTGCTTGAGCATAGTATGGAGATGATCGAATCGACTTAATCCCCGTGTCCTCACTGAATTTTCTAAACTCGTGAGAAATGAAGACCGAACCTCCATCGGTCGTGATGGTTTGGGGAATCCGAATCTATGAATGACATGTTCTTTCACAAAATTGATAACATCCTTTGAGTTCACCGACTTCATGGGACAGCCTCCACCCATTTAGTGAAATAATCGAATGGCCAAAATCCACATGTGGCCTTTGCTTGATGGAGGATTGATCTTGCCAATCATATCCATGCCCCAACCTCGGAATGGCCAAGGTTTGATGATGGGGTTCATTCTTGTGGTACCATCTGAATTTTTCCAAATCTCGACATGCTTGACACCTTTGTAGTACTTGACGGTCCTCAAGCATGGTGGGCCAATAAAACCCTGATCGCTGATCAACCATTTCATCTTGTGAGCCGATGGTGAGTTCCACAGCGCCTTGTACCTCGTGTAGAGCCGATTGGCCTCGGCCGTCCCCGCACATTTGAGCAATAACCCCTCAGTCCTGTAAAACATGTCGTCCCGATAAGCACATACTTCATGGCCTTGTACCTTATCCGTTTAGGTGCCCCCGAGAATCCTTCAAGTAATTGAAGATATCGGCTCTCGATCATCGCCTCGAGGCTGTGCACGAACATCGGCTCCTCTTTCGTCCTTGTAGCACAAGCCATTGTGCAAGATCATTTGCCTCGGTATTCTGCGATCGCGGGATCGGTGAGTTGATGTCTGGAGCTGCCATCGGCTCACGCCATTGCAGCCATAATGGGAAGAGCGACTCGCTCTCACACTTGTATTCCTCGTGAGTTGAGAAATCACCAACTTGGAGTCTCCAAAAATTTCCTTTACGCTCCAGATGAGCAACTCCATTCCCTTGCGTATCGCCTCATACTCGGCACGTTGTTGGTGCGAGGGGATAACCGATGGAGAAGGAAAATGTTGCCCGGCGACACGAGTAACATGCCGATGCCGCACCATCGTCACAAACCGATCCATCAAAAAACATAGCCTTTCGTATAGACGGTCTTTGCTATATTAGTGTTGATCCTTTCAGCGATAAGGTCGGCCAATGCTCGACCCTTAACCGCTTTTACGGGTTGATACGGATGTCAAATTCGATAACGCAAACATCCATTTGCCGAGTCGGCCTTTCAACATAGGAGCCGACAAAGATGTGCTTTATGACATCGGTTGCATATGATGACAATCTCCGATAGCAAGATGTGACGCAGCGGTGCGGTGAAAAAGCGCATAGGCACAACTTGTCGATCTCAGGATACCTTGTTTCTGCATCCAGCATCCTTCTGCTGATGTAAAATACAACTCGCTCCAGCCCATCATAAACTTGCACCACCACTGAGGCGATGGACGTGTCAGCTACTGACAAGTAAATGTAGAATGGTCTATCTGGCTGGGGCGGAACCAACACTGGCGGCTTCGTCAGATATTCTTTGATCTCGTCGAAGGCTCGTTGTTGCTCTGCCCCCAGCGGAATTCCTCGTCAGATTTAATTTTCACCAGTCCCATGAACGGCTTTATTCTTCCTGACAGATTGGAGATGAATCTTCTGACGAATTTGATCTTGCCGATGAGAGACCGTAGTTCTTTCTTCGTGGTAGGTGGCTTCATTGTTCGCACTGCCTCCTGACTTTTCAGGCCGATCTCAATTCCGCGTTCATGGACCAAGAAACCCAAGAACTGACCGGCTGTCACCCCGAAGGGACACTTCTTTGGATTCATCCGTAGCACGAATTTTCTTGTTCGGTCCAGGACGCGTTGCAGATCGTCCAAGTGTCCTTGTACTGAAGCAGACTTGACCACCACGTCATCGATGTAAATTTCCACCAGCTTGCCGATCAGATCATGGAAAATATAATTCATGGCTCTTTGGTGCGTGGCGCGGCATTCTTGATCCAAATGTCATGACTACATATTCAAACAACCCCAAGAACAGGACTCTGAGCGATCTTGTGTATGTCTTCGGCGCCATGAAAATTTGGTTGTAACCGGCATTGCCATCCATGAAGCTCAAGATCTTATGACCAGCCACTGCGTTGATTAACGTCTACGCTACCGCATCGGATACTCATCCTTTGAGTAGCTCTGTTGAGATCCGAAAATCTATGGCAACACGCCAATATCATCCTTTTCTCTCTGAGTGCGATACTAGAAATCCACTCAGCATACCGCATGGCTGATTAACTTGGGCATCAACATTTTCTCGACCTCCTTCTTGACTTCTTCGAATTTCGGCCTTCATCCGTGCTCATTGCTTTGGAATGGCCGAAATCCTTTTTAAGCGGGAGTCGATGCTCAATGATGCTCCTGTCTAATCCAGGCATCTCTGTATAGTCCCAGGTGAAGCAGTCTGGATATTCTTTCAACAGAGCTATCATCGGACCCCGGAGACTCGGATCTAACTTTGGCGATAAATGTTGGTCGTGGCTTATCCCGAGACCGATGTCGATCTCCTCTAGTTCATCGGCGGATGTAAACCCATACCCTAGCTTTCCGTCACCGTTAAATCGATGCTAAACACAGGCAAGCAGTTGGTGAGGACAACAAAAATAATTTGGGCGATTGCCTGAATCGGCCCTTTTGATTGCATTAGTCAAGGACGGTTTACACCTTGTTTGTGCTTTACAATGGCAGGAATCTCCTACTATGACCGCATGACCCGCTTGTCGACGAAGATTTTTATTTTTGTGGTCGATCGCGAGGATCGGTAGTACCACGCATTTATCGTGGACTTTGCTACTCTGTCGGGCGATGGATAAGACCAGCCTCACCCGCTTTTTGTAGCTCCAATGCGCTCACCGCCTAGGCGATTCGGAGATCGGCTCTGGGTCTTCGCTTCCCAGACGTTCATGCCGCTATGGAGATCTCGATAGAATCATCTGCATGAATGACCTCCACCTCATCTCCATCCTTTGTATTAGACTTTGGTGCATCGTGGATGGAATGCAGTGATTAGCATGAATCCAATCTCTCCTAGCAAGGCGGTGTAGGTGCTTTTGCATCTGACGAAAAATGACGTAGGGATGGTTTTACGCTTGCGGTGAGATCCACGTTGATCGCCTTGCGTTTCAAGTTTGACCTTTGAAGTCGCTTAACGTGACATTGGTTTTGATCGGATCTGCGGTGGGCGTCCCAAGCGCCGTAGCATGGAGTATGGCATTATATTGATTGCCGCTCGGTGTCCACCAACATCTTCTTGACAGCTGCCCATTGATGTAACCTCATAGGTGCAGGCTTTCGGATGTTTGTAGCCCTTCTCACGTGGCTTCTCAAAGATAACGGCCGTGGGCGCGATCAAACCGTGCCCTTGGTAGCTCGTTGGTTCTTGGATCGCAGAACTCGGCGGAAGTATGAACACCATGTTTGTGCCGGCCGATGTCTTTGCATCGGCTTTTACCGTTTAGGCGCCACTCTTTCCTTTTGCGATCTTCCGTTTCCAAGGTCTGCCGAATTTTAACGCGGATCGGGTCGTGCTTTCTTTAAAGCGTGGAATCTGCGCTTGGCTTCCTCAAGTTACGCTGTGACTGCTCTCGCTTTTGGTGTGTCTGGTCCGTCGGGACACCACCTTGTACGGTGATATCTGTCTTCTTCTTTGTCATCCCTTGGCTCCTCGAGATCTTTTGCTCGAGCGGACTCCTATGCTCGGCTACGAGGTGGGAGAGGCCCTAGGCTGAACACCTGGCGGCCGTGTCCTCTTCGCTGTCCACATTCAGGCGGTTATCGATTGTAGGCAATCGGCTCATTCCTGTATCCCAGCAATACTTGAAGAAAGGACAATCCCAATGCTTGTCGACGCCTTCCTTTTCTTTCGACGTTCCCCTAGAGAGGTGCTCGTATCCTTCATCGTCTCTATCGCGCCGACGACGTCGATCATACTGACGCTCATACTTGTTAAGGAGATGCGTGGAATGTGGCTTCTGATATCGCACACTCACTGTTGCTCGATTAATACTTTGTCATCGTGGCTGGGCGGTCGCGTGGACCAGCCTCCTCTCTTTCTTTGCCCCAGAGCGACCTTCCTCCTTGTATGTGCCATGGTGGTACCAGATCCCGCCATATTAACATCGAGCGAAATCCGGTGACGCCTCGTGGAGTGGCTGTGTTCTACCATGTTGGCCGGAAATGGGTTTGTGTCTACTTTCATGGCGACGCCCCCTGTGATCGAACGGCCTTGCTCTATTGCTGTTTGGATCGGCGACGTAGCTCTTTGCATCATTGGTGGTGTGGGTGAACGAGTGATGCCACTTGCGATATGGTCTCCGTTCATCTCTCGAGTAGGGATTTTGTGGCCTTCGGTAACCGGTACTTTTCTTTAGATAAATCAAATATCTGCTCAGCTACGCTCACAGTCGAACCCTTTTGCAGGCCCCGCCGCTTCACCCATTTGCGGGACAGATCGCCCCCGAGCCCATTCAGCCACGGCCACCTCCTGGTCTTGTGTAGGATAATCTTCTTCTGTATCGACCAGGCCTATCGGACGTTTGAACTTGTCTTGGTACAACTCAGGGTGGCGCTGTTCATACATCGTCAGTTTCTGGGCCATGTGCGCCAATGAGTTGTACTCTACTTGGAAAGCCAGATCCTTGATGGGTGTTGAGAGACCCAACACTGCCAGCTCGACTGCTTCTTTTTAAGTTAAACGAGTAACATCGGTTCTTGACAGTCCTGAAGCGCTGGATGTACTCGGCTCATTTCTCCCGCTTTTGCGCTTTGTGCGGTCGCAATGCCGGCCTCGGTAGCCTCGGAATGATCTTGAATGTGGGCTTTTCGATTGCTTCCAGTCTGAATCGAATCGGTGGCGAGGTGTACCACCCAAAAGCTGGTCTGTCGAGATTGCGCAAAGAACCTTACGCATGGCGATCCGATCTTTGAAATCATGCCTAGGCGTGCGGTATCGGCTCACGTGCTCGATCGAGCTCGACCCTTGAACCGCTAAACCTTGAGAACTCGGGGGCCGATACTTGGCGGAATTAGATCAAACTTCGTTGGGGTACGGCTTGGAATAGCCGTTGTCCTCCTCTTCGACGGCGAACTGGTCTCTCAAGATGGTGCGGATTTGCTCCTTTGTTTGAGCTGCGGGGCTAGATTCTCATGACTCGTTCGAGTGGCATACTTGGCTAGCCACGCTTTGTTTGTCGGCGTCCATCCGAGACATCCCTGTTCGAGCGCTGCTCAAGCCCCTGCCCAGAACTCTGCCCGAAATCCTGCGGTTGCAATCTGTTAAATGCGTGTCGAGTTTGTAGTCCGGACGCGTGCACACATATCCATGTGGGATTTCTTTAGGTGGCTCAAACGAGGCTGAAATCGCTGGTCGCCTCAGACCTTGTAGACGTCTGCCGCTGCCCACGGTGGCTCGGGAGCTGCAAGTGTGAGCAGCGGTGGCACAGTGCAGGCGGTCTTTCTCCCTGGTGAGTCCCCAGAGTAGGCCCCGACGGAGAGTACTGATGTTTCATGATCTCCTAAACCACACGAACTGCGATCCGCTCGAAAGCGTTCACCAGGCTCTCAGAATGGCGGTGAAGAAAATGAGCCACCATGTAGTTGACTTCCTGTCGCAGAGCTCTGGTGCGCTCATCTAAAGGAACAGACAGATCCACCTCATCAAGAGCACCCTCGGGTGAGAACCCTTTCCACCTGATGCCATGCTTACGGGTCCTCTCAAAAGAGCCGATGAGATCGGCTTCGAAGAGAGCCTTGATGTCATCATACTTCGCCTTGTGCTCCTCGGGCTGTCAAATGCGTGTGTGATGCATCCCCATCTTAGCATTGGATGTTGATGCGATCTTGTTGAATGTCCCACCGTGCGAGAATGTGTTGCTGTCAAAACCCACCGCGAAGCGACGAGCAACACGAAGAGCGGGAGGCTCCAGGCTAACTGGTGGGCCCTGGTCCCTCGGGCAGCCCGCAAAACTCCGACACCGTCTGGCTTGGTTCAGGCGTGCCTGACCTATACCTGGTCGGGAAGGTGATGGATTGCTTCGATCGGTTTCTGCATGGTAAACAAGTATCGTAAAATTCGAGCCGTGGCCGGCTCCGGTTTCCACAATGAATCGGCTCCTAGAGCCGATTATCCCATGGTTACGCATTAGATCTATGATAACATGGGGTTTTGCTTCATCATTACAAGTTAAATCGATCTCTGACGGTTTAACGTTTCTGCGTAATTGGAACGTCCTACACGTAATTGAGCCTGGTAGATACAAAGATGATAGAAAACTAATCCTAGAGGCCTAACAACCGACGTAAAGTCAATTCGGAACAACTCCTCTCGAACTAGCAAACCATATCCTTACGTACTCTTGGATCGTTCAACCCGTTTGCAAGGCGACTACGTGGATATCAAACTAAACCTTGGAAAACAAGGCACAACCATAACGGTCGAATCAACTAAATAAAGATCAAGCAAGATGCTACCCTTGCACGGGAAAAGGTGCAAAGGTAGCGGTAACTAGAGGTAGCATATCTTAAACAATCATAGTAAAAAGTATCGATGCTAGCCTCAACAAATCTATGATAATAGTATTACTCGCCATCAACAAGGCTTGATGCGAGTAACACCAAATAACGCATAAGCAAAATCGCCTAGATCGCAAGATGCGATCTAGGCGACATATTACTACGAAAGAAACCCTAGAAACAAGGGGTGGCGATGCGAGATTGTGTTTGTTGTGAACGTGATTGTCCTCCTTTTCTCGATAACCTTAGGTACATATTTATAGTCAGGAGACTTTCTATCTTTGGAATAACTCTACAACTCTATCTCTTACCTAAACCGCGTAACCTACTACAATATCTGAGATACGGGCAATTTAGCCCAAATCCACGTACAAGGCCGATTCAACAACACGTTGCATATACGTATCTTCCAAGCCCATCTTGATCACGGCCCATCTCCTCCTTTGGCCAAAATATGGCGATAACAACTTTGTCTACACTTTGATGTATTTTTATATGTTTTCTGGTACTAACATATTAACAAGATGCCTGATGCAGCGTTGAGTTGATGTAGGAGAGATTTGTTGGGAACCCCAGGAGCAAGGTGTGAAGCAGCTCAGCATTAAGTTTTCCCTTAGTAAGAAACCGAGGTTATCAAACTAGTAGGAGGAAAGAAACGTCACACAGGTGTTGCAAGCAACATGGAAACCTGTACAACACAAACTCAAGACTTTGCCCCAACGAATCAGTCAGGTTGTCGAGCTGACTGGTTTGTTGTAACAAAGGATTAAACGTATGGTGTGGAAGGTGGTGATGGTTTGTAGCAAGTAAACAGTGGAAGATGTATCAATGGTAAAGATTGGACATGGGTCCATAGTTCACTAGAGGTGCTTTCCTTAGATAAACAACATGGCATGAAGGGTAATCAAATTACAGCAGGGCAATTGATAGGAACTGAGCAAGGCATAACATTGCAATACCAGACAAAAAGATCATATGAGATTCGATTGAGAAATACAACAATATATAGACCTCCATCCAACTGCATCTATGACTAGAAGTCCACCTTCGGGTTATCATCCGAACCCCCTCCAGTATTAAGTTGCAAGCAACAGACAACTTCTTTAAGCAAAGTGTGTAAGGTAAACAATCCACTTGTTCCATGAACAAGAGACCGTTGTTTTCTCCCTAGTGGCAACAACACATCTACAACCGAAGAGATTTCCATCACTTTCCTTGGAAACTAGAGGCATAAACCCACTATCGAGCATAAATACCCCCTCTTGGAGTCACTAGCAACTACTTGGACAAGATAGCTACTAACAAAGGAGAGCATGCAATATCACAAACAACACATACATGATAGAATCAATAAGACAAAACCATTAATAAATCTAACATAGTAATCTCAATATCCATTGGATCCCCGCAAACATAACATGCATGATTACAAATATATTAGATCTTGATCATGAACGGAGCTCACAAGATCTATACATGAAAGTATAAAGGAGGAGATACAACCATCTAGCTACTACATGGACCCGTAGTCCAAGGTGGAACTACTCACGCATCATACCAGAGAATAAGGCCTCCGGGATGATCCCCTCCGGCAGGGTGCCGAGAAGAACTTCGGATCCCCCTCGAGCTAGGGACGAATGTGGCGACGGCTACATAAGGTTTCGTGGAGTTTTGATCGGGTGCCTACGGTTCTGTATCGGTGGCTTCTTATAGGCGAAGAGGCGAGGCTAGGAGGCGACCGGGGGGCCACACCCTGCCCAGGCGTGGGCGGGGCCCACCCGCGCCTAGGGGGTTTGGCCGCCCTGTGGCTCCTCTCCGTCTCTCCTCTGGACATCGTGTCGCCCACAGTAAAATATTGACTTTGGCTTTTGTCCCGTCTAATTCCGAGAATGTTGATTTTCTGCCTTTCTGCAACCAAAAACAGAAGAAAACAGGCAATTGGCACTGTGACAACTTGTTAATAGGTTAGTTCCAGAAAAGATATAAAAACACCTCAAAGTGTAGACAAAACAAAGCAAAGTAGATACTAAACAAGCATGGAGCATCAAAAATTATAGATACGTTTCCGACGTATCAAGCATCCCCAAGCTTAACTCCTGCTCATCCTCGAGTAGGTAAGTGATAAAAATAATAATTTTTGAGGTGACATGCCATCAAAACCAATATCAAACCATTTGCAAGCATTGAAAACTGGGATCAAAGAACTCTAAACATGTGCATGAAAGATGGAGTTCTAACAATAATACAAAGTAACTATGCATGCAACATGAAAGGCTACAAACAAAGATCATGAATAACATGCATTGAAAAACGTTTGTTTGTTTCACATACAGAAAACATGGCATAGTGGCATACAACTTGTCCCTCATGGAGTAGCAAATAGATGCATAGGACACCTTCAAAGTTCATAAGAGTGACTAGATACAAGTAGCACAAGAACAAGCAATATCACAATGTGCATCAATCAGTAAGTTTTGGGACACTACACATAGAATGGCAACTATGCTCTCTTAATGGTGCCTAAAGGTAGAAGATGGAGACTCAACATAATGGTGGAAGAAAGGCCTTTCACAAAGGGAAGCATGGATTTCAACTTTCAAAAAGATCTTCCAAAATTTTTGGTACTTGTTAGCTTTCAGCCCTCATTGCCCCTATAATAAGCATCTTGAAGTGATTAATGTTAAAGTGAACAAACTATAGAGTATATGCTTGACAAAGTATAAGTTAGCAATCTCAAGTCCCTTGAATACGAGGGCCATGATGGTGCTGACATGGAGCACTTAGTTGGAAACCCCAAGAGCAAGGTGTGATGAGCACAACAGCAAGTCTTCCCTCAGTAGAGACCGAGGTTATCGAACCAGAAGGAGGAAGGAAACGTCACACAGGTGTTGCAAGCAACACAGAGACCTACACAACACAAACTCAAGACTTTGTCCCAACGAATCAGTGAGGTTGTCAAGCTCACCGGTTTGCTATAACAAAGGATTAAACGTATCGTGTGGAAGGTGATGGTGGTTTGCAGCAAGTAAACAAGTAACAATGGTAGATGTATCAATGGTAAAGATTGTACCGGGGTCCATAGTTCACTAGAGGTGCTCTCCTTAGATAAACAACATGTCATGAAGGGTAAACAAATTACAGCGCAATTGTGAAAGAGCAAGGCATAACAATGCAATTACTAGTCAGAAAGATCCTATGAGATTTGATTGGGCAATACAACAAGATACATAGACCGCCATCCAACTACATCTATGACTAGAAGTCCACCTTCAAGTTATAATCCGAACCCCCTCCAGTATTAAGTTGCAAGCAACAAACAACTTCTTTAAGCAAAGTGTGTAAGGTAAACAGTCCACATGTTCCATGAACAAGAGACCATTGTTTTCTCCCTAGTAGCAACAACACATCTACAACCGAAGAGATTATTGTCACTTCCCTTGGAAACTAGAGGCATGAACCCACTATCGAGCATAAATACCCCCTCTTGGAGTCACTAGCAACTACTTGGCCAAGATAGCTACTAACAACGGAGAGCATGCAAGATCACAAACAACACAGACATGATAGAATCATAAAGACAAAACCATTAATCAAACCAACATAATAATCTCAATATCCATCGGATCCCCGCAAACACAAAATGCATGATTACAAATGGATTAGATCTTGATCATGAACGGAGCTCACAAGATCTATACATGAAAGCACAAAGGAGGAGATACAACCATCTAGCTACTACGTGGGCCCATAGTCCAAGGTGGAACTACTCACGCATCATCTGGGAGAAGGCCTCGGGATGATCTCCCCTGACAGTCTTGGAAGAACTTGATCCCCGATCTAGGGACGATGGTGGTGGCGGCTACAGACGGTTTCGTGGAGATTTGATCGGGTGCTTAGGGTTTCTGCATCAGGGGCTTCTTATAGGCGAAGGGGGAGGCCGAGGCGACAACCAGGGGTCCCACACCCCTCCCAGGCGCGGGACAGGGCCCACTCGCGCCTAGGGGGGTCTAGGCGCCCTGTCTTGCCCCTCCGGCTCCTCTCTGGACTTTTTGTTCCCCACGGAAAGTAATTGACTTTAACGTTTGTCCCGTCCAATTTTGAGAATATTTCTTTACTAACTTTTCTGAAACCAAAAACAGCAGAAAATATGCAACTGGCACTGTGACAACTTGTTAATAGGTTAGCACCAGAAAACATGTAAAAAGCACCTCAAAGTGTAGACAAGCAAAGCAAAGTAGATACTAAACAAGCATGGAGCATAAAAAATTATAGATACGTTTACGACGTATCAAGCATCCCCAAGCTTAACTCCTGCTCGTCCTCGAGTAGGTAAGTGATAAAAGAATAACTTTTGAGGTGACATGCACCCTCACAATTAAGATCCAACCATTTGCAAGCATTAAAAGCTGGGATCAAAGAACTCTAAACATGTGCATGAAAGATGAAGTTCTAACAATAGGACATAGTAACTATGCATGCAACATGAAAGGCTACAAACAAAGATCATGAATAACATGCATTGAAAAACGTTTGTTTGTTTCAGATATAGAAAACATAGCATAGTGGCAATCAGCTTGTCCCTCATAGAGTAGCAATATGGATGCATAGGACACCTTCAAAGTTCACAAGGGTGACTAGAAACAAATAGCACGAGAACAAGTAATAACACAATACGCATCAATTAATAAGCTTTCGAACACTGCACACAAAATGACAACTATGCTCTCTTAATGGTGCCTAAAGTGTTGGAGATATGCCCAAGAGGCAATAATAAAGTGGTTATTATCATATCTTCATACTTATGATAAATGTTTACATACCATGCTATAATTGTATTAACCGGAAACATTAATACTTGTGTGATTTGTAAACATAAAAGAGTCCCTTGTAAAGCCTCTTGTTAAACTAGCTTGTTGGTTAATATATGATCATGGTTTCCTGATCATGAACATAGAGATGTTATTGACAACATGGTCATATCATTAGGAGAATGATGTGATGGACATACTCCTATAGATAAGCGTAGCATAAAGATCAAGTCATTTTAATAGTTCAATTGCTATATGCTTTCTGATACATAGTAACCTAATTCCTTCGACCATGAGATCATGCATATCACCTTCACCGGAAGGATGCTTTGATGACATCAAACACCACACCGTGGCGGGTGGCTATAAAGGTGGCATTGAGTGTTCGGAAAGTGTCGGTTGAGACACATGGATCAAGAGTGGGATTTGTCCATCCATATGACGGATAGATATACTCAGGCCTCTCGGTGGAATGTCATCCAATTAGCTTGCAAGCATGTGACTGGCTCACAAGGGATCACATACCACGGAACGAGAAAAGAGTACTTATCGATGTGAGGTTGAACTAGGTATGTAGAGATCACGAGCGATCAAAACCTCGGATAAGTAAACTATCGTGAGACAAAGGAAATTGGTATCGTATGTAAGTGGTTCATTCGATCATAAGTAATCGAGAAATATGTAGAGCCATATGAATTTCAGATTCCTCTATTGGTTATTGATCGGAGAAGTGTCTCGATCATGTCGCATAATTCACGAACCGTAGGAGACACACTTAAGGATTCGACGTTGTTTGAGTAGTTATGGAATGATGAGTAAGAGACCGAATGTTGTTCGAGTCTCGGATGGGATCCGGATGTCACGAGGAGATCCGGAATGGTCCGGAGAATAAGATTCATATAAGGAAAGTCCTGTTTGGAGTTGGGAATGATTAGGTGTTTTCATCGGAATGTTCTAGAAGGTTCGGAATGTCAAGCACTCAGGAGGAAAGGTACATGAATGTGTTATATCAAGTTGGTATGATTGCATTATGTACTTGGTGTCATCGCTGTACCAAATAGAGGGTTTATTCAAATCCTAGTTTGAAAAGTCAAGCGGCTAGTTTGAAAGTCAAACGGCTAGTTTTGGGAAAGAGGAGAAGGAGGTTTGAAACCTGGGGGGAGTTCCTCCTCCCACGCCCACCTTGTCCGAGTTGGGGAGGACTCCCTCCCAGCGCCTCCCTCCACCTATAAGAGGAGGCGGGGCTCCTCCTAGACACAAGTTGCCTCCCTCTAAACCTAAACCCTAGCCACAGCCTAGGGATTTCTCCCAAGCCGCCGAGTTAGAGCTTCTAATTGCCCTAGCCACTGGTTTAGCCCCTTCTAATTGGTGTGTCTAAGCCCTATATCACCAAGGCTCTCTCATAGTCCACCATACTCGCTCCGGATTAAGGCGAAGCCCTGCGAGATCTCCCCTCTACTTCCGGTACCACGCCGTCGTGCTGCCGGAATCACGAGGAGAGTGCTACAACCTCCTCTGCCTGCTGGAACAAGGGAGAGGAAGGTCTTTGTCGAAATCGAGCGTGTGACCGCGGAAGCGCTTGGAGCCTTGTTGAGGAAGGATCGTCTGCGATCTTGAGATCGAGTGTCACTACATCATCCACGAATGCTCTCGTTAACCGCTTTGGATCTTCGAGGGTTAGTACTCTATTGACTCGTTGCTACAATCTAGTAGATAGATCTTGGCTTGATCATAGATTAGATCTTGATTGTGTGTTCATGCGGTAGAATTTTTTTGTTTTCCATGATACGAACCCCTACAGTGGTATCAGAGCCAGGTTTATATGTAGATCTGTTGCACGAGTAGAACACAATGGTCATTGTGGGCGTTGATGCTTTTGTTGACGATTGCTTCTTGTGTACTTTGCATCTTGCGGGATGGTGGGATGAAGCGGCCCGGGCTAACCTTACATGACATCGTTCATGAGACTTGCTCCACGCTTGACATGCAACTTGTATTGCATAAGTGGCTTTGCGGGTGCCTGTTTCTCCCAACATAGTTAAGATTCAATTTACAACGGGTGATTGACAATACTAGTCTCAATGTTGTGGTTCTTGTTCGTAAGTTAGAACAACACTTATTGAAAGCCCCAAACCACGTAAAACATGCAAAGAAAATTAGAGGCGTCTAACTTTGTTTTGCAGGGGTGTGTTGTGATGTGATATGGCCATGATTATGATTATATATGATGTATGCAATGTTTCTTATTGTAAGTTGGCAACCGGCAGGAGCCATATGGTTGTCTTTAAATTCTGTTAAGACCCGCGTGTCTATTCAAAGTAGTTGTGATAGTTGAAGCTGGTGGACGACAACCATGAAGCGGCGCCATTGACCTTGACGCCATGCTGGTGATGATGGAGATCATGTTCGTGCTTGAAGATGGAGATCGGAAGCACAAGAAGAAAGGCCATATCATATCACATATTATGAATTGCATGTGATGTTAATACTTTTATGCATCTTGTATTGCTTAGTTAACGACGGTAGCATTATAAGATGATCCCTCAAGCACACAATTTCAAGTTTTAAAGTGTTCATCCTTAGTAAGCACCGTTTCTAAAGCTCGTTGTTTCGAAGCACCACGTGATGATCGGGTGTGTTAGATTCTGAGAGTGTATACAACGTGAGCAAGCCAGATTTGCTCATGCGGAAGCTAAGGTTGATCTTGACGAGCCTAGCATGTACAGACATGGTCTCGAAACACGGATCACCGAAAGGTAAAGCATGAGTCATATAGTAGATATGATGAACATGTTGATTGTTCGCCATTGAAGCTACATCAACTCTCGTGATGATCGGTTTTGATGTGGTGGATTTGGTTCGTGTGGTCACTTAAACAATGTGAGGGATATTGTTTTGAGTGGGAGTTCAACGGCAATATGATTAAAAGTTGAACAGTATTTATCATAAACTAAATCAAAGTGAATTTGCATAATTGTTGTAGTCATTGGCATCCGTTTACCACCTTGCGCTTAGTTTCAATTGAGATGATAGAACTATAGAATTCTGGTTAGTTACTTTACGAACCGGTATCGTATTGTTTTGAAGTGTTAATCTAAAGTTTAAAAGTCCTATTGCAAACTTTCGGAAGTTTAAGTTACTCCATGAAGTTTAATAATTGGTATTAAAACAAGAGTGACAATTCCAAGAGTTAGTGTATGAGTATCATGTTTGTCTCCATGATTCTTGATATTCAAAGAATTGTCTTAATATCAAGGTTATCTAGGATCTGAAAGAGTTGTTTCAGAAACCATGATGTGTGGAAGATATTGTGATATCTGAAACGAAGTATTGGTTGCAACATGATAGAGTATAATATGTCAAAAGACATGTTCTCATATTTGATGAGAAGTTGCAAAAGGTTGGAAACACTAGTTGTCCTAAACCACCAAAAAGTTTTGGAGAGCAACATTATACTCGCGATTCATCTTTATAAGCTAAAAGTAGCTTGATCATGAATAATTCCATGGTAAGGGTGAATATTTGATGTAGGTAAAATGTTTACTACACCAAGAGATTAATAAAGAATGGAATTTGAAAGCACACCAAACATTTGATGATGGTGATCTACTTCAAAGTGCAAGTCCAAAGACATTGGTATTTAATTATACGCGCTTTGGACTATGTGTCATATGTATGACTCCACTGTTGATGTTGATAGATTCTTTCAAACAGAAAAGGAAATACTGAAAGAGAATCTCATAAATATATGGCAGAAAAGAAAAGAATAGAATTGTTCAGTTTAAGTATATAGATGATATACATGTTATGGCTATATTCTTTGCTTATTAAACAATGTGGTTCTTAAGTATTTGATACTGAATTTGTTGGTGTGAATCGTCATACGAAACAACACAATTCATGAACTACAATGGCCTAAGTAACTAGCAAAAGAATATGTGATGATGTTCATCGAGAACAAATAAAGGGTTATTGTGTTGCTCGGTAAACATCAAAGCTTGCCTTCAAGATTTGTTTTATCAGGTATTATGAGAAAAAAAGGGTTGTTCAAATAATTGCCGTAATCCATAAAAGATGGATGATTCACAAATCTCGTTGGAGAAATCACATCCATAAAACTAGTGCTAAAAATGTTGAAAGACAAATTGATTGAAAGATCACTTAGGAAGTGACATCGCCGTTTAAATTATATTGGAAAGAAAACATGAAGAAACTCCATGTGGATGGAATTTTGGAGTCTTTTGATTTTGATCACATGACGCTTGTGAAACTTTCCTAAGAGATAATTAAAACTTCGTTCATAGTCCAAAAGGGAACGAATGACTATCTTATTGGAACTTGTACATATTATTGTACGAAGTCCATTATGTGTAGTAAAGAGCGATGGATTTCAACTTCATATGCTTTCTCCAAAAATTTGAGTGAATATATGTATATTTACTTAATAAGGATGAAGTGTGAAACATTTGAAAAGTTCAAGGACTTTCAAGATGAAGTGCAAAATCATTGTAACAAGAATATAAATAGTTTATGATAAGATCATAAAGGAAGATATTTGAGTTACAAGTTTAGCATAATACCTAAGATTTAAGGAATCGTTCCGTGGATTTGCATTTTTCCCCGAAACACCATAAGAGTATGGAGTGTTCGAGATATGTAATTAAACCTTGTTTGACATGGCAAGATCAAAGGTGTAATTCATAAAACTGCCATTATATTTTAAAGATTAAAAGCTTTAGAGACTACCGTTTTTCCACTGAAAAGAGCTTCATCATAATCCGTTGAATTGACACCATATAAAGTTATGGTTTGGGATAAAACCCAAGTTGTCCTTTCTTAAACATTGGTGTGCTATGCATAAGAAAGATGTTTGCAACCAAAGTCGGATGAACCTGTCTTTGTATGTTATTTCGAATAACTATTCCTCCATAACATTGGAGATAAAAATGTTTGTCGCTTAGAACGTCAAGTTTCTTTGAGAAGGAATTTTTCGTGAAAAGATAAGTGGGAGGACAATAGAACTTTGATAAGGTTAAAGGAACCTTAGCTATATGTGCAAAGTTGCGCAAGAAAAGTGTTAGGAGGCAGAACAATGCTCATGGCTCACGTGCCTCAAAGGTTGTGGTCACGGAGATCTAAGTTCCTATTGAAACAGTAGGTCGAGTAAACAATCAAATACCAAGATTTGAGGTTGAATCATTATTTGAGAATAATGAGCGGACTACATGCAAAAGCCATGATGGGCCCCGACTCGTCAAATGGCTTGAAGCCATAAAATCGTGATAGTTCCATACGAGAAATCAAGTTTTGAACTTGAAGGACCCTCGAGAAAGGTGTAAGACCTTACAGTTGTGTTTGGATCTATAAAGAAATAGACATGGATGTTTCGCATCTATGAAATGGTCGACATGTTGGGAAAGATTTCACAACAATGTTCAAAGGTTGACTATGACAAGATTTGATCTTTCATAGCGATATTTAGTCTAGACGGATTAATGTAACAACCACTACATATAATTTTGTTATATGGTAGTTGAATAAACAAAACAAGTTCTTCTAATAGAATTGTTACCTAGGACGTGTGCATGACACGGTCCATAGGGTTTTGTTAATTCAAAGGATGCTAAATATATATGCAAACTTCAATGGTTGAAGTAAGCATCGCAGAGTTGGAATCTTCACAATGATGAAATTGTTAAAAGAGTTTAAATTCATCAGAGAAAATGAAGATGCTTGCGTTTGCAAGAAATTAAGTGGGAGCGCTAAGACATGTTTCTAATACATTATGTGGAAGACATTTTGTTGATTGGAAATGATGTATCTTTTATTGACACAAGATAAGAATTTCATCTCGATGAAAGGCTTAGGCAAAACCCAAATATTTGGCATCAATAGACGCTAATATGGTTGTGCCAAAAGTACATAGATGATATATTGGATGAGTTCAATATAGGAACTACAAGAAAGGTTCTTGTCATGCACGTAAAGGATTGAATGAGTTCAATATTGTTGATATATTCAAGTGTATTGACACTGGGTAAGTGAAACAAAGATTCAAGTATAGATTGATACTTGATGTATGAAATCACAAAGAGTATTTATATCAATCATGTTGTGATATGTACAAATCCAGATATGTCCTATACTCTAAATGTTATGAGCATATACCAGAATGATTCATAAGTTGATCATTGGACAATAGTAAGGATATTCTTATGATCTTTTGGAAGAACTAAGAGTATATTATTTGTAGAAGTGACAAATAGATGGTTAGTTCATTGTAAATGAATTACATTGATACTAGTTTTGTCACAAAGTACAAATTAAGATTATCTCAATCTAAACTAAGGGTGGCACAATAAAATGGAAAGTAAGTTCCATAATGGATTTGGATGAGTTCCAAAGTTAAGATATTGTGACAGATACTACAACAAAAGGCTAAGTATATGACTGCTATAATAGCAGCTAAAGAGGGTATTTGTGTCAAGTAGTTTGTTATCAAACTAGGTGTAGTTCACAGCGGGATAATACTATGAAGATATATTATACAACAATATTATCAACATGTTTTAACCCCAAAGAACTAAAGGTCTCACCAAAGGACCAAAATTATACAAAGCCATGTCATTAGAGAATGAGTGATGCGTAGGGACGCAAAGACATGCAATTACACACGGACCTAGAAGTGTCAGATCCGGAGATCAGTTGACCACTAGCAATCGTGTACATACAACACCGTAAAGCCATAGGTGTTGAATACACAAAGGTTTGAAACTAGATTATTGACTCTAGTGCAAGTGAGAGACTGTTGGAGATATGCCCAAGAGGCAATAATAAAGTGGTTATTATCATATCTTCATACTTATGATAAATGTTTACATACCATGCTATAATTGTATTAACCGGAAACATTAATACTTGTGTGATTTGTAAACATAAAAGAGTCCCTAGTAAAGCCTCTTGTTAAACTAGCTTGTTGGTTAATATATGATCATGGTTTCCTGATCATGAACATAGAGATGTTATTGACAACATGGTCATATCATTAGGAGAATGATGTGATGGACATACTCCTATAGATAAGCGTAGCATAAAGATCAAGTCATTTTAATAGTTCAATTGCTATATGTTTTCTGATACATAGTAACCTAATTCCTTCGACCATGAGATCATGCATATCACCTTCACCGGAAGGATGCTTTGATGACATCAAACACCACACCGTAACTGGGTGGCTATAAAGGTGGCATTGAGTGTTCGGAAAGTGTTGGTTGAGACACATGGATCAAGAGTGGGATTTGTCCATCCATATGATGGATAGATATACTCGGCCCTCTCGGTGGAATGTCATCCAATTAGCTTGCAAGCATGTGACTGGCTCACAAGGGATCACATATCACGGGAACGAGAAAAGAGTACTTATCGATGCGAGGTTGAACTAGGTATGCAGAGAATCGACGATCAAAACCTCGGATAAGTAAACTATCGTGAGACAAAGGAAATTGGTATCGTATGTAAGTGGTTCATTCGATCGTAAGTAATCGAGAAATATGTAGCCATATGAATTTCAGATTCCTCTATTGGTTATTGATCGGAAGTGTCTCGATCATGTCCGCATAATTCACGAACCGTAGGAGACACACTTAAGGATTCGCGTTGTTTGAGTAGTTATGGAATCTTGATTAAGAGACCGAATGTTGTTGGTCTCGGATGGGATCCGGATGTCACGAGGAGATCCGGAATGGTCCGGAGAATAAGATTCATATAAGTAAAGTCCTTTGAGTTGGGGAATGATTCTGGTGTTTTCATCGGGAATGTTCTAGATGGTTCCGGAATGTCCGGCACTCCGGAGGGGAAGGGTACATGAATGTGTTATATCAAGTTGGTATGATTGCATTATATACTTGGTGTCATCGCTGTACCAAATAGAGGGTTTATTCAAATCCTAGTTTGAAAAGTCAAACAGCTAGTTTGAAAGTCAAACGGCTAGTTTTGGGAAAGAGGAGAAGGAGGTTTGAAACCGACTTGGGGGGGGGGGAGTTCCTCCTCCCACCGCCGGCCCACCTTGGGTCCGAGTTGGGGAGGGACTCCCCTCCCCAGGCGCGCCTCCCTCCACCTATAAGAGGAGGGGCAGGGCTCTCCTCCTAGACACACAAGTTGCCTCCCTCTAAACCTAAACCCTAGCCACAACTAGGGATTTCTCCCAAGCCGCCGAGTTAGAGCTTCTAATTGCCCTAGCCGCTGGTTTAGCCCCTTCTAATTGGTGTGTCTAAGCCCTAGATCACCAAGGCTCTCTCATAGTCCACCATACTCCCGCTTAAGGCGAAGCCTGCGAGATCTCCCTCTACTTTGCAGTACCACGCCGTGATGCCGAATCACGAGGAGAGTGCTACAACCTCCGCTCTTTGGAACAAGGGAGAGGAAGGTCTTCGTCGAGTAATCGAACGTGACCGATCATGGAAGCGCCTAACGCAGCCTTGGGAAGGATCGCTCTGCGATCTTGAGATCGGGAGTGTACGACTACATCATCCACGAGAATCTGCTCTCGTTAACCGCTTTGGATCTTCGAGGGTTAGTACTCTATTGACTCGTTGCTACAATCTAGTAGATAAATCTTGGCTTGATCATAGATTAGATCTTGATTGTGTGTTCATGCGGTAGAATTTTTTTGTTTTCCATGCTACGAACCCCTACATAAAGTTATAAGGTGGAGACTCAATAGTGGTGGAAAAAGGCCTTTTATAAAGGAAGCAGGGATTACAAGTTTCAAAAAGAGCTTCCAAAAATTATGGTACTTTTTAGCTTTCAGCCCTCATTGCCCCTATCATAAACATCTTGAAGTGATTAAGGTTAAAGTGACAAATATGGAGTATATGCTTGACAAAGTATAAGTTGGCAATCTCAAAGGAGAATACCCATAATACTATGCTTTTGCATGCTAAAACAACGCATAATTTCTTCAAGGCACACTAAGCAATCCCAATTGTTTGGAACAAGACATGCTACAACAATAATCACTAAGCATAAGGTCAAAACAACACCTAACATGTCATGCTAAAGGTCTAAGTCATAGTCAATGCAAGCTCCTCTTGCACTTACAAGTAAGAACTTACTACTCATTTCCAACACCAAGCAACTTATTTGCAAAACAACAATAGAGAGAATGGGGGTCCAAACTACTCAATCAAACTAAACAAATTAAGTAAAGCAAACAAAATCTAAGACGCTCCACGAACAACACAACTGTGCATGAAACAATAAAAACGAAGTGTCTAGACAGACCTAGGGTTTTTATTGATGAAGAAGGGGATGCCTTGGGCATCCCCAAGCTTTAACGCTTGTACATCTTGGATATTTCTTGGGGTGACACCATGGTGGCATCCCCAAGCTTGAGCTTTTATCCATTCTTTATCTCATTGCATCATCCTTTCTCTACACCTGAATTTTTTCCTTCATACAAAACTTCACACAATCTTCATTAACAATATTAGTGTATTCAAAAGATATTAGACCTCTGGCAAAGCTTTGGAACAACAAGTATTTTCACTAAAAACACAAATTACTATAGTAACTCCTTCAAAAAGTTCAATTCACCTAAAAAGAACTCAAAAAAGAATCAATAAGAAGCAAATGCAAAAAATGACAAAAATCTGTCAAAACAGACCAGTAGGTAGAAACCGATTTTTTCGAACATCTTATGTTGCTCAAATAAAAAAGTGTTGAACTAACGAAAGTTAGCTAACATACTGGGGGATTTATTCGTAAATGTTGAGCTATCCGAGTTAAAGAGCCTCCTCTCGAATTTTTTTGGTGGAGAACATAAATCTGTTCCGGGACAGCAACTCCCCAAATCTTACTTCCCTCTCATTAGAGGTCATTCTTGGCACAAAAATCAAACAAAAAGGATAAGGAGCGGTCATTACTGAAGTAATAACTTCCAAGACTTAAGGAAACTCTTGGGTTATCTCCCAACAAGTACTTTTCTTTAATGCCTTTAAGTTAAGCTTGATAGCTTGAGAAGATGCTCACATAAGAATTATGAATTGAAGTCAAAGAGAAGTCTAACCCACTTCCTATGCATAGGAATCTTGTATGCAAATAAATTCACAAAGAACAAAGTGACGTGCATAGGAAGATGAAACAAGAGCAACTTCAAAACTTTCAGCACATAGAGAGGTGTTTCAGTACCATGAAAACTTCTACAACCATACTTTCGTCTCTCATAATAATTTTCAGTAGAATCATGAATAAATTCAACAATATAGCTATCACAATAAGCATGTTTTTCATGATCTACAAACACATAATTTCTATTAAGCTCAAAAACAGTGGGATTAAAACCTCCACAGGTTTTACCCAAAGTAGATATTTCAAAAGGATCTAGAGGAACATAACATTCATACTTCTTTGGTAAGCATGGGGGACAATCAAATAATATGAGGGGTAAAGAGTTACTCTCATTAGAAGGTAGGAATGGGTAGATCCATTCTTCCTCCTTTTGTTCATCACTCTCTTCCTCTTTTTCATCTAACGAGCTCCAGTTTCAACAATTTATTCTTCCATAGGCTCTTGCAAAGCATTAGTCTCTTCCATTTGCGGGAAGCATCTATTAAAATATTCAAGAATATGGCCATTTGCTTCCTTGTAATTATCAAAGCAAATTTTAAGTATCTCATAAACCTCACATTCATAAGGTGCATCATCAGTATTTTCAAGCAATCTGGCAAGTTCAAATGCACCCTTAAAGGCAATAAATTCTTCAATTTGTTCCACAACATAAAAGTCATAATTTCCTTTAACATAAGAGGACATGGTAACATTATCATTATCTTCACATTGAAAAGGAAGGTGTTTATACCTCCTACAACAACAATACTTATCAAAGCAATAAGTAACATTATAAGTAGATCAGACGTCTCTAGCAATAGCATTCAACTTATCAATTTTTTCCCATAAGTGTTTCCTTTTTTATGACAAACCGTGTTCCTTATAATAATACTTTTGTTCTTCCGTGAACCCACCTTGCCAATAAGAACTAGTTTCAGAGAAACCATCCATTGATAGAAAGCATGACCAATCAAGCAATAACAGACCATCAACTAGAGCAGGAACTATTTTTTTGTGTTTTTGAATAAAGAAAGCAAACCAAGCTAAACTAATTTGTTTTGGGGTTTTTTGAAAAGAGGGAGACAAAACCAAGCAAAAGAAACAAAGCAAACTAAAAACAAAATAAAGAGAAACGAAGGACTCCCTTAGTGAATACGTCCTTAGCCTCCCCGACAACGACTCTAGAAAACTTGTTGATGGTGCTGACGTGGAGCAGTTCGTTGGAAACCCCAAGACCAAGGTGTGATGAGCACAACAACAAGTCTTCCCTCGGTAGAGACCGAGGTTATCGAACCAGAAGGAGGAAGGAAACATCACACAGGTGTTGCAAGAAACACGGAGACCTCCACAAAACAAACTCAAGACTTTGCCCCAACAAATTAGTGAGGTTGTCAAGCTCACCGGTTTGCTTAAAAAAGGATTAAACATCAAAGGAGAATACCATAATACTATGCTTTTGCATGCTAAAACAACGCATAATTTTTTCAAGGCACACTAAGCAATCCCAATTGTTTGGAACAAGACATGCTACAACAATAATCACTAAGCATAAGGTCAAAACAACACCTAGCATGTCATGCTAAAGGTCTAAGTCATAGTCAATGCAAGCTCCTCTTGCACTTACAAGCAAGAACTTACTACTCATTTCCAACACCAAGCAACTTATTTGCAAAACAACAATAGAGAGAACGGGGGTCCAAACTACTCAATCAAACTAAACAAATTAAGTAAAGCAAACAAAATCTAAGACGCTCCACGAACAACACAACTGTGCATGAAACAATAAAAACGAAGTGTCTAGACAGACCTGGGGTTTTTATTTATGAAGAAGGGGATGCCTTGGGCATCCCCAAGCTTTAACGCTTGTACCTCTTGGATATTTCTTGGGGTGACACCATGGTGGCATCCCCAATCTTGAGCTTTTATCCATTCTTTATCTCATTGCATCATCCTTTCTCTACACCTGAAATTTTTCCTTCATACAAAACTTCACACAATCTTCATTAACAACATTAGTGTATTCAAAAGATATTAGACCTCTGGCAAAGCTTTGGAACAACAAGTATTTTCACTAAAAACACAAACTACTATAGTAACTCCTTCAAAAAGTTCAATTCACCTAAAAAGAACTCAAAAAAGAATCAATAAGAAGCAAATGCAAAAAATGACAAAAATCTGTCAAAACAGACCAGTAGTTAGAAACCGATTTTTTCGAACATCTTATGTTGCCCAAATAAAAGAAGTGTTGAACTAACGAAAGTTAGCTAACATACTGGGAGATTTATTCGTAAATTTTGAGCTCAATCCGAGTTATAGAGGCTCCTCACGATTTTTTTTGGTGGAGAACATAAATCTGTTTCGGGACAGCAACTCCCCAAATCTTACTTCCCTCTCATTAGAGGTCATTCTTGGCACAAAAAGTAAACAAAAAGGATAAAGAGCGGTCATTACTGAAGTAATAACTTCCAAGACTTAAGGAAACTCTTGGGTTATCTCCCAACAAGTACTTTTCTTTAATGCCTTTAAGTTAAGCTTGATAGCTTGAGAAGATGCTCACATAAGAATTATGAATTAAAGTCAAAGAGAGCATCAAGAAGAAAATTTAAAACACAATTAAGTCTAACCCACTTCCTATGCATAGGAATCTTGTATGCAAATAAATTCACAAAGAACAAAGTGACATGCATAGGAAGATGAAACAAGAGCAACTTCAAAACTTTCAGCACATAGAGAGGTGTTTCAGTACCATGAAAACTTCTACAACCATACTTTCCTCTCTCATAATAATTTCCAGTAGCATCATGAATAAATTCAACAATATAGCTATCACAATAAGCATGCTTTTCATGATCTACAAACACATAATTTCTATCAAGCTTAAAAATAGTGGGATTAAAACCTCCACAGGTTTTACCCAAAGTAGATATTTCAAAAGGATCCACAGGAACATAACATTCATCCTTCTTTGGTAAGCATGGGGGACAATCAAATAATATAAGGGGTAAAGAGTTACTTTCATTAGAACGTAGGAATGGGTAGATCCATTCTTCCTCCTTTTGTTCATCACTCTCTTCCTCTTTTTCATCTAACGAGGAGCTGACGTGAAAGGTAATGGTGGTTTACAGCAAGTAAATAAGTAACAGTGGAAGATGTATCAATGGTAAAGATTGGACCCGGGTCCATAGTTCACTAGAGGTGCTCTCCTTAGATAAACAACGTGGAATGAAGGGTAAACAAATTACAGCAGGGCAATTGACAGGAACTGAGCAAGGCATAACAATGCAATTACTAGTTAGAAAGATCCTATGAGATTCGATTGGGCAATACAATAAGATACATAGACCGCCATCCAACTGCATTTATGACTAGAAGTCCACCTTCAAGTTATCATCCGAACCCCTCAAGTATTTAAGTTGCAAGCAACAAACAACAGCTTTAAGCAAAGTGTGTAAGGTAAACAGTCCACATGTTCCATGAACAAGAGACCATTGTTTTCTCTCTAGTAGCAATAGCACATCTACAACCAAAGAGATTATTGCCACTTCCCTTGGAAACTAGAGGCATGAACCCACTATCGAGCATAAATACCCCCTCTTGGAGTCAGTAGCAACTACTTGGCCAAGATAGCTACTAACAACGGAGAGCATGCAAGATCACAAACAACACAGACATGATAGAATCATAAAGACAAAACCATTAATCAAACCAACATAATAATCTCAATATCCATCGGATCCCCGCAAACACAACATGCATGATTACAAATAGATTAGATCTTGATCATTAACGGAGCTCACAAGATCTATACATGAAAGCACAAAGGAGGAGATACAACCATCTAGCTACTACATGGACCCATAGTCCAAGGTTGAACTACTCACGCATAATACCGGAGAGAAGGCCTCCGGGATGATCTCCCCTCTGACAGGGTGCCGAGAAGAACTTTAGATTCTCCCCGATCTAGGGATGATGGTGGCGACGGCTACAGACAGTTTCGTGGAGATTGGATCGGGTGCTTAGGGTTTCTGCATCGGGGGCTTATTATTGGCGAAGGGGAAGGCCGAGGCGGCGGCCAGGGGCCCCACACCCCTCCCATCGGCAGGGTTTCTGAGTTGTCAGTTCAGCTGCACCTGGAAATAGTTCTTGCTCACAGAAGTTTATCAGTAGCAACAGCAAAGCAACAACAACAATGAAACAGGAGCAATAGTAACAGTAATGGTAAACAGTAGGATTTGAGTGCGGTAGGTATGAGGATTGATGGACGAGCGTTGCATGGACGAGTCTAAACATGTAACTTCAAGAACTAGGGCATTGTAAATAAATAATAATAAGCATCCAAGTACTAAACAATCCTAGGCATGTGCTCCAAATATAGTCATACATGCTTGCAATGAGAACTTGCACAACATCTTCTGTCCAACCAGCCCGTGGCAGCGGGGCCTCTAGGGAACTATTGGCAATTAAGGTGTTCCTTTTAATAGAGCATCAGAGCAAAGCATTAACACTCCGTGAACACATGTGATCCTCACACCACAGCCATCCTCTCCGGTTGTCCCAATTATTGTCACTCTGGGGCCTTTGGATCTGGACAATAATATGTGTACACAACTTGTAGATAAGATCACAAACAAAACTATCATAATGGTTCAATAATAAGTTCAGATCTGATATCATGGCACTTAGGCCCTACTGACAAGCATTAAGCACAACAAGTTGCAACAAAGTCAAATAGCATTAATAGAGATACTAGGCACTATTGCCCTAACATATCTTATTCGATTATATGATAGAACTCATCCAATCCCTACCATCCCCAAGCCTACAACGGAGGATTACTCACTCATGGATGAGGGAAACATCGGTGGTTGATGGAGATGCGTTGGTGATGACTATGATGATGATCCTCTCCAAATTCCCCGTCCTGGCAGGGTGCCAGAACGGAGTTTCTGGATCCGAATCTTGGTTTCTCGTGGCGGCAGAGGAGCTGAACTCTTTCTATAAAACTATCGCCCCCCCTGAGTTTTTAGGTCAGAAGGCAACTTATAGGCGCGGAGGGAGGCCGAGGAGCTGCATGGGATGGCCAAACCCCCTCCAGGCGCGGGGTCAGGTGGGCCGCGCCTAGGGTGGGTCTGGGTCCCCAGGCCTCCTCTCTGTCTCCCCTTCTGGCTCCGTGGATCTTCTGGTGAGAAATAGTTTTTGGCATATTTTCCGGAATTTTTCCTGATAGTTCATTTTCTGCACAAAAACAAGACACCAAGGTAATTCTGCTGAAAATAGTGTCAGTCCGTTTTAGTTGTATCCAAATCACACAAGTTTAGAGGAGAAACAATAGCAAAGTGTTCAAGAAAGTAGATATGTTTTGGACGTATCATCTCTACCCTCTCTTAAATAGGCGTCCCTAGTGGGCTTCTACATTAGCATCCCATTAGTGGCCTAAGCCTGGTCTAATTCGGATCCAATCCTCATTGACTCCCAGCTCCTTAAGTGTGTGACCCTATAGGTTCATATACGTATAGACATGATGCGAGTACACTTACTCCGCCAATAGTTGGTAGCGGCCTCTAGCAAGACGTGCCAACTCCTAAACGCATATAAAGATCATTCAGACGAACCATCTTAAGGTTTAGTATATGTCTTTCCCTTTGCCTCACGATATTTGGTCTAGCTCCAAGCTGACCTCCCTTTATCGATACTGTGATTCGGAATCCCTTTACTAGGTTAACTCTTAACCATATGTAGCATGTGCTTGCATTTCTGGATCCGATCGCTCGTGGGGCCCAAAGATATCTCTCTCAAGTAGAGAGGGGCAAATCCCATCTTGATTGACCAATTCCCTGCAGCATGCTCCAGGACAAACCCGAAAGCTACCTTTATAACTACCCAGTTACGGAGCAGCGTTTGATAGCCCCAAAGTAGGTCGATCCACATCTCAAGTGCATGCGACAATCTCAGGTCTAAGGACAAAACATACACGATGTGTAGAAAGAGATACAAGTCTAATTGTCAGTCTTAAGTTGGGTCAGTCAAATCCCATGTTCATAACATGTGTCCACATCATTGGTTTGATATCTCCATGTCTATGACTTGCGAAACATAGTCATCAACCAATCGATGTGCTAGTCTAATATTCACATGTGTCCTCACATGAACTCTGACTAGGGACAACTATTAGATAACCATACAAGTATAGAGTTTCACAAACAATTCACATAATTGCCAATCAATACAAATTGTCTGATATGGACATTCAAGGACATTACAATAACTTATAGATACATAAGAAATATAATCATCTCTATGATTGCCTTTAGGGCATACTAGTTGAATACCCGTGCGTTGCCATGGCTTAAGAAGCAAACAAGACAAAATACATCTATCTATATAATTTATATTCATATTGATATAAAAAAATTGACCAACAAAAATCACTGAAATGCTTCACTGGGTTCTATTTTAGAGTGTACTCATGCACATTGTGCGCATTCGTTGGATCTTTGGCTAGATGGACAAGGGAAAATCTAGTACCGTAGAAGCCAAACATCACTCCAAAAAAGGTCTTAACTTTGTTTAAATTCATATATCTACACATTATGATGCGTCAAGATACATGTATATTTAGACAAAGTTAAGATATCAATATACTTATCTTAGGCCTTGACCAACCGAGTGAGAACTTCATTCCACGACATCTCACACACCCTTATTAAAAAAATCGCATCACTCACACCCTCTATTAAAAGAGCACATCAATCACACCTTACCCTGTTGTCCAGTCCCTTTTACCGGCACCATTGGTTGACGGCTCAACGCCCTCACCCGTCTCCCAATCCTTCTTAGCGCTCATTAGCAAAGTTTCTCATGTGTTGCTACAGAAGAAACAAAAACTATTAGCCATTGTACTATTCCCAATTAGTTGACTCCAATGTCAATAGTAGTTGTGTCACCAAAAATAATGTTGTCATCTTCTTCCTCTTACATCCTTCCTTGCAAGATATTATCTTGTGAGTTCCCCTCTCTTCTCCAAGATTCCCGCTCCATCTTGAGAACGTGGTGTTCTTAAAACTGGAGTACATTATATTGATTTCGATGTTGCAGCCATCGATTATTTTAGTTCATGCACCAAAACAAAACATAAATTCGAGTGTTATAATAAAGCAGCAATAAGTTTGTTTACAAAACGAAGAGCTTTAAGATTTTAGAAAAGTGACCACATCCTCCACTTTTACTAGCTTTTCTATGGTTAGATATTGCACCGTGACTTTGAAAACTAAAGAAAAAGGAGAAAAAATCTAATATTGGGTGATCAATGTCAGTAGAGTGAATTTCTTAAATCTATACAAATCCCTGAGACCGGTACTCTTAATTAAATTATAAGAATGGTAGGCCATTTGCTTTTAAATGATTTTTTAGAAGTGACGGCAAAAAAGAATCTGTGAAATACTAAGTTGAAACAAATAATATGGTTTTCAATATTGTATCTACGGAGAGATCATGCAGTCGCATTGGTTTTAGTACGGTATAATGTATAGAAAAGGTAGAGCACTACACAATATTGTTACACCAGGCGCAATAGCATGGATATTTTCTACCAGTTGAGCAAGAATATGTTGTAATTGTATGCGATATCCAAAATCATATCTTGTGGACGAACTAAAGCACTCATGGTATCGGTATGAATGTACAAGCCGGCGTCCATCCAGCAATTCACCCCATACTTTGTTCCATAGGTGATTTCTTGTTGCCAAAATATTTAAGAAATGCGGAAAAATACAGCATAGAACGTGTTATACTCCTCGAAATAGGCTTTCGCCCAGCTTTATAAATAAAGCAACATCCACATACAAGGTTCATACAACGCCCGAACTGGCCGAAGCCAAGCAAAAAGAGAAACGGTACGGCGAAACGCTGGGGCCACAGCACAAGCACGCCCAAACAAGAAAGGAAAAAGGCAAGACGCGGCGACTGCAGAAGCTCATGCCACCGAGGACGACCGGGCCGGGGCCGAGAGGGGAAGCGCCGCTGCCCTCGTGGATCGCAAGTCGTCAAAGGCCGCCGGTCACGCTGGCGCACTGGAGACCACTGCGAAGAAAGGCCAAAAAAGAAAAAACTGGGTCAGTCACGCGGGAAGGGAAGACCTTCTCAATCACCATTTTATTACGCACGTTCCATAGGGTCCACGAGATGCCCGCAAACACGAGCCAGAAGAGGCGGCGCCCTCCTCCGGCCCTGTAAGCCTGGGTTTGCAAGAACTCCCCGAGCTCCTGCGTCTGCCAAGCAGGCCCCAGCGCCTCCTGGACGAAGGACCATAACGCACGCGCAGCCGAGCAAGAGAACATAATATGGACACAGGATTTCGGAGTTCCACATAGGGGACACCGGCCGTTGCCCGGGCCCTGCCGCTTAGAGACCTCGACACCCGAGGGGAGTCTGCCCCAGCGCCTGCCAAACGAAAAATACGAATACTAAGCGGAAGGGAGCCTTCCACAAGGGGGTCCAGACAGCTCCGGTCCTCGAAAAGGGCCCGTAGGCCGAGCTAACGAGAATACCCCGAGGCCGACAGCTGCCATGAGGCCAAATCCGGGAACGAGCTAAGCTTCCGGGAGGGAGTCCCGAGAAGGGAGGTCATGCCTCGACTTCACTGAGGTAGCGACGGAACAAGATGTTCCAGGGCCCTCAAAGATGTCCGCCACAAGAGCATGAGGAGGAGATGGCGAAAAGGCGGAACTGGACCCCTAGTGGGATAGGAAGAAGCCATGGGTCCAGCCAACCGAACCCCTTGGCCATCCCCACCGCGAAAGAGATCCCTGTGCCAATGAAGGGCTTAATCTCTGGATGGCCCTCCAGAATCTGAGCCCTCACGCCACAAGCCATGAGGACGACCAAGGTACTTGGCCTTGATCACTGCAGCCGAGTCCACCATCATCCCCGAGGATGCGCACCCACTTCAACATCAGCCACATTAAAGCGTCGAGAGTCGAGGATCCCCAATCCCCCAAGACACTTGGGAGAGCAGATATCTGCCCATTTGACCATATGGTATCTCTGGTGCCCATCCCTAGCCGCCCAAAAGAACCTAGATAACTCCTTGGCGAAGTCAAGATGGGTCCCTTCCGCAGGAGGTATAAGCCCATCCGTACATGGGCAGGCTCGAGGCAGGAGTTGATCGTAATGGATTTGCTCCCTTGGACGTAAGGCGGGCTCTCCAGGTTCCGCGTGAACGTACCCTCGAGACCAAGGGGGACAGATCCTTGATCAAAACTCTAGTCTCCCGGATAGGCATCCCCAGATAGGTAATGGGGAACTCAGCCAACTTACAATTCAGGTTGTCCGCGATCCTCTGACGCTCCTCATCAGAATAGCCCAGAACCATCACCTCACTCTTGTCGAAGTTGATTGTCAAGCCGGAGAGGGACTCGAAGCAAAGGAGCAGGAATTTCAAATTAATGATATCGAGGGCCGAGCCCTGGACCATGATCATGGTATCATCCGCGTACTGGAGGTGGGAGATCCCGCCACCGGGGATCAGATGGCCCACCACCCCCGAGATGTGGCCAGCTACTCTGGCCCTATCCAAGATCTCTGCCAGGGCATCCACCGCCGCGTTGAATAGGAGAGGGGAAATAGGATCCCCTTGCCTAACCCCGCAGGATGGACGAAAGTAAGGGCCAATCGCGCCATTAATGTTGACATAGAACTGTCGCTGGTGGCCGGCTCGCCGGCATGTCCTCGTGCTCAACATATTCTTCCATGAACGTGCTCAGCACAGCCGTGCTTTCCTCATTGGCATGCTCCAACATGCTTGTTCCCGATGTCAGCCACCACCTCCTACGCACATCCATGGAGTATATTCTATCCATGCTTTGGCGGCCGGCGCCGGTGACGTGCCGACGAGGAAGTGACTGCTCGTCAAGGCACAACCGGAGGAATAATCCGTTCTTAGTTAAAAAGGGCAAGAAATCTTCGCGTACGTGTAGGCGTCGTTGCCGGATAAAGATGTCGCTCTCGACGGCCACTAATTGATCATGGTTCATCCTGATTGACATGATGACATCTTCGACGTCTTCATTCACGACAGTGATGCCTCCGCCGGTGACGGTAGAGGCCAATAGGACGTTGCCCGCGGTTAGTGGCGACACTATCATGTCGATGATGTTCTCCTTTCTCATGTGGTACTGACGGCCATGAGTCCTAGCCGAAGAGCATGGTGGCAGATCAGTCTGATCGCGTTGCCAGACGACGGACGGAGCTCCCTGATAAGGCTACGAGAGCAGACTGTGTAGTCGTGTCGCCGGAGTATCATGACAAAGCTAGTTGAGTACGAAAATCGATGCGTGTTGGTATGCGAATATTACCATTAGCAATGCCATGGCCTCATGAGATTCTCTGTATATGTTTTATGTTTTCAGCTGAAAGGCGTCGCCACACACACAGGCTGTGTTTCCAGAGTACATAATAAGGCTGCATGCAATCTATCTAATGAACAAATCTAACTAACCATGGTAGATAACACCGCACGACATCACACGTCAGTAATTATCACAAAATAGAGGTGAGTGTGGTGACATTTTCTATATAATTAATATAAAGTGTGACACCGTATGATACCACCGTTTTGCTTTTATAGTAAAAAATAGAGACGAGTGCAGTGGCATTTTCTATGTAATTAATGTAAAGTGTGACATCATGTGACACCACAGCTTTGCTTTTAATAATAAAGATTTTCTTCAGTCTTCCATTTGCACTAGAGTCAATCTAGATTATATCTAATACCTATTACTCTGTTATTAATTTGACAAACCTACTACATCTATTTTGAAACGGAAATTTTAGAAAATACCATACTCCGTTATTAATTTTTACCATCACTGTGAAGTCCAGGTAAACTGGGCCAAATTGACTGAACCAGCCCTCGGCCCGAACTCACGCACATACTGAACTCAAACAGCAGAGCGAGGGGAGCGCCTAGACCACCTGCGCCGGCGGAGTGTTTCCCCGACGGCAGCGGCAGCTCCATCGGCCTCTCCTCCATGGTGCACCCTCCCTCCACCCTCTCTTCTCCCGTTCCCACTTCTTCTTTTGTTGTTCCATTGTCTAAATCCAAGCCTTGGGATTTTATCACAAAATAGAGGTGAGTGTGGTGACATTTTCTATGTAATTAATATAAAGTGTGATACCGTATGACACCACCGTTTTATTTTTAATAGTAAAA
This sequence comes from Avena longiglumis, assembly GCA_030063025.1. Classification (NCBI taxonomy): domain Eukaryota; kingdom Viridiplantae; phylum Streptophyta; class Magnoliopsida; order Poales; family Poaceae; genus Avena; species Avena longiglumis. The sequence goes on along the minus strand of CP125974.1, from coordinate 50,208,932 downwards.
AATAGAGACGAGTGTAGTGGCATTTTCTATGTAATTAATGTAAAGTGTGACATCGTGTGACACCACAGCTTTGCTTTTAATAATAAAGATTTCCTTCGGTCTTCCATTTGCACTAGAGTCAATCTAAATTGTATCTAATACCTATTATTCTGTTATTAATTTGATAAACCTACGACATCTATTTTGAGAAGGAAGGAATAATAAAATTTGGAAAAAATACTATCCTCCGTTATTAATTTTTCCCATCACCGTGAAGTCTAGGTGAACTGGGCCAAATTGACTGAACCAGCCCTCAGCCCGAACTCACGCACATATTGAACTCAAACGGCAAAGCGAAGGGAGCGCCTAGATCACCTGCGCCGGCGTCGTACCACCCGATGGCGCGCTTCCCTAGCGGCAACGGCGTACCTCCTAGCGGAGTGTTTCCCCGACGGCAGCGGCAGCTCCATCGCCCTCTCCTCCATGGTGCGCCCTCCCTCCACCCTCTCTTCTCCCGTTCCCAGTTCTTCTTTTCTTGTTCCATTGTCTAAATCCAAGCCTTGGGAATTTTATAGCGCTAGATTGATTGAGGACTTGCAGTTTTATCAGAACTAGATGGATTTGCGAGCTTCGCCTCGCCGCCTTCTTTTCTTTTGGCTTAGAGTGGATGGTGATGTAGAATTGTAGGCGTTTTTGTCTATGCTACTGCGGTGAACAACAACAGTGTGAACCTTATTTCGCATACGACAGTAATTTGGAACAGTCAACTAGGATATCAATATGGAATGTATGTTTGGATATACATCATATTTTATTATTCTATGGACATCACTTTTTGGATACTTACAAGTACCTTTAATATAATAGATTTAGGACAATGTGTCTATTTTACTGAATTTTCTTGGAGAATTTTAACGCAATCCAAGTTCAAGAGAGAAAAAGAAATCACAAAGGAGAGCTCAATACACAGTATACAGTGAACATTAGTCAGCAGGAAACATGGAAGAATGCACCTAAGTTCAAAAGTGGAAATACATACTCTATTCAAATGCACACCATTTTCACAAATACACTTAGGATTGGTGCACAAACCCTTATAGAATATCTCGACTTATCATTCTATTGAACAAAACTAAGTAAGCTTAAAAGTAGAGCTTGGAAGTACGAACATTTCCACCATTCCATGGAACTGAATATTATTCATGCAGTCAAGTATGGCCCTTTGTACAGCGTCAACACTAAGAGGCATGCACCAGCCAAAAACACAATGCTGTAGATATACATGTGCCCTGAATCGATTTAGGAAGAGACTACTCTAATTGGTCAAGTGCAAAAAAATGAACCCTCCAAAATTAAAGATGCAAGTGGGTCACCATTAGGGTACCCTTTACCCTCTTTGCCTCAAAAAAGAATGAACTAATCTTTCCAAAATGATGATGTCATCACAAAAGTTGGTTCATTTCGTTAAACTATATGGGGTATTCCTGCAAAAAAATAACAAAATACGGTAAAGGGTATCCTAATATTGACCCACTTGTATCCTATCCAAAATCATTCTAAGGACATTGTCATCGTCATCTACTTCACGGACTCGATTCTTCGTTACAACACCCAGAGATCATGTTTTGGTGCATCATCCATCATAACATGATTCAGCCTGCAAGTGGAACTCATCTCAGCAGAGAGATAGCTTGGTGACATCGCTTGTATGCAGAAGTATGAAATAGCTCAAGAGTACCCTAGTTTAGTGGCAAAACAAAGAGTAAGTACATGAACAGACCACTGTAGTGATAACCCAAGGTTCCCATTTAGACAAGGGGTTTGTTTCCTAACCATGACACAATGGCGATACTCGATGTAGCACTCTAGAATATCGTGCTGCTTGGAACAACCCAAACACCTATCCAAACAGAAAAGAACAGCACATGAACAACATTTGTTCCCTTCACATACCATGGCTGAAAATGCTAGGAATACACGAGTTCATTTATTGCATGTCTCCATATGAATGAAAATAAACAAGTGGAAAGGTCAGCCCCATGGCATGCTTGGTAAGAAAATACAGGACTACAACTTATAGAAGACGGACTACAACTTATATAAGGCAGCTGATAGTGCTCACTGCCTCGATAACTTAATTAGAACAAAGATCAGCAGAGAATAATTTACAAACGAAACAGAGCAATCACTAATCCAGAAATGCCAACCGGAAAGCTTACTACTTAAATTAGCTCCTACTTAAATGGAATAGTCGCATCCCTCAGTCCTAGTATTTATAGATGGACATCTACAGACAACATGGAATAGGCCGATACTAACCAGCACCAATGGACCAACTAATAAACATAAACATGTATATCCATACATGTAAAATCCATCTAGAAAGCTAAAATGATCTTCAAGACATTCTTTAACAATCAGGAGGGGGATCGCTAAAGAAAATGATTCCAAACTACGGTATTAGGAAGGGGCTAATCAAGGGAAGAAGAAAGAAAGTACAATAAATAGACCAACAACACTTTAGGCTTATATTCATAGACATGCACAATAAGTACAGGTACATGCACAAGCAGTAAGTAAGTTTGCACAATCCTCACCTTTGATCATACAAGGAAGGTGAAACATAATGTATAAGGATGAATCATAGTATTAGAAGTTGCCTTCTTTATGTCTCTTTGTCAGCGACCTTTGCTTGGAAGAGAACTTTTTATCCTAGATCATAATGGTAATGCCAATGAGCTTCAATCGTATTTGAGAACTGCAATACCAGCTCCTGACACTATGGATGGTGATTAAGTAATTGTGCATTCGGTAGTTATATGAGTTGATCCCTTAAATGTTCAACTGTGACGGTCCAAAGATTGTTGGCACAGATCAAGCACACCTAAAAAATAGTCATTCGATCATCATAGGGACAAAACGAAATAAAATCGAATAAGAGTGCAGCATAGCCACATGGGACTCGGAGGCACCCATGTGTTCCTCTATTATATATGATTGGGTGGTAAAGGTTTATTCGGGTTCCTATGTACATGAAATTGTATTATTATATATGGCGCATTTTCTTCAACTAAGATAATATCACCCATTCTGAGAAATTAATTTTCCTATTCATATCATGAAATATATCCTCTGCAACATTGTTGATGACATATCTAGGAACGACATAGTTTTATTGTAACAACTCAAAGAGAATGCGTATTGAGGTAAAGCAAAGACCCGGTGAAAATAACTTGTTGAAAATATATAAGCATGCACAATACATTGTTAAATGTCAGGATGAAGCATACACCAATCTTTTCTATCACACATACCAAGTAATAAGAAGGCTTCTTAGATGAATTGTTAAGAACCTTAAAATTTTCTAGAGAACTATTCATTCTGTTCATTGGTCAATTTCATTTGCTTTTTGAATCCGTCAATTCAGAAACTCTTGTTCACGTATTCAAATCCCCAATTCACAAACTCTTGTTCTCATTCATGTAGTCAAACAAGTGAGTTATGAAGAGCAGCCAACCATGCTACTGTTTACCAGCTTCCTATCAAAATCGTAAGAAAATGGCTCGATAGATAATTCTCAAGAGCAACCAACTGATGTACCGATTGTTGTACATGGCATAATGCTCTTCGCTTTAGCCTAAACTATGACTAAAACCAATTATCTAAGAACTGCCTTTTGTGTCACTTCATTTGTCTTTTTAGCAAATAGAAATATCTAAAAGAAAATTAAGTTAGCTCATGAACCGCTCACATGGATACATTTGAGCTGACTTAATTCGTTCACAAGTTACACCAATTGATTGATACCAGTACATGGATACATTCGTTCATGAACCGCTCACACAATATATTTATCAAATTATACTGAAAGGACCATGCTACTGAACTTTCTCCAAACAAACAAACAAAAAACAAAGCCTTTAGTCCCAAGCAAGTTGGGGTAGGCTGCTACTGAAATTTCTCCAAGATTAGTATTCCTATCAGACCAACTAACCAATGAGTCGGACCAATATAGCATACACGGTTTATTAATATAGAGTATGGTTTGTACCATAATAGGCATGGCAGTTAAAGCTACTCAAAGAATAAAGGGAGAAGTCCAACATGTTGGCATGTGGTTAGGATATAACCACAGAACTAAAATCGACAACAACAATGTAATTTCTTCAATCAAGTAATGATCAATGATATGGGCATGGTCGATGTATCATAGATTAAATATTACCAGTGATTCTTTCGGCCAAATTATGCAACCCAATAGCATTCACTACTGAAGTGAATGGAAGTGGATTGATTTCAAAAGCGGCTTCTTTGGCTCCAAGATTCAGTGGGAAACTTGGCTGACTCTGATATAACTGGAAACCACTTAGCTTCTCCTGAGTTTTCAACCACATTAGTGGTAGAAATATATTCATAATTCTTATAGAACTGCTTACCTCCGGCAGTAACCACATCGGGTCATCCACGACACAGGTGGCGGTGACAAAGGTACAGACAAAGCATGTCTTCTCAAATTTGTATACATAGTAGGAAACATTTTATCCAGATAACCATGCAAAATAAAGTACCATCCAAACCAAACAACTCAAAGAAGGTCTTGCCCTTGTATAGAAAATAGGATCCGGATTCAAAATATTGTCTTAAACTTATGCCTCATGTCGAGAGAAAATTCATCCTCATGAACCCTAGGGTCCTGCATGCATAATTTGGTATTAGCATGTGCAACATGTTCTGACAAACACAAACAGAAGCGATGTTGTTACAGAAGAAAACTATGTCTAATAATAAACATTAAACAATCAAAGAGTAGGGAAATAACATAGTACAAATAGCATCAAGCATCACTTATGAGTTTGGAAGTATTTTTATTTTTGTTGGAGATTTTCCATTGTTATAGATGAACCCTCCCCACACACACACACACACACATTTGGATGAACGTGCAAGCAAACAATGAAACTGTGATTGGCTCTCGAAGAACTGTAGCTGCCTGCAAGAAGGAAAATTTAAATGTGAGAAGAAACTATCCTACAGTTGTAGAACCGTGCACTACATAATTACTGAACTAAATGTCAGATAAGTCAGTGTCTAAGGTGGTATTATCTCATCTCTCAAAAACCAAAGTGTTTCTTTCGCAGGTCATATATGACAAACTTCTTTTTATATTTTTTGTAGCTTAACACATCACAAAATATTATTGGCGATTAAAATTCAGATGGCCAAGACGGAGTGTGCATAACCATGTATAGTTCTTAATTTCTGTGGCTGATCAGCGACTGCAAAAGAAATAGTGAGAAGTAATCACAAATGAACTTGTTCCTCCTTAGCTAATCCACCTTTTGAGCTCCAATCAAACCAATAAAATCTTAGTTTGTGGGTACCCAAGAATGCAAAATCAAGAAATAACGTACTGAGCTTTGATAATTTTCCATGAATCCCAATCAACTGACCAACCCAAAGAAATAATAAGAAAAGGGAGATGCAGCCTTTCAAAAGTTCTAGCATATCTAGACTCGATGAACCCACCAGACTGAGCCAGTATTGAGCTTCAATCCAGCACGCATCGAGTTCCCCTTTCCGAGCAGTTTCTTTGCAAACTATCTTCCTCTCACTACAAAGCAAATAACACATCACCTGACTACAGCGCCGTGCGTGTCTCCAGTGTAGGTTCTGGTGTTCATCAGCACAGTCACAATCTCCTTGTCCTGCAAAGCCCGCCTAGAGCAGAAGAAGAGGCTCAAGCCCGTGCACGGCGTGTCAGCGTCGAATACCTTGAGCACGGAGGCAGCGGCGGGGCTGACGGTGTGTTCGATGTGCGGGCTGGCCGCCGCAAGCTCCGCCATGGCCGCCCGAATTATATCTTAAAGTTGGGGCCGCCGCGAGCTCTGCCATGGCCGTCCGGATCTCTTAAAGTTGGGGCCGCCGCGAGCTCCACCATGGCCACGAGCGGCGCCGCCTAGGTCTCCTAAAGTTTAGTCCCCACGTGGTCGTCGACGTCCTAAACTTGACCCATCCAGCCGAGGTATAGAGAAAGAGAGGAGGGAGAGAACCCGATTTCCGATCTCCCTCTCCTTGACCGCCATGAACCGACCAGGAGAGGAAGGAAACAGGCCCTATCGCTCCTCCTCGGCACCTGACCGCCTGGGATAGCAGGAAATGCCGCCCGTCATTGTGGCCGGTGATTGGAGGCGGCGGTGGGTTCTGATGCGCGGCAGCGGCACAATGAAAAGAGAAGCACGCGGGCGGATGTGTGGAGGACGGGAGAGAGAGAACAGGCCGACGCGTGGATAGAGACGTACGCACCGCCCTCCAGCTGCCGTGCATGCCCAAAGGCCACCAACGGCCTACCAGCAGTGTCAGAGAGCACGAAGGCCCACAACCAGCGACATCCATCGACAACGAGCGCGGCAAATGCCCTCAGATCGCTCCGTTTTGCTCAGGCTTAAGCCATAGAATAATAATCTCTATCTCTACTATATATATTAATATTAATATTAATCTATCTATAATTTTCATTGAGGTGGTTTTCGTCTCCGTCGTCCGTCCTAGAAAATTTTCGTCCGTCGTACAGCTGACCGTGTCCGAGTGCGAAACACCTACGAACGATTATGCCGTGTCAGAGTTCCGTCTCGCACAGAAATAAATCAGCCTCGTTAGTTCCGGTTCTTGCGCAGTTTAAGCCCTCCATCAGCTCCCCGACAACCTGCACAACCGATCAGTTAGATCACGAGGATAGAGCCCGTCGGAGGCAGCAGCAACTCGAGGCCCGGATGACTGTAGCCGAGGCGGCACGGAAAGGGCTCGACGCAGCGGCCTGGGATGCAGGCGGCATAGGCGTACAAGCGGTCGACGCAGACGGCAGGAAAAACGCAGCCCGCAGCGCGCAGTTGGGCGTCATCTCTTCTCCACCTCACCGAGAGCACCCTGAAGCAGCGCCGGTGACATCTGCCGCCATGACCTCAAGTACTCCTGAGCGCTGGAATCACGCTGCGGTGTTGTACCTTCTTCGTCACTGAAGATCGCAAGCTAGAGCAGCTCGGTTTGTCGTCAAGAGCATCAGATGCTGCACACATCCGTGCGCGTCAGCGTCCTCCACTTCTCTGCATCGACTCCGGATCTCCTCCGCCCTTGCCGTGGTCGTCCTGGACCTCAAAGTGATGAGTGATGACCCTGTCCTATTCCCCTTCTCCCCCGTCATCCTCCTGTCCTGCACCTACTCCCTTCCTTCCCCCGGCCGCAGTACCTTACCACCACGACAGTTGTTTCGTCAGTCAACCAGGAAATCCGCCTCTGTTTCCTACAATATAGCGACCATCACAATCTATGTCCAACGAGTTTATTCATTTATATATCTTCCTCTATGTACCATCTACCCGTATCCGAAAACTTCGTCTCAATTGGATCAAGGACGAGCTGGCAATCGTCCGGCGAAGATCAGAGTAGCTAGCTGTTTATCGCGCGCACGAGTTTCAGTTTCGTCAAAGAGTTCCTGATGGATTTGTGAAAATGCCCCTTTCTTTTCTCAACCCGAACCCCTCTGTTGTCCTGCCAGTTGGCGGGCCGGGCCTGTTCCCAATCTGTCGCGTGCGTGCAGCAAGCTAAGCCGCAGCCCAGTTCCTTGCGGTGGCCTACTTCTTTATGCTTTTTTTTCGACATGCAGCTCTTTTAAAAATTCAAATACTCCCTCCGACCCATATTAATTGACTCACTGGGTTAAAATTTGAATGAACCTATATTCTAAATGATGTCTAGATTCATCAAATCTAGACAAATGTGAGTCAATTAATATGGACCGGAGGGAGTACTAAAATAATTCATAATTTGAAATCTGTTCATAATTTGAAAATACTTCCAAAATGAAAAGTGAATATTTTTCAGATATGAACTCAAATGCATTTTCAAAATTTTGCAATGTCACCCCTAACTATTCAAACTTATGACAATTTCCCGTTTTTTCTATTTAAAATGCAATTACAAATCACTTTTAATTGATATTTCAAAATTTGATAAATGATATATGTTTTGAGATCAGAGAAATGCAAAGATTAATAAAATGCTATACAAAATAATTTTGGACAATTAAAATTAAAATCGAAAGTGGCTAAATGCGTAAACTTATCTGAATTTATGAGGGGGAAATGGCAAATCTTTCTTCAATGCGTCGATGCAATTTTTTTGTAGAAAAAAAGGGGGAACAGATTGGGGTTCAAAATATAGATGGATCTTTCATTCATTGTTGTTGGACAAGTTGAGAAGCGGGTTCAATTTTTATTTTCAAGACGGTTCAATTGCAGTAAAAAAAATGTAATGTGGATACGAAGTTCAATTTTATTCTATGCATGTTTGAGCTATTTTATTTGACTTGGTTTTTGAGCTATTTTGTTAGTGATCGGCAAATTAGGTTTTGTATCGTAGCAACGCACATGCCTGCCTAGGCTCGTGGAGGCGAAGCTGATGCAGGATGTGGTGCATGGCCTCGCCTACCTCGATGGGGCACAATGCTAGGACACGCTAGAAAACAAGCAAGAAGGAAAGCATTTTGCAGACATGCATCATCGGTTCGCAAGTGGAGGAGAGGAGGAAGCTGTTGTGGCAGACATGGGCCAGGACTGCTCGATGGCGCAAGATCCAGCGTCGCAGAAGTAGGGGTCGATACCAGAGATGGACATGCCTGATGAGGGTGCTCGCATGTCCGGAGTTCCGGTGTCGAGTGTTGTGAGAACAGGTGGAACGGATCTAGGTTTGCTCGCTACTCGTTCCTTAATAAACCACTATAATGCAATATCATTTTTAAATAAAATATTTTATATTTGTGGTATAATATTTTTGTGGTTTTATGTGCCGTAGCAACGCACGGGCATTCAGCTAGTATATATAATATAATTTACGTTACGGTGGTTTCCGTCTGCAATTTTTTCGTCCGTCGTGCACTTTTGTGGTTTAGCCCCTCAAGTTTCTGTGAAATAACCCGCAGTCCTGGAAATCCACCGCCAAGAACCACCGGATTCCCTCCCGTCAGTCCCCACCGTGCCTCCTCCATCAAATCCCCCCAGCGCCTCTTCCATCGGTTCCCCCGCGCCGCCGCACCACCACGCCGTCGGGCACCCCTCCTCCCAGCCTCCAATGCACTTAGACCGAGCATGTAACGCTGCCTCCTGGCCGAACTCCTCCGTCCCACATCATGCCCGCCCGCCTCCGAGATCTACGCCCAAGCTTCTCTGACTACATCGTGCCTACCTTCGAGCTCTCATGCCGCGATTGGTCCGAGCTCTCTGACTGCCACGAGCTTACGCATACCCTCATCTCATGCGGACCACGGCCATGAGCCGGACCGGGAGATACCCAACTCCCCGCCGCCTGGCACTCCTCTCCCAAGATCTGCCTGCAGTCGTGCTCCATGTCGTCGGCCAAGATGGTGCGGCAGACAACCGCCTTTGCCCGCCGCTGCTGTCACTCAGATGCCTCCCCAGATGGTTGGCCTCGCTAGCCGCGGCCACTGCAGGTTCTCAATACCATATCCATCACTCGACAATTCCTTCCGGGTTCAGCTTTATCAGCTCGTGTGTTCTTGATGGTTTTGTGCTGCAGGTGTGGGGATTTGCCGCCGGAGGAGGAGAAGCCGGCACCATAGCGACCAGCATGACAGTTGTAAGAATCCTTGTGCTCGATCATATCTTGTCCAGCTTTAGTTGTTCGGGTTTTAGCATCAGATGAGATTGGGCTAAGCGTCTCTACTCTTTGCTTGGTTCATTTGGCAGTTTAGGAGCTCCAAGATTCCAGAGAGCGACTTAACCATCCTGCCTAATGGCATCAAGTACTCTTCACTCTACTGATTTAGCCAGTGCTCTTCAGCTCTTGTGCTGTTTAGGTGTATAAGCCTGTAATTAGACCAGCAATCAGTTTTATAGAATGTAGAATGGTCAGTGGGGCCAATTACATCGTCGTGTATCCCATAGGAGACGGAAGCCGCCGATGGCAGCAGCAGTCACACCCGCGTCCTCGTAATAGCCATATCATGACGTCTCGCCCATTTGTTGTCTGAGTTACTTCCGCTCACTCTGTCTGTTTGTAGAGATGTTTTTTTCGCAAGTGTATAAGATGCTGACAATGTATTACGATAAGATTTGATAACGAAATGCGTTTATTTCTAGGCTATAAAAATTAACAAACGTGTAATCTATTATACATCCACACATTTGTTTGTGCTGAAATTTGTACTCATATATACTCCCTCCATTCTTATTAATCATGCCTGTAATTTTATCTTAAGTTCAATATCTTCAAGTTAGAATAAGTCTATAAAAAAATATGCTAACATCTACAGCCTTAAATAATATGCAGTATGGATCTAATTATTTACTTATTACAGGAGGCTACAGAATGTGAACACTCAGCATTTCGTGAGGCTAAGGCAACAACCAATTCTCTCCACCAAAGGGTGATCTGCTTGGTACATGCTTCAGTTTGTATGGCTGCAAATCTTGCTGAAGTTCCACCCTCCCGGTTTCTCTTTCGACAAAATGCATAGCTACTGCAAGAAGACACAGTTTGTGTTGTCTTTCTAATTGTGCAGGTTACAACGGCATGAGCCAGCTTAGGTCCTATTTTATTTTCACATGTTATGTTTTAAGTTGTGATGGATTAATTTATGTGGTTGACCTGATTCTTGCCGGGGTCTTGTTGTTCCAAAAGTTATGTCTAGCATTGTCATATCTTCTTGAATCATGATTTTAGAGTGCCCGTGCCTTGCAACGTGTCCAAATTGTTGATATATAATTTTTTTCTGACACAAACATTTTTTTTGAGGGAAATCACCATCACCATATCATTAAACACCCTTGCTGGTGTGATATGTAAACATTTGATACAACAACAATGCAAATGTATTTTCATTTGCATTGTTATTTACACTGTACTATGGATTAACTGTTTTTAGATGCATACATATACATGCATGTATAATTTTACAGGAAAACCATTCCTTACGCATGTATAAATTTAGATATACTATGTTGGAAATCATAATAATACATAACTTTGCATGTATATCATACACACACACACACTAATTAAGTCATAGAGCCTACCAGCTAGTAGACCGGTCTACATAGAAACTAATTACTGAAAGCTTAGAGCTATATATACCACCACAAGGATAAAATCAAAAGTGAACAAGAGATCAAGCTAGAGCTAGGTATAAAAATATAAAATCAAACGTGAACATCAGAGCTACATAATACCAGGAATTCAATTCAATCGGCCAAAGTTATACATCATGGGTCGAATGGAGTTCTTGATGCTAAACAATCAATATATTGAGCAGTTTATGGATATGATAACAAAAAAATGCATTGTGTATCTAATATCATAGGGACTATTTCCAGATCCATATCAGGGCATCAAGCATACTTGGAGCAATCGAGGTCTGTTCTCAGGATGCAAGTGGACCGTTCGCTGGGTGATGTGGCCGTAACCGCCTCCACCACATGCCACTCAGACGAATTTTGTGGCAACTACTTAAGGTGCATGGCGAATTCCTGCAATTAGATGACGCTGCAACGCTGCTCCGTGGTCTCTGACGCTTAAGGCTTTCCGCGCTCTAGAGACTGCAATTGTCTTTGCACGGGCTCTGCAATGTCTGGCGCCTGAAGTGCTCTCGCGCTGCTAATGCGCTCTGTGGACACGATCACAGACATCACATACACCAATTAACATACATTAATTTCCATTGGTACTACTCGCTATAAGCAGAATTTCTGAATTTGTGAATGTTGTAGCCTCTTGACTTGAGGAAAATAAAAGCTGGAGTAAAAAAAACTGCATGGATAGCATATATAGTGATTGCACATATATAAGAGGAACATTATTACGACACAATGAAGCTACAATAGTTAGCTGATGTGCTGTCATACGGTTAACTGGAACTGTGTTTGCTTTAGTTGATTTTAAAAATATTCCTAGATCGTCCTTTCCTCTCGAGATGAAATGAAGCTCACTCAGCACATGGATAGGACGACAGGTGACGGTTTTGTTTGTCCCATATGCCATATGCCGCATGATGAATCTCACTTCCACAAGCTAATCGACTCCAGCTAATCAATACTCGTTGCCCTGCATGATGTACGCAGCGGCCACGCGAGTCCAACACGGCATGAATAATTTGGTCGAGCACCTTGCATGCAGAACATTCACGGAGGGAGGAGACAATACATACATGAACTCGTTGTCAAGGTGGGCGAGCACCAGCAGCATGTTCCTACTTCTCCTATCGCCGTGGAGAGGGGCCAGGAAGCGAGGGCACGGAGGCAGCTTGTATGGTGCGGGGGAGTAGAGCCGCATCTGCCCGGCCGAGAGATATACTGCCCACAGGAGGACGGCTCCTGCCGCCGAGGCCATCCAGATCCACGCCAACCGCCTTCGTGTCGGCTTCGCTGCGCTCAACTGTCGCCTCGGTCGCCGCCGGTGGCCGACCCCCATCGCCCTCCGCTCCCCTGCCAAGCTCACCTCCCTCCTCTCTCATCAAGCGACGCCGCATGTTCTCCTGGATGCTCGCGCCGCTGGCCCTAGCACGATGGACAAAACTCGACCACGAACCACGCGTTGGCGTATAGCGGTTCCTGGAGACCAGACTTGATACATATTAGGACGATTCTATACCTAATAATAAAGGACGAAGTGTTTCTTCCGGTCCAACACTTTTTCGGACGCTTTTGTCCTCTTAAGATATGTAAAATTACCCACCAATGATACCGGTAAGTGAAAATATCCGTTTAGTTTTTTTTCTCACACAAAAATCAGCCTAATATATAGCTCTCCTCAATGTTTGTTCCCACGGAGACCAACGAAGCTCAAAATTAAGCTTTCCATCATCAACATATGGCCCTGCCCGTCTTGCGACCACATGTCTGGAGTTTTGGAGGGCGGTAGCTCGAGAGGGAAGACCCTGCCTTGTTGAAGAGATCGGTTGTGGACGACGCTACATTAGACCAACGCCAAACAACGTCCGTGGAGGCTGCCCAGCTCATGCGATTGACCACAATGAAAACGACTTTCGTCTGTCCGCTGGCGGCTCGCGCAGCCCGGCCGGTGACAAGACAGCTAGCCCCGCCATGCTCACGTTCCATGTAGAAGAGACAAACCAGTCAGGTCCCTGAAATCTTGATCGATTGCCGCTGCTCTCTATATGCAGCAGGTATCCATGCAATGATGCAGGCGGATGATTCCATGTATGAGTAAAGAGTAATAGTCTTTTTCTATGTGGAAAAAAGATCGGATCGGAGCGGTCTTCTCAGCCAGACATCATACATCTGCAAGACCTTGAAGGTTGATCAACCAGAATAATCACAAATCCATAGTTCCAGAAATCCAATTTTTTTCATATTTTGTCCCCAAATATTTATGTGTAAACTATTCACATTAATAATCAATCAGAATCCTACTTTATTATTAGAGATCGTACCTACGTTAAAACATGTCAAGATCTAATGATTTTTAGATCTGTTATTTGCTATGCGGTTATTGTTTGATACAATATCAAGAAATAAAAGTTTGAGGAGCCATCAATGGTGACGTAAAGGTCATCAAGAGGTTGTTGACGGCGTGAAAAGTAGATACGACGAGTACGAGTTCGGTATCGCGCACGTTTTTTCTCTTTTTTTTCAATCGTACGAAGAAACTCCGTGAAAAACCCAGCTATCACTCCTATGAGACGGCTAACTCCCAACTCCCGATACATTCTTTATCGTTGGTTTGGACATAGTTTCCTTTGTTCGTGTGTTTTTTTCAGCTCATCATGACATTTTTTGTCCAGAGAAAAAGTATATAAGCATATTGTTTCTCCTTTTCGCAGCAACGCGCGGGCATTTTGCTAGTTTCTACCTATGCGCGAACTCTTCGGCTGGACGAGACCGGACTTGATACATAATAGGACGATGTTTCCTACCTGTGCGCGGACTCTTCGGCAGGACGACGGACGAAATTTTGGACGACGAAAACCACCTCTAGACAAATTATATAGTAGAGAAGAGATAGAGATTATACATCCACACATTTGTTTATGCTGAAATTTGTACTCATATATACTCCCTCCATTCTTATTAATCATGCCTGTAATTTTATCTTAAGTTCAATATCTTCAAGTTAGAATAAGTCTATAAAAAAATATGCTAACATCTACAGCCTTAAATAATATGCAGTATGGATCTAATTATTTACTTATTACAGGAGGCTACAGAATGTGAACACTCAGCATTTCGTGAGGCTAAGGCAACAACCAATTCTCTCCACCAAATCTTGCTGAAGTTCCACCCTCCCGGTTTCTCTTTCGACAAAATGCATAGCTACTGCAAGAAGACACAGTTTGTGTTGTCTTTCTAATTGTGCAGGTTACAACGGCATGAGCCAGCTTAGGTCCTATTTTATTTTCACATGTTATGTTTTAAGTTGTGATGGATTAACTTATGTGGTTAACCTGATTCTTGCCGGGGTCTTGTTGTTCCAAAAGTTATGTCTAGCATTGTCATATCTTCTTGAATCATGATTTTAGAAATATTTGAAAGTAACAAGTGGACTCAAAAACCACACATGGCATGGTTTTGCAAGGAAAAGCGGCAAAAGAAAAATCATTGTGGTTCATTTTGGAGCTCTGGAAAAATTTGATCATTATGAATGAAACATGCTCTTGAAATATGTTAGAAGATTTACATGATTTTGTGCATTAATTCAAATGGAGTGATATGGGTAGGATGGTGGCTGCCGACGCCTACGAAGGTGCACCACAGCCCGAGCCAAATCCGGAGATGAAGGAGTCGTAGCAGGTTGGTATTCGTATGCATAACACAAATAGGATCTATAATCTTAAACTTCAGTTTTCGAATGATTTTATCTACTGCCAACTTCAGCATGGTCTTATTATTGAATGCACTGACAGGAAAATTAGTTTCAGAGCATATTTAATCATTATCCTCTGGGAATGATTTCAGAGTATAACCTCATGCCAAAACGTAGCCTATGAAGCTGGCTACATCCTGACAAAGATGACCAAACTGAGCAGAGGTACATGTATGGTTGTATCACCTTGTAAGAGTGGCCATATTACTTGATTTGGCTTATCCATTGGACGTCCTCATCCAGGCCGTGCTCATGATTAATTGGTGAACACAAGGATTAATAGCAGACAAGCAGTAAGATGCGGCTGGCGTTGAGATTTTTCATCTGTTCTTAGTTCATTTGTTTTGATAGATATCTTGATTTCATATTTAATACCTGTTTTCACCCGCCCAGATCTTTTTGTTTCAAACACAAGTAATTTTCGATATAACAACAGTTCAAATAGTACGTGCATGTATATAGATTAGTTCCTGATGTTGTCATGGTGTACTATGTCTTAAGGAGATTTAAATGTTCGTAAGGTTGTGTACTGTCTTGTTCGATGCTGGAGCAAAGTTCACATGCATATCATCTAGGTCTTTTGCTTGCAGCTTTTTTTGCTTTGCAATTCTAAGTGATGTGTGATTTCTTCCTCTAAATTTGATTGGGAGTGTATGAGCCTAAACTATAAAATTAGGCTTATTGCAGACATTTCAGTTTGCTTAGATGGTTGTGCTTATCTTACCCTCTCACTATCCCACACACCTGTACACCTTCCCTGTAATTTTAGAACGATAACACATAGACATGGAGTCCTAGAGAAAATATACTTTTGAAGTTGACATTTCTCATGACTAAAATATTTTCTATATCCTTTTTACCTAGACACTCCTAATTCTTCTTAGCTACATGAACATGTGCTAGCTTGTTACATATATTGCTTGCCTAATCTGACAACTAAAGTCTCATATAGAATAAAAATGGATGGCATATAAACATTATTATAAGGAAAAATTGTTTCTGGCTGAAGTGAAAAAATAGTAAAAGTGAGCGCAGATTTAGTGTTGTTGCCTTACTCTTGCTTCTCCTTTTACATGTCAAAATATTTAAAGTGAAAAATACTATATTCAACAAATACAATTCTCCTTCTGAGCTAACCTAACCTGACACTTTAGACCATATCCACGTATTTAATACCGTAGCAACGCACGGGCATTCAACTAGAGCTCTGATCACCGGCTCACCTACGTGAAACAGTAAAAAAACCGTGAATAGACAGCCGGCTAGCCACACCAGCGGACCGGTCCACGGCCCCTGCTCACGCGCCTGCCGCCAATCCTCTCGAGGTCTCGATCCCTCTCCTCTCTCCCGTTCCTCCTATGGCGAGGATAGGCCCCCGCGCCAGCTAGGGTTCCCGTCGGCCGCCCCAAGGCCCCCAAGTACTCCCTTCAAACTGCAGACTGCAAGCTCGGCGTCGGCCTCGACGACTTATTGCCCGGGTCGACCGCCGCCTTCGTGGCCTACTCCTCCACCATGGAGGAGCCGCTTAGGCACATGTGCCGGGGGCGTGGACCGTGGATTCGGCCTGTCTGCGAGAGGATCCATGGGATGTGCGGCGTTGGGGCAACGATCGGGGGAGAGGAAGTCGCTCCGACATCGCTGATTGGGGAAGAAGAGGCGCAGCGGTGTGGGGAACCGGTGCAGAGAAGCAAAGCAGCATGGCATAGATAGAGGTTCAGGGGAGAGAGAGACGAGGGCGCCCGTGTTGCTGCTTGCCTCTGCTAGGACGCGTCTGTGAGAATGGTGTAGTGCTGCCGATTGCTCCTAACGTTGAGTGGAATGAGAGATTAATTGGAATGGGATATATTGAGAGATTAAAGTGGAGTGAGAAAGATTGGGAGATGCAGTATTGCTAGCACATGTGCTACTTGTTTGCTGGACAGCTCATTCAGTGTTGGTGCTTCATGTTGATTACAGAGAAATTCAGAGAGGGATCTCAGTTTGTAGATTTTCATATGTAAATGTCAAAAGTTTAACTGAATATCAGTCTCTGATCTGACATGTCACCGTTCATCGGGTATTTAGATATACACATGATCTTGCAGATTATGTAGATCAAATCACATGAATGGTACAAAAAATATGCATTGACATTTGTATTTTCTGAATGAATTTATTTGTGTAGGTTATGAAGAAGAATCAAGTATTGATTTACATGAAAGGTTATCCGTTATGATGTCTTCACTTGCGAATTCAATGCATTGGCTAATAGGGATGTACCAGTTTTTTCTCTAAAGAAATTGTTCAGTATGAAACTATGTCTATTGTACTGTAGGTTTATCAACAGTGCTAGAGATATTCCGAGAAATATGGAGCTAAAGGAGGGTGTCAAATCTCACATGTAAGTAGCTATGTAGTCATATCCCTTTTATATGCTTTTAGATGGAAAACTATTGTATCTCTAAAAGGAAATAGAACTATATTTTGGTTATATATTCAGAAAACCTCATTTCTTGACAGCTTTGTAGCTACAACATTTGTTATCACTTGAATATATTTTTTCTCTATCCGAAGTTATCACTGAATCTATATATGTATATCTCATGGGTGATTTTAGCGATTCTTGCCCTACGATTTACCGAGTGGCCCATTGTTATGGTTTTACGATTCTGCAATTTGTGCTTATGATAGGTGCGGCAAGTCGATCTATACTCTTGACGTGTTATTGGAAGGTGCAGAGCTGGAGTGTCAGTTGATTCTAAAGTGGTATGTTCATTTTGCACTCTGCTTCGGAAATAGTTATTACCGTGTTCTTCATGCAGGCTGCAACATAATTTACAGTATATACGAGTTAACTGCATCACCGTGTGTTAAGAAGATTAACACTAATTAGTAGAAGCCTCTGACATCTGTAAAATATATACAGAACTAAACCCCTTGCTTTAGATTATTCAAGTACAACGTCTTGATCTTCAAACTCTGTGCTTAATCTATATGGTCTTTTTTGCATCTTCAACTACAAATTCGCATTTTTACACATTTTTTTCTGCACACTTGGGGATTTAAAGTTGTGCCAAACATTCAACAAGTTTGTAGACTTTGTTGCTTAGCAAATGGTGTCCTGGCATGGCTGGTGACCTCATTGTGTTAGGTTGCTTCCTCCAGCACTCACCAATACTGGAGAATCTTACTCTCCAGCTTTCCGAGTAATATATTTTGTAGATTGATAGCTTTGTGTTGCTAGAGCTAATTAGAATCCATGATGGATTAATGTCCTAAAAGTTTTAGTGCTTTTATAAATACCTAAAGTTTTAGTGAGCAGTGGTAGCAACACAGCAGGAGGAGAAGGATGGCATACGTGCCCCACCGAGTGGCCACCATATGTGAAGGAGACATCGACCTCCCCCACCACTTTTCCCTTGCAGCGTCGCCCACCCTTAGGAACCAGAGCTCTCGGTCGATTCACCCCACCATGGCCGCCTCCGAAGGGGTGGTAGGTGGTGGGTGTGCTCCCCATGGTAAGCGGGGCGATGTGGACGCGGATGAGAAGCCCGTGGGGGAAGTCATCGCTGCATCGTATTCGGAGGTACAAAATCTCCTTCGTCGATCTCTTCTCCTCATCCTGTCCAAGTTCCCTCTCATTCGCAATTAGCTTGTTTGCTGGATTTGTTGATATAGGTTTTTTCTGTGGGGATTTGAGAAGTGCGTAGTTGGCGTGGCATTTTTTTTTTGATTTATGGGTGCATCTTGGGCTTCTGTTTTGGATAGTTCCTTTTCTCCTTTGGTTGGCCAATAGTTTTCGATTCCACCGGTTATTGCTTTGATTTTTGCAGGTTTGTAGTCTACTACCATTCGGGGCATATGTTCTATCTCCATGCATGTATGGTGGATTCGGGTCTTCTTTTGTTCTTTTTTTTTTCTTATTCTGGTTCTTGGTATGCTAAGGTTGTTTTACAGTTTTGTTGGGGCTGTAAGTGACTGGTTTCGTGCCAAGCTTGGTCCTTCGATGACTCTTACAATTCAAACCGAGAGCGCCAAGCTGACATGTTTTTATTTTTCCTTTCATGTGTTGTCCTACTAACCCTGCTATATGCTCTGTAGGTAACTTCAAGCTAGGATGGTTTCATTATCATGGACATTTCTCTGTTTCATTACTTGTGCTAAACCAGATGTCATCTCTTGCTTCAACGTGAAGGTTAGTTGTTTGCAAGTACATTTTTTAGCATCCTTTCGGCTGATTATGTAAAGAATCAACCCTTAGCATCAGAGGCAATTTTTGGGCTAGAAACTACTAACCACTTTCGGCCTGCGCCTTTTTTTGCGTGTTATGGCCTTTTGTTGGATTAAATTAGCTGATTAACTGTTGAAATTCTTATTATGTAACTTTTTTGTAATATTACATCAGTTGGTACATTAAATGAAGCATTTTTATAGGAAGAAACCGATGCAATTAGAATCACGTTGTTCCAAGTGCAACAAAATCAAACTTTTTAAGTTTTTGGTATAAACAATTCATTTCCTTCTGATTTCAACATTGGTCTGATCTTGATATTTATATCAGCTGAATCATGAAAAAAAATCAGCCGGTACCTCTTATGTGGATCAATTTCCCTTTTGATTTTACAGAACCATTTGTAGTTTGAGAGGGTATTTTCCAAAATAACATTTGTTCTTCAATTCATTTTTTACTCAGTGGAATAGAATCAGTTCTCACAACAGAGTTAGCATTTAATTTGTGATGGTTTGGAGAGGTACTACTTAAATCCCATATTAGTTATTAGCTCTCTTGAGTATGTCCCACAGGTTAGGTGTGGTAAACTCTTTATTAATATGCCCCGTATGTTAGCTTACTCTGATTCATCGGTTAGTTGGTATTGTAGGAATGCTGATCTTGGAGACAGTAAAGTAGCATAGTCCTTGCAAGTGTGTTTAAATATATATATATACAGGCCTAAATATGAATAATGAATGTTCGGCTATTTTTATGCCTCGATGTTTGTGCTGTAAGTGTGTTTAATAGAGACGTCTTTTACAGATGATCTTTTATGCACCAAACTAATAACTATTTGTTTCAGAATAACTTACATGCTCTATGTTATCTAACAAAATGATGTTGCGCAATATGCTTACCTAAGTCTCACTGTTTATTCAGAATGGATACATAATATGCTTGTGTAATCACTATAATAGATGTGCCCTATGGAAGATCGCATAGGTGGAAGACAAGGGGTGGGTGAGAAACAAACACTACTACATATACATCATGTATTTTCTAATTATCCAAAGATTAATATATTAGTTAATGTCTATTATGAATGTCTGTAATTCTGCAATTATGTAGGCCAAGAAGACTTTACCTAGAGAAGACCTGGTCAGGCACAATGAACACCAGGAAAGACCAGAACAAGGTGGTCCATTGGTGATGATGAAGTGTGCAATCAAGTCTTTGTGTGATCAATTTTTTTGTGTAGTTTCATATCCTACTCCTGCAAGTATCCACGCTGATGCCCTAGAATACAGTGTAGAATGTAGGAGCAGCGCAACATGGGGCCACAAAACTGGCAACCATCACAGAGGCTGGTGGCATACCCATGTTGCATCCATCGTGTTCATGCTATTGTTCCAGCGAGGTGTTCGGCTTTGCAAAAATGACCTTCGAGGAGGCAGTTTTAACAATGACCTTCGAGGAGGCACTTTCCAAAATGCATTGTGTGATATCAGTTTGGAGCAGAGCAAACCCTTCAACATATTTTTTATTTTTATAAGTATATACATACCTCTGGCTCCAGGAAAAGGATAATAGTATAGATAAATAATTTTAAAAATGCTATTTTTGTTAGTGCTCTAAACCGGAATGTGTTATCTTCTATTTTTTGAATCATGAGAGTGTCAATTTTATGTTTAGTCGGTTGTCCAGACCTCACTCGGCTACTAGAGAATGGATAGAGTGTCATCCAACATAGTACAACTAAAAACAAAAATGTATTACACATATTTAATCGAATCATACTCAGGAGTACAACCACATTGTGCAACAACGCTATGTAGGTGGCGAGGCGAAGCTCGCCTATTTGGCTAGTCCTCTTATATTCTTCTAATTGTATGAATTTTGTTGGTATTTCTACATTGACGGTGGTTTCTATTTTCCCCTAATTTCCAAATCAACTTATCCCCACTCGGTTTGTTTTTAGCTGCAGTTTTATTGTATTATTAGGCATAATTTTCAGAATATAAATCATAACAGCAACAACTATAATCACGTGAACATCTAACATATTAGATGTATTGATCAACATAAACGGTAGCAGATCATACGCACTAACAGCCATAGTAAAGCAACAGATCTGATAACGGTATACGTACTGATCGGTTGTCGATGAAAGTCACTATTGGTGTAGCGTTTGGTGCAGTCTGTCGAAGAAGTCGGCGTTAAAGACGACGTGCACGAAGTCCGGCTTAACAACTGGGAACTCTCCTCCAACTTCCCATGTGAGACTAAATTTTAGCTCTCACTCCACTTCCATATAAGCTGACACAAACATGAGCACAAACACATATAGGCTGCCACAAATCTGGACTTTAAGATTTAGAAAAATCTGAAATACACATGGGTATAAATAAACTAGCCCATTATTTCTAACAAGTTCATGGTCATGGTAGAAATCAATAACAGATTCAGTGGTATTTTTCTAAAGTCCAATATTGCAATGGTATTTTTCTAAAGTCTGAATTTTTTAATGGTATAGAACCAATTTTCCCTTTTTTTTTACGGACCTTCAACTTGCTGAGAGAACGTTGGTCAGCTCGTGAGGGGAAATGGTAGGGTTTGGAAGCAAAGCCTCTATCGAAAATGCCGTTTACGAACTGTTTCCCCGCCGAACTCTTATCGCAGCCCTCCGCGCTTCCTTCCCGATTCGGACTCCGGGCCCACCTCCTCGCGTGTTTGACCGGCGCCTGGATGGAAATACGAGGCACTGTGGCACCGATACGGTACAACATTCGTACAATACAGAGCTGGTGGGGCCCGGCCGGTCCCTCCACTTCACATCGAGACTGGTAGCAGCAGCTAGTAGCACAGCACGGGTCCTTTTTGAATTTGAATCGCGGCCTTCCCCTTCCTCCCACACATACGGCGTCTACCACAGATCCATTGTCGCCGATTCAGGAAGACCAGGAAGAACGCCAATGCTGTGGAATGGCGACCATGGAAGTTTCACCGAGCTGCTGTTCAGGTATGTGCTTCTACCTCCTGAGATTGTCGATTGAATTGTCGGAGCCGTCAGTCGTTTATCCACTTCAAATGATTTGCTGTTCCTCTCCGCATCATGGAAATCCCTGACAAAGTGATGAATCTGCATTATGCCGACGGCTCCAGCCTTCACGCTACCTCTAATTCATCCCCTGCTAGTCACATGGAGGAAGGTATCAAAGGACTGTTCGACATCAACAGCGAAATCTCTGGTTCTGGAGGCTCGGCTGTTTCTAATGGGGATCCAGAGAGCGATGAAGGCGTAACACCGGGCTGTAGAACAGCAGCCATCGGAGCCAAGGACGGCTGTGCCGTTGAGCGCGACACAGATGAGGCGGAACCGGCGGCCAATCCTGCTACCTCGTGGAAAAGGAGGTAACCTTGCAAATCCCCGCGTAATCCCTGTGCCACGTGCTGTTAGAACATTATTTAAGGCTCTTCTGGATTATTTTCCTGTTACGTACATGCTAGTTAGACATGGAGACAGTATTAGGACAGATAGAGGTCGTGAGTTGTGTTTACATAGGGGCTATTTACACCTATATCCGAACAGTCCCCATATCAACTGTATGTTGATTCGATGAATTGGTACCTCCCCACAGATTTGGAGGAACTATTTGTGCGGTTAAAATAGAGGTAGCTGCTGGTACAGGGTCACGTAAGGTACCTTGCACAATGTAGAACGGGACGAAATAATAATTATTCTACTAGGCTGTCTCCAGGCTACACAGGACCAATTAAGTATCAACGGCAATATTCGGCAGCCTGCATTACAAAATAAATTAACCGAAAAACGGATACTACCTGCAGATGCTGGTGTTGCCTGAAACAATGTTGCTTTTCTCAACTTACGGAAGAAAATACAATCGAAGTCAATAACCTCTCTGCATTATACAGGTGCATTATATACAGCCTACTGTGCATTAGGATCGACGTATATTGTAATAAGTATTCATCCGTAGGCATTACTGTTGCCCCAATTTTGTCCGTAGGCTGGAATTATCAAGTATATTGGTTCAGACATAAACTGATTAACTGTTAATGTCAGCATAATGTACCGGAATAACTGTCTTGTTGGACTAATCAACCAACGCGCCCTGAATTGGTATTATATGGCATGGTCTTATGGCATAGTGTGGCGAACCTGTACTAACCCCCCACTTCCCTCTTTTTTTAAAACATACAGTGGGTAAACCCAAATGCACACGCTGCTAATTGGGTCATCGTGATTTGGTGCAGGGTTCGACGCCACAACCCTATACCCGACTACAGGGCGCCAACAAGTGGTAGGAGATCATCTCTTGAATCTACCATAAGGAGGTTTGGCGAAAGGAAGACGAAGGCTGTCGTTGCTCCGGAACCGGGCATGGAATTTGACTCTCTTCCAGAGGCGTACGACTTCTACAACCTTTATTCATGGGAGGTTGGGTTCGGGATCAGATACGATCAATCACGAAATGATATTTCAAATTCCAAGACGGTTCAGTACATCGTATGTGCCTGTGCGGTAAGCTTCGAAGGTTAACTGTAATTTTATGTAGTTTTTGATGCTAAATCAAATTGAGCTATTCTAACGCGATTGCTGGATTTTTTCAGGGGAAGCCCAGACACGACAAGGCGAAATCGATATCCAGTGAGTGTCCAGCCATGTTAAGCCTGCGCAGGACCGACGACAATGGTTGGTATGTACATGAGTTCATAGATAGACATAATCACAACATGTCAATAACGTGCGGGGAGAAGCTGAATTGGAAATCCCATAGAAACATTGACCAACACACTAAGGCACTGATCACAAACCTCCGTGACAACAACGTTGGACTAGGAAAGGTATATTCGGTAATCAGAAGCTTCTTCGGGGCGATGGACAATGTGCCGTTCAACAAGGGGGCCCTAAGATCTCTCTGTGCAAGCATCAGCAATGATCATATGGATGATGACGTAAGGAAGACACACCAGCTCTTCTCTGAGCTAAAGGCCGAGGACCCCAACTTTGTGGACAGTTGCATGCCCGATAAGGATGGAAAGATAAGAACCATCATGTGGACCAACGGAAAGAGCCGCATGCAGTACAAACATTTTGGAGACGCAATCACCTTTGACACGACCTATAAGTGTAACCAGTATGACATGCCTTTCGGAATGTTTGTCAGCGTTAACAACCATTTCCAAAGCATCATACTAGCTGGAGTGCTGTGACAAACGAAACAATAGAATCGTTTGAGTGGGTTTTCAAAGAGTTCGTGAACCTGATGGGCGGAAAAGCACCAGCCACAATATTAACAGGTATGATAAACATGGTGCCTTAGTCTGGTAAATTGGAAAGTACCGCTTAGATTTCATCTGCGACGTTAATCACTGTGATCTATACCGTTCTTTTCAATAGAGTTTATTGCATCTGTTCCCTTTTTGGTGTGTGACTACCATGGATGAATTGACGTGACAAGTGTTCATGGCCACATTGGGTTAACATTTTATATTGATTTGCAGACCAAGCTCGGGCCATGGAGGTTGCAATACAAAATGTACTTCCTGGGACTAAACATCGGTGGTGCAAGTGGCACGTCCTAAAGAGGGCGAAGGAATGCTTGGGTCCAGTCTACGGAAAAAATAGCACCTTTCGCGAAGAGTTTCACAAGATAGTCGATCACATGCTCACGATAGACGAGTTTGAGTCTGCCTGGGAGGAGATGGTTTGTAAGTATGGTTTACAAGATCATCCCTTCCTAACACAGATTTATGAAGTTCGAAGGAAGTTGTAACACCCTCAGAATCGGTCCTATGCATGTTTTAGCGAAACCCGCCAAACCCGCATAGAAACGATTCAAAGGTGCCCACCAGGCACTTTCGTACGGGTGGAAAACAAAGTAATAACATTACACAACAGTCCTCGATGGGACCCACAGAACAGATATGTATACAACAGCGACTCCATGAGTCAAGAATACAGATATAATATACAAAGATCCAAATCACCTTGAAAACGATAGAGCGTCCAGCTACGGACAAGATGCAAATGGGGCTAAGAGCCCTGAAGAATAACCAATGGCGTCCATAACCCTGCCCAGGCCAAGCCGGAAGGGTAACCCTGCTAACGACGTCGATCTCAAAACCTGCTTAAACAAAAAGGGGTGCCGACAAGGGCAAAGGAAAAAGAGAGAGCGGTCATTACTGAGGCCAGTATACGGCGAGGCTAGAATTCGGCGGTCCTCGCCTACATAGGTATGGTGGACTGAGCGGCAGCGCAGCATGCACTAAACAACCTATAGAGACTCGATATAACGCCGGCTATCGAGAGGGATAAGAAAGACCTATTCGAACCAACGATGCTACCACCAAACATACCCATCCTGGTATTTCCCCCTCGAGACCAAACGAGGAAGTCAACCGAGGAACTCACACAGTTGGCAGTTTTATTCATTCCGTTATAGTGGCGGCAATTACTAGTCAGGTGTAGATAGTCATCCTGATATAATAAGCAGTGGGCCGTTTTAGTTAACCATTCCGTTATAGTTGGAACACTTACTAGTCAGATACAATTAGCATGAGATGTCACAAAACCCAGCAGTTGTTGGTGCTTTTATTTAGCCATTCGTTGTAGTGGAGCTGATTACTAGTCATAACGGATACAAGTCAATTTATAACAGTAAACTTTAGTTATAGTTGTCTATGATCGAGACCTGTGCTCCAAGTCGTCCATAACCGCGGACACGGCTTTTCGAAAAGATTAAACCCTGCAGGGGTGCACCAAAGTATCCACAAGCACTTCGACCCTTTTGCGATCGTTAACATACACCCATCGGTATGTCGGCGGGGCCTAAGTCATGACGTTTCCAGACCCAAAGCAAGCACGGGGGGCCACCCCACTAAGTCTACCCGCAACGAAGTCGGCCGGTCTCCGAGACGGACTTAGGGTTTGGGTAGACGGCTGTGAACGACTGGGGACCCAAAACTGGGCTTGTCGACACCGCGAAAACGTGTCCCGATCCTAAACAGTACAGTGTGCTCCTCGCACAATCGTAAATAAAGCAGTAAAGCATGGCATAAGTACATGATAGTAAATAAAACCTCAAACTAGTTTGTGGCCCCCAGTACAATACTTTGAAATCAGGTACTAATCAATGGGGGGCCCATATCTCCCCACCTGTGGTTAGCGCGCTCGATCTCGGAACAGGTGTCAAGAACTCGGGGTCCTACGGGACACAAGTGGGCGGTCGGAAACCAAATATTATCTATCACCCACCGGTGCCTCTGCATTTACCTACTTCAATTTTAGTTATTAAACAATAATTAAATTAAACGATAATTAAAGCCATGATCATCTCCAACATAAAGCATATGGCAGTCTTCCAACAACTGAGGTACTTGACGACACGCAACAGCACTTGAGCAAGCGACTACGACGCGCAAGTCCAACTATCTACCAAACAACAGGTAATAGGATGTGTCCAAGGCAATATAAGGCTGCACGGGATATCACGGGTACGGAAACTAGAGCATCGCAACACAGATAGCAATAGATCAACATGAGGGAATAAATACTATAAAAGTAAGATAGGTAGAAAGGGAGAGATGCTCGCCTGAAAAACATTGCCGAAGATTCATCCGAAGATCGGGGCGAAGCTCACATCAACTCAACGGCCTTATCCGCGAAGAAGCAAAACGCTAGAATAAACACCGGATGCACTATTTAATACTATGGCAAAAGATCGGGCATGATGCATGTATGATGCATGGCATGGTTAATATGCGGTGCAATTAGGCCATATTAAGCGGAACCGGGGTCCCAACAATTAATTAAGAGGTTCAATTTGTTTAGCTACCCCACAATTAATGTTGTAATAACGTGGCAAAAGATAGCACCGGTTCGCTACACCAATTTAAATAAGGCCAATATAAGACTAGATTTGCCCGCATATGGGCCCCATATTTAATTATGCAGTGAATCGGCATAAGGCCCCCAAACCACGGACAAGTATGCATGCATGAACAATTTAGCATGCAACAAATATATATTATTATAAAAATAGGGGCTTAGGGGCACACATTAGGGTTCGACGAACTTGGGGTTCCGAGGTTCGGGGTTCGGTCTCAGGGTTTGGTGGAAGAACGGCTCGACGAGATCGGGATCGGTACGGGAAGGAGGTCTTGTCGCAACCGGGAAGCAGGACTTGGTTGGCGTCGGGGGCACATCGGATTCGCCCTGGTCGATGTCGTTCTTGTCGTTGCGAGGATCTTGTCGGGTCCGCGCCATCGCATCGGTCTTGGCGTTCGGGTCGCCGGTAGATCTTGGTGTCCAGGGGTGCCCCGGGTCCGGGGGTTCGCCGCTCCGTGAGGTAGATCTTGTCGATTCGGCGTCAGCGCCCCTAGTTTCCACGACGAAATACTCGGGGTTCTACTCGATTGTCGGTGTCGAGCTTGGTCTTTGCAACGGTGGTCTTCAAGTGGTATCATGTATTGCTTAAATCGCCGGAGCGGAAGTGGTCGAGGGGTCATCCGAGCATCACTGATAACATTGACCAGACTTGGCACTTGTTCCTAACAAGAACTGGATCATCAACATAGATGTATCCACGCCAACAGTACACGGTTGCCCCTTGTATCACTTCATACTCCAGACGCAAACACGGAGGTCAGCAGGAGGCGGCAGAGAGCCAAGATCGGTGGCGCCGGTTGAGGCGTTTGGGTACCACGGGGTGGAGGACGGCGGCCGGCGTGATGCAGAGGGGTGCCACGAGCTCGTTGGCGGTGCGGAGCCTGCAGGCGACAGGGACCCCGCGACCGAGACGTTGCAGACCGCGGCGCGATGGCGGAGGCGAGGAAGGTGAGGACGGGCGGAGGAGGCGCGGCGTGCTCGGCCGTGGCCCAGAGGAGGAGGCTCAGAGCGACGGCCTCCCGGTGGCGGTGTCTGCGGGCTGTAGGGGGCGCAGGAGGACGGGGTCGGTGGCGGGAGGCGCCGGGCGTCTGAGGAGGAGGAGGCGGCGCCGGGAGGTCGCTGGCGATCACGGGGAGGTGGGGGTCGAGGAGGGACGGGGGCGGCCGGAGGGCAGCGGTGGAGGAGGGGCGGAGAGGAGAGGCGCTGAGGCGGGCCCGAGGCCAGGGGAGGGGCGGGGCGAGGGAGTCCCAGGCGGCGGCGGTCGCCAGGAGGAGGCGGGTCGGTCTGTGGTGGGGAGAGGCGCGGGGGAGAAGAGAAACAGGGGAGAGAGCGGGGTCGGTAGGTGGGGCCAGGGTGTCGGGAGGGGGCCAGGGAGAGAGAGACAGGGCTAGGGGCGGTGTGTGAGTGCGTCTGCGTGTGTGCGGGTCGGGTGGGGGTCCAGGGTGGAGGGAGTGGGGAGTGGGGGTAGGATGAGGTGGCGGCATAGGAGTGGTTGGGATTTTGGGCGAGGCTGATGTGGCGCAGCGGGATAGGCTGGGGTGAGGTGGAGGGAGGCTGGGTAGATTAGTACTGGGTGGAATTAGGACTAGATATTTAGACTAGGGTTTTCTTTTGGGCCGGGTAGTAGGTGGTCTGGCCGGTTGGGCTTTTGGCCGGACCGGTTGGACGGCCTCCCCGACAAAATAGTTTTATTTATTTAGTTTATTTTAAATAGTCTTTTGTGAATAGTTTTTAGGCAAACCGAGATATCCGGAACACCAGAGTTTTGATTTAAAATAAAGAGGAAGGTAATTTAGAAAATAAAGATAAGATTTTAGGCAAAGTTCTTTAGTGCTGAAAATATGCATGATGTCATGATGATGCAATGCCCAAAAACAACGCG
Source organism: Avena longiglumis (assembly GCA_030063025.1). Classification (NCBI taxonomy): domain Eukaryota; kingdom Viridiplantae; phylum Streptophyta; class Magnoliopsida; order Poales; family Poaceae; genus Avena; species Avena longiglumis. The sequence continues at coordinate 50,180,078 of CP125974.1, read as the reverse complement.
ATTTTCTAGTAGTGGTTTTTGCGGGATGCCACAGAAGTGGGCGAAACCATACTTCGCTGAAGTTTTCTGCGCAAGGATGACCAGCACACAACGGTCGGAAAGTGCCAACCACATGCTCAAGCTATATGTCCCACCTGGGTCATCTATGCATATGTTTGTAAAAGGCTACATGAAGCTTCAGCGTATGAGGACCGAAGACGAGGATTTTCTGGAACAGAGGATGCGCCTGGTATGACATTCATCTTGTCAGATACTTGCAAAAACTCCTTAATTTATGACAGTCTTAATATGAGGGACAACTCACCGTCCATTGAACTGTTGCAGGGGCGTGTTTTACTTAGCAGTGGTGGACCTATCGAGAAGCACGCAAGCAGAATATACACACCCTCCATGTACTCCCTTATCGAGGCAGAGATCTTCCAGTCAGCTTCCTATAGGGTGGAAGTAATCATCCAGGGTTCGAGATATCTTGTTGTCCACTACGACGCGGAAAAGAGGTCCAGGTGGTCACGTGTCGCCTACGAGGTTCAGTTCAATACAGAAAACGATATGATTGTCTGCGAATGCAAGAAGTTTGAGCATATGGGCATATTATGTAGCCACGCGATAAGGGTGAGTAGAGTTAACGCCGACAGACATTATTTGATGCAAGATCGGTACACATGATTATATAATGCCTTACAGCGAGGTTCATTTGATTTAAACTTGATGCAGGTCATGTCACATATCGGCATACGGGAGATACCAGAGTGTCACATTCTGCCCAGGTGGACAAGAGGAGCATGCCGTCTTTTACCTGAACATCTCAGGATGTATCAGAAGGATAGTCCAGCTATGATGTCAACAAGTTTCCGATACACAGCTCTGTATAGGACTGCACTGGAGGTCGTCGAGTTGGCTGATTCAAACGCTGAATCCTACGAAGTAGCAATGGGTATGATGCTCGATGCGATGCCAAAGCTTGCACAGACTAGTGTTATTAAAGATGGGTTAGGGATCGAACAAAGAATGCACCACTCAGCTACTCTAGGAGTAATAGCATCAAATACTCCAGCATCGTCTCTTGATGCTGTGACCGCCACAAGTCTACGTCCTGACATGATAGCGCCGTTGAAGAGGAAGGACTTGGGGCGCCCCACGACTGCTCGATCAAGACCAGGGTATGAAATCGGCGTGAAGCGGACACGTTTCTGCAGCATATGCCGCAGCAGGGGCCACAACTCTGCGTCTTGCCCTTCAATTGGAAGGATGTCAAAGAAGCCTAGAAAGGATCCTTCGCTGTTCTAACTGCGGAATTGCAGGTCACAATAAATCGTCGTGCGCGACTTGGTTTGGTAAAACATAAGTTTCATGACTGGACCGTGCGGTCTTAGGATGATGAACACTACTCGTGTTCATACTACACCTATAACGTCTTTGTTGTAAGAGATACTCGTAGAATATATATGTTCCGTTGTTTGTTACTGCAGAATGTATTCTCTGAAGCTTCTTAGGATTGTGTTCGTCATTGAGAGATCGGGAGCATGCGTCTAAATAGAAGGATTCCCAGATATCAACTTCGTCCTCCATGGACTCCATTTTGCCAGAATCAGAACGTGGGGCAGTTCCTGAACTGACCCTGGTGTGGTGTTCATTCAACATTGCCAGTACCTTTGTGGACCGATTGGAGCTTAAAACAATGTCACTCAAAATTATCCAACACTTTGGGCTATACAGTTCACGTGGTGTTAATTTAAATGAACTCAAGTTATTCAAGACAATTCACCGGATTGATAAGCATTGTCAATACAAAAGTGCCGGCGTTTATCTCAGTGATTCCACCTGCCGAAGTAGGCGGAGGATAGGAGCGTATAAAAATTAGAGTATAATTTAGTTTTTGTTGTTGTAGGTATAATGCCATATTTTCGACAGGGGGTAGGTTGCAGTGCTCCGACGGGGGGTAATGATATCGAGTTGTTGGACGGACAGGCACATACTATAGTGAACACACCTTCAATAAGCTGTTGCGTATGGGCTCGGAGTCCTATATGGTGTTGGATCGCCTATACATCTAAAACTAAGATGCAGTCCTGGCGGACCGTGCCGTTTTCATATAGTAATTTTTCTTTGCATATTAGTTTAAAACTTGTTGTGCAATAAATAGTTAGTATTATTACAACGTAGCGGTTTTTTTTTCAGTTTACCAAAACGATTCTTAACCACTATTACGGCTTTATAGACTAACTTTGTGGACTAACTTTGCCGACTAACTTTGCATTACTCACTCTGCATTACTTACACATTCATAATTAAACGCCATTATCCAATATTAAACGATGGCGAAGTTAGTTATACCATACTGGGTCTGAGATACGTGATACTCGCGATGGCATGCACACACCAAGGACTACGGATGACAGTACCTACCGTCAAAACATACGCGCGGTACTATACGCGTGGCGAAGAAGAACTTTATGGATGGGCTATTTTGCGCAGCGGCCTCTTGGCGCTGCCCTTGTTCTCTAAAGTAGGATCCGTGTAACGACGGATCGAATGATTCGTCTGTACGCATCGTTTAATTTAAGATAGTGCTATATGACCGACTGCCGTGTATCGCGAAAAGGACGGTTAATACGAAATGTTGACCTAATATTCAGGTGGCGCTATACAAACCGTGTCGATCCTTTCAACGTAATAACGTACTACCGGCATACATGATGTCGCAAAATGTAGCATTTTATAGGTTAATTCATATACGAACCGGAATTCTATCGGAATGGGCTATCTAGATAATTTCGTACGATGAAATAGGTTCTGTTAATACTAACACATCATCTTTTCTTAGTCGTCAAGTTTCTATATTTGCAAACTTGTTACGTAACAATATAGCTTATAACTCTTTTATTGAACCATATGTATGTGCTACTGTATTATGTTCCTTGATTATGATACAAGCAACGTTCTAGACAAACAGATTGTTAATGATCACGATGTACCGATTAAAAAAGCAAATGTACCGTATACGCCCTGCAAGTGTACTTTACATGTCGTATCATCTTAACGACGATGCAGGCCTGCCGCTCCTTCTATTCTTTGTCTAGTGGATGGATGTTTATATACATTATCTAAATGAGGAGGCAAATCAGTGCACTATAATGTTAACACCTCAGAGATTTTTCTGAATAATAGCCACTCCTTCCTAGCACGACATGTGGTTCTTCCGTGCTGTGGGAATTATAACAGCGAAGATAGAAGATACTATATTTTCGTACAGGATTCTGTTTGTCATATTTTTTGTAATTAGCTTTCCGCTAAAATAATATGAAAACATTGTATTACTGCTATACTACCAATACAGATTTATTCTCTTTGTATTTGTTATGAATATGATTTGCAAACAATGTAATATATATCGTCCTGTAGTAAAGACATTTTTTTATTCCACCTGTATAATATAATTGCCTTTTTATTATATATCAATCATATGATTTTCCCAAGATACTTAGTACCGATTACAAAAGCAAATGTATCGTATACGCCCTGCAAGCGTACTTTACATGTACAATCATCCTAACGACGATGCAAGCCTGCCGCTCCTTCTGTTCTTTGTCTAGTGGATGGATGTTTATATACATTAGCTAAATGAGGAGGCAAATCAGTGCACTATAATGTTGACACCTCAGAGATTTTTCTGAATAATAGCCACTCCTTCCTAGCACGACATGTGGTTCTTCCGTGATGTGTGAATTATAACTGCGAAGATAGAAGATAATATATTTTCGTACAGGATTTGGTTTGTCATATTTTTTGTAATTAGCTTTCCACTAAAATAATGTGAAAACATTGTATTACTGCTATACTACCAATACATATTTATTCTCTTTGTATTTGTTATGAATATGATTTGCAAACAATGTAATATATATCGTCTTGTATTAAAGACATTTTTTTTATTCCACCCGTATAATATAATTGCCTTTTTATTATATATCAATCATATGATTTTTCCCAAGATACTTAGTACCGATTAAAAAAGCAAATGTACCATATACGCCCTGCAAGTGTACTTTACATGTACAGTCATCCTAACGATGATGCAGGCCTGCCGCCCCTTCTGTTCTTTGTCTAGTGGATGGATGTTTATATACATTAGCTAAATGGGGAGTCAAATCAGTGCACTATAATGTTGACACCTCAGAGATTTTTCTGAATAATAGCCACTCCTTCCTAGCACGACATGTGGTTTTTCCGTGATGTGGGAATTATAACAGCTAAGATAGAAGATACTATATTTTCGTACAGGATTCTGTTTGTCATATTTTTTGTAATTAGCTTTCCGCTAAAATAATGTGAAAACATTGTATTACTGCTATACTACCAATACAGATTTATTCTCTTTGTATTTGTTATGAATATGATTTGCAAACAATGTAATATATATCGTCTTGTATAAAGACATTTTTTTATTCCACCCGTATAATATAATTGCCTTTCTATTATATATCAATCATATGATTTTTCCCAAGATACTTAGTACTCCCTCCATCCCAATATGTAAGGCGCGTAAGAGATTTGGCACGAAGATTAGCGCAGGCTAATCTGGACTCTTTTGCCCCTCCGGTGATTAATTAGCCATGTAACGCTCCAGGCTGCGGAGCGAGAAGTGCGAGATTTATTTCCCTCCATGCAAACAGAATCCTCTCTGATTTGATTGCGTGCCCCAGCCTCACTCCATCCCGCCATGCACTCCTAGTGAATCCCGCCAGTTAATTGCCTCGGCCCCTTAGACTATTGACGCAGTTTTTCTTCCTATAGGAGGGTGTCCCCGGCTTATCCTATGGTTGCGGTAGATTCAAGATTTAAGCTTGCACTTTTACACCTACATCCTGGACGAGTACATCTTCATCACCTTATAGGAACGAAAGTGGACAGGTCCACTTCCTTTTCTTCGCCTCCTGAGCTATCTCTCTTCTGGTCCACCTCCCCAACATGAACTGCTCCATCACACCCTCGAGCTCGGCCACCACACCAGCCTACTGCACCGGATCCGGCGTCCCCCGCCATGCTGCCGCCTTGAGCCCGCCCACAACACCATCTTCCATGAGCATGGAGGCCGCGACCCCGAAATCCAAAACGACCTCTGCGCTGTCCCCCACACCGGTCTCCTTCAAATCGACGCAAGGACGACGATGGGAAGGTTGCGTCCTTCAGAGAAACGGGATTCCATGCTCATTATCAACTTCATAATTTTTCCCGATCTGATTTGATTTTTTCCTCTCCCAGTTTATCATTAATCACAGGTTCTAATAAGGAATGATGGAAACTATTATTTATCAAAATAAATCACAATAATACATTAGCTAAATGAGGAGGCAAATCAGTGCACTATAATGTTAACACCTCAGAGATTTTTCTGAATAATAGCCACTCCTTCCTAGCACGACATGTGGTTCTTCCGTGATGTGGGAATTATAACAGCGAAGATAGAAGATACTATATTTTCGTACAGGATTCTGTTTGTCATTTTTTTTGTAATTAGCTTTCCGCTAAAATAATGTGAAAACATTGTATTACTGCTATACTACCAATACAGATTTATTCTCTTTGTATTTGTTATGAATATGATTTGCAAACAATGTAATATATATCGTCTTGTATTAAAGACATTTTTTTATTCCATCCGTATAATATAATTGCCTTTTTATTATATATCAATCATATGATTTTTCCCAAGATACTTAGTATGTCTTTAGAGGGTAATGGAGCTTTCAAAACAACAACATACAATGGACAATTTGCATATCGAGCAACATGCGATAGTTCGATTATGTCATTTTGCATTACTTACACGACGCGAAGTATGTCATAGTTATTGATAGAACGGCATGATCCAGATTAAAACGACGGCAGACTTAGTTATCCAAAATTACACTATAAGCTTGTGATCTTATATTATGTTCGTTCGTGTAATACATGTGGTACTATACGTATGAGCTAATAAGAACTTTATGGACGAACTTTGTGGACTAACTTTATGGACTAACTTTGCATTACTCACTTCGCATAAATTACATGACATAAATTATGCTGTAGTTCATAATTAAACGCCATTATCCAAGATTAAACGATGGAGAAGTTAGTTATACCATACTGGGTCCAAAATCCGTGATAATCGCGATGGCATGCACACACCAAGGAGGGTTATGGCAGGCAGTACCGACGAAGCATATGTGCGGTACTGTACGCGTCGCAGAGTAGAACTATATGCACTAACCAATTCAGGGGGGCATCTCGACACAGCCGTTGTTCGCTAAAGTGGGAACCGTTTAATGACGGAACGGAAGATTCGTCCGTAGACATAGATAAATTTAAGATGGAGCTATACGCCCGACGACCGTATATCGCAAAAAGGATCGTTAATACGAATGCTTAACCTAACAATTACTCACTTTGCATTATTTACGAGACGTCGATTACGTCATAGTTCATACAAGCACGTCAGTCACGCGGAAAATCTAGTTTATAAATGATCGTTAAACAAGTGCTTGTTATATATGCGATTGATATTTCATTGAATTATAAGTATGTGCTCTTATATTATGTTGCTTCGTGTTGATACCAGCAACGTTTTAGGAAAACAAAGTGTTAACGATCACGGTGTACCGACTAGATAATCGAATATACCGTATACGTTAAGTACTCGTACAGATAATATTTCGTTGAGGATTCCGTTTTTCAGGTTTTATGTAACTTATTTTCTGTTTAAATAATGCCATTCCATGAGTGGTCGTTTTTTTATTGTTATAGTTAGCAAAACGCTTTCTGACCACTAGTTACCGTGTGGCACGCACTTAGTCACTTTGCATTACTTACACGACGTAAATTTGGTCATAGTTCTTGATTAAACGCCATTATCCAAAATTAAACGATGGCAAAGTTAGTTATACCATACTGGGTCTGAGATACGTGATACTCGCGATGGGATGCACACACCAAGGACTACGGATGACAATGACAGTACGTACCGTCAAAACATACGTGCGGTACTATACATTGGGCGAAGAAGAACTTTATGGATGCGTTATTCTTGCGCAGCGTCCTCTTGGCGCGGCCGTTGTTCTCTAAAGTGGGATCCGTTTAACGACGGAACGAATGATTCGTCTGTACGCAACGTTTATTTAAGATAGTGCTATCTGACCAACTGCCGTGTATCGCGAAAAGGATCGTTAATACGAAATGTTGACCTAATATTCATGTGGCGCTATACAAACCGTGTCGATCCTTTCAACGTAATAACGTACTACCGACATACATTCTATCGCTACATGTAGTATTTTATAGGTTAATTCATATACGAACCGGAATTCTACCGGAATGGGCTATCTAGATAATGTCGTATGATGAAATAGGGTTTGTTAATACTAACACATCATATTTTCTTAATCGTCAAGTTTCTATATTTGCAAACTTGTTACGTAACAGTATAGCATATAACTCTTTTATTGAACCATAAGAATGTGCTCCTGTATTATGTTCCTTGATTATGATACAAGCAACGTTCTATACAAAATGATCGTACATGATCACGACGTACCGATAAAACACGCAAACGTACCGTATACGCCCTGTAAGAGTACTGTACACGTTCAATCGACATAACGACGATGCAGGCCAGCCGCTCCTACGGTTGTTTGTCTAGTGGATGGATGTTTATATACATTAGCTAAATGAGGAGGCAAATCAGTGCACTATAACGTGGACACCTCAGAGATTTTTCTGAATAATAGCCACTCCTTCCTAGCACGACATGTGGTTCTTCCGTGATAGAGGGATTATAACAGCGAAGATAGAAGATACTATATTTCGTACAGGATTCTGTTTGTCATATTTGTTGTATAGTTAGCAAAACTCGTTGTGACAACTAGTTACAGCGTGGCACGCACTTAGTCTCTTTGTATTACTTACGCGTCGTAAATTATGTCGCAGTTCATAATTAAACGCCATTACACAAAATTAAACGATGTCGAAGTTAGTTATACCATACTAGGGTCTGAGATCCGTGTTACTCGCGATGGCATGCTCACATCAAGAGAATAAGATCCTGAAGTACCGACAAATCATACGTGTGGTACTGTACGTATGATTTAATAAGAACTATATGGACTAACTTCGTGGACTAACTTTACGGACTATCTTTGCGTTACTCACTTCGCATTAATTACACGACGTAAATTATGCCATAGTTCATCATTAAACGCCATTATCCAAGATTAAACAATGACGAAGTTAGTTATACCATTATGGGTCCGAAATACATGATTCTCGCGATGGCATGCACACACCAAGAAGGGGTATGGCAGGCAGTACCGACAGGTCATATGTGTGGTACTGTACGCGTACAACAGTAGAACTATATGTACTACCTAATTTGGGGCTGCATCTCGACACGGTCGTTGTTCGCTAAGGTGGTAACCGTGTAATGACGGAACGGAAGATTCGTCTGTAGGCATACATAAATTTTAGATGGAGCTATACGCCCGATGACCGTATATCGCAAAAAGGATCGTTAATATGATAGCTTGACCTAATAAATACTGACTTTGCATTATTAACGTCACGTCGATTACGTCATAGTTCATACAAGCACGTCAGTCACGCGGAAAATCTAGTTTATAACTGACCGTTAAACAAGTGCTTGTTATATATGCGTTTGATATTTCATTGAACTATAAGTATGTGCTCATATATTGTGTTGCTTCGTGTTGGTACCAGCAACGTTTTAGGAAAACAGAGTGTTAATGATCACGGTGTACCGACTAGATAATCGAAAGTACCGTATACATTAAGTACTCGTACAGATCATTTTTTGTTAAGGATTCTGTTTTTCAGGTTTTATGTAATTTAATTTCTGTTTAAATAATGTCATCCCATGAGTGGTCGTTTGTGTGTTGTTATAGTTAGCAAAACGCTTTCTGACCACTAGTTACCCTGTGGCACGCACGTAGTCACTTCGCATTTCTTACACAACGTAAATTTCGTCGTAGTTCATAATTAAACGACATTATCCAAAATTAAACGATGGCGAAGTTAGTTATACCATACTGGGTCTGAGATACGTGATATTCGCGATGCGATGCACACACCGAGTAAGAGAAATGACAGTACGTACCATCAAAAACATACGTGCGGTACTATACGCGTGGCGAAGAAGACCATTATGGATGAGTTATTTGCGCAGCGGCCTCTTGGCGCGGCCGTTGTTCTCTAAAGTAGGATCCGTGTAAGATGTTTCGTCTGTATGCATCGTTTAATTGAAGATGGTTCTATCTGACCGACTGCCGTGTATAGTGAAAAGGATCGTTAATACGAAATGGTGACCTAATATTCATGAGGCGCTATACAAACCGTGTCGATCCTTTCAACGTAATAACGTACTACCGGCATACATTCTATCGCAACATGTAGTATTTTATAGGTTAATTCATATATGTGGCATCCCGCAAAACCACTACTAGAAAATCGCGTTGAATTTGTGCATTGCATCGTCATCATCATGCATTGTTTGCCAAAATTATTTTCGCAACACCCGTTTTGTTTTCTAAACGCCCCCTCTTTATTCAAACGCCAAACCCCGGGTGCTGCCGGATATTTTATTTGTCTAAAAACCACTTGCAAAAGTTATCGCAAATTAAATAAAAAGTTAAATTATTTTTGTGGGGCAGTCGAACGGGCCGAGTAGACCCGAACGACCACCCCTGTTTTTAAATCGGTCCAAACCTGCCCGCCCCTCTAAATCCTAAACCCACCTAAAATCCTACCCAGCCCAACCAGCCACATCACTCTGGCCAATCACATCATGCCACCTCAGCTGACCCACTCCCACCCTCCAATCACACCCTGCCACTTGTCCCAGCCCTCTCCCTCTCTCTAAGCCACCCCCACTCCCAGCACCCACACACTGTCACGCACGCACACGCTGCCAGCAGCTGGCCCACCCGCTCAGCCACGCCTTAGCGCCACGCTTAGCCACGCCAGACACGCTACCGGCATGCGCTAGCCACGCGCAGCCACACCCTCCCCCTCGGGCCCATCCACGCTTACGCGACGCACGCACCTGAGCAAGTGCCGCCGCCGCTGCCCACAGGTCCCACGCCCACTCACCGCTGCCCCCGCCTTCCACGCACGACCGAGCGTTCCCTCACGCCTCGCCACGCCTTTCTCCCCTCCTCCGCCTCCCGCCGCTGCCTGCAAGCCCGCCTTCTCCAAAGACACCGCCCCACCCGCGTCGCCTCCTTATCCCCCTCTCTCGCCTCCGCCGCCCACCACCAACCTCCGCCTCACTTGGCGCTCCCTGAGCGCGCCATGCGAGACCCCACCTACCAAGCCCCCCGTCCACCGCCTCATACCAGACCGCCCGACACCTGCCGCCTCCCCAGCCGCTTCCGCCTCGAGCCAAGATCTCGCCCGGTTCGGAGCTCTCCGCCCGCCTCCCGCCTCAGCGCCCGCCTGCCCGGTCGTCCTCCGCTGGCCGCGCGAGCCCACTCGCCGCTGCAGGCTCCCGCCCGAGCATCCTCGCCCGCCCGCCGAACCGACTGCCGCCGACCCCCAAGCTCCTTGCCCGCTTGGTCTGCCACGGAGAGCACTGTCGCCGGAGCTCGCTGCCGCCCGAGATCGCGTCCCGTCTGCGGGCGCCAGGCCTCCGTCGCCTGGGCCTCCTCTAGCTCGCCACCGGCTCGAGTCTCGCCGGTGCCACGCTACCCTTCCGCGCCCTCTGCCAGCCCAAGCTCGACCGCGGTCCCAACCGCCCGAGCCTCCATCCTGCTGCCTCGCCTCGTCGGACCCATCGGCGGCGCCAAGTGAGAATGGCATGGTGAACAAAGACAAACAAGGTGCATCCCCGTCATGTAAATCAAGTCCGCCACCGGTCCTCGAAGTTGGAACCACAAGATCATCGGTAGGAACACCAAGATCGCCTTCCCGAGTTTCGACGCCACCGAAGGGAGCCCCAAGATCACCTTCCAGGAATTTGACGCCTCGATCCTGCGGGCCCGAAGACCACGGACACGACAAGGTCTACCTCACGGGACCCCGGGAACTTCCCCCTGAACGCCAAGTTCGCCGACACGGATACACCGAGTGATGCCTCGAGGACGCCAAGATCTTCACCCCGGACACCGACTCCACCGAGACCCGAATGCGACAAGTGCTTCATCCCGAACAACAAGACCTACCCCGATATTCGAGAACGATCCCGCCGAGCCGAACCGTCGAACCCTGGACCCCGAGACCGACCCCGAACCCCGGAACCCCAAGTCCGTCGAGACCCCTCAATGTGTGAACCCCTTCCCGAAAACCCTATTTTATAACATAATAACAACTTGTTGCATATTGAATTGTCATCTCGCATGCATATCATTGGTTTGGGGGCCTTATGCCGATTCACCTAATAATTAAATATGGGGCCCATATGCGGGCAAATCTAGCCTTATATTGGCCTCATTTAAACATGTGTAGCGAACCGTTTCCATCTGTTGCCTTGCTAAACAACATTTAATATGCGGGGTACCTAAACAACTCGAACCACCTAATTAATTGTCGGGACCCCGGTTCCGCTTAATGTGACCTAATTGCATCGCACCTTGCCATGACATACATCATACATGCATCATGCCGATCTTTTGCCTTAGTATTAAATAGTGCATCCGGTGTTCCTTCTAGTGTTTTGCTTCTTCGCGGATAAGGCCGTTGAGTTGATGTGAGCTTCGCCCCGATCTTCGGATGAACCCTTCAACAATGTTTTCAGGCGAGCATCTCCCTCTTTCTACCTATCTTGTTTTTATAGTCTTTATTTCCCTCCTGTTGATCTATTGCTATCTGTGTTGCCATGCTTTAGTTTCCGTACCCGTGATATTCCCAGCAGCCGTATATCGCCTTGGACACATCCTATTACCTGTTGTTTGGTAGATAGTTGGACTTGCGCGTCGTAGTTGCTTGCTCCAGTGCTGATGTGTGTCGTCATATGCCACAGTTGCTGATGTATTGCCGCTTGTTGATGTTGGAGATGATCTTAGTTTTACTTATTGTTCACTCTAATTTCTGTTTAACAACTAAAATTGAAATAAGCAGAGGCATCGGTGGGTGATAGAAAATATTTGGTTTCCGAACGCCCACTTGTGTCCCGTAAGACCCCGAGTACTTGATTCCTGTTCCTTGTTTTATCGCGCTATCCACATCCGGGAGGTATATGGGACCCCCGAGCCGAGCTTGATTCAGTCTTATTTCTTGGGGCCACAAACTAGTTTGAGGTGTTTTACTATCCTGCACTTATGCCATGCTACTTTACGTATTTAAATTGTGCGAGGAGCACACCTGTCGCTTAGGTAAGCGGACTGATTACGCGGTATCGACAAGCCCAGCCACACTTTCGGGTTCGCTTACATCCATTGTCGCAAACCTTGAGTCCGTCGAGCTTGCTTACCCGCTATGGATCTACTCAATGGGGTGCCCCGAAATATTTCAATCCTGTGATTGTTCAATGTGAAAGCCTCGTTGGGTTTTGATTTGGTTTTTCCGAGGTTGATCGAGCGCGTGTGTTGCTATTGGTGCACCGGCCGGTAAAACTTTCAAAGCCGTGTCCGCGGATATGGACGACTTGGAGCAGTTTCTTGATCATAGACAAGCATAACTAAAGTTTATTGCTATAAATTTGACTTATAATGACTAGTAATCAACTTCACTATAATGGAATGGCTAATTAATACGCCCACAATTGTTTGTTTGAGTTGTCGCCATTTATTGTACCGACTAGTAAGTATTGCAACTACAACGAAATGGCTGAATAAAAGTACCAACAACCTTTGGGTTTTGGGTTTATCTCATGCTATCTCAGATTCGATTAGTAATTGTTGCAACTACAACGGAATGATTAAATAAAAGTGCCCACTGCTTACTTTATCAGGACGATTATCTAAATCTGACTAGTAAAGTGCCACAACTATAACTGAATAAGTCAAACTGCCAACTGTGTGAGTTCCTCGGTTGACTTCCTCGTTTGGTCTCGAGGGGGAAACACCAGGATGGGTTTGTTTGGTGTTAGCTTTAGGTTGGATCCGGATAGGTCATTCTTACCCCTCTCTGATAACCGCCAGTTGTATCGAGTCTCTATAGGTTGTTTAGTGCATGCTGCCGCTGCCGCTTCAGTCCACCATACCTATGTAGGCGAGGACCGCCGAATTCTAGCCTCGCTGTCTTGGCCTCGATCGACGCCCTTCTTTTTCCTTTGCCCTTTGTCGGCACCCTTTGTTTTAAGCGTGTTTTGAGATCGACGTCGTTAGCGTGGTTACCCTTCCGGCTTCGGCAGGGTTATGGACGCCATTGGTTATTCTTCAGGGCTCTTAGCCCCATTTGCATCTTGTCCGTAGTCGGACACTCTATTATTTTCACGGTGATTTGGATCTTTGTACCTTATATCTGTATTTTTGACTCTTTGAGTCGCTGTTATATATATATCTGTTCTGTGGGTCCCATCGAGGACTGTTGTGTAATGTTATTACTTCGTTTTGCACCCGCACGAAAGTGCCTGGTGGGCACCTTTGAATCGTTTCTATGCGGGTTTGGCGAATTTTGCTCAAACTTGCATAGGTCCGATTCTGAGGGTGTTACAATATACGAACCAGAATTCTACCGGAATGTGATATCTAGATAATGTCGTACGATGTATTAGGGTTTGTTAATCCTAACACGTCATCTTTTCTTAGTTGTCAAGTTTCTATATTTGCAAACTTTTTACACAACAATGTACCGTATAACTCTTTTATCAAACCATAAGTATGTGCTACTGTACTATGTTCCGTGAATATGATACAAGCAACGTTCTAGACAAACAAATTGTTACTGGTCACGATGTACCGATTATAAAATCAAATATACCGTATACGCCCCGAAAGAGTACTTTACATATATGCTCTACATAACGACGATGCAGGCCAGCCGCTCCTTGTGTTGGTTGTTTAGTGGATGGATGTTTACATACATTAGTTAAACGAGGAGGCAAATACGTGCACTACAATGTTGAGACCTCAGAGATTTTTTTTATAATATCCCCTCCTTCCTAGCACGACATGTTAATCTTCCGTGATGCAGGAATTATAACAGCTAAGATATAAGATACTATATTTCCTACAGGATTATCGTTGGCATATTTTCCATTTATTACGATACGTCTATTACTTCATGGTTCATACAAGCTCGTCAGACACGCGGGAAATCTAGTTTATACATGATCGTTAAGCAAGTGCTTGTTATATATGCGATTGCGCTTTTTTTGAACTATAAGTAGGTGCTCTTATATTATGGTCTTTCATGTTGATTCAAACAACGTTTTAGACAAACATACTGATAATGATAACGGTGTACCGATTATAAACTCGAAGGTACCGTATACGTTTAGGACTCGTAGGAATCATGTTTCGATCAGGATTTCATTTTTAAGGTTTTATGTAATTTAACTGAAGTTTAAAAAATGCCACTCCATGAGTGGTCGTTTATGTGATGTTATAGTTAGCAAAACGCGTTCTGGCCACTAGTTACCTTCTGGCACGCACATAGTCTAATTGCATAACTTACACGACATAAATTTGGTCGTAGTTCATAACGCCATTATATAAAATTAAACGACTGCGAAGATAGTTATACCATACTGGGTCCGAGATCCATGATACTCGCGTTGGCATGCAGACGGCAAGGAGGAACACGGCAAGAAGTACCGCCAAATCATACGTGTGGTACCGCACTTTCTGCGAAGAAGAACTTTACTGATTAGCTTTTTGCGCAGCGCCATCTTGACGCGGCCGTTGTTTGCTGCAGTAGGATCCGTGTAACAACATAACGGAAGATTGGTCCGTACGCGCAGTTTAGTTTATGAGTGCTATACTAAAGAGGGCCGTGTATAGTAAAAAGGATCGCTAATACGAAATGTTAACCTGATATTCGCGTGCCGCTATGAGGACCGTGCAGTTCCTTTCAGAGAATAAGATCCTGAAGTACCAACAAATCATACGTGTGGTACTGTACGTATGATCTAATAAGAACTATATGGACTAACTTCGTGGACTAACTTTACGGACTATCTTTGCGTTACTCACTCCGCATTATTACATGACGTAAATTATGCCATAGTTCATCATTAAACGTCATTATACAAGATTAAACGATGGCGAAGTTAGTTATACCATTATGGGTCCGAAATACATGATTCTCGCGATGGCATGCACACACCAAGAAGGGGTATGGCAGGCAGTACCGACAGGTCATATGTGTGGTACTGTACGCGTACAAGAGTAGAACTATATGGACTACCTAATTCGGGGCTGCATCTCGACACGGTCGTTGTTCGCTAAGGTGGTAACCGTGTAACGACGGAACGGAAGATTCGTCCGTAGGCATAGATAAATTTAAGATGGAGCTATACGCCCGATGACCGTATATCGCAAAAAGGATCGTTAATACGACAGCTTGACCTAATAATTACTAACTTTGCATTATTAACGTCACGTCGATTACGTCATAGTTCATACAAGCACGTCAGTCACGCGGAAAATCTAGTTTATAACTGACCGTTAAACAAGTGCTTGTTATATATGCGTTTGATATTTCATTGAACTATAAGTATGTGGTCTTATATTATGTTGCTTCGTGTTGGTACCAGCAACGTTTTAGGAAAACAGAGTGTTAATGATCACGGTGTACCGACTAGATAATCGGAAGTACCGTATACATTAAATACTCGTACAGATCATTTTTTGTTGAGGATTCTGTTTTTCAGGTTTTATGTAATTTAATTTCTGTTTAAATAATGCCATCCCACGAGTGGTTGTTTGTGTGTTGTTATAGTTAGCAAAACGCTTTCTGACCACTAGTTACCCTGTGGCACGCACGTAGTCACTTCGCATTTCTTACACAACGTAAATTTCGTCGTAGTTCATAATTAAACGACATTATCCAAAATTAAACGATGGCGAAGTTAGTTATACCATACTGGGTCTGAGATACGTGATATTCGCGATGCGATGCACACACCGAGTAAGAGAAATGACAGTACGTACCATCAAAAACATACGTGCGGTACTATACGCGTGGCGAAGAAGACCATTATGGATGAGTTATTTGCGCAGCGGCCTCTTGGCGCGGCCGTTGTTCTCTAAAGTAGGATCCATGTAACGACGGAACGGATGTTTCGTCTGTATGCATCGTTTAATTAAAGATAATGCTATCTGACCGACTTCCGTGTATAGCGAAAATGATCGTTAATACGAAATGTTGACCTAATATTCATGTGGCGCTATACAAACCGTGTCGATCCTTTCAACGTAATAACGTACTACCGGCATACATTCTATCGCAACATGTAGTATTTTATAGGTTAATTCATATACGAACCAGAATTCTACCGGAATGGGATATCTAGATAATGTTGTACGATGTATTAGGGTTTGTTAATCCTAACACGTCATCTTTTCTTAGTCGTCAAGTTTCTATATTTGCAAACTTTTTACGTAACAATGTACCGTATAACTCTTTTATCAAACCATAAGTATGTGCTACTGTATTATGTTCCGTGAATATGATACAAGCAACGTTCTAGACAAACAGATTGTTACTGGTCACGATGTACCGATTATAAAATCAAATGTACCGTATACGCCCCGAAAGAGTACTTTACATGTATGCTCTACATAACTATGATGCAGGCCAGCCGCTCCTTGTGTTGGTCGTTTAGTGGATGTATGTTTACATACATTAGTTAAACGAGGAGGCAAATACGTGCACTACAATGTTGATACCTCAGAGATTTTTTTTATAATATCCCCTCCTTCCTAGCACGACATGTTAATATTCCGTGATGCAGGAATTATAACAGCTAAGATATAAGATACTATATTTCCTACAGGATTCTCGTTGGCATATTTTCCATTTATTACGATACGTCTATTACTTCATGGTTCATACAAGCTCGTCAGACACGCGGGAAATCTAGTTTATACATGATCGTTAAGCAAGTGCTTGTTATATATGCGATTGCGCTTTTTTTGAACTATAAGTAGGTGCTCTTATATTATGGTCCTTCATGTTGATTCAAACAACGTTTTATACAAACATACTGATAATGATAACGGTGTACCGATTATAAACTCGAATGTACCATATACGTTTAGGACTCGTAGGAATCATGTTTCAATCAGGATTTCATTTTTAAGGTTTTATGTAATTTAACTGAAGTTTAAAAAATGCCACTCCATGAGTGATCGTTTATGTGATGTTATAGTTAGCAAAACGCGTTCTGGCCACTAGTTACCTTCTGGCACGCACATAGTCTATTTGCATTACTTACACGACATAAATTTGGTCGTAGTTCATAATTAAACGCCATTATACAAAATTAAACGACTGCGAAGTTAGTTATACCATACTGGGTCCGAGATCCATGATACTCGCGTTGGCATGCACACAGAAAGGAGGAACAGGGCAAGAAGTACCGCCATATCATACGTGTGGTACCGCACTTTCTGCGGAGAAGAACTTTACTGATTAGCTCTTTGCACAGCGCCATCTTGACGCGGCCGTTGTTCGCTGCAGTAGGATCCGTGTAACGACATAACGGAAGATTGGTCCGTACGCGCAGTTTAGTTTATGAGTGCTATACTAAAGAGGGCCATGTATAGTGAAAATGATCGCTAATACGAAATGTTAACCTGATATTCGCGTGCCGCTATAAGGACCGTACAGTTCCTTTCAGCGTAATAACGTAACACCGGCATACATTATATCGCAACATGTATTATTGTATAGGTTAACAGATATACGCACCGGGATTAAACCAGAACGGGCTTTTCAGATAATGCCGCACGATGAAATCGGGTTTGTTAATACTAACACATCATCTTTTCTTAGTCATAAAGTTTCGATATTTGCAAACTTTTTACGAAACAAAGTAACGTATGACTCTTTTATTGAACCATAAGTATGTGCTCCTGTATTATGTTACTTTATTACGATACAAGCAACGTTCTAGACAAACAAAATGTTAACGATCACGGACAACCGATTATAAAGTCAAATGTACAGTATAAGTCCCGTAAGAGAACTTTACATGTATACTCGGCATAACGACGATGCAGGCCTGCCGTTTCTTCTATTGGTTGTCTAGTGGATGGATGTTTATATACATTACATAAATGAGGAGGCAAATCAGTGCACTACAATGTTGGTGTTTAAGGTTTATTTTTCATAATAGCCCCTCCTTCTTACCACGACATGTTATTCTTCCGTGATGCAGGAATTACAACAGCGAAGATACAAGATACTATATTTGGTACAGGATTTTGTTTGTCATATTTTTGTAATTAAATTCCCACAACAAGTGATGCGGAAACATTGTATTACTGTTGTACTACCAATACTGCTTTCTTCTGTTTGTATTAATTATACAATTGATTGGCAAACATTTTTTTGTAATATATATCATCTTGTATTAAAACCATATTTTTTATTCCAGTCGTATAATATTCATGCCTTGACATTAAATAGCAATCATAAGTTTTTTCCAAGTATACTTAGTATAACTTTAGACTGTAATGTAGCTTCCAAAACGGCAAATAAGAATGACCAAGTGTACATTCATTGTATATGCATGACCGTATTATTTAGATCGACTGACATCTGTAAGAATGACCAACCATATTGCTAACAATTGTAGAACATAATAAAGGATAGAACAATATGGGCGATAACGCTTGGGGAAATATAACAAATATATAATAGTGCATACAACTCGGTTTACATAATATTGATATAACAGTTCAACTCTAATGCGGTGTGTTACATTGCCGAATTGTATATATACGTCGGGAACAACATCCGCCGTATTAAACGAGACGACAATGAATGTACTAAAACTCGGCACAGACACATAAACATACTTAAGCTCAGTACTAAATCCAGATACTACACCATTGTTACTACGGCAAATAAGATTGTAATGCTCAATCTAAGAACACAGTAGGTGGCCATGGCTCGGTCACCTGGAATATGTGCTCTACTGCATCTGGGTCTACCGCCACTATAAGCCCGACGCTATGATTTCTAGTGTTTAGGAGAAGCACAAGCCGGTCTGTGCCTACAGATACAATGGCATAGTCACCGTCACGGGAAACGGCCCGAACGTTCAGGGTGGCAGGTGTTAAATCCGGAGAAAAGAGATGGAGCCAAACAGACATCCCGTATGTGACTCTGAAGAGGTCAACTACATTGACGCTTCGGACATAGTCCCAGGAAAAGCTTTCAGGATCGGCATGAGTGAGCGTCCATACATGAACTATGCCTGAGCGATCTATCTGAGCAAGAGTGGCTAGGCCTGAACCGCTTTCTCCAACGGCATACTGCCCCTGTGACTCGGCCTCAAAATGAGGAAAGTCCAGAGTTCTGAACCTGCGTGAATGTATGCTGAAGACGACTAAGAAACTGACAACATAGACGCACAATAGAGTATCGCCCTTTAGGATGCAATATGGCATGGTGTGGAACAATGGTGGTGTGGGGGAAACAATTGGGCCAGACACTTTGCGTATCCACTGAGTACCGTTGAACACGCTAACATGCACGCGGATGGGATCGTTGGACCAGAAGCTTACCCCGTCGTACGAACGTGCGTAATCTCCGGCAGGATGCCTGACGAAGAACGCGATGCCAGAGTGCCCTAATGCCGGGAGAACGCGAATCGTCCCAAAGAGTTCTGCGTCGCAAGTCCCGCGCCGGATCTCCTCGTCAGCGTCGGCGATGACGATGCACGCAGCGGGCGGAGCGGCCAGCGTCATCAGTCGATGTGGGTCGAAGAGGCTCATGGTAGAGAAACCACGAGGAAGACCGACATTGTGCTTCAGGACGAGGCCGTCGACGCACGCGACGACATGCTCAGGACCGAGCGCGCCGAGGTCGATTAGGTGGCGATGCGCCCGGACCGAAGCGTTGTCCGGCTGCGGTTCGCCATCGATGCGGTAGAATCCTTTGCCGATGAGGCACTCGACCTCCATGAGGAAGCCGATGACGGCAGCCGAGTTCCTGGCGATGAACGCCGCAACAACCACTTGAGACCTGACGAGCTGCCTCCAACCTCGTCGCATGCCAGAGCACCGCACCACTGACTTGGTGCAGCCAACACGGGCTAGGATCTCGGCGAATATTTCGGTCGGGAGAGATTCCATGGGGCAGTAGTCCGTGGGATCCATCGGATCCTAAACTCAGGCCTGTTACTGGGGGAGGTGGCTAGTACAGGGGGGAAAGCTGGGACGAGTGAATGAGGAGGAGGGTCCTGGAGCGCAAATACAATGATGGCATTATTTGGGTTCTGGTTTTATTCTTTTGATCCATGTACGGTAGTGTGCAAACTCTATCATAGTAATGAAACAAGTTAAAAAAAATTAAAACGCGCCGTTTTTTTATTCGGCGTTCGTTCAGTTATTTCGGGTTTGCATAATAGCAACGTTTACTAGCTTAGAGGGGTCGGCATCTACAATAGGAAATAAACGAGTTTCTTCGCGATGATACAGCGATGCTAAGTTAGAGCAACATAGTTATTACACATGATGATAGGAACCAAGCGGTCAAATGTAGAATGTCGAGGACTTACGAATACAACTTAAACATCCCTCCGTTGCATGCGGTACATCTTTTATTTCCTCAAAACAGAATAGTGGGTGACCGACCGTATCACTCGAATTACGACTTGACATGGTGGTCTGATACGGTTGTGAACACCGAACCGATCTCAAGCATGATGTCGACGGCTTGTCTGCGAAATGATGGAAAGGAAATTATCTAAATCACGTATCACACTTCATCCTTATGTGCCAATACCTTCTAAGATTTAAATGAGATACTTACGATATTTCATTCGTGCATACACCAGTGATTCGTGAAAGCAGGTTGAAGCTTACTCCGTGCTCTATGTCCCTTCGTAACATTGAAAAGCTTAATCAGTTGGCCATAGAGGGTGTGGTGCTGGTGGTTGTTTGCTTGGAACATATAATCCCGTACTTGGTGGTGGCATATAATTTTGTTAGCTTTACCCACGCAGTGCTACGGTAAAAACTAGGTCAATAACTATGGGGGTTGGTGTACCGTTTACTACCACTGATAGTACTTCATAAATTGTTGTGCACGTGTCGTGCCGTGCCGCACGACAACGGTAACGGTTTAAGGGGGCTTAGTCGTATGGATTAAGCGGTGGTTTTAATTTAGTGGAAGTGGCAGTTCCATTGTAAAAGTATATGTGTGCACTATATTAACATCGTCCCGTTATAGAAAAAAAAAGAAAGTCGACAAACCTATATGCGGGATCATTTAGTATCCCCATAATCTTCTGCACGGTGCTCCCGTACTCCGAGACCCGTGTCGGGGTGATACACGGTGGGGTTTTAACAGTAGAAGATGATGCCCCGGCGGCCGCCGCCTCCTCTGCCTAGATGTGGAGGTTTTTATTATGTAAAACAATGTTATCATAAAATCAGGCGAAATAAATTAACACGGAGTGGTTAATTCGGCGCGACAATGGTACCTTTCTTGCATTGGTCTTCATAGTGTCAAGGTGTGTGTAGATGCAGTGCAGGAAATGGTGGGTAACGTCATTATAGTTTTCTATTGCCCTGCATTTTGAAGGCCGAATAACATCAGGAACACCACCCAGCGCAAGATATGTATGAATATGTATGCAAAGCAAAAAGTGTGAATCTGTGTTTACCTAACGACGTATGCTCGGACGCGCATACGGCCATCTCTGATAGTTGGTCTCCCGGTTACCATGACATAGTCACCGTCGCTGAAAACATAATATGTTATATGATGACTATATTACGCAAGAGGCGCGTCTGGAATTTTAATAATGCGTTCTTCCGATAACCTAATCTGCCGCAGTAGACCATAGTCCGTGCTGTCCTCGAACCTAAGGGTTGCGTGATTTTTTTTTGGGTCAGTTAGCTATTTTGGGGATGTAACTATCCATACCAACTGATATAGCATACCGGTAAATCACGTCGACACCACCCGTGCCATCTGACAGACAGAACGTTAGGGCATCGTCGCTCCATTTGCTGCCAAGCTTGCGGCCTATCATCCTGACCTGCGTAAAGGACATAACATTTAGGTATACTTAGAAATCGAGCAAAACAATAATTACAGAAAAAACAATAAATAAAGGGCGGCTTACAGACGACACTGGCTGTCCGTCTACAGTTATGCTCCACTCGTAAGGGGCTGCGCGAAAGCCGTCTCCAAGCATCTTCGCCGTCATCGGCCTAAGGGTGTGAGTGTCCGCCTGAGAAAAATGATACGGCCAACGTCAAAAAGATTTCAACCTATTATTCAAGAAGATCAAAATAAGAGAGATTATCGGCAGGTTGGAGAAGAATGGTGCGCTGGAGCAGATGGGAAAACAGATACACCGGAAAACACGGACTCCAGTGGCTCGTCGGGTTCAGTCTTCATGACGAAGCTACAGGAGACGCGCCGATCAGCCGAGAGATCCTTCAAAGATATGGATTGTGACCTGTGTATTGAGTGCAATGTGACTTGAGGTGATGGGGGGCATGGCGCGGTGGGTGAACCATTATATCAACTAGGGGGGGGGGTGGATGGGGATAGGGGTAGGGGGTCGTGGGGGGCGCAGGCTATTGGGTAGACCACGCGTCTACTCATGTACGTAACACGATTTATACGGTATACCGTATTCAACCGTTCAAGCCATGTACTACTTCGTGACATGCACATCGTCTTAGCAATAAAAAAAAATCAAACGATGATTAAACCGCGACGAGTGTATGCCTAATGACACCACGACATGCCCTCGTTTAAGGTACTTTTTAACGCTATAACTGCGTACCTCACGAATATGACGGTTTGTGAGGGACGTATGGGCATACCGTTTACGTTGCAGTCCCGCTTGGTAGTACTTTCCAGTACTAACGATCGTATGCCTGGTGTGATGCGGCGACCCATGCCTCCTCAGGCTTTCTGGCTGGAAACGACTGCACCACTTCTGTGGCGCCGCGCGTGGCAGGAACCAGCTGGTATTGTGTAGAATGGACAGACCTGCCTACTAGGCTGCCAGCTACATGTCGACGTGTCGATGCGCAAGCGGGGGACGCCGTGCAGACCCAGCAGCGAGCTCTGCTTTGCGGTACCTACTTGATGAGCCCTTTATTTTTGAATCGGCTGTGGTACCGTGGATTGGACTAGTCAGCCCATGCTGCATGCATAGACGGTGTGCACGATGTACAGTAACGTGCTGAGGACTGATGGCTTTTATTCACAAGCGGTACCGCACGTTATCATGGCATGGGCAGACTTCATTCGGTACGTGAGGGATTCTTTAAACATTCAACGAAAAGCCGTTGGGGCGTAGCGAAATAGCAATAAATAACTACGAGCCTTCCATCTGTTGGGTTGCTATATTACGCCCCCACCACTACACAACACTTCCACACAACATCAACGAATCCTGCTCCAAATCTGCCCTCCACTAGAATACAACTCTACACAGCGCCTGACATGTCGACCGGTGCCAACGGGAACGTGAACGCCAGGCTCAGGTGCCACTGTGGGAGGGCATGCGCTCGGAGGTCATCGACGTCCGTCCTGAACATGGGCAAGTTCTACTTCTACTGCGCCAATGCAGAGGTGCTACATGGTGCAGTGGCATTTTGATCGGTTGAGAAATAAAAATTACCAGTTCCTCCTCATCGCTACTAATCTGTCTGTTAATCACGTTTGCAGGTTCCTGCTAGGTACTGCGATGTGAAGGTGTGGGAGCTGGAGCTGGAGGAGTACGTTCGTAGGAGGCACACGACGGCTTTGGAGCAGGCTGAGTATCACCGCAAGCGTCACGACGAGGTGCGCAGCGACTACTTTGAGACCGTGGACGAGCTGGACGAGGCTGAGACGAAGGTGCGCAAAATGAGGAAATTGAACAAGGTGCTGCAGTTCTCCCTTGCTGCCACTGCCCCCGTGGCAGCAACCATAGCAATTGCTTCAGCATGGATAGCCAAGTGAATTGTCTTCAAACGATTGGTATTGGTGCTAGGCTGTCACTGTTGGTGTTTGGGAGGATTATGCACTACGTGTCGCTCTGAGATATGTCTACCTTTAGCTTAGCTATCCATGCTTATTTTATGTTCTATTAGTATCGTGTACCATCGTGGGCCCGTCTGGCCGTGGAGTCATGTTGCTTTCGTTACCATTATCAATGAAATCCCGCGTCTATTGTTTTGAACCGTTACGGACTTTGAATCGCGTATATGGATACAACGCGCATGAACAAACTGATAATATGTTAGCGCAGGGAAGAGCTCAACACTTATTATAGGTTTTGCATCGGACGACGACGTGTGAAAAGTCTGAGCGGTACCGTATAGATAGACAGAACTGTCAAGTTTAGTACTGGATGCCTCAATCGTTAAGAACCAGAAGGGGAAATTACGGTGGCAAGGATATGCGACTCACAAGTTGGTCTATTTTTTTCCCAGTAACTAACATGTTTTCAATTTGGCTAAGGGCATGCTGGTGAAGCCGAATGCGCTGGATTATTTCTCGTTCAAGATTACTGAGAAGTCGTTAACCACTTCATTGACATCCATGTTCGTGTAATATCGACACTATGCCCATTACACATTTAGGTACGAAAACAGAAATTAGAGCACGAACGAGACGATCACGTTGGAATAATGGAATTCCAGGGAGGCTTACTTGTGCGTTTTTTTCATTGTCCAGAAGAGAAGACGAATAATACTATTTTACCGCAACTTTTTTAGCCCGAGATTATAACACACGTAGACAGGTAAATTAAATGTTGAGAGGGTTTAACTTGGTCCGTAATGTTATAGACCTAAAGACGAAGACTATTGTGACATTAGTTCAACTTGTGACCAGGATAGCCAAATCACAAAGCGACAATTTTTTTTGTTCCGAATAACTGACATGTAATTGGTCCGACTAAGTAAACGATGAAGTACAAGTCGCTCGATCCTTTCTCCTCCAAGACTACCGATATGTGTTTGCCACCTTCCTTGAGTTTTTAGGTGATATCTATACGTGTTTTTAGCGACATATAAAGTCCGACAACAGGCCAGTATCAATAAGATCCACGTGCATTTATTAACTGGCGTTAACCGGGCTTACCGGACGGTATTGATGCTTACCGGCCTGGCACAACGCATTACACTAAATCTAGATCTAAACACGCGTTAATACATCCGTTCAGCGGTGACCTGCCCGCACGTTCGATACAATACTAAGACGGACATATCTCATCAGTGCCCATATATTCCCTTGTGGTCCTCCAGGGCGTAGCAGGGAAACATCTGTCCGCATCCAGGGTACGTGCACTGCAGCTTGAAGCCGTCCAGCTATGGCATCACGAGAAGCAGTGAAAAGCCGGATTCCACGCCGCATGGTTCGCAGCGCCTGGTTCCACCTCCCTCACCGCAAGCGACGCACAGTGCATGACCATCAGCGCACTAAAAAATAACAGGCGTTGACTTAGGGAGTGGAAAAAGATATGCGATAAAAAAGACTGTGGAAATACCGAGAAAAATGGCGCTCGAAGGTAGATTTTGCATGCGCGGCAGCTGATCAACGCTGGATCCATCGTAAAATCAGCTGCGTGAGTAAGCTCCGTAGTGCCACCAGGAGGCCTGAACTCACACAGCGACGTGTGCGAAGCCTGCATGAGGAACGGCGTACTGGCGTTGCACCCAAGCCCTCTGTACTGGCAAGAAACAAACACGCCTGCCACGAGCCTGTCTAAGAAAGGTGAGCTCTCGTAGGCAGGTACGGCAGCGATGCGAAATCCCGGCATTGGAGGGGATGATGAAGTGGATTCAGATGGCGATATCTAGATGAGAGAGGAAAAGAGTCTGAAGGTGCGAAGTTTAATGTGGTTGAGCATGCGAGCAGGGCGAGTGTGGTTTTATAGCCACATAGCCCGGTGTCCAATAAAGGGTAATGCCATGTGACTAGCTATGAGGACGCTCCTACCGTGCATACAACAGATGAAATAACTAGATCATATTTTGTGTGGAATAGTAGTAAGTAACAGAAAGCTATCGTACCGTTTTTTGGTATGTCTTGCAGGTAAAAAATAGATTGCGCTGTCGGATGTGGACCGGCATGCGTACCGGCTTTAAATATGATTCGGGCCAGCATCAGTAGGGCCGAATCCGGCTGCTTTATTAATTTACGAAATATCTGACACGTCACGTCAGAGCAATTATAGCCCGGCGATGTCCAAGCAATAGCCTTTTACTTGCGTGACCCAGGTGTGCACTGTTATCCAATACGAAGTTAAGTACTTGACAACTCGTACGTGAGGACTGGATTATATTATGCGGAGGAATGTATGATAGCTCGTACGTCATTACTTGACAACCCATACATGGGTACTATAACGGCCGAGGGAAGAACTGTATATCAAAGCATTACCTAAGGCTCTATTGACATTTCTGGACCGTTTAGAATATTATTCGTGACTCTGTTGGTACTCGTGGAAAGGAGTTAATTTGCAACAATATTCAGATCTTTTCTTTGTCTAAATATAGTTAGTAGTGAGCCAACACGTGATAAAATGACTGTTGTTTCGCCATACACCTTTTAAACAGTATAAAGATTGATCGATGATTAAACAAGATAAGTAGATTAAATAACGGAGGTATAATGTATGTGATACGAAATTCGTCTTTAAGAGGGGAGTATATATATATTTAAGAAAAAGTGTAACATCATGGGTTGTTATTATATAGTTAAGTAAGTCTTTTCGTCAAGGGAGGGTGTCATCAATCTTTTCCGAGAATATGCCCTAGTAAGATAGAAACCTCGAATCATACAACTAAAACGGCAACAGAAGGAGCGGCATGCCTGCATATAACCAATCCAATCCTGAACAATGGTAAACCATTTCAAGCGTGACCAATGGTAAAAAAAGAATTAAGACGACCACACATGTACAGCATATGTGATGCGACCAATCCTATTATACGTCAAAATCCAATACAACATATAGTATAATGTTTATCGCCGTAGCCGACCGTCCAGTTATAACGGCGACATACAAAACTGCGTTAGCTTATAACTAAAATGATAGTTGTCCAATATACCATATTGGTCTCATTCAAATATCATATGACGCCAATAACACCGGCCTGAATTTTACTTATGAAACAACTTGTTTCAATCACTAACCAACCATACAACTGCTTGTAGATGTATAATTTTACTTATAAACACCTTGATTCAATCACAAAGCAAACATACAACAGGTTACCTTCACAGTACGATATATATATTAGAACTCCATGTTGACTTATTTAGATAACAAATCAATTTAGCATGGATATAACAGCCTACGTGGTCGAGTGTCAGGGGCTTAGGGTGTTCGATTATTCATTTCGTTTCCAAGAAAATTTATAAAATATGTATAACTATGAGAAAAACAAGTGCCATTCTCAAAAGACTGGGAGATCTTCTTCTTCGAGAATCAAGTTGATAATATGTTTTTTTTAAATGAGGTCATCAGACCAAACTTTAATACTACCTGAAACCCATAATAATGTTCTCAAATTTGTATATGTTATGATGTATATCTAAATACACCCTACAGTTCATAAATATTAGAACATTAAGTTGGATCGAAGTAAGTAAGGGAAGGGTGTCAATCACCCTCATCGACATTCAGTATAGGCGACGGTTGCTGTATCGGTATCGTCGCCGCAAACCTTGGTTGCACACCTGTGGCATCCGTCAGCAAACATGATCGCCTCGGACAGGACGAACAACACAATGATGGTCTTGATATCGTTGTCGCTCTGGTACTGGGGCGACGATACTCCTGGAGGAATGGGAGGTCATGGAGAAGTCGCACGAAATAGCGCAACTCCCGCCGGCACATCATTGGCGCTATGGTTCTAGGGTAGCCCCGCGTACTGGAGATCGACGGAGACCGCGGCTCATGACAGCCATGGCATGGAGAAGTCGCTGAAATCGTGCACCTCCTGCCGGCACTAGCTTGGTGTTCTGATCCTGGAGCGGTTGGTCGTCTTGCAGCTTGATACAGACCACAACCGGGACAACAAGGGCGTGGATCGCGCATGCTACGCTGGTGAAGCCAAACTCCATTGTTATGGAGACTGTCGACATACAGACGGTGAAGTGAAATAGGGGTCGACGGAAGGAGATATCCACTCTGCGGCGGCATAGGTGGGGAGGACTGGGCAAGGTGTAATAAATGGTGGACCGGCCAGGTGCCTGATGTTGGAATTACCCATTAAGTGCGTGCTGGGCGAGGGGACCGGCCGACAAAAGAACACCTTCTCTTTAGATAATATATATAAAAAATAAAACATTTGTTAGTCTTGATAGATAATAATTGTTAGACTTGCTAGATAATTTTTGTTAGACTTTTTCATGGAGGCTAGGCATTTTGTTTGCGGGGGCATTTTCTGTACTTTTTGTACTTGTGACACAAGCCGTCCACGCCGTCCACCACGCTTTTGAAAATTAATATTAAAGATTAGTACGAAACAAACCCCGTGCGACCTAACGTACGTGTTTAGTAGCGGTCATACGTTTCTTTTGCATAGAGGTTAAGGGGCGCACGTCCTGGGGATATACTAAAGGTCATGCGCTGGACCAGGAGAATTAGGGAAAGTTATTCTGTCTCTTTGCCTGTCGTGGGGACCTCACGAGTATCGACCGGCTGCTTTCATCCAAAACAACACGTCCCTTTCTCCATCCTCTCAAACTTGCTCTTTCAGATCCGACAGGCGGAGCGGATGTTATTCAACTGAGGTCAACTAGTTGATTCGGGCTGCATCCGCACGAAAATATAGGTGAGTTGTCGGCCATCCTTCTAATAAGTCAGCGCATTTCTTCGATCCGGTTATCTTGAATTTTCCTCCTGCCTCAGATCCGGCTATATGCGCATCCGTCCGCTAAGGATTAGTAATGTAATTTGCGGAGTTGCATATTCCTATTTACGGGAGATTACGTCCTCTCGATGATCTAATGTTTTCTATATCATTGCCTAGATCTGCTCGTACCTATGAATCCGGATGATTCAATGTCTGATTCGGGAAGTGAGACGGAGGAGATTGCATACGATGGCGAACTGGATGATGCTTCAGAGCAAATCAACTCTAGATGCAGTGTGAAGATGTACTGGATGATGCATAAATTCGGCAAACAGAAACGGGGACTGGTTTCAGAAATGGGGTTCAGGGGATTCCTTGACATGCAGCTGGTCACAAGGTCAAACAGGGGTTTCTCCATGTGGTTTCTTGAGCATGTAGATGAACAAGCTTCTGCAATTGTCAATGGGCACTTGAGGCACATACCTTTCTTCCCAGAAGATTTCGGCAAAGCCTTGGGGATACCGTTTGGTGGATCGCCGATAGGGGTGGAACCAGGCAGTGATGCAGTGACTGCTGTCAGGAAGTTGCTTCGTATAGGAGACTCCGTAAAACAAATCAAAGCTATTGAAGAAATTGTTAACGAAGAATATCCAAATGGCATGAATAAGCGCCAGAAGAACAGGTTCAAGGTAGCTTTTGCCATATGTGCTGTCACACACATGCTGTCTCCAATGCTCAAGGGAAATTACTTCCAGACGTTCTACTGGGGTGCACTTCAGAACCCTGATCTGATCCCCATGTATGATTGGGGTTCACTGGTGATGGGGATACGCCTACTGGGGTATACTCAGACGTTCCCGACCCCAAGGCTGGCGAAAGGGCTCAGCAGAACGAGTGGATCAAAAGCCCAAAGGTATCGCGATCGGAAGTTGAAGGCCCATAGTAGATAGCCAGTCGGTCTAGGTTAAACGACATCAAGGCAGAATCGAATCGGTTGAGATATAAACCCTAGGGAGGTGAGCCTATATAAACCTCCCTATGGGGTGAGTAGAGACACGCCCTCATACACCCAAGCAACTCGCCGCCTAGTCCGAGTTCGCCCATTGTAAACACATCCATAATACAATCTAGCAGAGTAGGTCTTTCTCCGGGGCCGAACTGGTAAAACCTCGTCTACGCCTCATCTCGCACCGCAGATGGCCGCCTTGCCCTCGTTTCTACTACTGGCCGATTGAAAGATCTGCCGTGGCCATTCCCACGACATGGCGCCACCGTGGGCCGGACGGTCCGCCGGTGTTACTGGCGAGATCCAATCGCCCATCAACGACGGCCGCCACCGCCGTATGATAGCGATCGCGAGATGCTCCAGATCTTGCCGAGCAGCTACGTCCGGCAATGGCGACACGCACAACAGAATCACGCCAATCGGCACGATCGCTCTTCGCCGGCCTCACCGACGCCATCACCTCGGAGGACTCGCATCCGCGAAGTCGCCACCACGCCGATCGGCTCTCCGAGAGCCAGTCCGCACGATCCACCGCCTCGCCTCAAGTACAACTCGCCCACAAAGAACGTGGCCGGAACTCGCCGCCGCAGAAGATGCGCTCACCGACGACACCGACCGGCGACCCGGCGTCACTCCGGATCCATCACCGCTGACCTCATCCGCGGGCTCCATCGCCAGTCTCCAACGGGAGATTTCGAGACCCTCCATCCCTGGATCTTTGAATTGACCGGTCGGAAAACTCCGCCGACCTCCACGACGGAACCAGTTGCCATGCCGCGACTACATGGCCACCGGCGCCCGATCCGCCGGAGGATCCTTTCTCCTCAATCCTCCTAACGCCACGGCAACGGAGGTCGAGGAACTCCGCGAAATTGGCGGAGGCGACGAAGAGCAGGCCGAGCGAAAAATTTCGCCGAGCAAGTGACAGCGCAGAACCGCCACGCTACCACCAGCGGATCGAGTCACGAACCCACCGCTCGGGGCGCCTGAACTTCGACGCAAAACGACCGCTCGCATAGCTAAGCGCCGATCTGCGAGAACGCCACCAGAGGAAGCGCCCCCGCCAGATCGACGGCGATGGGTGCCCCACCACCACCCAACCGCACTTCTAGGGACCAGCCCGGATAGTCGCCTCTCACGGGAGCGAGACGCGAACGGCCTCCCACCGTTTCTCCACCCGATGGACAACCTCGTGGCAGGCCGAAAGCAGCCGATAGCATCACGGCCACCGCGACGGCGCCTTACAAATCCAAAGACGCTGGCCCCGCCGCAGGCCGTGGAACAAAGAAGAGCGGCGCCGACTGCAAGGGCGAGTATACTCGCGCTCCTCGGGAAGCGGGCGCCTCAGCGGCCGCCAGGCGGCAAACACCCTCAATTGCCCGCCACCGAGCCACCGCAGCTCCAACGCCGACCCGTGAACGCGCACTCTCCAATTAACGATCCGGCGGCGACCAACTTCGCCGCCGCTAACGGAGAACCCATCGACTCGCACTCACATCATCAACAACCAAAATCGGCGCGACGCCAGCCCGACGACTGCGGCACACCTAACTAACCGCCGATGGCGAGCCTATGGGGTCGCCACGACTAGGGCCTAAGTGCCGGACCAATGATCCGAGGCGAAGTACCCGCCAAACTTCAAGGCGCCAAAGGAGATAGAAAATACGACTGTGACGACCCATGATCCGCTCGACACATACCTCATGGCAATGGGGATCGCGGGTCACATCGACCTACTACGCCCGTTACCTCCCAATCGATGATGGAGGGACGTGCGGGCAATGGATCAACACGCTCCCCGTGATGATCGACTCGGAGGAAATGCGAGACGCCGTCAGCACTTCGAGTGCTCCTACACCGTGCCACCACCATCGAGGACCGAACGAGCGTCCAGGGACCTCGCGAGTCGACTTCAACTGGGTCCAACGGTGGCAAGAGCTCGGTACAACGCGTCGGCATCCACCCGACACCGCGATCCATTGCTTCAAGACCTCGTGTCGCCACGAGCCTCTAGTCGCCAAGCTCAAGCGACACGCCCGCACACTCGACAACATCCCGACCTCGAGATCGCCAAACGGTACGCCGAGGAGGACCCCAACCAAGAAATCGACGACGAGTCAGGAGGGCAACGCCGCACGGGCGGCAACGACGGCGGACGCCGAACCGACCTACGCTATAGCGGCACACGCCTCACAGGCAAGCGCCGCAACGACGGGCGAGTCGACTTCGTTGCCAACGCTGGGCACGCACAACGCGAGCCCAAGAGCTACCGCCGTGACGGAGGGCAATGACGCGATGTCGGCAACTACAAGAACAAGCCAAGGTTCGATCCCGCGGCCCTCCTTAACCAACCATGTGCGTTTCACAGCAGGGAAGGAAAGCCCGCCACGCACACCACCGCCGACTGCCACACCCTCAGGGAAATCGAGAAGGCACGGCACGCGCGGGAGGACCCCGACAACGACCCGCCAAATGGCGGAAAATTCGGCAAAGTAGCCGGCTCGCTTCACACCTTCACAGGCTTCAACACGAAGCGCGAGAAGAAGGTCATCGCCCGCGCCGCCAACGCGGTGGCCCAAACAGACGCCCCCTTCCTCAACTGGTCGGAACAGCCCATCACCGAGCCGCAAGACCACTCGCCACGCATCGAGTACCCGTGACGAGTCGCCTTGGTGGTCAAGCCCAAGGTTGGCGACCATCGCTCAAGACAGCGATGGACGGCGGCAGCTCCATCAACATCCTCTACCGACACCTTCAGCGGTTACGACTCCCGCAATGATGATCGAGACAACCCACACCACGTTCCACGATCGCCCCCGTCGGAAGGCGACCCGATCGGCAAAGTCACGCTACCCGTCACCTTCGGTACTCGCAAACTTCCGACCGAGCGGATCGCTCGAAATGGTGCCCTTCGACAGCCCTTACCATCGCGTCTGGGCGCCAGCGTTCGCCAAATTCATGGCGCCCACCACGCTGCATAACGCGATGAAGCTCCCCGGCCGGCGGCGTCATCACCATCAACGGCGACGACATGGCCGCCAATGCGAGGCCAAAGGAGCCGAGCTCGCCGACGCCGTCATCGCGGCGAAGCTAATCACGCCGACGAGCTTGCCAACACGCGAGCGGGTCAACAATGACGACCCACAATCCTCAAGAAGCCCAACTCGGAGGGCACAAACACCTCAACCTTTGAGGCCACGACGAACACCCGCACCGTCAGCTGGTCCCAGCGACCCACCAGACGGTGACGATCGGGACATGAGCCCAGCATAGGAAGGCGCGCTCATCGAAGTTCCTTCGTGAGAATAGGGACATCTTCGCATGGAAACCCTCCGACATGCCTGGTGTCCCTAGGGAGCTCACGAGCACAAACTAAACGCCGACCCCAAAGTGCGACCCGTCGCTACGGCCCTTCAATGAAGAACGCCGAGCAATCGCCGAGGAAGTGCAGCCTTTGCCGCCGGCTTCATCCGCCAATCAAATACTCAAGTGGTGGCAAACCCAGTCCTGGTCGAGAAGAAAACGGGACTGGAGAATGTGTATCGACTACACAAACTCGAACAGCGCCGCCCAAAGGAGTTCGTCTCCCGCGATCGATCGATAATCGATTCAACCGCGGTTCGAGTCGCTATGTTTCCTCGACGCCTACTCCGGTACAACCAGATCAAAATGGCTGTCGAGGATGAGGAGAAGACGGCGTTCATCACGCCATTCGAGCCTTCACACCGCCATGAACTTGGCCTCAAGAACGCCGGGCAACCTACCAGCGGTGCATGCAAGAATGCCTCGCGAGCCAAATTGGCCGCAACATCCACGTCTACATCGACGACGTGGTCGTGAAATCCGCCGCCAAGGCGACCTACCGCCGACCTAGCGGAGACCTTCGCCAATCTGGAGGTACAAGATAAAGCTCAATCCAGCAAGTGCACCTTTGTACCCGCCGGCAACCACTGGGTACGCTCTCCAAAGCGAGGGATCGAGGCAAACCCAACGAAGATCGACACGATCGCCCGGCTCGGCAAACCCGAAAGTGCTGCGCGGCGTCGAAGCTGGCGGGCGTGTAGCGGCTCTCGATCGCTTCATCCCCCGCTGGGTGAAAAGCGATGCCCTATACCGCCTCGACAAGAAGAACCCCACCTTCCGGTGGGACAAGGAGGCGAGCAGCGCTCGCGACCTTAAAAGTGCTACTCGCCGCACCACTACGCGCACCGGCAAAGAGCCTATGCTGGTTTACGTCGCGGCGTCCGAGCGTCGTCGATGCCGTAATGGTTGTCGAACGACGGAAGGAAGAAAGGCGCCGGTCCAGCGGGAATACTACATCAGCGAGGTCCTCGAGTCGCGCCATGATACCCACATACCAAAAGCTAGTATCGCGGTCTTGAGCTCAGGCGCTGCCGCACTACTTCCAGAGCACCCGATCACGATCGTCTCCTCGGCGCCACTACAGGACATCATCCGCAATCGTGAGGCGACCGGCGGAGTCGCCAAGTGGGCCGTCGAGATCGGCGTCCACAACATTAAATCTGAGCCACGAAGGCGATTAAGTCACGCACCGCAGACTTCATCGCCCGGAGGAAGAGCCAGCCCGGAAAAGCTACCGTACCTCCATTCTGGAGCCTGCACTTCGACGGGTCCAAGAACGCGGACGGTGCGAGGCGAGATAGTGTTGACTTCACCAAAGGCGACAAGCCGCTACATCCTCCGCCTCAATTCACGCCTGCACCAACAACATGGCTGAATCGAGGCCCTCCTCCACGGCATGCGAGCCGCCAAGGAGATGAACGCCAATCGCCTTCGATGCTATGGAGATTCCGACCTGCGTCAGGCAAGGCAAGTCGCCGGCACTCGCGCCGTCTCCCCCACCATGGCGGCGCATCGCCAAGAGGTGGACAAGGTGGCCACTTCACGGCTACTCTGTCGAGTGGATCGGCAGGAGAAAAAGCGAGGCCGACGCCTCTCTCGCATCGGTCGGCTCGACTCGCACCACCCGGCGTGTTCCTCGACACAATCTTCAAACCATCGCCTCTCCCAGGAGATCGACGAGTCCGCTCCAACCGTAGGCAGCCTTGGTCGCACTCATCACCGAGCGAACGGCTCGACCAAGCCCTACATCGCCTACCGAAACCGCACCTGCCGGCCAGACGAGACAACGCCGAATGATCGCCGCCGATGCAAGTCTTACACCATCATCGACGGCGATCTACACAAGCGCAGCGTCACGGCGTGTTCCAACGTTGCGTCCAACCGGTGAAGGACGCAAAATCCTCCACGACATCCACTCAGCGATTGCGGCCACCCGCGCCGCCGCTCCTGGTCGCCAAGGCTATGCGACACGGCTTCTCTTGGCCCACCGCACACGCCGACGCTGTCGACATCGCCCAGCGATGCGCTGGGTGCCGGAATCGCCAATCGGGCGCGTCGGCGCTCAAAACAATCCCCATCACCGCCATTCGCGTGTGGGGCATGGACATGGTAGGCCCCTTCAAGAAGGCCCCTCGGCTACACCCACTTGCTGGTCGCCGTCGACAAATTCACGAAGTGGGTAGAGCCAACCGTCCGAAATGCGACGGAAGACCGCCACTAAGTTCCTACGAGCTCATATACCGCTACGGGTTCCCCAATAGCATCATCACGGACAACGGCACAAACTTCGCCAAGGGCAATGGCGAATTTTGCGAAGAGCACCACATCCGGCTCGATCGCGTCGCCCACCGGAATCCAACGGCCAGCGGAACGAGCCAGCAAAGCATCCTCCACGGCTGAAGCCGCGACTCCAAAGTACCACTCGAGCGCGCGCTGGATCTTTGACGAGCTGCCCTCCGTCATCGGGAATTCGCACCTCGGTGAACAGGTCGTGATTCACTCCTTCTTCATGGTCTCTGGCGCGAAGCAGTCATGCCCACCGACCTCGAACACGACTCGCCACGGGTCGTCCACTATCTGAGGCCGCGAAACAGCTGGCCCGCCAAGATGGGCTCGACCAGCTCGGAAGCCTGCGACCTCGCTCGATCGCGCACCGCCATTTACCAGCAAGGACTCCGTCGCTACCACACGGCCGACGGGTGAAAACCCGCACCTTCCGAAGGCGACCTGGTGTTACGCCTCATCCGGGACAAGAAGGGCATGCACAAGCTCTCCTCCGTGGAAGGCCCGTTCGCTATCGGGCGTGCATAAACACGACGCCTACTACCTCATCGACGTCCGGGGATGGCGAACTCGGCGTCAGCGGCCATGGAATGTAAATCTCCTCCGGAAGTTCTACTCCTAGAACCCCACATGTACTCTCCGATCGCTATGAAATAAAAAGCAGTTCGCAAATTTCGTCTACTCTCCATGCCTTGTGCCACTCGCTTTTCGTAATAAACAGCGTCATGCTAAAATGCGAAGTCAACCTTTGGTACAGCGA
This sequence comes from Avena longiglumis, assembly GCA_030063025.1. Lineage (NCBI taxonomy): Eukaryota > Viridiplantae > Streptophyta > Magnoliopsida > Poales > Poaceae > Avena > Avena longiglumis. The sequence continues at coordinate 50,143,738 of CP125974.1, read as the reverse complement.
CCGCACGGCTAAGTAGTGCGATGTAAAACCGAGTCATTCAGGTCTTGTGTCGTCCACGAAAACACCAATCCGAGCCCCATTGGAGTCGCCTAGCTCGACTGGTTTTGCAAACCAAGACAACGCCCTCGCTTCTCACGACCTTGGTCCTCCGCATCCTCGGCGTAGCGACTCGAGCGGCTAAGTACCACGCCGGGGACGAAAACCAGTTAAATCATGATGGAAAACGCCAAGTAAGAGAGAGCATGCCAGGACTGCATGCGATCGACCCTCCGGGCCAGGCGGGGAGTGGCGCTCACACCAGCGCTAAGTCCTCAACCACCCTCGAGTCGCGCCTTGAACTACCAAGTACCACGCCGGGGACTCGGCCACCCGACCCGTTTGCGTCTGGAAAAGCGGTAAAATCTGAGCACTCAAGGGAGTCGCCTTGCGATCGGCTCTCGAGCTCGGTAGTCGACTAAACTAACAAAACACATGATAACAACAAACATCATATACGAGGTGAACCCACAAAAGGCGCGGCGCTCGGGACTCGTCAAAATCAATCCAAAACACACAAATAAATAGCAAAAGGACACAACGTCCCATTCAATCGCATATCGCATTGTCTTATGTTACAACTTATGCCCGCTTGGCGAAGCTGCGCTAACACATCTAGGCAAACTACCCTATTCTGAAGCTGACGACGACGCCGCGGAATCCGGCGCCTCGGATGAACGCGGTGTACGGGTTTGACGGATACGTCGTGCTTCGCCCGCCATCGCCCGGCGGAAAGGTTGCTCAACCTTGAAGTCACGATCGGCGGCTCGGGTCGTTTAGCGACGACCGCTTCTGGTAGGGAAGGAGGTCGCCCATCGCCCAGACACGCTCCGAGTAAGCGGCGGCACGTTCTTGCAGCTTGAGAACCTCGGACAGATCCACCGCGCCAGTCGACGAAGGATACCCACTCGTCACATCGTCGAGGTCGAAGTCCTCGGGAAGTGGCGAGTCAAGGCTCAATGCCGACGCTCACGCGAAACGCCGACCGCGTCATGAACTCTACGACCGTGGCGCTTTCTCCAAGTACTCCACACCTCCACGAGGTCACCGGAATAACCTCCGTGGGCGACATCTCTTGAAGGTAGGCGCGGATGCACGTCGCCGACAGCGTCGCCGAGTCGACAAGCATGCTTACGCACTCCCTCGCGTCAAGAGAGCTCGCTTCTTCTTGGCTACCAATAACACGACCTGCGAGAAGGAGACAATTATGAGTACCATGGAAACCACAAACAATACAACGAAAAGCAGGAAGACGACTCACCAAGCAGCGGGCGAGTCCGTGATGAAGCTCAAGCGGCGTATATAATCCACGAAGCCCAACAACGAGGGCTACCGACACCTTGCGGTCTTCCTCCGCGGCGCAATGGCCTTAGCTCGCCGTTCGCCGAGCTTGCTTCTTCTTTTGCCTCCGCGATTCGCGCCGAGGTCGGCGACCTCTTTCAGCAAGACTTAACGCAGATTGCACCGCCACCGGTTCACCAGCGAGGACAAGCTCTGGCGAGCCACCTCCGCTTCTTGACAACGGCTGAAGCTCCTTGTTTGCTTCTCGGATAGTGGCCAGCTCATTTTCAGCACGCTGTTTTGCAGCCAATCGCTCGCCGACTCCGGTGCAGACCACGCACATCATCAAAGTCAAAACGAAAATTACTCGGTGCCCACCGCTAAAATTTAGCGAGTGCACACTCGGGGGTAGCGATCACGAAAATTCGGTGCCCACCGCTAAAATTTAGCGTGCGCGCTCGGGACTGGATGCGAAAGTACAAAACAAAAACTATAAGAATCACGCCCGCTAAGCACCGACTGATCCTCGGGGTGGAGGTACGGATAGCGGCACCAAGCATGCCATGGAGTTGTATTGCGTCCCACGACGCATAGCAGCGCCGCGTGTGCCGCGACGTTGGTCGACTTCAGCGTCGGTGGTCCCGGGCGAGGCTCGGGGCGCGGCCGCTTGCCGTGGGCCTTGGTCTGAAGCGGGGAAGGTAGCGATCGAGGCACCGCCCCAAGGAAGTCGCTTCCTCCGGTCTAAAGAAGCGCCATCCTTTGTAGATGCGGTTTCTTCCACTACGGTCCGGCGGTCGGCTGCGTCGTCGAGAGGCGATGCGATGGCGTCGCCCTTGGCCTTCTTGCTGCCTTACGCTAAGACGGCGACCTCGTCCACTTTCCTCTTGCGGGAAGGATCCTCCTCGCCGCGGCGGAGGTACCTTGGCCCGGTCGGGTGGCCCATCTTTTCACTCCGGTCCCTGCATATCGATCAAATCAATAAAAGACAATCAAGTACTTATAGAAAATAGAAGGCGAATGCACTTACTTGGCGATCGAATGAAACGCAGCCCGCACGAAGGCGGCGGTTTTTCCAGTTCAGCCCAGTGGCAACTAAGCCCCGTTCCGGGCGTCGTGGGCCCAAGACACGGGGCTTCTTCGTCGTTGAGGTCGCGGTGGCGCCTGGCGCCTTCGGCGGGGCCTCCTCGCAAATTGGAGCCGCGGCGGAGCCTCCTTGCGGGCGAGACCGCCACGTCGGGGCCTCCTTGCGGAAGTCGCCACGGCGGAGCCTTCCTGACCCAAAGACCGGCCGAATGGCGGAGGCATTGAGGCCAGCACTTCCGGAGATGGCGCATCTAAGCGTGGTTGTCGCCGGGGCGCGCCTTCACCGGCCGAAGTGAGCTTCGAACTGCTCGTTGAGTCTGCGGCGCGAGGCCATCTTGGCGGCCGTTTTTCCTCGGGGGCCCTCGCCTCATTCTCCTTCTTATTCTTCTTGAAGGAGCTGGCGGGCGAGGTCGTCTCTGGGAGCTCGTCGTCGTCGTGGCGAGGCTCTGCCGCTTCGATTCGCCGACGCGTTGCCCGCGGGTCTTTCGGACCAGTGGGGCGATCTCCTCTTCGGACTCATCCTCGTCGTCCTTGTTGCCCCTGGCGGGTGGCGATTCGCTTCTATCCTGGGCAGATGACCCCGGGCTCTCGTCGTCGGCGGGTGGGAGCCACCCTTCCACCACTTGGAACAGCTGCGATGAATACGAAACAGAGTTAGAATTACCGCGACTGCATACGCTGCGACTGCGAACAAGACAAAGAAATTACCGTCGGAGCCGGACGCTTCGCGGTGTAGGGGGGGACCCCGGCCTGCGCATCCGCGTATACTGCCTGGGTGATCTTCTTCAACGCCGAGAGGTAGTCCTCCAGCTTCCACTCGTCGAGGCAGGCTTTCGTCGAGTCTCCCCGGCCCGTGTACTGGTACATGTAATGATCGCGTTGGGCGAGCGGGACGAGCCGCCGCCCAAGCCAACAATTGTACAAGTTTATTGTCTGGAGCCCCTTCTTCTTCAGACCACGGATGGTCTGGAGCATCTCATCGACGACCATCCGCTGGTCGTCGGGAAGCTTGCCGACCTGGAGATGGCGTGGCTCAGAGCGGTTGGCGAGTACCGCGGGATCGCCGCCTCGTCCTCGAGTCGCCTCGGTCACGTAGAACCATGACTTTTCGATCGCTCGCTGCTTTGGCGGCAGCATCGGTCAAGAAGGAAGCTTTGGATTTGAGTTGGAATGTCAGCCGCCTGCTAGCATTGGGTCGCCCGCCTCCTCGCGGTTGATCCGTCCATGGAACAGATCTTGCCACAAGGGAAAGTAGGGCGGCAGCCCAATAGCACTCGCGAGCGCCACGAAGATGGCGAGCTGCCGATGTGGGGACCCAGATCGAGGCTGGATCCGTAGTAGGCGCAGAACGCCGGAAGAACAGAGATGTGGAAACCCTAACCCCGCCGAGATGACTGGTGAAGCAGACAAACTCTCTCTCGCTGGTTTGGGGTCGTTCTCGGTGCGAGGATACGCCAACAGCTCGCAGGATTCCGGCCTCCTCGAGCGAGGCCACCGCGCCTGTGCATTTGGATCTGCCCCAAGGTTCGGTGGAAGGGCCATGGCGAAGAGGTTGGTTGGGGATCGAAAGATTTGTCGATTGGATCGCGGAGCAAAGGAAGGAGATGCGCTTTCGGAAGAAATGGTGGGCGGTTGGCTGCGATAGCCTACCATTCCTCTTATATAGCGAGTTGCCCGCCAAATCGGGGCCGTTACAGCGATGATTACGCCGAAGTTACCGTTGAGTTACCTTAACGGCTAGTTTGACCACGCTGACGGTCCAACTCCAGCCACTCGGCTCGTTAAGTCACTCGCCGAGACCGGCGTCCGTTGGCTCGACTTCGCCCAGACGCCGACTCGGTTCGCCGGATTTTTTCCTTTATACAGGAGCCCGCCGACGATTCGACTGGATGCCAACTTGAAGCCGCATACTCCGACTGCCAGCAGCCACTCACGCCTAATCAACGACGGCCTCGGGGACTACTGATGGGGATACGCCTACTGGGGTATACTCAGCTTGACGTTTCCGACTGGCCCAAGGGCTGGCGAGTGGGCCTGCAGAACGGCGAGTGGATCAAAAGCCCAGCAAGGTATCAGGCGACTGGAAGTTGAAGGCCCAGGCGAGTAGATAGGCCCAGTCGGTCTAGGTTAAACGATTACGAAGAATCGAATCGGTTGAGATATGTAAACCCTAGGGGAGGTGAGCCTATATAAACCTCCCTATGGGGTGAGTAGAGACACGTTCCCTCATACACCCAAGCAACTCGCCGCCTAGTCACCGAGTTCGCCCATTGTAAACACATCCATAATACAATCTAGCAGGAGTAGGTCTTTACCCTCCGGCCGAACACAGGTAAAACCACTGTCTCGCCCTCATCTCGCACCGCAGATGGCTGGCCGCCCTTGCCCCTCGTTCTACTACTCGCTGCCGATTGCAGCATCTGCCGTGGCCATTCCCACGACAACTGGTTAGAGATGGAATCCTAAGTTCCGCGAGGTTGGTGAAGGCAAAGCTTCAAGGTACGGTAAAGAAGAACAAGAAGACGAACATATACGGATGTACCCATGGATTGCAGGTATGAGTGTCCTGAGATATCAACGGTGTATTTCGCGTCGTTAAACCATTCGATGCATGTCTATGTAAATTGCATCAATCCATGCTCACTTGAGTTCTGTCTTGTGTCAGGTTTTCTACATCGACAATCTGGATCTAGGTTCGGACAATCTAAACCATAAGGTGTTTCCCAGGATGAAGGTATACAGCGAGAAGGTCATAAACAAAATAATAACTGCCGACATGGTTAGCGGGAAACATGCGGATGTCATAGTTTACGGTAGATTGCTGGTAAGCTCCATCCTAACATTACTAGATAAAATATATTGTTACAAAATGCGTTTCTATGAGGTAATACTGAACTTACCGTCATGTGCATGAGCAGCCTAGGCCCGATGCCGCTGTTTGCTATGGCAGGAGAAGATCACCCCTTTTGGGACGACAAGGTTTGACGTTTTCGACAGAGGAAATAGTTGCATCCGACCCTTTGATTGAAAAGCTAATGTAAATATTATCTTTTCTGTTTCACTACACGATGGTATTTGCATTGATAACATAAGAATGTAAATTTGGTTTCAGATTTCGTCTATGCTACTGGATAAGGTCGCTAAGTTTTCAGCTACATGCAAGGACGCAGTCTACAGGGCTTCGGTCAGGGTCAAAGAGATGAACCGTCTTCATGCGGAAGAATGGGCCTCGCTTGCTGAAGACACTAACCTAATAATATCTTCTGAAACGGCCGCGATGATAGGGGAAATCAACAGAGTGAAGAGTGTTCTCAGGAGACGACGCAAAGGTCAGTAAGGGGGGATGTTCTCTTCAATATATATGTTCCGGCAGGAAGGCCTGAACTAATTTTTTCTGATGTCGCAGAAGATCGCGCGGACGACGCCGTACCATCAGCGCAATATCCTACTAATGAAGCTAGGAGAGATGAAGAGTTCCGTTCAGATAAGGATATAGGTCATGCATTCTCTCGTCTACCTTTGATGTGTTACTGTCCATGCTATTTGAGATAGTATGTTTTCCAATTACATAATCAGGCATATATTGATGGTTCAATGTGTGATCAGGTGAAGGTGGATCAGGTGCCAACCAAGGTGGACATGATACGCGTACCGTGGCCTCCTGCGGCGGTAACCGTCAAAGAGATTCTGGATGCGCTAAAGGTTACTGCATATATCCTGTATAGCGTCCTATGATGGATATTATACCCTTATACTGCTTGGCGGATGCGATTTATCTATGTCTAATGACATCATATTCACCATTATTTTAGAGCGTGATGTGGGAGGACGATGCACATCCGATGGATATAACCCTGTTGAATTACCAGAGATGATTGTCGGGGGGAACAAGTCGCTAGGTGAAATCATCCCTATCTGAATATGCAACCCCTGGTCATATATAGTTTTTTTTTAACAAGTCAATGCGCTATGTGACCGTTTACTGTTTGTTAATCTGTTCTATATGGACAGACGTATCTGCGGCAACAGTGCCCGATTCTACTACACGTCCTGCCATGGGAGATGCAAGCGCTTTAGAACACGTAGATATAGTCAGAGGTATAATTTTTAAATGATGTTTATAGTTCTGCGAGTGTTTAAATAACATAAAACAATCAGGATACGCACGGCGTATGATATTGATGTTTGCTCGAATGAATATGCTGACAACGCCACTGTTTCGTTTTTTAGGGGGGACTGTGCAGAAAGGAGTCAGCACTGATGACAGGCAACCTGGGAAACGTCGAAGAGTGAAGAGGGTCATTTCGCGGGGTAACACGCCTAAGAGGTCGAACTGGAGTGATGACATGAAAAGTTCAGATAACGATGATCAAGACACGGATGACGAAAATCTTGACAGTCTGATAAATGCAATCGCAGAAGAACATGGTCAATTTAGCAAAACTTCGAGGACTCCAGATGGTAAACGTAATGCTACCATCCAGGAGGATCCTGAGGCGAAGAGAAGGAGGATGCTTATCAACACACTAGAAGTGCCGTCTATGGAACTTTTCACTGCAGACGACATTTCTCCTCCAGTTCAGGAACCCAAGGGAAGTTTTAAGGCCATTGTGGAGTTTGGTGTAGACATTAAGAAGGACGGACCAAATATCAACATTCACCAGGGTGTTGTTACTAGAGGGTCTTCACCAGAACATAGGGAGATGCCGCTGTCTGTGGTTCCGCATGGTGCGGAACGGACGTCTGTGAAAGGTGCATCACACGGTCAGTACCATGTGTCTGAAAGTGCGTTTCGCAAGAAGGACCTGATGGCTGAATTCTGCGACGCATCGTCCTCTCAAGGCAAGTTGTTTACTAATCTTTCTGAAAAAAAATAGGTTGAAACATAATACTATTTGAATTTATGTTTGCTGTCGCACCAAGAACTACAGCTTCTTATCTGATTTTACTATCTCAGGGACGAGGTCTTCGGGGTACGAGGGAGACAGATACGTCATAGATATACCTGACGACCCAGGTACTGCTATGCCCTTGACATATCAAGTTAACGCAATCAATCCGCTTAAAACATCTTGTATATAGGACTTGATTATGGTGTGGTCGAACAGCTTTTTGGTTCTATTAGTATCTTCCTAGGATGTTAAGTTTTTTAATTTAGAATCTTGCAACCTTTGATGGCAGAACCGCTGACCGGTCTAGAGTTAGTGTTCACGCAAACCCCTCCGGCCATTGGTTCCAGTGGAGTGGCAGACAAATCTCCTGTCAGCCGAAACAGAGAGGTTGCCGCTCTAGAGCTGGACTATAGGGAAGAAATGGAAACAACTACTTTGAACCTCAACTTGAAGGATGGTGACGATAGTCTGAGCGCACAACCGATTACATGGAGGAGGGTGAAGCCGGGGCCTTGTGCCAAGTCACCTTTTGTGCTAGGGTATGATCCGCCCCTGCGAGCGCATTCCGGTGTTGTCAAGTTCTACAATGCCTTTTTTAGAGAGAAAGCAGAAAGCCTAAGAAAGTAAGTGCAATGTTATCTGTGTGAAAGTAGCATGTAGCTAAAAATCCTGCAGTTTTGCAAGGGCATAAATGTATGTCATACTCGTTGATGATAATTTTACGCAGCAACTGGATAATCAGCTCGCAGCCCAAGTACATAGAGATTAATGGTGATCTTCTAAAGAGCATGCTGCGGGAGAAGGGGTCGCTCGAGACAGAATTTGTTAACCTGGCTATGAGAAGATACCAGCAGCTCGACATAGCGTTTTCTGCGGAGAAAAACGAGGGATGCTGGAGGATATTTCTGGAGGCGGACTTTGCGGTAAGGACCCATGATCCTTGACTTCCTGCGCGGTGTTGAATATGTTTAATTATAATATATGTGAAATATACTTATGGCGCGCTTAGAATACTGTGACATGTCTAACATCATGTGTATTCTTTATAGAACCACGTGTTCAGGGGGGATGTTGTTACGGGCGTCAGGTACATATATGATCTTTTCAGAGGACCTCTCGTAACTTTCGATGTCCACCTATGCACCGAGGTATGCTTAAAATGATTACTAAACATGGAATATGTGTGCATATCCTCACGGTTTAAATTCGACATGTCGTACAGTAAATCGAATCACGAATTTCAGATCATACTGCCAGTTCGGTTCGAAGCCAGTTGGTCGACGTATATATGGGATTTCCATGACGAGCGGATAACGGTTCTCGACCCAACCATGGACAACGGCGAGTCGTCTGACAAGGAAAAGCAGGCAAGGCACAGCTCCATCGCCGCGGAACTGCACAGGGCAATAGGTCAGTGTATAGCTGTTTTCTTCAAAGGTTGGGAGCCTAACATGAAGGATTGGCCGGTTCATTTTCCAAAAGGACTGACACTATCACCATGCGATAGGTAAGTTCTTTCATAAGTAGCAATTTGTTTGCGTGTGAATCTCATGCCGTCTGATGCTAGTGTTCTGAGATAACAAGCGTTTTATATGAATATTCATAATACAGCAACGACAGCGGGATATATGCGTTGCACTTTGCAAGAAACTGGACTGGCAAAAGGCTGAAGAAGATGCTCTCATCGGTGAGTTTAACTATTGCAAGATGTTATTCTTATAGTGGTTATATCAAACTGTGGAAGCTGGATTGTTTTTTTATTGCTCGATGATTAACTCGGACGTTTTACATATGAACTGCAGAACAGGGATGGACTACTCGATTCTAGGAGGATACTGCTCGTGGATATGCTTGCTATAGAGGGGAACATTGGGCACATCCCTGCGAAGTACAGGAAATCCCTTGTTCCAGTCGGCAAAGTGGACGCTTTATAGACCGTTGCTTCGGCAACCTGGCTCTGGCAAGATGACCGAGCTCCTTTAAAACTCGCGTTACTACCCTGCTGATTTATGCACCTTTAGGACGGCACGACGTATGTCGCCATCTAGAAAAAGACATAAGACATATATATGTAATCTTAATGTACTACGACCTATGCTACAAACGTTGATGTCCGTGTCACGAAACCGACCGTTGCCTTGTTGCCTGGCATATTTACGCGCAGTATGACGTCACGAATGAATTTTAAGGAATATTGGTTTTCGAGAGGACGCAATATTGAGCCAGACGATACTTGGACGAGTCGTTATGGAATTCTACAATATCCTTCGTGACACTGTTAGCGCTCTCCCATGAAAACCTCATCAAAATATAACGTTCATGTGTGTCAGCGATGTGCGTATAGTCTATGTGGCTGTTTTGCAGCAATCGAAAATATATTGGAGACGATGGATGTCAGCGTTAGTGGCAGCTCAAAATAAAATTGATTATTCCAGGTACTACCATCGATATGTCTAGAAGCTGATGTTTGCTAACACTTAGAGTGCCACAGCTGGTTTCGCCATACAGGTGAACGGAAGGCTACTTCCATAGAACAAGTAATACTACTGCGGCAATTGTTGCAAGAAGCACGCTAAACGCCGCCAAAACAACACCTGAATCAAGACCAATCGATCGTTGGCTCATACTGTATTTGGCGCTGGATCTATAGATTGATTCAATAAGTTGCCGCTGGGAAGTGTGTTCTTTGTTCATCCTATCTGCTGAAGAATGATGGAGACATCTGCTGTTGCAGGAGCGCCCGCCGCCAACAATGGAACATTCCTTGTTTTGCTGGCCAGCCATGGTGCACAGTCTGATCAGAGCCCTGGTAAGCACGGGGTTCCATGGTTCGTCAATCCATACAATAAACCTGCATCTTCGTAAGCCCTGTGTGTGAGGAAAAAACAGTTAGTAATTTTCCGTCTTTATGACATAATATTGTCTTCATCTAGAACATGACAGATCTAGGAACCTAACCTTCCGGGGGCAGGCAATGAACCTACGTCCAGTTGCAGCCATGTCAAAAGCCACCTTCCTCTCCGGTATATGACCGTGGTAACACCTATGGTAAGTGTTATACTCTGGGCCAAAGTAATCTAGGTCCTCCACCTCATGAGGTGTGTCGAGAACAGCATGGTAACCTGCAAAGACCCGTGGACAATAAAACAAAGGTCATGTAACAAAAATAGTGTAATAAGAGGTATATTAAAGATATGATATCCGGAGTTGTCTCTAGGCCGCATCCACCATTCAGTTCCTGGATACATGGCACTAGAAGTATTCAAGTTTGTAATATGACGGTACATCTATCTCCGGGTGTTTTCCGTTTGTACCCCAGTGATGACAGTAACAACAAAATGCATGATTTCGGACAGCAGCGCATGTACGATTCATAACAATGTATTATTGACGAGCATAAATATAGGAGATTAATCTGATAAAACAAATATAGGAGATTGAGCAGACACTACTTAGTTCTGGGGGGTATGGCCAGGAATATTAGCCGTGTGGTCGGCGTATATAGTCCAGTAGGACACAGGTTAGGGTCACCGGAGATTTTCCTCCGATAATGACGCCCTTCAACAATGACAAATGGAAGCAGTTGAGATTCTGAAGCACCCCGGCGAAATAAGACCAGCACCGAACTAGTTTTTCCAAGACAACCTTGTACGGGTGTGTATGGACATATAAGGGAAACATATAATTCGGTATAGAGATCATTCGGTATTAGATAAAATGTCTTAGAGGGACGGATATGTGTACGTGCGAGAGAGGTGAAGTGTAATATGACCAAGCTGGAATGTTATAATGGCACTACAAAAAAATCCTAATGCCTTCGTTCCAATTTGCCGTCTTATGTATATGGTTGTGTAGGCATAATCCTGTTGGCAGTTAAGCGATTCGTGCCGTGCTATAATGGTTGTTCTATTAAGGCTGGCTGCATAGACAGGATGCGAGATCTGGATCTAACTTGAATCGAATAGGTAGATCCCCGCGTAGCACCGGATTTGTCGAAACAAGACGTTCGGGATGAAACTAAAACTAGTTGCGAATCAAGACATTGACGGAGATGTAATTTCCTCTAGATCGTACCTGAGATTCTATGTCTCCATTGACGGAGGCATTTGTTTCTTGTTCGAGCTTTGGGTCTACTCCATCTGGATCTTCAAACCCGAACCATGGAGACATGATCTGCCGAGAAGGTACCGGTCCGGCGACAGAGTATACTGAGATCCGCAAGAATAGGCGGGGGAAGACCTCGCAGGAAGTAGATGACGAGAAGAACGAAGAATGTATATTGGGGATAGGGCCAAGACGACGGGGGGCTGGCCAAACGGTCAACACCGGCGAAACAGTTCGTAATTCTCCGGGTCGAGCCTCGATGGAGTTCGGAATGGGGCCTCGCCGGCGTTCCACCCGGCTGCTGGCCCTAGGCGATAAGGGCGGACCAGATCTCATCAGCGCCCTCCCCGACGACCTTCTCCTGCTCGTCCTCGCCCGCCTCCCCTGCGTCGGCGCGGCCGCGCGCACCGGCGTCCTCTCCCGCCGGTGGCGCGGCCTCTGGGCACGCCTCCGCCAGATCGTCCTCCGGGACGTCCCCTTGCACTCCCTCGAGCAGGCGCTCGCCCGCATCCCTCCTCCCCCTCCGACGGTCTCCCTCCTCAAAATCTGCCTCCCGAAGCCGCGCGGGCGCGTCCTCAGGCGCTTCCCCAACCGTAAGAAGCAGCTGGCCGAAACCGTCCGCGTCAACTCGCTGCTCCATGCCGCCGCGCGGCTCTACCCGAAGGAGTTCTTCGTGGTCAATCCCTCGGGCCTACGCCTCGACCTGCCTTCCTTCCACCGCACCACCTCCATCGTGCTGGACTATTATAGTCCTGTTCTTCCTTCCGGGTTGAATTACCCCATCTGCCTCCTGCCAGCGGGCACTGAATTCCCCGCACTCGAGACGCTGTCCATGTCTAGATGCTTCTTCAACGACTTCGATGGCTTGCTCTCCCGCTGCCCCCGGTTGCGCGCGCTCCGACTCACTGATGTGTATTTCCAGACGAGGGACCTGAGGGTCAACTCACCGTTGCTGCAGGAGCTTGTCGTGGCTGCGGGATGGACACACCATGTCAACATCGTTGCCCCCATGCTAACACAGTTGACAATATCCTTCAGAACCCACAAAGAGGTCAACATCTCCATCTTTGCACCAATGGTTGAGAAGGTCACGTGGCACTGCCGTTTCTCCACGAGCTCTAGTGCGTTTGGTCTTTGGCAGCTATGGAGACTGAGCCTACAGGCGGCAGATAGACAAGGGCAGCCCCCTTCTCTGCACATTCATGCCGGCACCGTCTGTCCCCTCTCCTGCTAATTTGCTGCAAGTTTTGAGGAAACTAAATTTTGTGAATGATATATCTTCTCTTTTCAGAGCTCGTCTTATTATCACCGTCAAGTGGCCAGCTTTACGCAGGAGATAGAGAAGCAATTGATTGCTGCCTTCTCTGTTCTGGAGCTACATCTCATGACTACGGGGCATGTTTATGGAGCATTTGTGTCCCATGTCCTTGAGAATAATCAAATTTGTTGTGCTATACAGAGGCTCAAGGTGGACGTACAGAGATCGGTGGTAATTCTCTTCGCTGATAGTATATCTCAGTACCACAATGTGTAGTAATTCAGTAATTCGCATGCACTCTTTTGGTTTTAGATGGAAGAAGAAGAAGAAGAAGAAGGATGCCCGCCAGATTGTTCATGTGAGCCAAAGGACTGGAAATCCCAAACTGTCGCTTTGACTGCTCTGGAGGAAGTGGAAATCAACGGCTTCGGTGGAAAGGATCATGACTTTGATTTGCTGAAAGTGATACTCAGGTCTGCACCTATGCTGAAAAGAATGACTATGAAGCTGTCACAGGAGGCATTGGCAAGTAACGACGGATGCAGAAAAATATACAACATCTTCGAGGCATATTCTTCCGTGCAATGCTATGTGTATCTTAGCTCTGGTGAGTATATGTTTGGCATGCATGATTAGCATCATAACTGATTACGATGCTCCTAAGTGAAACTGAGATATAATTGTTAATCCTTGCAGATTTCTCGAAACCTAATGTCATGCTTTCATTTGAATGTTATGGCTTTAATTGTTAATTTTTGTAAGACTTGTGGAATTGTGGTGTTGACATGCCAATTATAGAGTTTGGAGCATGTATCCCATTTATTAGCTAGTTAAACATGATATAGAGTGAGTGATAAGAAAAACATGATGTTTGCGCAGGTTTCCTTACCTTGCCATTTTGCTTTTTTTGCAATCTTTTCTATTGAGCATGCCCTTCTGTTCTACATCTGTATTCGAGTTTCTAGGTTATCTGAAGTTGTCTCATCTAAATTCATTGTACTATGTGATAATCCTCTAGAAGCTGAAGTTGGAGCCTCCCAGGAAGGCTTCAAATTAGCACTCCAGCACAGCCATCTGCCAATACTCATACAGACTGTATTCAGCTAGTGTCTGCTGTCCAGGACCATCAGCCTGACAGATCGCCCCTTATGCATTTAATCTCGGAGATTAAAAGGATTTCTAGTCTAGATTGTGTTTGCAAATTTGTAAAAGTGGATCGCTCGCAGATTAGGGTTAGTCACTGTCTTGCTAATCTCGTGAGAGCAGACCACCAAACTGATGTATGGCTCGGTTCTGGTCCTGAAATCATGTTTCGGGAACTGGAATTGGAGCGTCTTGTAACCCTTTCCGAGTAATGAAATCCCCTTTTACCCGCAAATTTTTTTCATTGTACTATTTCTTTCTGCTGTCAGCATATATTGTGTTTTATTTGCGATTCACAAAAATATTTACACATGTATAACAACTCCACAATTGCATGTTGTGATACTGACCCAAGCTGGTTTTAATTTGTCTCCGCTGCAGGGTTAATGCATGGCAGGGACAATTGCCCATCAACATGATTCTCATCCTTGCATATTCGGATTCATGGTCAGTATTGACAAAGACCATCATTTTCGCATGCTGACCAATTCCATTACCTGTTATCTGTATTTTGCTCTGTTGCTTCAACTCATCATCCGGTGTGTTCTTTTTCTTTGTCTAGTGTAGCTATATATAGGACGTTCTTAGTTAGATCTTGAATGGTTTCTCTGTGATTCAGTTATTTAAGTTAATGTACTCAACCCATGTCAGTCATGCACTATAAGCAAGTTATTCTGTTAATCCTGTGGTTTTAAGTTGATGTATTTGTGTTGTTTCATTTTGTTGACACACACATTGTTTTACTGGAAGTAAAATGAGCAGCAGTGAATAGAACTCAGGAGATGATCTTTAGTGGGGCGAGGTAGCACACAATTTATTTTCAATATGCTTACATCTTACATCACCAGTTTCCATTTTGTAAAAACGGTATAAAAATATTATCAGAGTTGTGTAACCTCCGTAAACATAGTAGGTGGTCTGAAAAGAACAACTCTCAACTCTCAGATATGTATTTTTTATATATGGAAATTAGCAAGAGTAATATTCTTCCTGTGAGATTAGCTTGTATAGATAATATATTAGCACCATTAGCTATTATGTAACTAAATCTTTGTTTTAAATCCTGCCTTTTGAACTATACAAAGATTCAGCTTGCATTCTAATTTCAGCATTTGTTTTTGAACAGAGTGTATCATGCCTCTTTTACTGCAAGGTTGATCATGGATGACTGCCAAAGATGCCAAGAATCATATCGACAACTTTGGCTCCTTTTTTGACTGTTGGACTGATGCTATTCTGGACCGCCAACTCGTAGTTTAAATGCTTATCGTGCTATAAGTTGAGAATAACATCAGCACTTGTAGAGTCACGATGGTCTGGATTGTAGGATGCATCTGCTATTTGATGCTTTTGATCTGCTACCTTTTCCCCGTTTGATCTGTGTTGCCCATGGTATTGCCTCTCTTTGGTCTGTTTTTCAGGTCTGAAAGGCATGTTTTGGTACTACTGAATTTCAGTGAAAATTTGCACAGTTTTCAGTCAACTGTTGGGCAGAATTCAAATGATAATTTTTCTCATTTGATGGTCAACTTTGAGAGCTAAATCGCCGTGTCGTTCTTTGCATCATCACTAATTCACTATGTAGATGAGGAGCGCATAACATGTACTCCCTCTGTTTAGAAATATAAGATATTTTAGGTTTGTGAAGGAGATGTATCTAGACACCTTTTAGTGTATAGGTTGAAATGAATCTAGACACTAAAAGGTGTGTAGATACATCTCATTCACAAACCTAAAACATCTTATTTTCCAAATTTGAATCTAGACACTAAAAGGTGTCTAGATACATCTCATTCACAAACCTAAAACATCTTATATTTCCAAACAGAGGGAGTAGTAACTACAAGAGTCAGATACAACAACAGGATGTAAGTGAGTACTAGAATATAACTTGTGGCCTAATTCTTGTCCTCTGATGTCTGTTATCATAATATTTATGAAACACTAAAAACTCATATTTGGCAGGAGGAAATGTCATGAAATTCCAACCTCTCATGTCTTGCAAGACGAAACGTGAATTTCAGCTCAATTTTACAACCTCCTGTCTTATGAGCTTGTGAACAGAATCCATGCCGAGCTAGGCAAGATAATGCTGCCACAGCTTGTGACAATGAACATGCTTGTGATTATTACCTGCAAAGGTAATAATTCCTGAATATGTTTGCTATGCCAATCAGTCGTTGATACATGTTGTGCCCGGACCAATCTCTGTCTAATCGTTTCAGTTGTCCCCTTCATGGCCGACTTCTTTTCAGCTTCTTGAGTAGATTTTGGGCATAGAATCACAAAAGCCTAAAAGAATGGGTCTGATTTTGCCCAGCTTATTTCCACCGAGAAGCTGGTTTCATGTGTAAAGTGAGAATCGGGTCAAACCTCGATTCTAGGGTGATTCCCGCGATTCCCCTTAGTGAAACGAAACGTTGTCCATCCGTAGACATGTTGTTGCTTGTAATTACGTAGAATGCCACCGCCAAGAATTAGGAGAAAAGAAGAAAAAAAGGCAGCGCTCAGCCGACCCGTTCCTCCCGCACGCGCACGCATCGAGCGATGGGTTCCTTGTTGCGCCTCTGCTGCCGCCGCCAGTGTCCACCGTCGCTGCAGCTCCCTCCTCTGCGAGTCCGCCACCGAAGCTCTACTGCCTTGACACCGACGCCGCCCTCTCCTCGCCGCCTTGACCCTCCTCGCCAAACGTCGTCGCTCGACCCTCTCCTCGCCAGACGCCGCCGACCGACGCCCTGCGCCGCCGTTCGCCGTGCCGTCTGCAACCCGCAGGCTGACCTCGCCATGGCCTCCTCTTAGGCCCGTCGCCGCGGCCGCCGAGCATGGTGTTTTGAGGCTATTTTTCTTGCTGTCCTGAGCGCGCGCGTGGTGTTTGTAGGAATGCCGGCGAGCCCATGTTCTTACTGGTAATTTCTGTATGCGTGATTCTGCTAGTAATTCCTATTGTTCTTCTATTTCAATCTCTTTTCAATGTATGGTAAATAAAACTATGTTCACATATGAAATTTAGGGGCATTGTAGACATTTCACAAGTCAACACATCAAACGAGCTAATTTTTCACAAGCCAAAAAGAAGGGTCCAACCTGGCTTCTATGAGCTTCTCCCCACCACAGATTCTTCCTAGAATTCTCCAGAAGCTAGCTTCTTCAGAATCTTAAGCTAAAAAGAAGTCGGCCCATATTTCATTTCAACGCCCAATAGTGTTTCTCGGCCAGAAGTAGACAAAAGCAGCAGATGATGTTCGGTTCGGATGCTCACCTGAGCAAAGTTAGGGCACCTCCACCGGCCCTACGCAAACAGTCTGCGTGTGTCCTAATCATCCGTACGGGACGTGTGTTGTGCTCCAGTGGCAATGACCCATCCGGACTAATCAGGTCAAACCGATCCATTTTTGATCCAGATCTGATGTATGGATGAGTCTGTCCGGACATACGCGGATACATGCTAGTCCAGATACAGACTCACAATAGGCCTTCTTCTCATGGGCTGGTCTGTCCGTTTTCGTCCGTATTGATGGCGGTGTTGTGCATGGCTGAACAGACATGCAAGAACACGCCTTCAAATTAACCATGACATGACTCAAACGGACAGAGACAAGACTTGGGTCATTCATTTGCGTCTTGTCGGTAGAGATGCCCTTAGCCCTGTGATGTGATTACCCGCTGCAGCGACTGCACCGATCTTACACAAAGGAGCGAGATGGACCTGTATTATTTTGCGAAGGGCCGCGGCCGCGAGTTTCAGTGTTTCGCCATGCATGTCTGCCTTGAACAAAACTGAAGCACACCTTTCTGATTACTCATGATTCAGCTTGTCGCAGCAGAGATGGAATACAGAGTACTGCATTATTGCCTATATACTGATCTTTTGCATGGATGGAACTCGATGTACTGCTGCCATATTACTTCCAGATAGTAGTAGTTGAGAGCAAGATGCATGTGCTCGGTTCATGTGGTATGTGGATAATACAAGCCGCCGTCACCATCGACATCGAGAGTAACGATCAGTCGCCCTTCATAGATGCTAAGATGTTAGCTGGGGCAAGGCAAGCCCTTCATTTATTGGCTCCTCGACCCACACTCCACTCCACGCCTCCTTTCTTCTGCTCCTGTTGTTCGACGCTGTCCTGCTCGTCTCGTCTTTGTTACAATTGCGACAAGAAGATAACGAAGAACGAAAACGAAAAACACAGCAAGGGGACACAGATTTAACGTGGAAAACCTCTCCAACAAAGAGAGGAAAAAACCACGGGCGCCAATGAAACTTCACTATATCGAGTGTTTACAAACGCGGGATTTCACGGCAACTCTCCCAACCCGGCTTACAAGGGGTTTATATATCGGTGGAAACCTAGGTCTTGACGATCCGTGCAGATTGCGGTACATGTCGCCACCTGAGCGTCCCGTTGGGCACGGTGTGGGCCAACAGACTCGTTACACTCGGCCCAAGCCTCGTGACGGGCTCACTCACTCGTCGAAGTTGGCCTATACTTTATAAATTTGGATCAACATATAACAAACTCCACCTTGAGACAAATGCCTCCTTGTAGTAGCAACAGCAACCACCTCCCTGAACAAACAAAGCAAATACTTTCGGCGTCAATAGCCACTTGGGCTAATCAGTTAAACCAACTAAGTTCGAGCAAAGCTCAAACTTAGCAACAGAAACAGGTTTAGTCATCATATCGCCAGGATTATCATGAGTGCTGATCTTGCATACCTTTAATTTACCTTGAGCAACAATGTCTCTAACAAAATGGTACTTGATATCAATGTGCTTAGTTCTCTCATGGAACATCCGATCTTTTGTAAGGTATATGGCACTTTGGTGTCACAAAACAAAGTAATGCAAGAATCATCTCCACAAAGCTCACAAACAAACCTTTCAACCAAATGATTCTTTGCAAGCTTCAAAGAATAGCCATGTATTCAGCTTGAGTGGATTGTGCAACAACGACTGCAATGTAGCCTTCCATTCTTGACACAACCTCCAACATTAAACACATAACCTGTGAGGGATCTTCTCTTATCCAAATCGGCAAAATCTGAATCCACATAGCCACGAGTCCCTCACCGGTCTGCCAAACTTCAAACAAGCATTGGAAGTGCCAAGAAGGTACTGAAAACCCAACTGAACAGCCTTCCAATGTTCTTTACCAGGATTAGCCATGTATCTACTTATCAAACTCATAGCATATGATAAATCGGACGAGAACAAACCATGGCATACATCAAAGAACCAACAAGACTAGAATATGGCACCTTTGACATGTACTCAAACTCTTCATCAAGTAGTAGGACATTGAGAAACCGACAATTTAAAATGAGGAGCAATAGGAGTACTAACTGAATTGGCACCATCCATATTAAAAGCGATGAAGAACTTTCTTAATGTAACTTTGCCGACTAAGAAATAACAAACCGGATTTTCTATCTCGGGTAATCTCCATACCTAAGATCTTCTTAGCGGCACCAAGATCCTTCATCTCAAACTCACTACTTAGGTGTGCCTTCAAAGTAGTGATTTCTTTCATGCCCTTGGCAGCAATTAACATATCATCAACATATAGCAAGAAGTATAGGTGACTCATCAACAAACTTGATATAAACACAACTATCATATTTAGACCTCTCAAAACCATGTGAGATCATAAATGAATCAAACATTTTATACCACTGTCTTGGAGATTGCTTTAAGCCATAAAGAGACTTCTTTAATTTGCACACAAAATCCTCTTTACCAGGCACTATGAACCCTTCTGGTTGGTCCATGTATATTTCCTCATCAAGCTCTCCATGCAGAAAAGCAGTCTTGACATCTAACTGCTCAAGCTCAAGATCACGCATAGCCACAATACTAAAGAAAGTACGAATGGAACTATGCTTCACAACTGGAGAGAACACATCATTGTAATCAATACCTGGAATCTGGTTGAACCCTTTTGCTACTAACCTTGCCTTGTATCTTGAAGGCTCTTTGGGAGACAAACCTTCCTTTTTCTTGAAGATCCACTTGCAGCGGACCGCCTTCTTTTGTTTAGGCAAGCGCACAACATCCCATGTGCCATTTTTCTCAAGCGATTGCATCTCTTCTTGCATAGAAGAAACCCACTTCTCGCGGTCAACAGATGCAATGGCTTCATTATATGTAGCAGGTTCAGAATCGTTCTCCACATTCAAAGACAACTCAAAGCATAATGTACAAGATTACACTCTTCAATTAAACGAGGACGAGGACCACGGTTACTCCTCGGTCTATCAGCAACAATGGACTCATGTGGCTGCTGCAAAACAAGAGGTGAGTCTTTGAACAACAATATTATCAATGTTTTCCTCATGTGTATCTTCAACGATATCATCATTATCAGCAGTTTTCGGGTTCTCCACCTGCATTAACTCTCTCCTCTCCAACAGCAGGAGAGGTATCGATGGCAAGCTATCATGATACATAACGGACTCATTGAAAACAACGTTTCTACTTAGCAAAATCCTTTTAGTTTCGTGGATTCCATAGTTTATATGCTTTAACTCTGAACCATAACCAAGGAATATGCACTTAACAACCTGGCTCTAACTTTCCATTATCAACATGAGCATATGCAAGGTCGCCAAAAACTCTCAATCAGTAAATAATCGTGCAAACCTGACCATACCTCAATGGGAGTTTTCTTCTCAAGTGGAATAGAAGGTGACCTGTTGATGAGGTAACACGCTGTGTTGGTCGCTTGACCAGAACGCCTATGCATACCGCATTAGACAACATACAACGAGCCCTCGAGATGATGGTTATGTTCATGCTCTGCCACGCCATTCTGCCGAGGAGTATATGGGATGGTGTGATGCCCGATCATGCCATCGTTCTTGCAAAACTCCTCAAACTCATTAGAAACAATTCCATACCATTATCGGTCGTAGTACCTTTACCTTCTTCTCACTGTTTTTCAACCATAACTTTCCACTTCTTAAAAGCATCAAAAACATCGATTTATGCTTGAGAAAATAAGGCCACACCTTTCTTGAGTAATCATCAATAATAGTAAGCATATAATTAGCACCACCAATAGAAGTCTTACGGAGGGACCCCATACATCAGCATGCACATAATCTAATATGCCTTTGGTGGTATGAGCGGAAGCATTGAATTTAACTCTTTTATGCTTACCAAAGATGCGGTGCTCACGAACTCAAACTTACTCAAGTTGCAACCATCAATCAGCTCTCTTGACCAACTCTGCCATGCCTTGTTCGCTCATATGCCCAAGACGCATATGCCATAGATGTGTTTTACCACAATCATCGTAATCATTAGAAGTAACAAGAGCAATACCGGGCAAAGTGCTACCGCTAAGAACATATAATTTAGCGTAATTCATATCACCTATCATGTGAATAAGAGAACCTTTTGATACCTTGAACTCGATGCCCACCGGCATACTTGTATCCATCAACGTCCATGGTACTCGGGAGATCAAATTTACGGCCATGCTTGGTATGTGCTTCACCTCACTCAACGTGTGTCACGCCATCATGTGTCCTAATCTTAACAGATCCAACACCAACGATATGGCATGGGTTGTCATTCCCCACGCACAAAATCTCCATGCCGCAGACTCATACGAATCGAACCAATCTTTGTTCTGACAAATATGAAACGAACATGCGAGATCAAGTATCCATTCATCATCACGAGAAGCACAAGCGGCAAAAACAGCTAAGCATTCACCATCGAACTATCGGAAACAACGGCCTTACCGAACCTTGATCCTATCTTTCGGTTGGTAAGTTCCGTTTCTTTTCTCCTTATTCGTAACTTCCAACAATCATCAATAACATGATTAGATTTCTTACAATACCTGCAGAATTTATCCTTTCCTTGGACTTTGAACGACTTCTACCGTCCTTGCTCTTATCTCTGTTGCCATAGTTGTTGTACCTCGCTTCGGTCACCTGCGAACTGCGAGCCTCGTATGGATGACGTCCCATCGACCCTACCATAGTTTTCATCTTTTCCCTCTGTTTGAGGCGTCATGTACTTGACAAGGGTTAGTTCATCACGGCTCAACAATATTGTATCACGAAGTGTGTATAGGAACTAGGCAACGAGCATAAGAGTAGAAGAGCTAAATCCTCATCATCATATTTTACCTCCATAGGCGCAAGTCCAAACAATCTCTTTAAAAACAGATATGTGATTCATTACCGATCCACCTTCTTGCACTGTGAGAACAACTTCATCTTCACGTTCATCTTCTTGGTTAGATCCTTTGACACACGGATCGTTTCCGGTTTTCCCATAGGGCGTTGCAAATTTCATCTCCGATTACTTCACGCAAAATATTATTGACGGATGAAGTTGAATCAAAGACAAAGCCTTACGGTCCTTCCGCTTCTCTTGGCCGGACCAGGTCTTAGCATCCTTTTCACCGAATCCATCCGGTAGCTTCATCCGGATCGGAAGTTTGGGCGAGAATCGCGCATCTTCACCGCCACAAGGAGAATCTTGTGGTGTAGTCCACTGTGGTAGATCGAACTTCAATGACGACATGTCGCAAACCCTAGATTAGAACACGGGGCTCGATACCACTTGTTACAATTGCGACAAGAAGATAACGAAACGAAACGAAAAACACAAGGGACACAGTTAACGTGGAAAACCTCTCCAACAAAGAGAGGAAAAACCACAGGCGCCACCAATAAACTTCACTATATCGAGTGTTTACAAACGCCGGGATTTCACAGATGCAACTCTCCCAACGGCTTACAAGGGGTTTATATATCGTGGAAACCTAGGTCTTGACGATCCAGACAGCGTCTGCAGCCTCGCCCCCCACAGGCGTCCCCGCCACAACATGCAAAATAAGACTACAACTTCTTGATTCGAAGAAGCAACAAAATGAGCCCTTCGTTTTCCCCTTCATCCCCATCCTCTCCCTGCTACAGTACTTGAGGAAGCCTCGAGAGTCTCTCGGCCAAGCCAACGCCGCTCTCGCCTATGAGGGCTGGCGGAGGGGCAGCGCCGATTGTAGCTTTAGGTTTTCTAGATGTAGGAGTAGTCCCCTAGGGGTGTGTTGGAGCAAGTCTTTGGATCTTGGCTACCCGATCCAAGGCTAAGGGCTCCTCTTCTGCTGGCTATCGCTCCTCCGGTGGGGCATGGAGGCGAGGAAGGAGCAGATGTCTCCACAAATAAAATCAAGACCGAGTTCCATCTGGGTGCCGAGGTGTTGTGAAGCAAAGCCTCTCCTGGCCGGCAGTGGTGGCGAGGGGAAGAGGCGAAGCTTCGTGGTGCATATCACAACGGGTTCCCCTAGCCATCCATGGAGGCGAGGAGGGGAAGCATCATTTCCTACAGTCCTTGGCGGTGCTCCGATGGTGGTTCAGCCCATTTGCTCTAGTGGAGACGAAATCAGGTTCGAGTTTCCCTTCTAGTGGTGATGGTGACAAACTGGTGCTCGGCCGACCATCTATGCGCGTGCGACGTTGAGCACGCCGGAAGCTGTGGTCCATGCTGGAGAACCCGAGCGACGACTGTTTCATGTCATGGTTATCCAGGACCAAAGAAGCCACTCCGACCTCAGGTGTTGCATGTTCCCGTGCTCTTTCTTCCTCTAGACCATGATGTCGATGCAGAGGAGATCTTCTTCGATTTTGATCTGGGAGTCCGCGCTAGTTTCTTCCCAAGTGGTGTCGTCCCCGCAAAGAGATTGGTGCTCGGACCTGGAGGTCACTAGAATGAGGTGGATAGGGCCGAGGACCTGATTACTTTTTAAAATTTTGTTCTAGGGTCCTTCCTATAAGATTTCAGGCCTTATATTCAATTTCCTAGTTTCTTAGAACAAGTGTTGTTAAGGGCCTCTTTGTAACTTGTACCCACATTTTTCTGAGCTAATTGCATGGGACATACAAATGCTTGTCCACTAGGTGCAAAAACACCCCAAAACTTGCAAATTGGGGTCAAGTAGTACACAACTTGTCTTCTACCCCCACAGCCAATCAGAAATGGCCATGTGGCCAGTCCAGAGCTGAGACCAGCCAGGTCAGGTTGGTCCGGCATTTTTTAGAAAACCCCTGTCTCTAATGTCTGCGAGCATGGAAACCCTGCTTCCTTCCTTGCTCGACGACGATTTATGGTTCCGTGGAGGCGGCGCGCGCAGCGGCGGAAGGAGGCGAAGGATGTCGCAGTCCGGCGAGTTATCAACGGAGAGCACCGGGAGGTCACCTGCTCCTGCTTGTCGAGGAGCGCGTTCGAGGGGCAAGTCCGCTCCTGCTCGTCGAGGAGCGCGTTTTGCGAGGGGTGAAGATGAGAGGTAGAGGCAACTGGAAGAAGAGGGCAGGTGGAGGAAAGAGATTGAGGCGAAGGAGATGGCAAAGTTTATAGAGCTTCACGCCCTCCATGAACATGTGATGTGCCTCCACCTCCTGCTCGATCTGAATCATGATCTTCCTGTCCTCTCCACCGACATGGATGATCTAGAGATGAAGAGGGGAATCCTCCAGGATAGTTTGGATATGAGGAATGGGCGACCGTCGCCTTCATCGCCTCCAAATCCTTGGCAGGTCAGTGCCGCTCTTTGCCTCTGTTTGTCAGGTCAGTGCCTCTATTTGTCAGGTCTGTTGATGAAATTTGATATAAACTTGATTAATTTTAGCTGAATTGTGCTTCATTTGCAGAAAGAAGGAGAGGACAAGGAGTGAAGATGAATAAGAATATGTAGTTTGATTAGGTGTTTCTGTTTAGGTGCTTCATTTGCCTTTGTTTGGTCTTGTAGTAGCTACTTAGTTGTTCTAGTTTCAGCAGTTCCAGTTTCAATAGTCTTGTACTACAATGTGTTGTGAATTTGAATAAAAGATGAACATTTTGCTCCTATTGTTGTGTGTCCAAGTGTGTGCAATTCTATGTGAACATGACAACACCTATGTGAAAGAACATGTTGGGCCCGCATGTGTGGTTTTTGTAATTAATGACAATCTTTTTGGACTAATGTGTGTATTAAGTTATACTTGTAGGATTTGTCCATTGGCATCGCTTGGAGCATGTGTTGGCTTCAAGGTCAATGAAATGCAAAGAAGATTTGTTGGGCAAGCTCAATATGCGAGGTCGATGATGAGGAATTAAGGAAGGCGTTCCATCTTGAGAAGGGAAAGATCATCTACATCAAGCTCAAGTGGAATGCTCAAGGCAAAGGTATACTATTGATATGTTTTCCCTTTTGCCGGTCTCACGTTGTGTGTGTGAGACCGGGTTTAGGATATATAACCGTACTATCAAGAGGGGCTCTCGTATGAGTAATTCGGTCACATCGTTCGGAGAGAGCTCAAACCTTTGCATACTTGCATCATCATATTTGGTTGATATTTGGTCTTATCCATGTGAGGATTTAGAGCTTTTGGTAATCTCCATAACAAGCTCTTGTTCATCAAAATTGGATCTCCCATATATATCTTGTTGCGATTTTGATGTATGCGGCTTTTCGGTTTCTCATCAAGTGAGGTATCTCACATTATTCTATTTGATACTTTCTCACTTGGTGATAATTAATATTTCCACTTTTTATTGATAAGCCCTTGTCGTCCTTTATCCAACGCAATTAGAATCGGGTCAATCGAAGCTACCGTTTAAAAGTTATGACCGTTTGAATATTTGTCGTTTTAAATGAAAAAGAAAAACTGGGCCGAGCGGTACTACCGCAGTCCAGTACAGCTCGAGCCTGGCGCACGCAGCCCATTCTCAGTTTGGCCCGACACCCACTTCCGGTCCTATCGGACCGGCCCGGTAGTACCGCTGGGTGGCATCTTATTTAACCGCTGTTCTTCATTTGTCTCGCATGCTTGTGCAGCGTGAGTGGGCCATGCTCTGGCGCATGCTCCTGCCGCTGCATGCGATACTGCAGCTACGCGCTAGCTTGCTTGGCCCTACTAGCATGCGCGCGCGTAAATACTGCTGCTGCTCTGCATCGCCGTTGCATGCTCTGCCTTTTGCTAGCCCTTTTCGATTTCCAGCCTTGATTTCTTCGCTCGGCCTGGGACTCGTGCGGTACTATCGGTAAAATCCGGTAGTACCGGACCGGTCCGAAAAATAGCGCCAACGGCCAGATTTATGGGCCTCTATTTAAGGCTTTGCCCGTTTTGAGTTTAGTTAACTCCTCTCTTATCTATTAGGCTAACTTTGTCCACACTTGCTCTAGATCTTGAAGCTTGCCTAATCTTTTTCCTCCGATGATTCTTGTCCATATTTGAGTTGAAGAGAGAGGAGATCTAGCCCCACGTTTTGACCTAACCGATCATCTCTTTGTGAGTGCATCTTTGGGGATCTAGATTTTGGGGGATTTTGTGTCTCTCTTTGATTTCTCCTCTCTTGTTCCCCCAATAGCTTTGGTAGCTTTGTTGGAACTTGAGAGTGAGAGATTTGAGCATCTTTGTGGTGTTCTTGCCATTTGCATTTATTGCATCGGTTTGGGTTCTTTTTGGAGGATTTGGTTTGTATTACTCATTGGAGCTTGTACCTCTTGGGTTCTTGGAACCCTAGACGGTTTGTGGCCTTGGTGGCATTGTGGCCTTTTGTGGCATTTGTTGGGAGCCTCCAATTAAGTTGTGGAGTTGTGCCCCAACCTTGTGAGAGGTTCCGGTTGCCACCGACAAGTGCACCGATAGTGGAAGCGTGGATCGATCCCATTGAGGTGAGATTCACCGGAGAATAAGGGAGGCCTTTTGTGGCGTTGGTGGTTTGATACCACCCCCTCTCCAAACGATACGTACTCCATGTTGGGAGGAACTCGGTAAAATATCAGTGTCCCCGCGTGCCTCGGTTATCTCTATACCCGAGCTCTTTACTTATGCATTTTACATTGTGATAGCCTTCGTGCTTAAAGTAATATATATCTTGCTATCATTTTGTTGTTTGTATTGCTTAGCATAAGTTGTTGGTGCACATAGGTAAACCTTAGTTGTTTCTAGGTTGTGCTTTACAAAGTAAACACTAGTTTTATTCCGCCTTTGTTGAGCCACTCTAGGAAAAGTTTTAATCGCCTATTCACCCCCCCTCTAGGCAACATCCGTATCCTTTCACTATGCCCATGTGTCATTCCTGGAATGTCCAAAATGAAGCAAATTGTATCAGCAATTCAGTGACAACCAAATGACAACACCTTTGTCATACTACATTGTATCAGCAATTCAGTGATGAAAGAAATTCATAAATGAGAGAAATTCAGTGATGGTACATGGTACATGGAATATTTCATAAATAAACTTGACAAGTTCATTGTCCACTTCATCTCTCCCTTTTTCCTTGAGAATACTTGGCTCAGCTCTATCTTCACTTCCATGCATGGAAACTTCGAAGTCATGTACATGTGGGATATGTGGTGGGCTTCTATTGAGTATCACATCACTCCTCAAACCTTTGAGAAACCCATTGTGTCAACCATCAGATTAAGTTGCTTGTGTTCACTGACTACATTGCACATTTGTAGGATATTCTTGTCCTCTTATATGCAATTAAGACCATCACTAATCTCTGGTTGGCTCCGGTACATACTAAGCTTCTCATCCCTACGTTATCCCATCTCACTCAACAACTGGTCAATCCAATGAATAGACCACGATTCAGTGCAGCAGTGATCCCACCACTCAACACTACCTTCATATAAGAGTGTCTTGATGCAAACCACATAAAATTTCGTTGTGCTCGACTACAATATTGACCATACTTTCATTACCTCCTGCAATAGCATCAACATAGTTCAGTCAAATTCATTCAGGAAAAAATGACATCTAATATTTGCATAACATCAAGTGATATTCCCCAACATAAAAAAACATATGGATGAGCACTTCAAGTTCAGTCACGCACTAATTGATCACAAAACAATTTCACAATCATATGGAGCATGCATAAAAAATTCAGAATCATATGGGTTTATAAAAAATTTAGTTTGACAGGAAAACAAGACACTACTGTAATCCAAAAAAAACTGCCAGTTTGCCACACACCTACAGTCAGACAACATGACATCTTCAAATGCATCAAATCAGGTGATCTTCTAACACAAAATAGGAACTTTATGCTACAATTAATGTACACGAACATCACACATTCAAATCTGTAAGATTGCTACACACAAATACATTCAGACACTCATATTTCTAAAAATAATCTGTCAGTTTGCGCCACACCTATAGTCAGAAATATGACACATTTGTTTTCATCGAATTAGGTCATCTAATGACACAAAAATAGACTTTATACAACACTAGATGTACACGAACTAATCCCAATACCTAGATCCAAAAATTTGACAACATTCCATCACTCCCCACGAATCCACGAATAGAGTCATCAACTAGCAACAAATTCATCCAAATTTGCATGAACAAGCGCTTCCACGAAAACTTGTATGCGATCCCTAACCCGAAGCCTAATTCCATCAACCTAAACGCCGACGCAGAGGAACCCCTAACCCGCCGCCCATGATGAACCTTGATGGCCTCCATAAGAACTGGCGAGAGACAAGATATTCTGGCAAAGAAGGGCCATACCGTAGTCGGGGGGTGTCCTCCAGGAAGGGGCAGAGGTGAGGTTCTGGCGACATCGTTGTGCAATCGCAGGAGAGCGGCCGGAGAACGAGGGCATCGACATTGGCGTGTCTGCGACATGCCGCTTAAGGCAGTTGCATCTCTTGCAATAACGGCGAGCGCTATTAATGGAGGTTTTGTTTTTGCAAAATTTCGACCGACTGATGCAGGTTTCCAGCGAAAATTAGAGATATGGGTTTTCTGAAAAATGCCGGCACAACCTGACCTGGCTAGTCTCAGCGCTGGACTGACCACGTGGCCGATTGGCTATGGGGTATTTGCATCAATCCGGCAATCAAACACAACGAGCCAACCAACAAGTAATCTTCAGTACTACGAATTGTGAAGCAAAGTCAATCTATAAGATTTCCAGTTAATTTTGCCAATAGAAAATACATAAATATAGGCATGTGCCATAGTCATCTTCCTTGGAGGGTCTATGCATCATTTTGTCTTGGTTCACACTTTTGGTTGTTCTATGTGAGAAGGTTTGAACGCACAGCTCTGTCGGGGATGGGTCTGCCGCCGAGAAGAGCTCGAGTGGCACGATCTTGGGCCAGGCCACCGGGACCCTCTGTAGGGATTCGTAGCATGGAAAACAAAAAAATTCTATCGCATACAAACAAACAAGCCAAGATCTATCTACTAGATTGTAGCAACGAGTCGATGGAATAACTTACCCTCGAAGATTCCAAAGTGTTTAACGAGAGCGGATTCTCGTGGGTGATGTCGTACTCTTCCGATCTCAAGATCGCGTGAGCGATCCTTCCGCTAACGTTCCAAGTGCGCTCCCGATCGGTCACACGTTCGGTTTTCGACGAAGACCTTCCTCTCCCTTGTTCCAAAGCAGCGGAGGTTGTAGCACTCTCCTCGCGATTCCGGCAATGGCGTGGTGCGGAAGTAGAGGGAGATCTCGCAGGCCTTAAGCGGGGCAGTATGGTGGAGTATGAGAGAGATCCTCGGCGATCTAGGTTTTAGACACACCAAGGAGGAGAGTCTAGAGCCGGCGGCTAGGGTTTGGGGCACCCCAAGTCGGCGGCTAGGGCAAAACCCTAGGGGGCGGCGGCGGCTATGGTGGTAGGCGCCAAGCTAGGGTTTGAGGAGAGGTACTTGTGTGTGCAAGGAGGAGCCTGCCTCCTTATATAGGTGGAGGGCGGCCAGGGAGGAGGAGTCCCTCCCCAACTCGGCTTGGTGGGCGCGGCTTGGAGGAGGGACTCCTCCAACTCGGTTTCAACCTCCTCCTCCTCTTTCCCAAACTTGGTTTGACTTTCAAACTAGCCGTTTGACTTTTCAATTTAGGATTTGAATAAACCCTTTATTTTGGACAGCGAAGACACTTAGTACATGATGCAATCATTCCAACTTGCAATGACACATTCATGTACCCTTCCTCCGAGTCTGGGATATTCCGGAACCTTCTAGAACATTCCCGATGAAAACACCGGAATCATTCCCCAACTCCGAAACGGGACTTTCCTTATATGAATCTTATTCTCCGGACCATTCCGGATCTCCTCGTGATATCCCGGATCCCATCCGAGACTCCGAACGACATTTGGTCTCTTTCTCATTCATTCCATAACTACTCAAACAACGTCGAATCCTTAAGTGTGTCTCCCTACGGTTCGTGAATTATGCGGACACGATCGAGACACTTCTTCGAACAATAACCAATAGAGGAATCTGGAAATTCATATGGCTCCCACATATTTCTACGATTACTTTGCGATCGAATGAACCACTTACATACGATACCAAATTCCCTTTGTCTCACGATAGTTTACTTATCCGAGGTTATGATCGTCGGTATCTCTGCATACCTAGTTCAACCTCGTTACCGATAAGTACTCTTTTCTCGTTCCCGTGATATGTGATCCCTTGTGAGCCAGTCACATGCTTGCAAGCTAATTGGATGACATTCCACCGAGAGGGCCCAGAGTATATCTATCCGTCATATGGATGGTCAAATCCCACTCTTGATCCATGTGTCTCAACCAATACTTTCCGAACACTCAATGCCACCTTTATAGCCACCCAGTTACGGTGTGGTGTTTGATGTCATCAAAGCATCCATCCGGTAAAGGTGATATGCATGATCTCATGGTCTAAGGAATTAGGTTACTATGTATCAGAAAGCATATAGCAATTGAACTATTGAAATGACTTGATCTTTATGCTACGCTTATCTATAGGAGTATGTCCACCATATCATTCTCCTAACGATATGATCTTGTTGTTGATAACATCTCAATGTTCACGATAGGGAAACCACAATCATTTATCAACCAACAAGCTAGTGATGTATAGAGGCTATACTAGGGACTTCAATTAAGTTTACAAATCACACAAGTATCAATGTTTCCTTGTTAATACTATTATAGCATGAATGTAAACATTTATCATAAACACAAAGATATAATAATAACTACATTTATTATTGCCTCTAGGGCATATCTCCAACAGTCTCCCACTTGCACTAGAGTCATCTAATCTAGATTACATGGTAATATACCGAACACCCATAGCAGTTTGGTGCTGGTCATGTTTTGCCCTCGGGAGAGGTTTAGTCAACGGATCCGCCACATTCAGATCTGTGTGTACTTTGCAAATCTTTATATCCCCATCCTGGATATGTTCTCGAATAGCGTGAAAACGTAGCTTGATGTGCTTGACTTCTTGTGTGACCTTGGTTCTTGCGCATTGGCTATGGCGCCCATGTTATCACAAGAGATAGACATTGGGTCCAACAGACTAGGAACCACACCCACCGCAATGAACTCTTTCATCCATATCGCTTATTGTGAAGCCTCCGGCAGCCATGTATTCCGATTCGTTGAAGATCTCGCCACAACGCTTTGCTTTGCACTCCTCCATTAATCGTTGCACCATTCAAAATAAATACGTATCCAGATTGTGATTTAGAATCATCCGAATCGGTGTTCCAACTAGCATCGGTGTAACCGTTAGCAACGATGTGTTCATCACCTCCATAAGAAAGAACCATATCCTTAGTTCTTCTCAAGTACTTAAGGATGTTTTGATCATTGTCCAATGATCCACTCTGGATCACTTTGATATCTGCTAGTTAAACTAACAAGCATATGCAATGTCGGGTCTAGTACATAGCATGGCATACATTAGAGATCCTATGGTCGAGGCATAGGAGTCTTACTCATCCTTTCTCTATCTTCGCCGATGTCGGACTTTGAGTTTTACTCAAGGTCGATTGAGCAACATGGGCAAGAACCCTTTCTTGCTTTCTTCCATTCCAAACCTCTTTAGAACTTTGTCCAAATATGTACTGTGACAATGATATTTGGCGCTTCGATCTATCTCTGTAAA
The DNA here is from genome assembly GCA_030063025.1 of Avena longiglumis. Taxonomy (NCBI): domain Eukaryota; kingdom Viridiplantae; phylum Streptophyta; class Magnoliopsida; order Poales; family Poaceae; genus Avena; species Avena longiglumis. The sequence continues at coordinate 50,112,028 of CP125974.1, read as the reverse complement.
TCTTTATGCCTAATATGTAAGTCGCTTCGCCAAGATCCTTCATTGAAAAACTATTATTCAAATATTCCTTGACACTATTAAGAAGGTCTACATCATTCCCAATCAACAATATGTCATCCACATATAGTATTAAGAATGCTACTGAGCTCCCACTCACTTTCTTGTAAATACAAGCTTCTCCATAAGTTTGTATAAAACCAAAACTTTGATCACCTTATAAAACGTTGATTCCAACTTCGGATGCTTGCTTCAATCCATAGATGGACCGTTGAAGTTTGCATACCTTGTTAGCATCTTTAGGATCGACAAAACCTTTGGGTTGCATCATATACAACTCTTCATCAATATCTCCATTGAGGAATGTTGTTTTGACATCCATCCGCCATATCTCATAATCATAATATGCAGCGATTGCTAACATAATCCTCATAGACTTTAGCTTCGCTCTTGGTGAGAAAGTCTCATCGTAGTCAACTCCTTGAATTTGTCGAAACCCTTTGCGACAAGTCGAGCTTTATAGATAACATTACCATCAAGATCTGTTTTCTTCTTGAAAATCCATTTGTTCTCGATAGCCTTCCGCCATCCAAGAAGTCCACCAAAGTCCATACTTGGTTTTCGTACATGGATCCAATCTCGGATTTCATGGCTTCTTGCCATTTATTGGAATCTGGGCTCATCATCGCTTCCTCATATGTCTCGGGGTCATCGGTGTTGTCCACCAACATGACACTCATAACGGATCATACCAATGCAGGTGGTACGAGTTCTCGTTGACCTCCGAGGCTCAGAGCAACTTCAACCAAGTTTCATGATCATCATCATTAGCTTCCTCTCTAATTGGTGCGAGCACCACAAGAACTTCTTCCGTCTTGCGCTACTCGCAATTTCGAGAGAAGGTTCGACAACCTCGTCGAGTTCTACTTTCCTTCCAGTCATTTCTTTCGAGAGAAATTCTTCTAGAAAAGATCCATTCTTGGCAACAAAGATTTTGCCTTCGGATCTATGATAGAAGGTATACCCAATAGTTTCCTTCGGTATCCTATGAAGACGCATTTTCCACTTTGGGTTCAAGCTTGTCCATCAGAACTTCTTTACATAGGCTTTGCAACCCCAAACTTTAAGGAACGACAATTTAGGTTTCTTCCCAAACCATAATTCATACGGTGTCGTTTCAACAGATTTAGACGGTGCCCTATTTAAAGTGAATGCGGTGTTTCTAATGCATAACCCCAAAATGATAGCGGTAACTGTAAGTGACATCATAGAACGAACCATATCTAAGAGAGTTCGATTACGACGTTCGGACACACCATTACTGTGTGGTGTTCCCGGCGGTGTCAATTGTGAAAGTATTCCGCATTTCTTCAAATGCTCGCCAAACTCGTAACTTAGATATTCACCTCCACGATCAGAACGTAGAAATTTAATCTTCTTGTTACGTTGATTCTCTACCTCACTTTGAAACTCCTTAAACTTCTCGAAAGTCTCGGATTTATGTTTCATGAAATAGATATACCCATATCTACTCAAGTCATCCGTGAAGGTAAGAACATAACGATAACCATCACGATGCTACACTCATTGGGCCACACACATCGGTATGTATGATTTCCAATAAGTCCGTAGCTCGCTCCATCATACCGTAAAATGGAGTCTTAGTCATTTTACCCATCGACATGCTTCATCTTTCAAGTGATTCAAGAAGTCCATCGAATGGAGTTTCTTCATCGTTTCACCCAATGTGACCAAGACGATTGCCACATATAGGTCGAATTATCGCTGATTTCAAACGTTTAGCCTCAATGTTGTTGATATGTGTATTTCCACTATCGAGATTCAATAAGAATAGACCATCTATCAAAGGTGCATGTGCATAAAACATATTACTCATATAAATCGAACAACCATTATTCTCGGATTTAAACAAGTAACCGCCTCGCAATAAACAAGATCCCGATATAATGTTCATGCTCAACGCAGCACCAAATAACAATTATTTAAGTATAAAACTAATCCCGATGGTAGATGAAGGGGTAGCGTCGATCGCGAACACATCAACCTTTGATCCGCTTCCCACGCATCATCACCTCGTTCTTCGCTAGCTTCCGTTTATCCTGCAACACCGCTTTGAGTTACAAATATGAGCAACAACCAAGATCAAATAACCGTGCACTACTACAGTACTAGTGAGATACACATCAATAACATGTATATCGATATACCTTTCTTCTTGATGTTGCCGTTCTTCGATCCGCCAAGTACTTTGGGCAATTCCGCCCAAAGGACCTTCTCCCTTGCGAGAAAAGCACTCAAGATCGTGCTTAGGTCCAGCCTTGGTCTTCTTCACGGTGGTAACTTTCTTACCACCCTTCTTGAATTGTCCTTCGCTTAGACTTGCCCTTCTTAAATTTGGTGGTCTTATTGACCAACAAAACTTGGTGCTCTTTCTTTATCTCCACTGCAGACTTTAACATAGCAACAGTTCGCAACTTGTTCATGTTCTGCATGTTATAGTTCATCACAAAGTTCTTGTAACTTGGTGGTAGTGATTGGAGGACACGGTAAATCCCCAAAGCATTAGGAATCACTATACCCAAGCTTTGAAGTTTGTTTCGTGCCAGACATCTTAAGCACATGCTCACCGACGAGCTACCCTCTTCCATCTTGCGCTTAAAGAACTTTTCGGAAGCCTCATAACTTTCAATTGCCGCATGAGTCTCAAAAATCAATTTGAGATCCTCGACAATATCATATGGGTCTGAATTCTCAAACCTTTTACAAGCTCCGATTCCAAACCATACAAGATAGCACATCGAACTATGGAGTCTTGATTCTTCCGAGCGAGGCAAACATTCTTTACTTCATCGGAAGCATCACCGCAGTGGGTCACCTAGCGGTGCATCCAGCACATAGGTCAAATTACCAGCTGTGAGGACAATCCTCAAATTGCGGAACCAATCCGCGAAGTTGCTTCCATTGTTTTTCAACTTTTCTTTCTCTAGGAACGCATTAAAATTGATGGTAGGGGCTGCCATTGATCTACAACATATTTGCAATAGTTTAGACTAAGTTTATGACAAATTGAGTTCAACTTAATAGTAAAATTAATCTAGGTGAACTCCCACTCAAAACAACATCCCTCACATTGTTTTAGTGATCACACGAACCAAATCCACTACATCAACACCGATCATCACGAGTGTTGATATAGTTTCAATGGCGAACAATCGTCATGTTCATCATATCTACTATATGATTCATGCTTTACCTTTCGGTGATCCGTGTTCCGAGACCATGTCTGTACATGCTAGGCTCGTCAATATCAAACCTTAGTTTCCGCATGAGCAAATCTGGCTTGCTCACGTTGTATACACTTGCAGAATCTAACACACCCGATCATCACGTGGTGCTTCGAAACAACAAGCTTTAGCAACGGTGCTAACTAAGGGTGAACACTTTATGACTTGAAATTCATGTGCATGAGGGATCATCTTATAATGTTACCGCTGCCTACTAAGCAATACAAGATGCATAAAGGATTAACATCACATGCAATTCATAATATGTGATATGATATGGCCTTTCTTCTTTGTGCTTCCGATCTCCATCTTCAAGCACGAACATGATCTCCATCATCACCGCATTGCATCAAGGTCAATGACGCTTCTCCATGGTTGTCACCACACTTCAACTATTATAACTACTTTGAATAGACACGTGGGTCTTAACATAAATTAAAGACAACCATATGGCTCCTGCCGGTTGCCAACTTACAATAAGGAACATTGCATACATCAAATATAATCACAATCTTGGCCATATCACATCATTTGCAACCCACAAAACAAATTTAGACGCCTCTACTTTCTTTGCATGTTTTACGTGGTTTGGGGCTTTCAATAAGTGTCGTTCTAACTTACGAACAAGAACCACAACATTGATACTAGTATTGTTGACCACCGTTGTAAATTGGATCTTAACTATGCTAGGAGAAACAGGCACCAAAGCCACTTATGCAATACAAGTTGCATGTCAAGCGTGGAGCAAGTCTCATGAACGATGTCATGTAAGGTTAGCCCGGGCCGCTTCATCCCAACATACCGCAAGATGCAAAGTACACAAGAAGCAATCGACAATAAAAGCATCAACGCCCACAATGACCATTGTGTTCTACTCGTCAATGATCTACATATAGACACGGCTCTGATACCACTGTAGGGATTCGTAGCATGGAAAACAAAAATTTCTATCGCATACAAACAAACAAGCCAAGATCTATCTACTAGATTGTAGCAACGAGTCGATGGAATAACTTACCCTCGAAGATTCCAAAGTGTTTAACGAGAGCGATTCTCGTGGGTGATGTAGTCGTACTCTTCCCGATCTCAAGATCGCGTAGACGATCCTTCCCAAGTGCGTTAAAGTGCTCCCTGATCGGTCACACATTCGGTGACGAAGACCTTCCTCTCCTTGTTCCAAAGAAAATGGAGGTTGTAGCACTCTCCTCGCGATTCGGCAAGACAACGTGGTACCTAAGTAGAGGGAGATCTCGCAGGCTTCGCCTTGCCGAGCGAGTATGGTGGAGTATGAGAGCTCCTCGGTGATCTAGGTTTTAGACACACCAAGGAGGAGAGTCTAGAGCCGGCGGCTAGGGTTTGGGTCACCCCAAGTCGGCGGCTAGGGCAAAACCCTAGGCGGCGGCTATGGTGGTAGGCGCCAAGCTAGGGTTTGAGGAGAGGTACTTGTGTGTGCTAGGGAGCCCCGCCTCCTTATATAGGTGGAGGGCCCGGCCAGGGAGGAGGGAGTCCTCCCAACTCGGCTTGGGTGGTGCGCCGGCTTGGGGAGGAGGGACTCCCTCCCCAACTCGGTTTCAACCTCCTCTTTCCAAAACTTGCCGTTTGACATTCAAACTACCCGTTTGACTTTTCAATTTAGGATTTGAATAAACCCTTTATTTTGGACAGCGAAGACACTTAGTACATGATGCAATCATTCCAACTTGCAATGACACATTCATGTACCCTGTAACTACCTCGGTAAATTACGCTCCTAGTTACAAGCCTGGATGAGCGGAAATGGTTGAAATAGTACGGTGGGGCCCAAATGCCACTCACAGGTAGACCTTTCGGCCGTCCCAACCATTTCCAAACATCGGGACAAGAACGGCGGCGAATCGGCGCGAAGGGATCAACTACATACACAAATGAGTATGTATGCAAGCCACCATACAACAAAGACATCGAGTCATTCCATCTAAAAGAAATAGAAATATTGCAACGCCATACGGCAAGATCCAAATGTCCTAGATAGATATAATAGTTTAGGATATCTCCTCATACATCAAACATCGAGTATCGGTGAGCGGCAAACAAGATCCGAGTACGGATAAGAAGCAAATTGGCATAAGATGCCCCATAAATAAACACATCCCGCCCACGATCTCACGGATCCCGTTCCTAATCTCTACACGAATGATTGTTGCCCACATCGTCGTCTTCTCCACCCGATCCATCTTGTGAGTGTACTGTTCATCCGAATCAAATAATTTATCGTGTGAGACCCTAGGGTGCTCGAAGTCTTTATGCCTCTAAAGGGGACACAACCTGGGGTGGCGAATTACTGCAAAAGATAAACCCTAACAATTCTATAGATACTGCTAACCATCTCTAACCAAAGATAGCGGATGTCCGTGAATTAATAACAAAGTTATAACAATAATAATGATCCATCCTCCTCCTCGCACCAACGAGGAAGCGGATAACAACCCCCATCCGTTGGCGTTTTATTATCCATTCCATGAGTGTTGCACTACTTACTAGTCGATTTAGTCAAATTAAAGCGGTAGTTTAGTTATGCTTGTCTATGATCGAGAAATGCTCCAAGTCGTCCATAACCGCGACACTTTTGAAAGTTTTACCACAGGGTGCACAAATAGCAACACACACTGATCAACCTCGGAAAAACCAAATCAAAACCCAACGAGGCATTCACGACAAAGCAATCACCAGTTCAGAAATATTTGAGGCCACCCCATTAAGCTACCCATAGCGAAGTTAGGCGACTTGAGACGGACTCAAGGTTTGTGGGGACTACCAGAACGATCGGGAACCCAAAATGTGACTGCTTGTCACAATGAAAACGTCACGATCCTAAACAAAGATGGTGTTCCTCGCACAATCGTAAATAAAGCAAGAAAGCATGGCATAAGTGCAGGATAGTAAATAAAACCTCAAACTAGTTTGTGGCCCCAAGAAATAAGAATGAATCAAGCTCGCTCGGGGGTCCCATAATGCTCCATGTGGATAGCGCGAATATTCAAGGAACAGAATCAAGTACTCGGGGTCCCACGGACAAGTGAGCATGAAAACCAAATAGCAGATATTGCTCACCGTGCCACTTTCATTAGTTATCCCATTACTACTCAAAGTTAAGTTGTTTAGGTACCTCCTTATCCATCGACACTCACATACCCTACACATGTCGTTTCACGACTCGCATGGCTCAAACAACTCTTGTAGTAATGGCTCATGGGATGGAGGAACAAGCTTCGTGGAGTTTAAAAGTAAAGGCTATAAGATTTGGGATTCAGTTTAATGCGATCGCGACTCAATGATGCAAGAATAAGAAAGAGGCAATAGGTGCTATATGTATGCAAGCATGTGGTAGTGCTTGCGCAGCTCGATTGAAGCGAGAGAAGGATCCGGTAGTGCTCCTGGGTTTCTTGATACATCCCCTGCTCAGCGTCTATTCGACGAAGAACCAAACAAACAAGGGCCAACATAAATAAAGTGCACAAGCAAATGAATAAAATGCGACAAGCAACCAATCATGCCATGATGTATGATGCACAATTTGCATGGCAATAAAGTAGCATGGCATGGGTGAGGTGTGGAACACAAGAATAAATCATTTTATTGAGTTTTGGTCACATTTTAACCTCATATAAGTTGATGTATGCTTTATAATTACATTATGCATGCTGCAATTCAGAACAAGGAATGCATAAACAGAAAGGTCTCGTCGAGCTGATCATTCTAGACATATCATTTTTCAAATTTGGAGTTATAAAACAAAAGTTATTAATTAATTAAGGAAAAAGGGCATTTTATTGTAATTTTAATCAACTTGGAAATTAAAGGGTCCAAAATATATTTTGAAGGCCATATTTGAAATCCTCACATTTTTCTGATTTCAAAACATATATTACATGTTTAATTTGGATTTATATTTTAAAAGTTATTTAAAAACAGATTTAAATTTGAATTTAAAACAAATTTGAAAAGTTTAAATTAAAACAGAAAACCGAAAAACGTTTTACACCCAGGCAATCCTAGCCACAGACGCTGACGGTGGGTCATCACGACTGGCGAAACCGACGCCGGAGAGACCTTTCTCACCGCGAATGCGCTAGCCCACGGATGACAAAGTGGGGTAGGTGGTTTAAGGGTCCATTGGCAAGCCAGGGACGCGACACGTGGTGGATCCGGGGACCGGGTTGAGGCCGGAAAACCGGGACTTAACTGCAAAAGCAGCGGAGAGAAGGCGGTGGGGCTCGGTATACCGCGGGTTTAGGCGGGAAAAAAGGTAGGGGGCTTAGCGCAAAACGACATCGGTGCTGCCGCTCGTGGACGTAAGCCGGCGACGGCGGAAGACTGGTCGTCTTCCGGCGACGATGGCGACCAAACGGCGGCGGATCTCGCCAAGCCGCAAAAACGAAAAACAGGGGACTTCGGGCTACAACTTTCGTTCAGAGAGCTAGCACGGAGGTGAGCTACAGCGCGCGGAAAAACTAGGGGAAACCGAGGGCAGCAGGCTTGCTGCAGACGCGTCTGTCGGTGACTACGGCGCTGCAGCACGTGGGTGCTCGGCGCAGGCGGCGGTCTACGGCAATATAGGGTAGGGGCATGTCTAGGGGTAGAGATGCTCACCAGAGCTCGTCGGTGGTCGCTGGAGCTTGGGAAGGCGGTGGTCGTCGGCAGTGGCCTCGGGTCCATGGAGCTTCTAGCCCTCACGGGCATGGCTGGCAGGTGTCTGGGGGGTTCCAGTGTGGTTGGCGGTTACGGGGGTTTGGAAGAGGGAGGCGGGGCTCTGACGCCTAGATCCTCCTTGGCACAGTGCAACCGCCTCCTCTCAAGCTTGGCGAACTAGGGTTTGAGATGGACATGGAGCTGTCCATGGCCATGGTGGTTGAGGAGAGCAGATAGGGGAGGAAGGAGAGGATGAAGAGGATCCCAGATCGAGATCTGAGATATGGGGTGGTTGGGGTGATAAGGGAGTAAGGAGCACATGGGTTTGGTGTGGAGCAAAAGAGGGCTCGGGTGGGGCTTCCTTCTCCCTCCTTTCTTGTGCTTTAGATAAAGAGAGGGAAAGAGAGGGACCAGGGGAGGGCATAGAGGCTGCAGGGTGGGACGGCGTGAGAAAGAGAAGAGAGGGAGGAAGGGACTAGCTCGGTTTGGTTAGATGGTGGCCTCGGGTTAGGTTAGAGGGGGGTGGTATGGTAGATGGTGATAGTGGGTAGGTGATTAGGGTTAGGGTTTTGGATAGAGAGGAGGGTTTAGAGAGAGAGGGTGATTTAGGGTAGGGCTTAGCTATGATCACCAAAGATTATGCTTGGAAGGAGGTGGAAAAGAGAGGAAGGTGAGGAAGGTGAGGTCAAAAGCAAAAGACTAGGGCCAACATGAATAAACTCTCAAAGATCCATGTTTCGCTTGCAAAAAATACATGAAAACCTAAAGGAGGGAAAGATGGTGAGATTTGCATGGCCCATGCATAAACATTAATGCTAGGTTTTATCTTGTGAAAACAAAATAAATATCCATGGCATTTATACATATGCATTCCAAAAATATGGAATAAAGCCAAGCAAAAAGATTAAAAGGATGCCCCATGTGGAGTAGATGGAGATGTTCATATTTGAATAGAAATGGGACTTGCTAGTGTGTATGTGCCACTAGGTATTTAGTAAGCCCAAAAATATCCCAACATGATAATAACCCCAAAACAACCCATATGGAAGCTAGGTAAAAGGTTCCACTCACAAGGCATGCAAAGGTGGCCATGTGGCTCTCATAAACCAATAATGTGGAAACAATATGGTGCTAAGATGAGAGCATGTGGAAAAAAATAGAATTGGATCCATCCCAACCCACATGAGCTAGAGGTAAACCCAATAAAGTGCAAAGCTCATATTTAGTTGGATGGTGGAATTATAAGGTGGTGGCAGAGAAAGGGTAGTGGAGTGCAATAAAAGATATGCCCCCAACTCAACTTGGGCATTTAAACAATATATCAAGAACCAAATACAATATCAAGAGGCAAATACAATTAACAATGCATATGAGAGAAGAACCAAACCAAAAAGGGTTTTATATGATGCTCAAATGCAAGGTGGCATGATGACATGAGCATGATATAATTATGATGCAACAATTATATATAGGAAGTAACATTTATATAGACTAGGCTAGTAGCATTGCAATTGTTAGACAATTGGGATGCTACATACCCCTTCCCCTCCGGAGTGCCGGACATTCCGGAACCTTCTAGAACATTCCCGATGAAAACACCGGAATCATTCCCCAACTCCGAAACGAGACTTTCCTTATATGAATCTTATTCTCCGGACCATTCCGGATCTCCTCGTGATATCCCGGATCCCATTCGAGACTCCGAACAACATTCGGTCTCTTTCTCATTCATTCCATAACTACTCAACAACGTCGAATCCTTAAGTGTGTCTCCCTACGGTTCGTGAATTATGCGAACATGATCGAGACACTTCTCCAAACAATAACCAATAGAGGAATCTGGAAATTCATATGGCTCCCACATATTTCTACGATTACTTTGCGATCGAATGAACCACTTACATACGATACCAAATTCCCTTTGTCTCACGATAGTTTACTTATCCGAGGTTATGATCGCTTGTATCTACGCATACCTAGTTCAACCTCGTTCCGATAAGTACTCTTTTCTCGTTTCGTGATATGTGATCCCTTGTGAGCAGGTCACATGCTTGCAAGCTAATTGGATGACATTCCGCCGAGAGGGCCCAGAGTATATCTATCCGTCATATGGATGGACAAATCCCACTCTTGATCCATGTGTCTCAACCAATACTTTTCGAACACTCAATGCCACCTTTATAGCCACCCAGTTACGGTGTGGTGTTTTATGTCATCAAAGCATCCATCCGGTAAAGGTGATATGCATGATCTCATGGTCTAAGGAATTAGGTTACTATGTATCAGAAAGCATATAGCAATTGAACTATTGAAATGACTTGATCTTTATGCTACGCTTATCTATAGGAGTATGTCCACCATATCATTCTCCTAACGATATGATCTTGTTGTTGATAACATCTCAATGTTCACGATAGGGAAACCACAATCATTTATCAACCAACAAGCTAGTGATGTATAGAGGCTATACTAGGGACTTCAATTAAGTTTACAAATCACACAAGTATCAATGTTTCCTTGTTAATACTATTATAGCATGAATGTAAACATTTATCATAAACACAAAGATATAATAATAACTACATTTATTATTTCCTCTAGGGCATATCTCCAACACCCTCCAGATTTAGTCGAGCATGGCATGCATCCCTTTGTCGCACGGGAGAGCCTTCGAGGAGATGTGGTGCAGGTGGCAACATCGACCCTATCTTTCAGCCTTTTAAGCTTTTTCTGCATCTGTTTGTTGTGTGTCTGATACTGTGATGATTATCAGTAGAGTAAGGTTGTTAAAAGAAGCAATTGCAGAGATGACTGTCTAAATCTATAACCAATCAGTGAAGCAGTTGGTCTTAGATATGATGGTAGTCTTAGATGTTTTGTAACAATGACATCAAGCACAGATCTATGAGATACTAAAGTTGTAAAAAGAAATGGATTTTCAATACTATACCTACCCGGGGCTTATGTTGGTTTATTGGTTTCAAATTCTAGAGTATAATCTACAGAAAATGGTGCTCCTGCAATTACCTGATGCAATCATATGAACTAAATCATCTCCTGCAATTCCCCCTAAAAAGCAGGTCCTGCGATCAGAGCAACCACAACTCACCTATATTGATTAGCGGTTTCCTAGATACTCCACCGCACAAGCTGGAGACATTGATGTAGATCCCACCAATGGCACTCTATGAAGAGGGGACGACGCCTGTGATGAAGACCAGGCTGTTGGAGATATGCCCTAGAGGCAATAATAAATGTAGTTATTATTATATCTTTGTGTTTATGATAAATGTTTACATTCATGCTATAATAGTATTAACCAAAAAACATTAATACTTGTGTGATTTGTAAACTAAATTAGAGTCCCTAGTAAAGCCTCTTCATAATACTAGCTTGTTGGTTAATAAATGATTGTGGTTTCCCTATCATGAACATTGAGATGTTGTTAACAACAAGATCATATCATTAGGAGAATGGTATGATGGATATACTCCTATAGATAAGCGTAGCATTAAGATCAAGTCATTTTAATAGTTCAATTGGTATATGCTTTCTGATACATAGTAACCTAATTCCTTCAACCATGAGATCATGCATATCACCATCACCGGAAGGATGCTTTGATGACATCAAACACCACACCGTAACTGGGTGGTTATAAAGGTGGCATTGAGTGTTCGGAAAGTATGGGTTGAGACACATGGATCAAGAGTGGGATTTGTCCATCCATATGACGGATAGATATACTCTGGGCCCTCTCGGTGGAATGTCATCAAATTGTCTTGCAAGCATGTGACTGGCTCACAAGGGATCACATATCATGGGAACGAGAAAAGAGTACTTATCGGTAACGAGGTTGAACTAGGTATGCAGAGATACCAACAATCAAAACCTCGGATAAGTAAACTATCGCGAGACAAAGGGAAATTGGTATCGTATGTAAGTGGTTCATTCGATCGCAAAGTAATCGTAGAAATATGGGAGATATGAATTTCCGATTCTCTATTGGTTATTGTTCGAGAAGTGTCTCGATCATGTCCGTATAATTCACGTTCCGTAGGGAGACACACTTAAGGATGCAATGTTGTTTAGTAGTTATGGAATAATGAGTAAGAGACCGAATGTTGTTCGGAGTCTCGGATGAGATCCAGGATATCACGAGGAGATCCGAATGGTCCAGAATAAGATTCATATAAGGAAAGTCCTCAAGGTTGGAGAATGGTTCCTGTTTTCGTCGGAATGTTCTAGAAGGTTCCTAAGGTCCCAGACTCGAGGGAAGGGTACATGAATGTGTCATAACAATTTGGAATGGTTGCATCATGTACTAGGTTTCATCATTGAGCAAAATAAAGGGATAAATCAAATCCTAGTTTGAAAAGTCAAACGCCAATTTGAAAAGTCAAACGACAAGTTTGCTTGGTGGAGGGAGAGTAGGAAACCTACTTTGGGAGGAGTTCCTCCACCGCCTTGGAGGCCGAGTTGAGGACTCCTCCCTTGGCCGCGCCTCCACCTATTAAAGGAGGCGGTGCCCCTCTGACACACAACTCCACCACCCAAAACCCTAGCCCCAGCCGGCCTCCTGCCAGCTGCCGCCCTAGGGCAAACCCTAGCCGCCGACTTGGGGCTTTTCCCAAGCCCTAGCCGCCATCCTAGCCCTCTCTCCCTGGTGTGTCTAAACCCTAGATCACCGAGGACTCTCTCATAGTCCACCATACTCGCTCCGGCTTAAGGCGAAGCCCTGCGAGATCTCCCCTCTACTTAGGTGCATCTGCCGACGCGTCTTTGGGAATCGCAAGAAGAGTGCTACAACCTCCCATTTCTTTGGAACAAGGGAGAGGAAGGTCTTCATCGAAACGCGGCGATCGATCATGAAGCGGCTAACCTTGGGCAACTTATGGAAGGATCGTCTACACGATCTTGAGATCGGCAAGAGTACGACTACATCACCCACGAGAATCCGCTCTCGTTAAACACTTTGGAATCTTTTGAGGGTGAGTTATTCCATCGACTCGTTGCTACAATCTAGTAGATAGATACTGGCTTGTTTGTTTGTATGCGGTAGAATTTTTTTGTTTTCCATGCTACGCCCCTACACAGGCGGCGACCAAGGACTAAACCGTGCGTGGAGGCGGCAACGCACACGAAAGGCCCAGCTGTGATGGAGTGGGCGAGCAGGGGGAGCCGAGTCTCATGTTGACATTAGGAGTCGAGACTCGAGAGGCGGTCATGAGTGTGGTGGTTTCCCACACCGACGGCACCGAGGTCGGAAGTCGTTGGGGATTTTGCTGGCATAGAAGTCGAGACCGGATCCATGGCGGCGTGTGAAGGTGGGTGGATTAAGGTCCGCAAAGTCGAGCACAAAGGCGTGAGCTCGATCAGGGATGCTTGGCCTTGATCTCCTCGGTTAAGTAGCGAGCTTGTTCGGATTGTTTCCTAGGAGCACTGGAGTTCGAGGCCGAAGGCGATGGCGCAGGATTTGGGGATGGCGATGGTGTGGTCGCGTGGAATTTGGAGATGACTACGGAAAATTAAATAGTATGCGATAGCAATTAAAGGGCGTTTAGCGAGGTTGCCGAGTTTTCTCAGCACGGGACGAGCGAGGAAGGCGTCCTATGAAAAGGTTTGACGAAACGGGAGCGAAACGCTGTGTCGTAGTAGAAAACGGAACGCTTCATCTTTTTTAAGTAGTAGAGACTTCTAGGCCTCTCGGGTCCTTTATACCGTGCAGAAAAAATAAAACAAAACGAGCCCTTCCCTTCCCGTCCCGAGGGCAAATTGGACTTCTGTTTTCCTTTTCTGTTCCGCTTGACGGCCTGAGCATTCCCTCCGTCCATCGCCCCTCCATCCCCTTCCGCCCAAACGAACACAGAAAATTCGGCGAATCAAAGCTAGGGTTTACCCCTTTCGCCGCCGATGAAGGGCGGCCGCTTACACCGCCCGGAGCCCCCGGGCCCTCACACATCCGCTGCCCCGGCCGCGCCCGCGCCCGCTCCCACGCCCGCCGACGACTGGGTGGACGGCTCCTGGACGGTGGATTGCTCCTGCGGCGTCACGTTCGACGACGGCGAGGAGATGGTGAGCTGCGACGACTGCAACGTATGGGTGCACACGCGGTGCGCGCGCTACGTCCGCGGCGTGCACACCTCCTTCTCTTGCCACACCAAGTACAAGCGCGCCCCCTCCTCCGCCGACGAGACCGAGGTCGCCGAGCTCCTCGCCGAACTTCCCACCCACCGCCCGCCGCCGGTCTACCGCCGGTGGGCCGAGGTCCCGCTCCCCGCCCGTGTCCACGTCCACGGCCTCCCGGGCGGGACCGACGCGGCCCTGTTCCGCGGAGCCCCCTCATCGTCCGTTTTCTCCGCGGCCCTGTGGCGTTGCGCTGGCTACGTCCCCAAGAAATTCGGCTTCCGCTACTGCGAGTTCCCCTCCTGGGCCGAGGACAAGGACGGCGCCGACGCTCTTTCGCGCTGGCCAGAGAGAAGCGGAAGGAGACGCCGGCGGCAGCCAGATTTACCCTCCCTCTTGGAAATAAGGGCACCAATAACGCTCAAACCCTAAGCAAGAAGGCTGAAGGCAGTCAGCACGCCGGCGATGACGGTACAAAGGAAGTTCCTCCTCAGACTGAGGCTAAGACCAAAGGTGAGTAGTTAGTTTGGTCATGATTCTTATTTAATTGCTGCACAGCGAATAGTTAGATGCTCAGTGATGTCGCCTACGTTTCGATTATGGATTGTTTAGTTTGTTCATTTTAGGAGCATCCAAGATAGCTGCAGATGCTGATACAAGGGATAATGGGTTTGAGACGAAAGGGGATCTTAACATGCCCGATATCATGCATAAGGATGAGTTTGCCGACACCAGCATAGCCAAATCTGATCTTCATGTAGTTGAAGCTAATAAGAAGGCGAAGGAATCCTTGGGACCAAGTAGGGAGAAGAAGAGTTCTGATGGAACTCCAAGGATGCTGAAAAAGGATGAATCTAAGGAGACGATGAGGCCGGAGATCTCCTCTGGAGGTAGAGCTACATCAGCTGTGGCAGAACAAGAAGCGCACTCACGGTTTGTCAAGGCAGAGGTTAGTATCTCATATGTAAACTGCATAATACTGGATCTACTTCCTTCATTTACTGTTAGTAGATTGCAAAAGCGCTGCAGTGCTGTTTGCTACTTCAAGAGCACACATCCAGAGAGTTTTATGTGGTCATACAAGGCAGGTTGTGCTGCTAGCTCAAACTTAGCCTATTGTAAATTTAATTAAACTTTAGTTGTGCCGATCAACTTAACCAAATTCATTTCAGAATTAACCTACCTTAAATTAATTTTCTTTTTTGCATGCACAATGCATTCCCCTGCATGTAGCACCTTATTTCCTCCATCGACAATGTATCTTCATCCCAAACAACAGTGATGTTCTCCTAATATATTATTCTCCATGTCCTGGCTTCCCATAGTACTTCCATTGCCCCACTATAGGTTGCTATTCTATCAATTTTAATAAGCACGAAGCTAATTTTGCTTTATGGTCTTACATGACCTTAATTTCAACAATTGAATCTTCTTGTCTTTTGATATTCTACCAATCAAACTCTTCCAAAGTGATCATTATAATATATCTCTGCTGTGGCATGCGACGTCTGACATGACACTATATGCTTGGATGTGAACATAGAATTAAGTTAATGGCAAGCTTGCTGTGATGAACGGCCATCCTAGACTCCTAGTAATACCTTCTGGCATGCGATGCCATGTTGGAGTTGACAGCTAATGTCAGGCTTCCAAAAAATTGAAATGGAGTAGTGTAAATATATGAGACCTTCTTAAGAACAATGACAAGCCTGGTTTGTACAATCTCTGTCATAAGCCACATGAAGAAAAAGTAGCAGGTCAAAGCTTATGAGAATGTGTGATTCTATTGTGAATGTTATTCACATTGGGTTATTGTTGTGAAGAATGCTGGAAAGAATGATTTGAAGGGTCAGGGTAATGAATGCGAGAGATTAACTGGGTTGATATAACTTTATGCAAGGGCTCGAGGGCATTTTTATCAAATTGGCAGCTAGTTGTCAAGCAGGTGGGAGGCTGCTGAATGGTAGCCAGGTAAAAACACTTAATGAGATTAACTCTAGTTTTACCCAAAATTAGCCCACTATTTGCGGTGACCTAGAAAACACTTATAATGAGGTTAACTCTAGTTTTACTAGAAACCTAACAAAACTTCATTTGGAATAATAACAAAATCACGAAAACTACCGAATCGTGAAGTGCGTGTCTTCTCTAGCAGGATTTACGTGGTGGCGATGCACTGATGCTCTGCTGAAAAGGGCGTCCTGTCGTGAGGTGGTACCAGCATTAGGAGGCTGCTCTGCCATTAAGGCTGGGGCTTTGTGGCTTTGTGATAGTGTACAGTCTGTTTGGTCCTTTGGGACGGGGGGAGTATCTTGGGATGAAGAACTGCAGCGCTTGATTGCCAGTTTGTCACAGTCGTTTAATAGGGGAGCATACAAAATCCTATAGGATTGGAGTGGTCTTGTTTGTTGTTTGTGCTGTAAAAATTGGTCTGTGGTGTAGGGGGTCAAAGGCAGCGCCTAGACAGTGGTTCAGAGCAGAACGGGTGGAAGAAAACGGCATGATAGGTGCACTGTGGAGTCTAGGGCTCCAGGCTACCGCCTATTGATTCTTACTTGCCGTCGATTATGTGTTGCTGCTGGGAATGATATGCTTACCTCCGTTGCCTTCACATAGTTGCCGCTTGATCTTGATCGCCATCTCCTTTGCCATCACGATAGTTGTCATTGAGAACTTGGGAAAAAAATCATGAGTGTGGCAGCGTCCTTGGACAAAAGGGTCATTTATTTGTGGTTTGGTTGAACTAGACCATCGCCTCATGGCTAACATTCACTTTCGACGGTCTTTTTGTGCCCTGCAGAGGCATCCTCACCTCTTGAAATTTTCTACCAGCAGTCGCTGTAAGTGAATGCCTAATTATATTTTGATAGTGGACGCATTACCGCCATATGCAGATATTTAGCTTGTACAGTTGTTTATAGCCATATGTTCTTTATTACGTTTTCAGCCATATGTTCTTTATTACGATTTCAAGCGGCTACACATATTTACAGTATTGTGGCAAACTTACTTTTTTATTTAATGGAATTTTAGCATCTAATGTTAGATCGTTTCTATTTTATCAAGTAGGTTTAGTTCTTGAGTCTTGACATGAATACACTGGGAATATGCAGGTTAACATGTGTAAGAAACAAATTGAAGGAAGTCGAAATGTGGGCTTACAGTCCAGCATAATGGATGCAGGTAACTAAAGCTCCTGAGCTACTATCTTTGCACAATTAAGTTTTTTTTACTATAGTGTTAGTAATGCTTGTAACATTACACAGTTGCAGAAATGGATGGAGATACACAAATCCATGCTGGTTCCGTGAAAGTGCATGACGGGCTGTGTCTTCAGAAGCAATCAAATCAAGCTTCTTCAAATTTGCAGGTTGCTATTGGTGTACTAGCTTTGCCGATTCAGTCAAAACCAAAGCATATTAAGAGCAAGGTTAATTTTCAGGATCATGAGAGAACAAAGGCTACCCAGTTCATTAACGATGAGCATAGGAGCGATAGGCAAGGTCAAGGGGCCAGTGCAGGTTCTTTAATCGCTCAAAGAAATTCAGCCATGTCAAACTCTGATTCAGGCTCTGACCTTCCAAATTCCGAGACAAAAAAACAGATGCACACAGTACCTGAACAAAACTCAGTTTCAGGTGCTCAGAAAGTTTGCACAGCCTCTTCTGGGCCTACCTCTTCAGTATCAGCAGAGCCATCATCAGTAGGGAAGACTGGTCGTTTAATGAAAAAGGAAGAGACGAGGTTGATTGCTCCTGTTGATATCAAATATGAGTCTGTAAAGCATTCTGCAGAGAGTTCCAAGGAATTTAGTAGGTCCTCTGAGAAAGTTCAACCGAAAGGCTCTCTTTCTTCTGCACCAAAATCATCTCAAACAAGCAGATCATATGTTCCTTCATCCAAACATAGAGCACCCTTATCAAAGGAGCAGACACACAAGACATCTACGACAGGAGGCACCCCAGCAAGATCATTCCATGGAGAAGTGACACCATCTCATTCTCGTAATAAGGCAATGCCTTCTAACTTACCACAGAAAAAAGATAAGACCCACCACCGCTTTGTTCATGTTACACAAGATGGTTCTACTAATTCAACATCAACTGAGTTGCGAGCCTCTGATGTGACAGCTTCATTGAGTGATGAACAGGTGTGAACATAATGAAGTTTCCATTATCAATATTTCTGTTGATGAATAAGTTAAGGATTTCTCACGTCCTGCAATTTATTTTTTGTAGCTTGCATTGTTATTACATCAACAATTAAACAGCTCCCCCAGAGTACCAAGGGTTCCACGTTGCAATCAGACAGGTAGCATGCAGATGCTTCATCAAACTGGAGCTACTGTTTTCTCAAAGCGGCCTTCAGCACATGGGGGAAGGGATCAAACACCGGTGAGGTCACCTGTACTGAATGTTGTTAATATGTGTTTATTCATCTTTTTTCCATTTATGTAAAAAATATGATGTCTGTTGGTGTAGGTGTTAAAGAAGAGACACAAAGATGATGTGGCATTGAGAGATAATGATGACAGCAAGAGGTCAGGAAAGGTGTCTCTTGTTGAACGGAGGCATAAAGATAATAGCACTGAGCGTACTCCTTCTGTGAAGGACCCATGCAGATTAGCTGACAATATAGGAGTGAAAGAGCAAAATCATGGTATGTGTTCAGATAAAGCTACCACTGGGTTAGTAAAGGACAATCTGATTGATAGCGGTCTTCCACGCAGTTTACCTGGTATGTAGTTTGGTTCATTTTGTTTTTTGGCATGTAGACATCTGTATGCTGACATACATTCTATCAACAGGATTTATTGATGAAATCATCAGCAGGAACAGAAATATAACTTATGAAGAACTCTGTGATGCTATCGGTGAGGTATGTTAATTTAAAAAAGCAGTTCGTGCATACATATTCATTTTTAAATATCCACTTTACAACCTTACTGCTTGCAAAAGTTCACATTACAACCTTCAAGTCCTATGTCCTAAACTGTTTATTTTTATCCCTGGACAATGAAATCCATTTGCTTTACAACCTCGCCCCATCTCAGGTTGTTTTGTGCTGAATCAGATGCCATGTGACAGGCAACTTGGATAACTTGTCAATGTCAGCGTACAGCCATATCTGCAACTTGCATAAAAACTTATTCTTCTCTAAGCTATTGGTCTTGGTAGCAAGAACACGTTCTTTATGTAGTTGGTTGGCGTGGCAGCCTGCTGACACGGATAAGTTGTCCACGTTCTTTATGTAGTTGGTCTAAGTCATCATGAAACCACCTGAGGCAGGACCAGGGTTGTAAAGTGAACAGATTCCGTAGTTCAGGTTTAGAATTGAACGGATTTTAAAGGTGAATGTTGTGAAGTCGATTTATTTCTTCAGATTCTTACGACTCACACTGATTTTACTTTACTTCTCAGCATTGGAGGGATTTCGTTAAACCCAAAGGAGAAGATTATGTGTATTCCAGCTTTTTACATGCTGTCAACGAATGCCTCAGGACAAAGAGCGAGTGGGCTCACCTTGTTCACCAGGCTCCAAAGGTGAGATCTTCTTTTAAATTATCCGTACTTGTATTTGTTTTTCCTTGTACGAGTAATGCTTTGCTAGCATGACCTGATTTTATCATCCTTAACACACAAGTAACAACTTTTAACTTCTTTTCGTTGTGTGTATGTGTGCACTTGCATGGGTGTCTTCTCTCATGTGGGTTTCAGACTGTTGAGTCACTCAGCATATTTCTTTCTAATTCATGTTTTCAAACACCAGATGCAAGATAAACCATTTTTTTGCTTTCATTTTGCAATTCTAGAACTCCAATGATTGCTATGTATCTTGAAAATTACTGGTATGCTGCAGTACCTCTTATTACTATGTTGTATAGCACACTGTAATATTGTTGTTTCATATCCTCACAGTCCTCAAAATCCTACATTTTAATTTTAATATCACAATGTTACAAACAAAGGTTAAGGACCGCCACAAGCAATGGGTGGAAACTGACCAGAGAACAGCCGCTGTTCCATCGCTGTGGTAAGGCTCTGATCGCTGGAGTTGGTGAAGGCAGAGTAGGGATGAGAGAAGAGAGCTAAATGGGGTTAGGAGATAACTTCTTGTTTCTTTCTCACAAAGTGCTAGGTCTTTTATAACCGGCTTACATGGGGAGATGGCAACTCAACCTTAAGAGGGTAACTAATTAACAAGATTATTAGGAGAAATAGATATCTGCCTAATTTAGCGGGCTAACAAACTAGCGAGATAATCTAGGAGGGAGTGATCTCTATCTCCGACGCTGCAGCCTGCACACCTGGTCATGCGCCCTTGGTGTGACTGGTGCAGCTTGAGGATGGGTGTGATGCTATAGCCTATAGGCATGTGACACAGAACCAGGATAGGAGAAAACTCAATAATATGACATGAGTGCAGCGCTACACTTTGCATTTTTGGGTTATGTACCGAGTTTAAATCGCTCCTACGGTTTTTAGAGTCATTTTATTTTCCTTTTACATGGTGACTATGGTAACTTTGGTTAAAATAAGGATTACACCTTCCAAAACTAGTTATTAATAAAGTATTTAGCTCTTAGGATAAAATCATTGTATAAACTTGTCTATTTTTGAAATTTCAATTCTATGTTGCCCTATAAATTAGTTTCACAGGGGAAAAAAATAATACAATCTTCATGTTTGCTGCTAACTGGAAAATAAACCAAGGTGTTCTTTGTTTATTACTCCTTGGTACTTTAGCTGTCTGCTGTTGAAATACAAAATATAATATTTTGTTTCCAAACAAGACAATGCATAAATCGCATTTAGTCATGTAATACTATTTGATGTATAATAACAAAACAAGTATATTGTATGATGGCTGAAGAATTCATTCAACTTTGTTAAAAAAAGCATAGTTCAACTGATTTTAGTTTAGAGGTTTTGCATGGTCTGATGTATGAAGATTTGTGTTGGCTTGGTTTTTTGTTTCAGACGAATCCGAATAAGCGCCGAGGGTGGAGAGCGACTCTTTGTCGGCTGATGCAATGGAAACAGAGAAGATGAGAAACCAGGCTGAAAGATATCCAGCAGAAGAGGGTAGTTCTGAGTCACAAGGTATGCCAAGGGGCAAACGGAAGGGCTGGAAACACTCCCATCATGAAATGAAAGCTTCGAGTGACAAGAACGCGAGGAAGAGACCGAACATCAATTCATCCTCGGAGGACGCTGCTGCCTCCTTGTCAGATTCAAGTACTAACCCTATGGATGATGAGAGCCAAGAAGATGATTCTTCTGGTGGTGACAGGCAACCGAACTCTACAGATTCAGGCTCATAGGACGTTGCTTGACTCAGTGCCGTTTGAGAACACATCTAACTGATAGGAGGAACCACCTGATTTCTTCCTTTCTTCCCCTCTTTGTGTGATGGGCCATTTGTTGGGGCCGAGGTCCAGAAAAGCCGTGGCCTGGGAATGCACCTTTCCCTGAACAGGAGTATAAGTCCATATCTCATGCCCAGCAAACTGCGCATATATGTAACAATAGTGTAATCTAGAGTAGCCATTTCTTCCGCAGGTCATTTTGCCTAACTTAGTATGTTTGTGGATTTTGTAAATGTACATTTTGCATTTTTCGTTACATCAGGTCTCGGTGAAAGCATTTTGTTCGTGGCTAATTGTTCGTCAGGAGGGCATTACATCAAAAATGTTCTTTTTTCCCATATAAACACTGCTAGTCGAAAAGAACCAAGCAGCACAAATGCTCCCAGCGGAGCACCATCACAAGCTTCAGCGGCATGAAAAGCAAATGGGTCGTCATAAACTTCAGCACCATCACTCTCCTTGTCGATGGACTTTGGTAAACTGGTGGGAGCTGGTGGTGGATATGCTGCTGTATCATCGAGGTCAAATGAGGAATGAAACCTGTTCGCGGATGATTTGACATGCCACATATACAACATGATACTATCTTATAGATGACATCTATCCAAAGTGAACAACTTTTATAAAGCCGATTGTAGAACCAAAAGTTAAGAAACAACTTGATTTTCATAATGCACACGCGGTGCCTAGGAAAGATGTGAAGAGAGCATTTGGGATTTTGTAATCCCAATTTTTTTTTATTATGAGAGGACATACTAGGTTTTAGAATTAAGAGATTATTTGGTATGTCATGACCGCGTGTGTGATCATGATTAAAAACTAGCATTGAAAAAATTTGGACTATGGCTTCTACGAGTTGATGCGACTTCCTTCCTGTGCGTGTCCAAAGGAAGGATCATCTGGCTTTATAGCGCAATGGTAACCACCATGATAATATGATACTTGAGCTCTTCCACTCCAAAATCCTTTGTTTCAGTAGGCATTTATGTGATAATGAAGCAGAGATCAGGTAGGCAAACTTCGGTGAGTTAGGCAAGATAGACAACTAAAGCGCGGTTCACGTTTGACTATTGCTATGCCAATGACTCTAGCTTTCCCATAAGCTTCAATTGAGCGATGTAGCATTATAGATCATAGCCTTGGATATTCAGTTGAATCAGATTTTTCTGGCTAGGGAAACAAGATGATCTACTCGTGCGAGAAAACTAGAGACTTTATGCTCCTTGAGCCAGGAATACCCATATTCATTAGCAGCTAAAGACCAATTGTGTTTTGAGATTCCGTCGATCAAACTGAGTGAGTGGACATTGGAATCCGTAACGGAATTTCAGGTGTCAAATTGCGGATCTCATATAGTCAAAATAAGAAGGGACGTGCTATATCCGAAACGTACGAAATATAGTAAATATTTTAGCTCCTATGTTTTCCAGCGCTTTTATCCAATGCCCCACGAATGAAAGAAATAAATCAATGAAATAGTCGCAGGCTCCTTCCATAGCAGTAGACGGCTGTAGTTCCGAGATATCCTTCCCTTCCTTCTCAATTAATAGCTCGGATTAGTATCCTCGGGCAAGGGTGGTCCAATTAAAGTAAATTCCAAGACTCATGAGCCGCGTGCTTTGTTAACACCTATGATGCTGTTCGAGATGAGGAACGACATGTTGATCTTCAAAATGAGTGGTGGTCATGTTTTGGCAAACAAAGCCACTAGTTTCAAATCCATATGTCTCATGTTGTATTTGGTGAACGTTGTGTGTTTCTATGTTGATTTGTTTACAACTTGAACTATTTTGTGTAAGATTTGATGAACTATTTGGGTGTGATGTAATAACAATTAAGTACTATTTGCGTTTCACTTGCTTTAGATTTATTTGTGAGTAGTTTGATAATAGATTATTGCATATATGTTTGCAAATGTGAGAAGAAAGACATGTGTCATGATGTCCTATTTTACGGCATCTGAAATTTTGCTTGTGTCCTATACTTGGCTACTTCCATATGGATTACAGTTATATACCATGATCGTCTGCCTGCCCTATAATTCGTGTCCTAATAAGACTGTAAAATTGGTGTCCTATCCTTATTTCGTGTGTTGAGATGATCTAACTAACGTAGAAATGGGTATCGATTATCTTGCGCGGCACGACGACCATGATGGGTCAGTTCACTCTGCATGTTGACGTCTACTTGGTCGTGCTCCGCTCTCGCCGGCGGGCGCACGTGACACGTCTTCCCAAGCACGCACCCCACTCCACTCTCCCTCGCCCAACACCATTTGTCAAATCGCTCTGGCGTGCGTAATAACTCGATTAGTAAAATACACAGAGCAGAGCACGCGGAGTCGCGGACAGCAGCAGCAGGCACCTCGCACCGCAGGTCAGGTCCACAGCCCCGCAATTTTCCCTTCCCCAGGAAGCTACCCGAGCAGCCGCCTGGGCCTGGTAGGGGAGCCGCCGAGCCTACTCTACTCCCAGATGGCGACCGGCGCCGCGACGGCGCCGCTCAGCCTCACGGTGAGGCTCACCGTGGGGCCGCTCGCGCAAGACCAGGACATCGCGGGCGACGACCACCTCCGCGCCATTCTCCCCGAGAGGGCGCCCCAAGCCCTGCCGCCCGGCGCGCTCTCGGCCGTCGCCGGCTCCGCCAGGCGCCTGCTCGCCCTCGCGGGTGCGAGCCCGGGTGCCGACGTCGGCGTGCTGAGCCGGGCCATGGACGAGCTCGAGAGGCTGGCACTGGCAGCCGGCGGAACGGCGCTCGACCGTCTCGAGCAGGCCGCCAGCACCGCCGCCGACATGGACATCGACTCCGCCGCCGCCACCTCCAGCCATCCGGGCGGGGCGGCGCCGAGGCCCCGCAGGGATCCAGGCGCCAAGAGGAAGCTGGAGGCGCCCGGCACGTTCCAGAGGCCCGCGAAGCGCCGGATCCTGGCCTGGAGGGGCCGCGGCGCGCGCCAGTACCGGTCCTCGGTCGCGAGGGCCCAGGCGACGGCGAGGAGGAGGGCCAGCGGCCGGAGGGCGCGGGCGCAGCCTATGATGTCCAGGAGGAGGAAGGACGGCAGCTGGAGGAGCGTGCAGCGGCAGCTCGCACGCGCCACCCTCGGCGACGGCCTCCACTGGTGGAGCCCGGGCGGCGGCGGACCTGCCGAGCAGTAAGACTAAGACCCGCCGGTAAATCGGCTACGACCTCGTGCTAATTAGGGACGGGATTAGCTCGCGTTTCGTTTTGCTGATCTCTGTTAGTGGAGTGCCCATTGATCCGAAGGACGCGGGGCTGCTCGGATTGGTCCGTATTCTGTGACCTTATTCGGCATTCAGGCTGTCAGCTGGATACTAGGATATCAGCATCTAGTCTAGTCTACTATATAATTTGGATATAAGACTGACTGATCACAATGCAACTGGGTCAGCATTTCGTTCAGCTTTAGGCACCACATTACATCATCAGACTCAGCTGATTCTGCAATCTTCCTTCATGCCTTCCACTGGACACTCACCAGTCTCCAGTCTCCACTGCATCTGCATTTCACCAGGGGCCGTTTCAGGTTTATTTGGCTTCTTCAGTTGCAGTGCAGGAGCCTCATTTTACCTTCTTTCTTTGGCTTCTGATGAAGTGGATGAAATTTCCCTGATTCCAGTAATGAATGAACCAAACAACAGAATGGCCTCTATCGCCTCATCATTTGGAACAGTTTTCGCCTCTTCAGCAGAATCCCTCTCTGCATATTACTGTTCACAAGGGTGCCGTCTCAGCTTATTTTGGCTTCTTCAGGTTTTATTTTCTTTCCCTGATGATTCCCTTGACGGAATCAGCAATCCTTACAAAGTTGACACGAAAAGGCAAAATAAATGAACCAAACAGCAGAATCACCTCTAGCCTTCTGTAGACAAGTTTGGCACTGAGGAAGTCCCTGGCCATCTTGTTGCAAGGATCTTTCCACCCCCTTCTGAGGCCCGAGCTATCAAATACTATTCAGATGCGATGGCCCTGGAGTATCGCCTGTTTACTTTGAACACTTCGAAGGAGCGGACGAGATTTTTGCAGCAACACGATTCTTCTACCGCGCGGGTTTTCACAGGATCAATGGCGAATAGCTACAATTCTCCAGTTCATATAGCTACACGGCGAATAGCCGGAGAGCCTCAAGTTCCCCGGCGAACTCTATCAAATGCGTGTCCGCCGCCCATGACCACCTTCCATGGAGAATTCGACCATCTCGTTTGGAAGATTGCAGTTCGCCCTGCCCGGGTACAAAGGTGAACTTTGCACACTTATGTACTCCCTCCGTCTTAAAATAGATTTCTCAAATTTATCAAAATTTAAATAAATCTAGCACTATTTAATATATAGATTTATTCAAATTTGAAAATCTAAGACATCTATTTACGAACGGAGAGAGTGCATCATTGCCTATAAGTACATTTTTTTCAATAAAATTATAAACTTTGAAATACTTCTTCTAGCCCAAATTAGTTGATTTGGTTTTGTCTAGATTCGAATATATAATGCTAGATACATTCGAATTTAGACAAAACCAAGTCAACTGATTCTAATTTAGGTCGGACGGATGGAGTACTATTTTCTTAGAATAAAATAAAGGCTGCAAGTGGCCCGAGTTCCAAATGATTTTTTCGGGTAACATCATCCTTTCGCCCTGCCATATAGTATACTAGTACCGATTAGTGCTCTACGTATACGTCACACAGAGGATACGCGATCAGAATGCCTTCCGTCAAGCTTGTACTCCGTATATATCAAGGAACTATGCATGGCGACGGATTTCTCCTTGCCTATATTATCCTGGAAGCTGATTGTTTATATATTCAGCGCTACCTTTTTGGGTATTTGCCTGGACAAATCGGCATGGGTGGGCTTAGAAGTATAAAGATTTGGCGTTAATGCAGTTTCTGCCGGAGGTGAGAGTTGTCAAGATTTGCAGATTTTCTGATGGTGTTGTCCAAATTCAGTAAGAGTGTGTTGCAAGGTTCCATGAAAAACTAACCCGTAAGTATGGCAAACGATCTTCCGGAGTCTATGATAGTAGAACGGAGCATTGATTTTCTCTCATAACCAACACTGAACAAAATCTCAAACAACACGGCATAGATCGAAAACTACAAACATGACATGAACTCTTTCTTGTAGATACCAAAGCAACAAGTCACTTACTTCTTCCATACAACTCTCAAATCCTAGTAACCAGGCTACTACAATTGTAGCACTTGCATACACCATGCAGATGCATGCATCGTACAAGTTTATTGACAGATAACAACACACTACACAGTACTGCCACAAAACACCAAACACTGCATGATTAAAACAAGAGGATAGATGACCAAACCACCTGGACCAACAAACAATTCCAGGATTGACTTATTAAAAGGTCGTAGGCTATGAAGTAACAGTTCGACAACCGAGAGCGAAGAAGAGTATGTAATTGTCTCTAGCCATCAAGGCGCAGGGCTAGCAGAGGGTTGCCTGGACGGGAGAAAACAACCTGCATATATGCAATATACGCATCAGCCAGTCAGGCATATATATATATACAGAGATCGAGCATACATACGTGCGTACCTGGTAATTTCCATTGCTCGTGACTTGAAACCAGCAGCACAGAATAGGAGGTAGTACTCCCATATACGGATGAACTTCTCATCAAAGCCCAGCAGGGCCAAAACTTGGCTGCAATAAAAAAGGAAGAGATAATAAGAAATTAATACTAACCGAGCAATCAACCGTAACAATATACTATCACATACACGCTAGCCACTCCTGCTCAACTGTGACGACAGTATTCTTCTATGGTGAATGGCAAGTGATTGCTTACTCCTTGTTGGCCATGAAGTTGTCCCTCCAGCGCAACAGAGTTGTGTAGTAATGGCACCCAATGGTCTCGACATGCTCTATGCTAACAAAGACCAAGGGAGGGTTTAACAAATTAATCGAGATCCATCCATGACCATGAAGTATATAACCCGATCAAGCACCAATCCATTGAATGTATGTAAGACGTACCAGAACCTTGATGATGCGGTCATGGCGGAATTACACGGGCCAAAGAAGGAAGGCAGCCACCAGGGAATATGTATTCCTTTATGAAGTCTGGCCTACTTCTGTATTGCTCGTACCGTTCCTCTGAAACTGAGATGAACTAAAGGCACATGTATGTATTTGCACATAAAGGTTAGTTCATGATCGATCCAATATGTATATTTAGTTGTTGACAATGATATTTGTCCTGCAGTACTAACCTGGATAACCAATATGCCCTCTTCAGCCAAGTGGGACTCATAGCAGGCGAAAAATTCGTCCATGTATTCATGGCCAACATGTTCGATCATACCGCTGATATTGATAGAAGAGGAATGCGTAAGTATAACCACGTGCACGGGTATTAGTTGTCCAAGTCACAGGGCATTTCTTACAGTAATAATGCTTACCAGCTTATGATTGCGTCATACTTGCAAGGTGGTATATGACGGTAGTCACACAGCAGAAAAGTTATGTGTGCTCCTAAAAATTAATAGCATCAGCGTCAACACAATCTAGTTAATGGTAAAATTGGGCCATGCTTGCCCCTATGAAATGTCATGTTTACTCTCACATCTTTATATTAGAAGAAAGGGTGAAGGGATAGAAGATAAAAAAGGCTAACATACATACACCGCACTTTCTCAATGAACACATACGGATATGGTGAAATGTTAAATACTGTTAAGCTGGACAGGTATTGTGTAAAGGAGAGAGTTGTTAGAGTATATAGTCTCTCTTTATATTTGTCCATTGTCTAAGGGCCTTTTGGCATATTTGCCTTTTCCACACCTATACATGTATTGGCCTTTGGCCCCCTGTGAATATCAAGTTGCTCATTCCCCAATTCACAACATGGTATCAGAGCTTAGGCTATGGTTCCTTCACACGCGCAACTCGTGCCGCCGCCGCCGTTGCTAGTCTCCTAAGCCGACCGCTGGCTTCTCTGGCTTCTTCCTCCTGCCGGGGTTCCTTCTGCTCCTCCCCACCATCTTGTGCTGTGTTGTAGCCGTACCCTGCTTGTGTTGTTTCCTGCTTGTGCTGTTCCTCCCGGTTCGATTCAGGCCACAAGTGATTTGCTGCAGGGATTTCCGGCCATACCCATCCCCGTTCAGCTGCTGAATCCCTGTCCCTGTTCAGCTGCTGCCAAGTATTTGCTGCAGGGATTTGCCCCATCTCCCCCGTTGGCATCTAGCCACAAGGTCAGCTGCTGCCAACAGATTTGCCCCATCCAAGCTAGTGTGTTGACTTCTGATTCGTGGGATTTGCTCTATTCAAGCCCCGTTCAAGCCACTGCTAGTGTTTCGTGGTCAACTTGGTCTGGTCTGATTTGGTCGGCTTAAAAAAAAAGGGAGCAAGAGAAGTTGCTGCCATGTCGTCTTCATCTGCGGGATGACGTTTGATGGCACCAACTATCTTTGAGTTTGTGGCTTTATCGCGTTCACATGCGGCCTCCGTCAATGGGGCGTTCTCGTGGCGAGGTCATCATCCGCATACGCCATTGCTCATGTGGCTCCTATACCACCGGCGCCACCCGTTCTTGCGGTGATGCTTGATGTTGATAAGGCTGCAACCAAGAGGCTCGATGTCTTGCAATGGCTGCTTATGACCGTCAGGTATCTGACTACTCGGATGCTCTTGCCACTTACCGTGATGATCTGGCTACTTATGCTCAATGGTGTGATGAGGATGCTCGTCTTCTTGTTCTTCTTCGCGATGTTCTCCCCGGTTTTGCCGAGTTTATGATACTTGGCTCTGTTGAGATGTGGACCTCTCTTCGTCGATGATATCGCCTCTGGTGATTCTCTCTACTTGTCTGTGGTCCATCAGGAGCATGCTCTTCAGCAGGGTGACTCCAGTATTGATGAGTTTTACACGCAGTTCAGCATGCGCATCGGCTCGATTCTCTCCGCTCTTATGCGTAGGACTTGCTCGTGTTGTCAGATCACGCGGTCTGACTTGGAGTTTCAGCGCATCCATGAGTTCTTATCTCGACTTCGCCCAGAGTTTGAGCCCCGTCGGGCTAATCTGTTTGCTCGGGGCCGTGTTCCCCTTTCGGAGGTGCTTGCTGAGCTTCGTGCTGAGGAGACTCGCCTTCGTGGCGCTGGTTTGCTTGGAGTTCCCACTGTGCTCGCCACTCGAGTTCCTGCTCCGGCGGCTGCTATGCCGACTGCTGCGACACCACTGCTACCCACTCCTGGTGGTGGTAGTCGCCCTCCTTCTGTTGGTGGCGGTGGTCGCCCCTTTTCTGGTGGTGGGGGTCGCCCTCCTTCTGGTAGTTCGGGCCGCCCTCGCTCTCGTCAGTTCTGTGGTTACTGTCAGAGGTCTGGCCACCCCGAGTCTGATTGTTTCAAGAAACAGCGTGATATGGAGCGTGCCTCTTCGTCTAGCTCCCGTGGTCCTCCACCGACACCAGCCACCGTCTCTCTGACCCACCAAGATATTGTGCGAAAAGCGCACCTTGCTACTTGGCTCTTCCTCGTCGGCATTGCGAGCTCGTGTTGGTTCTCCTAGCGTTGAGCGGCCACCGTTGCCATCTACACGGTCAGGTACATCCCCATGGGTTTTGGATTCTGGAGCTTCTTTCCATATGTATTATGACTCTTCTGAATTGTCATCTCTTTGTCCCGTCGGTTCTGCTGTTCATGTTCTCACCGCTGATGGCACCTCTCTTCCTGTTGCTAGTCGAGGCACTCTTTCCACTCCTTGCTTTTCTGTCCCTGGTGTTTCTCATGTTCCGCGTCTTACCATGAATCTTTTTTCCGTTGCTCAACTTACCGATTCTGGTTGTCGTGTTATTCTTGACGCTGATTCTTGCTCTGTCCAAGATCGTCGCACGAAGATTCTGGTTGGGGCTGTCCCTCGGCGCCATGATTCTCAGGGTCTTTGGGAGCTCGACTGGCTTCGTGTTCCCTCTACTTCCACCAGTTCTCATGCTCTTGCTGCTTCCGCTTCCGCATCTTTTCAACAATGGCATCACCGTCTCGGTCATCTATGTGGTTCTCGTTTGTCATCTTTAGTTCACTGAGGTCTTATGGGGCATGTCTCAGGAGATGTCTCTTTACCATGTCAAGGTTGTAGACTTGGCAAGCAGACTCAGTTACCTTATCCTATTAGCGAGTCAGTGTCTTAGTGCCCCTTTGACTTAATTCATTCTGATGTATGGGGTCCCGCTCCCTTTGCTTCGAAGGGGGGTCATCGCTACTATGTTATTTTTATTGATGACTTTTCTCGTTATACTTGGATTTACTTTATGACTTCTCGCAACGAGGTTCTCTCTATATATAAACGTTTTGCTGCCATGGTTCACACCCGTTCTCACTCCCATTCGTGTTTTTCGTCGATTAATTTGGTGAGTACATTTCCCAAATGTTGCGTGGTTTTATTCTTTGACGGGCACTCTTGATCAATTCTCTTGCCCTAGTGCCCATGCCCAGAATGGCGCGCTGAACGCAAACATCGTCATCTTCTTGAGACAGCGCGTGCGCTGATGATCGCCGCCTCTCTTCATACATTTACGGGGCTGTCTCCACCTCTGCCTATCTCATCAACATTCAGCCATCGGCTGCCTTATAGGGTGGTATTCCTCGGGAGCATCTTTCTGACCGTTCTCCTTATTATTCTATGCTTCGGTTGTTTGGATGTGTTTGCTTTGTTCTTCTTGCTCCTCGCGAACGCACCAAACTCCTTTTCGATCCGTTGAGTGTGTTTTGCTCGGGTATAGTGATGAGCATAAGGGTTATCGGTGTTGGGATCCTCTTGCTCGTCGGATGCGCATTTCTCGGGATGTGACCTTCGATGAGTCTCGTCCTTTCTATCCATGGCCATCTTCCTCGAGTTTCTCTGTGGAGGACATCTCTTTTCTCGCCTTCCCTGGTACACCTCCTCCTGTGCCTCAAGTTCCTACTCCTCCGAGTCCCATTGCTTCTGATTCTACGCCTTCTTACCCCACAACTTCTTCTCCTCCTTTGTCAGCTTCTCCCTCATCTCCTGATTCTCCACCTTCCTCCCCGATATCCACCATGCCTTCACCTTCTCCAGTGTTTCCATCTTTTCCTTTCTACTATTCTCATCGTCCACGCGTTCTTGATGATTCTACTGTTGGGCCATCAACCTCTAATGTGTCGTCTGCCTCCTCTCAACCAACTTATGATCTTCGTTCTCGGCCTTTTCCCCCACCTGATCGCTATTCTCCTGGCCGTTTTGGCCTTTCTGCTGTCCTTGAGCCAACCTCTTATCGAGATGCTGTTGCCCAACCCGAGTGGCAACTTGCGATGGCCGAGGAGATTGCTGCACTTGAGCGCACTGGCACGTGGAATTTTGTTTCTCCCCCTCCCCATGTTCGTCCCATCACGTGCAAGTGGATCTATAAGGTTAAGACTCGCTCCGATGGTTCTCTTGAGCGCTATAAAGCGCGTCTTGTGGATCGTGGCTTTCAGCAGGAGCAGGGCCGCGACTATGTTGAGACTTTCTCCCCTATGGCTCACATGACCACAGTTCGCACTCTTCTCTCCGTGTCCTCTATTCGCCACTGGTCTTTGTCTCAGCTGGATGTGCAGAATGCTTTCCTTAATGGCGAGCTGCGTGAGGAGGTTTATATGCAGCCACCTCCTGGGTACTCTGTCCCTGACGGCATGGTTTGTCGTCTTCGGCGCTCTCTCTATGGCCTTAAGCAAGCCCCTCGCGCCTGGTTTGAGTGTTTCGCCTCCGTGGTCACTGCTGCGGGTTTCTCGCCCAGCGCCCATGCATGACCCTGCTTTGTTTGTCCACACTTCTCCTCGCGGTCGAACTCTTCTTCTTCTCTATGTTGATGACATGATCATTGCCGGCGACGACTCTGAGTACATTGCCTTTGTTAAGGCTCGTCTCCATGAGCAGTTCCTTATGTCTGATCTTGGCCCTCTTCGCTACTTTCTTGGGATCGAAGTTTCCTCTACCTCTGATGGTTTCTATATCTCCCATGAAAAGTATATTTAGGATCTGCTTGCTCGTGCTGCTCTTAGCGATGAGCGCACTGCTGAGACTCCTATGGAGATCAATGTTCACCTCCGTGCCTCTGATGGTGATCCCCTGACTGACCCGGCGCGCTATCGCCATCTGGTTGGGAGCCTTGTCTACCTTGCCGTCACCCGTCCAGATATCTCCTACCCTGTCCATATTCTGAGTCAGTTCGTCTCTGCTCCCACTTCGGTCCACTACAGTCACCTTCTTCGTGTTTTATGATATCTTCGTGGAACGTTCTCTCGCCGTCTTTTCTTCCCTCGCTCCAGCTCCCTTCAGCTCCAGGCCTATTCGGATGCTACGTGGGCAAGTGATCCATCGGACCGCCGCTCACTCTCTGCTTACTGTGTGTTTTTTGGTGGTTCTCTCATTGCTTGGAAGACGAAGAAACAGACAGCAGTTTCCCGCTCGAGTGTAGAGGCTGAGTTGCGAGCTATGGCTCTTTTGACCGCAGAGGTGACATGGTTACGTTGGTTATTGGAGAATTTTGGTGTTTCTGTCTCTACATCGACTCCTCTTCTATCAGACAGTACAAGTGCTATCAGCATTGCGCGTGACCCGGTGAATCATGAGCTCACCAAGCACATCGGTGTGGATGCCTCTTTTGTGCGTGCTGCTGTGCAGGATCAGGTTCTCGCTCTTGAGTATGTGCCTTCTAGGCTACAGTTGGCAGATTTCTTCACAAAGGCCCAGACTAGAGCACAACATGGTTTTCTCCTCTCCAAACTCAGTGTTGTTGACCCACCATGAGTTCGAGGGGTGTGTGTGTGTGTTAGAGTATATAGTCTCTATTTATATTTGCCCATTGTCTAAGGCCATTTTGGCATATTTGCCTTTTTCACACCTGTACATGTATTGGCCTTTGGCCCGCTGTGAATATCAATTTTCTCATTCCCCAATTCACAACGGGATAACATAGAACTAACCTCTAAGCCAGCTTCTGTTACTTTTTTCTCGGCGTATTTAAGCTGCTCCTCTGACAAAGTGATTCCAGTGTATTTGCAGCCAGTTTGCTTAACCACTTGTATAGCTAAACTGCCCCAGCCGCTACCGATATCAAGAACATGATGCCCCCTCTCGACTTTAGCCTTTGGTTAAATGTATATATTTTGCAAGAGTGAAGTACCATCAGATCATGCATGCCCACAACATTGTCTAACTAGTAATCAATCTAATGCCACAATTTCCAGAGATATGGCAGCATTACCTTGCTGATTAGAAGATTGAGTTTACGCTGCTGCACAGCTTCTAAGCTTTCGTTCTCCGTCTACCAATTTAATGTCCATGAATTAATAAAACTACTCTACGAAATTTACAAGACACGAAACAAAATCACAAGATTTACAAACCTTGAAAGTTGCACAAGAGGAAGTCATCGATTTATCCAGAAAGAGCGAGAAAAAAGCGTTACTCTGCACACATATATAAGACGACATAAATATTAGTACTATTTAATTTGCTATTGTAGATGTACTTAAAGCAATGAATGATAAAAATATTTTTGATAAGGCCTGGAATATAGAAATATCAATTCAATAAGATCTGCAACAAAGGTACTCCCCCCTTCCTAAAATAACTAACTTGAGTTTCTTTAGATTCACATGTATCTACATACTAAAATGCGTCTAGATACATGCGAATCTAGACAAATTCAAATAACTTATTTATGGACGGAGGGAGTATTACAAATTGACCTAATAAGAAGCTAGTTTTCTTAATCTGACGGAATGTAATAACAAAACAAGAGACATGAGTACTAACAAGATCATAGTGGTGTGAGATGTTTCGACGAGTTTGTGTCGTAGTGTTCTTCCTCGACATGTGTCGCATAAAGTATTTAGCATATTCCAACCTAGCTATGACATGCAAGGGTGTCCAACCCCTGCAAACCCAACAATTTTTATATACATGGTTAGTCACAAACACATCATAGATACTTAGGCACTATTTCATTTTCATCAAACAATTCATATGAATTTAGTGGACAATTGAAGGTTTCAGAACCTATTTCTGCGAATGCCACAATTCCTACGCGCATCTCTGTTAGCAATGAAAATCCGCAAAGAAATGGATCATGGTTTGATATGAAATGAAGAAGAACTAGCTCTACCAATAATCTCATGGACTATGGTATAGTTTTACCAGGATAAGATTCAGAAGGCCTTCATATAGGCTTCTGCCAAGCCAATGCCTCCTTCTATTGCAACCTGAAAGCCGTGAGAGAGCCAGAATAAACACATGTATTTCAAATGAGAAGGTTGGATAAAGCAATTGCGATGGTGTATAAGTAATTAAGAATCATGCACGGACACATCGTCAATCAAAGAAAATACAAAACGCATGTAGGCAGAAAAAGAGAAAATACAAAATGCATGTAGGCAAAAAATGAGAAGATTTTACCTTCACATAGAACAAGGGGCCATGAACACGGATGACAGATTTTACATGGCATTTGTCGCAAACTTTACCAAAACTGAACACACTACCTCCTTCTTCGACCAATCTGCATGAAAACGGTGAAAAGCAATCATAATTAGACATCGCGCTGTATCGACTCATATATACAAGGACTCACATCAAGTTACCAATGGATATGTATTGGTTTAAAAATCTTGCAACAAGAAGGCGCACCCCAGCCTCGGTCCATGATGGAACCATGTGCTTTTGGTTCAGTAGAAGCTCGCATTTCTTTGCAAGCAAACCTTGAGCTGCTGCTTTCCCAGACTGCATCGATTCAATATGTCCAATGGAAAAATACATCACATAACAATTCCATGGAATCGTTGTTCCGAAATATATGAGTGAGACTAAAAGCATATATGTCAGGATGGTGTAAACAGCCCCATAGATGAATAAAGAAGAAGCCTAGGAATCTAGTCTATGCTAGACATCTCTAAAAGGGAAAATAGACAAATACCTTCAACCCGTCTTCATGGAAGCCATGACCTGTGATCCAAGGCAGAAGAGACATTTGAGACCTAATCTTCTTTAGATCAGTTCACACCTAACTTTAATAATTAATGATGTTGTAAAGTATATCCTACATTTACATGCGAGTTGTAACAAACAAATTATCCACAAAACTGAAATTCATGAAACATGTTACCTTGATATGCCCCACAAAACCATATTCCTCTCTTTCCCTGGATCTGATCAAACTGAAGATAAGCCTTCGTCGCAGCCACAAACGGAACAGGAAGGCTTGTACACCACTTAAGCAGTACATGATCCGGAACACAAGGGGGATTGAGTGTCACCAGGAAAGGCCTGACAGATTCTATTTTCTACGAGTACAAAAAAGAACAAATATCAGTTAATAATTAAGTAATCCATTCATATACTCCCTCCGTTTCAAAATATAAGATGTTTTAGCTTTGTAAAACAAATGTATCTAGACTTTTTTTAGTATTTAGGTTCACAAAGGTTTGGAGTGAATCTACACACTAAAATAAGTTTAGATACATTTTCTTCACAAACCTAAAACATCTTATATTTTAAAACAGAAGACTACTACTGGAGGCTTAGGTGGAAGTTTCCATTTTTATGTTATTCTGTGAGCCTGCTCTGCAGTGTGTTCTAACGTGATGAAAATATGGTTTCATTGATACCCAGAATAACTTTATCCCTTGATTTCTTTCTTTTTTTACTTGGGAGGCATGCCTAGCCCCGAGGACATGTAACGACATTCAAAATGGTTTCATCGTCATAATGAAGTCAAGGCAGAGGCCGTTCATCAAGAAATATGTCATCGAAAAATTAATTCATTATACCATGCTTATGAGAGCACAACATTTTACCTGAGTAGTATAGTTTAGTCAGTATGTAGTAGAAAACCCCCTGTTAGTTGTCCCTAGGAAATTCCAGGCGCTCCATGCAAACGGGTTTTGGGGCATCAAATTTTGATCGTAGTGGAGGTATATGTCCCTGAAACATACATAAACGAGTCAGGCAATTAGTTGTTGAGATCAAACTTTACTGATGTTTTCATTTGGCAATAGTAGGAATGCAAGCTTCACCTGCGGGCATACTGACAGGCACCTAAAATCTTCAGTTCGTAATGTGTAGCTTCAGCTCCTAGTACTTTGAGAGCATTAGGTGCATGGACCCCAAAGATGACACTGTCATATGTTTCTTCTGAACCATCATACTGCAAGACTTTGTAGCCAGCTGCTGGCATTGTTAAGAAAGAGGTTTGTTTCAGTTAGTGGATCAATCAATAATATATATGACGACCCATTGTTCGTACACAAACAATAAAGCATGTACCTCCATCAGAACTTGAAACAGATTTTGGCCCGACAACTGGTTTTTATTCGACAGCCGGTGCTTTCCAGTTCTCCTTTCACCTGCAAAAGTGGAAAATATAGTTGCATTGTTTTGTCCCTGCATTATACTTGGGTTGCAGCCAAAGTCTAAAGGGCCTTTTGAGGCTAGCTGATAGATGGCAATACGCACCTTGTTTACATAGGACTGCCAACGAGGCTTGGCAGTTGGCAACTGGGGGTGATGAAATAGCTGAGAGTGCAGCGGCTTAGTCAGCAAATTTCAAATGCACAAAGACGAATTAAGCATGCAAATGCAACATATCGATTCGAAATAGCTAGGTAGGCACCTGAATAAGATCATGGTTACGGAAAAATGACAGCACGAAGAAAGCGGAGAGGCTGAAAACACCTTGTGATGAAAATGAACAACTGCCTGCGCAGACTGGAATCTGCACCAAATGTATCCATATTTTACTTATAACAATTTGAATGTTTCATCTAAATTTTCCATACTTTTTTTTGGAAATTATAATTCTGGCTTGTTTTCCATACTTTTTTGAAAATTTTCCATACTTATAACTTCTGGCTTGTTTGCAGCTCTGGTACCCGTTGTGTAGACAGCGGGACAAGACGCGGCCGGATGAGATTCTTCGACTTCTCCCAGAGGTGGCTCGGTGGCTCCCCTCTTAGTCCAGCTTAGCGGCGTTTTTTCTAGTTCGGCTCGCACGCCTTTTATCTTTGGGCCGGATTGTGCTGTGGCCCAGCAGGTTTCATGTTGTGTTTTGTATTCCTTGTAACTTGTGATGGAGGGTTGTTTTATATTTACTAGCAAAATGCCCGCGCGTTGCGGCGGAGAAAGAAGTTAGTTTTTGTTATGTCGGTGATAAGTTCTTTTTTAAATCGGTGGCACGTCACATCATAGACAATTTTTTTAACTTGCTTGACATCCGCTCCTCGATCAATTGATTGTTTCAATTCGTAAGTAGAATATTTTCTTTCTCCAAACTCTATCTTCTTCTTCCTTGATGTGTTTCCCTTTCATCTCGCGCGCCGCAGCCTACACACGGCCGGACGCTGGCCATCGTTCGATATTTACACCCAAACAATGGCTTGGGCTTAAGAACCATAACCTTCATGGGTCATGACGTGCTGGCCATGACATGCAATATACATTATATGAAACACGGAACGAACACCACGGCCACGGCCAGGTTACACACGGCAGAGGAGCTGTAAATCATTTTTTTTCTGACTAAGGGTGAATTGTTTTCATGACTTACCGGTGGCGTTGTCTGTAATACGTGATTTGGTGAAAGGACAAATTGGTCCAAAAAAGTGTTGGACCGAAAGAAACACTTCGTACTTTATTATTATAGCAAAAGTACCTGTGTATTGCACTTGAAAATAAATGATAACCTCATTAACTGACATAAGCTAAAAAATACTTACTACATCATCATGGCACCAGCTCGACCTTCCATCCTACCTAAAATAAATGATAACCTCATTAACTGACATAAGCTAAAAAATACTTACTACATCATCATGGCACCAGCTCGACCTTCCATCCTACCTGACCTGCTCGTTCCCTGCCTCACCGGCGCAACTCCACGTCTCTAGGTCACTTTCTTCTTGACCTCGAGGGCCCTACACCTCCGTGTCAATAGCCATCATACTCGTCCCCGACCCTTCGCGCCCGTCTTTGCAATCTGCCCTATTCGAACCTCCTTAATTAATACAAATTATTAGAAATTTATTTTTTGATCTAAAGAAAAGAATAGAATTGGATCTACAATATGTGCAAGTATATATACATGGAGAAGCAGTAGAAGGATTGTATCTCATTATTGAGCTCGTTCAAAAGCTTCAACACCCTGTAGTCAGGCAAGAAACCTCCAAGGCTTGTGTGCATGTATGCATGCTCGCCAAGAAAATTGGACCGGCGGAGTGGACGTACGGAGAAAAATACGGCGGTGCCTGCAACCTACATGAGAACATGTTCAAAGATTGGAAATATGGCGAGTTGGCGGCAGAATTTACGAGGGCATGCTTGAAGATGGGATACAATGGCGGTGACAGCGTACGTATACAAGCCGCAAGCATGAGGCAAGCTAGCCTTCGATCAATAGATACATCTTTTACATGGCAACATGGTTCATGGGGCAAGGAATCTTCAAGATGCGCCTGCATGTCTGTAGGCGAAAGAAATTGGACCGGCAGTTGGGACGTATGGAGGAAGATACGACGATGGTAGAACACACTGACATTTGATGATCATAGCGACGATGCACGATCGTCGGCCGCCGGCCATGCATGGAGGAAAAGGCAGTAGTCAAATCGGTGTAGGCATGGGTGTAGGGTTTGAGAGAAAGTATATCATATATCTTCGTATGAGGAAAAGGACAAAATATAAAATTTTGGAATTGAACCTGCCAATCCAAGTATGATCTTTTTTTACTGCTAGCCAACAGCAACCTACACTGCAGTTTCAATTTCCGACACTGTCCAATGGGTGAATGAAGCCGGTGATGTAATCAATCCGTGTTACTCTGATGGGAAAAAGAACAACGCATCAGATACCTTAGATCAGATCAATCTATGTTATTCTGATTGAAAAAAAGAACAACGCATCAGCTACCTTAGATCAGCACAACCGGTATAGGAGCTACTGAGCCTTGAGTAGACGGCAAGGTGCATCCTTGGCAAACTCTTCGCCCGGCCGGATCGTGCAAATTTTTTCGATGTTGTCGCCACGAAGGTGATGCATGCGGCAAGGACATGGGCAAGACAGAAATCAGTTGCATCCTTGGACGTGCTTCGGACACTTGAATAAATCTTTGTAGCTGGCAGATCGGGTAAGAGGCGGCGATTAGGGAACCTTAGCTGGTAGATCGGGTAGGAGGCAGCGATTAGAGAGGAGAGGAGTCCTTTTTAACTTAACAATGGCACCATGGGTAATTTAGGTTTTGGTGGGTAACAATGGCACCATGGGTAATTTAGGTTTTGGTGGGAGAGCAAACCTGTCCAAAAAAGTGTTTGACCGGGAGAAACACTTCGTGCTTTATTATTAGGTATAGAGGTATAGATAAAACAGGGCAAAAGCTTGTTTCGAGAAATTTATTTTAAATTTTGTAGTG
Source organism: Avena longiglumis (assembly GCA_030063025.1). NCBI lineage: Eukaryota > Viridiplantae > Streptophyta > Magnoliopsida > Poales > Poaceae > Avena > Avena longiglumis. The sequence continues at coordinate 50,072,130 of CP125974.1, read as the reverse complement.
TTTACGCTAAAAATCCGGGACTATGGTGAGACACCCTAGGTGGAGTGCGATCGAGAATGAGAAAGACATCCGACACCATATCTCCAGTTCGCCGTCGAGTCATACTCCAACTCGTGTCGAACAAAAGTCAAAAAAAAAACAAGGGAACTCATGTCGTCGTGAGATTGCGTGCCAGCGCAGGTGCACAAATACCCGAACCACGAGAGCAGAAACGCAACGGCAAACTCAAAAACACAACTTTGAGAGAGAGAGAGAGGGAGGGACCGCCGCCGCCGCCATGGCGCAACAGGTGGATATCGTCTGGGATAGCGAGTTCAACACCGTCGTGTCCTTCTTCCACCATGTCAAAGACAGGTTCGTCTATGATAAATTCCTCAGCATCTTCCGGAGATTCAAAACAGGCGAGACCCTCGATCCCCGCATGGTCACGGCCGGCCGACGCGTACAAGCTCCTCCACGGACACCCCGACCTCGTCCACCGCCTCGACGCCTTATGCGCCGCACCATGCCCGCCCGCGAAGACCCCGCGCCGACGCGGCCCAAAAGGGAGCGCCGCCGACCCCGACACCGGCAGAGCCTTGCGGTACTTCGACCGGGTGAAGGAAGTGGGCTGTACGACAAACTCCTCGCGCTCATCTTCTATGCGAGCTCCGAGGAGAACGTGAATAAGATCTACAGGCGGGCCCTAAAAATCTTGGGCTCGGCGGCGGCCGGCGCACATCGATCTCCTCAGCGAATTCACCGAGTACCTCCCGATCCCGACGAGGCGCGACCCTGAGTGCTTCTTGAGACTTCTCGCCAAGGAGGAGCCATCGTCGGAAGAGCACCATGCTCCGGCGCCCAAGCGCAAGGCCACCGCCGGCGCCGTCATCGTGGCCGACAACCCGAGCGCGGCCAAGAGACCCCGCGCCGACGATCTGAAGACGACGAACCGGCGCGCCCATTCCGCCGCCGCCCCGAAGAGCGTATCCGTGTTCAGGGAGGCGTGGGAGTTCGAGACCACGTACATACACGAAGCTGGTGGCCACGGCGAGGCGCACCAAGGAGCTGCTGGACGAATACGAGCCGCCGGAGGACCCGCCTTCGCTGCCGCGCGCATTCGAGGAGCTCTTCCCCAGCCGCGAGTGCCAGGAGGTGCTCCGGGAGATGTACTACCACGGTATGCTGGGACACATCCGGGAGGCGCTCGAGGACGGCGCGCGCACCCAGCTGGCCCTGAGGACGATCAAGCACAGGCTGGGCATGCTGGAGCAGGTGGCCGTGAAGATGGCCATGGAGCGGCGGGACCGCGGCCGCGTCGAGAGCAGGATGCAGAAGCTCGCCGTCGATCGAGTGCTGGTTCTTCGCGCGCGTGGTGACCCGTACGTGCAAAGGGTGAAGTACCAGAGTTGATCAGGCAACATTGGATCTGGCACCTTCCATCAACCGATCCGTGCTCTTATGATGTGTTGCAGTGTTAATGTAAATGTGGTTTTATCAGTTTTCAACTTCTTACACTAGTGTCTGTCAGGTGAAATCTGCTCCACGGGAACAGCGTCCAGTTGAAGAGCGGGTGATGAAATTAATATACTCTCTCCCTTCACAAATAAGTGTACTTTTTAGGATAAAGTTTAACCAATTTTATAAAAACTCGTAGCAGTAATTCCAACACTGAATTGGTACCATATTTTTTTGGAAATTGTTGTTTCTCTTCACATTTTTTTTAAACAAAAACATGAATAATCAAGAACTGACTACATAAATACTGATGTGAGATTTTGCCAAAACGAATGATACACTAAAATAGGCATAAGCAAGTGGATTAGAAGCAGTACAAGATAAGCCTCTTGGAATGATAGGGAATATCCACGACTGAATGAACTGCCTCAACGTCTCGTTACGGTCCAGATCAGGGTTATGCTCATGGTACTCCACGTACCTTCATTCCAAAGATTGAACAGGTGAATTTACTACAGGATGTGACGGCTAGGCCGACGGCAAAAAGCTCTCGGCGTAGCCCGTTTCGCCGTCGGCATACGCTACGCCGAGGGCTGCCGTCGGCGTAAGCCCTCGGCCGAGCAAAAACAGCCGTCGACGTATGCGATAGCCGTCGGCCGTGGTGGGCCCGTCAGCGAAAGGCGTCCTCGCCGTTACACAGCCGGCTAACGGCGCGGCACGTACGCCGACGGCCGTGCCCTCGGCGTAGGTGTGCCACGTGGCTGGCGCTGGGCCTCCCTAGGAGAGGGGATACGCCGACGGCCGCGCCCCTCGGCGTAGGGCCAGGCGTACGTCGAGGGCTTGCCGTCGGCGTAAACAAAACCAAGCAAAACAAAAACAAAGTAAAGAGAAAGGTTGAGAATGACTCCCCTTGTGAAGACGTCCTTAGCCTCCCCGGCAACGGCGCCAGAAAAAGACTTGATGAGTGCAGGAGCACTTCGTTGGGAGACCCCAAGAGGAAGGTACGATGAGCACAACAACAAGTTTTCCCTTAGTTAGAAACCAAGGTTATCGAACCAGTAGGAGGAAGGAAACGACTCAAAGGTGTTGCTAGCAACTTGGAGACCTGTACAATTCAAACTCAAGACTTTGTCCCAACGAACAGTGAGATTGTCAATCTCACCGGTTTGCTGTAACAAAGGATTAACTTTATGGTATGGAAGGTAACAATGGTTTTCAACAAGTAAACAGTAAAATAGTGGAAGATGTATCAATGGTAAAGATTGGACCGGGGTCCATAGTTCACTAGAGGTGTTCTCCTTAGATAAACAAACATGGCATGTTGGATAAATAAATTACAACAGGGCAATTGACAGGACTGAGCAAGGCATAACAATAAGATCATATGAGATTCGATTGGGCAATACAACAAGATACATAGACCGCAATCCAACTGCATCTATGACTAGAAGTTCACCTTTGGGTTATTATCCGAACCCCCTCCAGTATTAAATTGCAAGAAACAGACAACTGTTTTAAGCAAAGTGTGTAAGGTAAACAATTCACTTGTTTCATGAACAAGAGACCGTTGTTTTCTCCCTAGTGGCAACAGCACATCTACAACCTTAGAGATTTCTGTCACTTCCCTTAGATTAAATAGAGACATGAACCCACTATCGAGTATAAATACCCCCTCTTGGAGTCACTGGCAACTACTTGGCCAAGATAGCTACTAACAACGGATAGCATGCAAGATCTCAAACAACACAGACATGATAGAATCTATAAGACAAAACCATTAATTAAATCTGACATAGTATTCTCAATATCCATCGGATCCCTGCAAACATAACATGCATGATTACAAATAGATAAGTTCTTGATCATGAACGAAGCTCACAAGATCTAGACATGAAAGCACAAAGGAGGAGATACAACCATCTAGCTACTACATGGACCCGTAGTCTAAGGTGGAACTACTCACGCTTCATACCGGAGGCTGGCATGATGAAGAAGAAGGCCTCCAAGATGATCTCCCCTCCGGCAGGGTGCCGGAAGATCTTCAGATCCCCCGATCTAGGGACGATGGTGATGGCGACTACAGACGGTTTCGTGGAATATTGATCGGGTACTTAGGGTTTAGGCATCGGGGGCTTCTTATAGGCGAAGAGGCGAGGCAGGAGGGCGGCCAGGGGGCACCCTGCCCAAATGTGGCCTAGGGTGGGCCCGCGCCTGGGGGGTGCGGCTGCCCTGTGGCTCCCCTCCGTCTCTCCTCTGGACTCCGTGTTTTCCTCGGTGAAATATTGACTTTGGCTTTTGTCCCGTCCAATTCCGAGAATATTTCTGTACTAGATTTTCTGGAGCAAAAAACAACAGAAAACAGGCAACTAGCACTATGGCATCTTGTTAATAGGTTAGTACCAGAAAACATAAAACACCTCAAAGTGTGGACAAAGCAAAGTAGATACTAAACAAGCATGGAACATCAAAAATTATGGATACATTTCTGGCGTATCAAAAAGTAAGGTCACTTATTCAGATCTTATTTCTTGACCAATTTTGGGGCACTTTGTGAAAGGGCATGTATGCCCCCATGTGTGGTTTTGGTAATTAATGACAATCTCTATGGACTAATGTGTAAATTGAGTTTCATTTGAAGGTTTGTCCATTTGCATTGCTTGGGCCATGTGTTGGTATCAAGGTATGAAGAAAGGTCCAAGGGCTTTGTGCCATTGGAATCATGAAGAAAGAAGGAGCTTGAAGGTTGATCAAGACAAGTGCAAAGAGTTGCATCAAGATGGATCAACCTCAAGAAGGGATGAAGAAGGGCAAGCTTAAGATGCGCCATCTCTAGAAGATCTCATGCTTGAAGCTTGCCATCCTCATGATCATGGAGTGATGAAGACAAGTTCAAAGAAGAGGTTTCCCCATGGAGTATGGGGGAGTAATTTGCAAGTCTTCATCTTCATCAAGCAAGAGCAAACAAGAAAGGTGTTCCCTCTATAGAAGAACAAGACGGTCTATATCAAGTTCAAGTGGGATGCTCAAGGCAAAGGTATGTTCTTGATATGGCTTCTCTTTTGCCGGTCTCGTGTTGTTAGTTGGGAGACCGGGTTTAGGATAGATAGTCGTACTATCAAGAGGGGATCTCAAGCGAGTGTCTCGTTTGCATCGTTCGGAGAGAGATCAAACATTTGCATTCATAGCATCATCTTTCTTGGTTGTTATTTGGTTCTTGTCCATGAGAGGATCTAGAGCTTGTGGTCATCATCATAACAAGCTCTAGTTCATCGTCTAAGGATTTCCTTTGCATATCTTATTGCGGTTTTTGATCTTGCGAGTTTTCCGGCTCCACACCTTGGGGGATACTTCACATATATATTCATGGTATTTTCTCCCCACCTTGGGGGATTCTATTCGTTGTTATCTTTCCAACAAAATTGGTGTCATCTCATTTGGAGTTTGGATGCAAACGTTATTGCATTTCTGGTTTCTGGAATTTCCCTGACCGGAAGTTCCGGCTTCCCATCGGAAGTTCCGCTAGGGCATTTTGCCGCCGAAAGTTTCGGTGGAAGTTCCGGTTCTTCTTCCGCTCAAGTTCAGTATACTCTCTGTTTTGGTTTGTTATATTTGAAGGATTTTGGGTCGAAAGTTTCAGCGGTAATTACGCCCCCGCCGAAAGTTCCGCTTGGGCCTAGTTGCCGCCAGAAGTTCCGATGGAAAATCCAACTCTCGTTCTGCTCACGATCAGTAACCTTCTGTTTAGGAAGTGTCATATTTGACGAACTTCAGTCGGAATTTCCACCGGAAGTTCCGCTCCCACCAAAAGTTCCGGTGGACCGGCAGAATTTCCGACCAGGACTCGCGTTTTCAGTCTCTCGCATCGCAGTTTTTGACCGTTGGTTGTGTGCCACCGGAACTTCTGGCCTCCCACCAGAAGTTCTGGCCAGGATCACGAATGCCCATAACGGGCAGATCTGGGAGCCCTTTAAAAGGGGCTCCTCTTCCCCTTCGTGGGCACTAACTTTTCTTCTTAGTTCTTGGCTTTCTCTCTCTCCTCCATTGTTGACCTTGAAGAAGCTTTCCCTTCCTATGATTCTTGCTTCTTTTTGAGGGATTTAAGAGAGGAGATCTAGATCTGCAATCCCCCCAAGCTAAATCCCTTCTTTGTGAAGGAATCATTGGGATCTAGATCTTGGAGAGTTTTGTGTTCTCCTCTTTTGTTCTTCCTCCCTTATGCCCCCAATAGCTTTTGTATCTTTGTTGGAATTTGGGAGTGAAGGACTTGCCCTTGCATTTGTTGCATAGGTTTGAGTTCTCCTCGGAGATTCGGCAAGTACAAGCTTGTGGGCTTGTTACTCTTGTGTTCTTGGAACCCTAGACGGTTGTGTGGTTGGATTGTTGACCTTTTGTGATCTTGTTGACCTTTTGTGGTCTTGTAGCCTCTTGTGGCTTTTTTGGCCTTTTGTGGCATTGTAGCCTTTTGTGGTCTTGTTGTTGGGAGCCTCCAATTGAGTAGTGGAGTTAGCCCCAATCTTGTACGGGTTCGGTGACCGTCCTCAAGCGTCCCATAGTGGAGCGAGTGTCCGCCTTTTGTGGTGCGCATTCGGGAGAATAGGGTGAGCCTTTTGTGGCGTCGGTGAGTTGCGTGCTTCCGCATCCGGGGTGAGGCCTTGTGTGGCGTTGGGTGAGCATCGAGTCACCACACCTCGAGGTGAGCCATTTGTGGCATTCGGAGAGCATTGCGCCATCGCACCTCTCCAACGGAGACGTAGCTTCTTTAGAAGTGAACTTCGGAAAACAAATCTTCGTCTCCGCGTCTATCGGTTATCTCTCAACCGAGCCCTTTACTTATGCACTTTACATTGTGATAGCCATCGTGCTTAAAGTATTTATATCTTGCTATCACCTTGTTGCTTGTATTGCTTAGCATAGGTTGTTGGTGCACTAGGTAAACTTAGTGGCTAGGTTTTGTGCTTAATAAATTAAACGTTAGTTTTATTCCGCATTTACTTGAGCCTAAACCGTAATAATTTTAAAAGCCTATTCAACCCCATCTAGGCAATTTCCTTTGTACTTTTACTTTGGACTACTCTTAATAAATTTACAGTTGAGGCAAAATTTTCTCACCGGCCGGATGACTGTATTTTAAAAATGGGTGTATTCATGTAGCAGCAGTGTCCTCTCCTCAATCATAAAGACAGCCCTCTACGGACTTGATCATCGTGGCGCTTTGTCAACACTACGACACCACCCATCAACCTTCCGCATCTCAAGTACAATAGTTGCTAGCGTAATTGTTGCAGTGGTGTTATCCTAGTTGTGGGTCGAACTTATTTCAGGCTGCTTGTTGTGTGTGTGTGTGGGTGTGTGTGTGTGTGTGTGGGGGGGGGGGGGGGGGGTATGTGCGTGTGTTGATTGTGAACTTTGTATGAACCTAAGGGCTTTATTAACTTAAAGCTAGGTGCGTGCGTGCGTGTGCGTGTGCCTGTGTTGGTTGTGAACTTTGTATGAACCTAAGGGCTTTATTAACTTAAAGCTAGACATTTCATGCCTTTTATCTAAAATGAAGAAGATCAAATCAGCATTGTTCCACGGTACTGTATCCAAGAGAATCGAGACGCCTGTGAGTAAAGAAGCAAAGAAATACCATAACTCTTATTTAATGTCAGATCTCCGGAGAAAATAGATGTGCAAATTGTGCACTCTCATCTCTTTTTATACGATAGGTCTATAGGACATATCACCGGACTGATGGTCTTATCTTAGCAAAACCAGGCAGGAATTGGAAGAGACAGAAATGAAAAAAAGAAGTATGTCTTATCTTAGCTAAGAGAATATCTTTTAATAAGAAAGATAAGGCATTTTTCTCCATTGTACGAAATGCCCTGTCTTATTCACCTACATTCTAGCTTAACTTGTACATGCCATAATTTTAGGAGCATGCAACAACGTTTATTGTTGGAGACAACGAAGAGAACACCCATTGTACACTATGTTTTTTTTTATCTTACCTATACAACATGCGACAGATGTGATAAGACCCTCTTATCAATCATTATACATGCCCTAAGAGTCCACAGGTCCTTCCTTAGAAAAGAGAAAGTATCCCAAAGGGTATCCGGATCCTAACAACAATTATGAGGATTTGAGTAATATTTTAAATTAGTAGACAAAATGACTAAATATGGAACATTTAATTAATTTTAAGCAATAAAGTAGGATTCAATGGAATGTATATTTAGCCTATTTTGGTAAATGTTTTGATGGAGTGTTACTTACGCAAAAATATATGTTTTGATTGCTATCTTATGATTTGCCTATATGTAGGTCCCGGTGCCTCCACCTTAGTTCACATCTAGCTCTCACTAGCCTTCATACATCACATATCAGTCCATATACTTTGCACGACCAAAGAAACAAGCCATGGGCATGCAACATCTCCTCCTCATCGCCTTCATGGCCTCCATCCTCCACCCCAAGCAACGCGACGGTAGATGCCACGACTGCGACAGCATACGACATCCTAGAGCAAAACAATTTGCCACGGGGCCTCCTCCCGCTAGGCGTGAAGTCGTACGTGCTCAAGGAGGGTACCATTGAGGTGACCCTCGCAGGCGAGTGCAACTTCTTCGTCCCCCTCGGTGGCGACCAGTACAAGTTCCGTTATGGCAGCAAGGCTGGCGGGGTCATCAAATCGGGATCCCTAACCCAGGTGTACGGCGTGAGGTTTCAGGCGATATCTGAGTGGCTCGGGTTCAACACGGTCACCCGCGTCGGCGACCAGCTCACCATCCAGGCCCAGACCCTGGCCAAGTCGTTCCCGGTCAGCGCCTTCGCGCAGAGTCCCAGGTGCAGCTAAGGGTCGTCGTTAGCAGGTGCACTGCCTTTAGATTGAGGATGCATACGTGCTGCATAGAGTGAATAAATTGACTTTGTTCAAAGTCATGGGACAATATAGAGTGAATAAATTGGTTTACAGTTTGCGCGCCTTTATGTACTACTACTATATGATCCTCCCAAAAAATTATGACCATATTATAGGGGCGCCACAAAACCATGCTTAAAACACAATAAGATACCACGCAGCCTGACACAGGTAAGAAGAGGGCCTTTGAAAAACATGTCAAACCCGCCGCTGTGCGTTGTAACCAATTAATATTGCATCCCTATAGATGCAACACGGAATTGTAGAGAAAATAAAATAACAGCTAAGCTCAAGAACATATTCACATGAGATAGTTTTCGAGAGATATGACATTAACATCTATGAAAAAGTGAGAGCAAGAGAGCTTCTAGAGGGCCTTTGTATATATATGGCACTTAAACTAAACAGTTCATTCCAATATTCACCACATGATGCAGTCTTCTAATGGTATTACAGCGGGCCCTGTCTGAAAAACTGCGGCCCATACTTCATCCTCGCAATAAAATGCCCGGATGATCTTTGGAAACCCTGACAGATCAACCAGTTTAACGCACTTGGATATAACCGCCAATGCCGCCAGCACTTGCTTATTTACTAGTACAGATTTACTTCAAGGTAGCTTGCTTGCTTGCTTATTCACTTGTGATTACTTCAAGTTTGCATACAGGGCAAAATGTACCCCACTTTGTCAGCCAGGGATCAATACACGCCATGTGAAATTCTGTACACAAAAATTATCAAACATAACATAGTTAGGGTTTATCAGAAATGAGAAGGTTCAAGTACAATTGCTGACACATAAACAATTGCTGGCTCCAAAAACCTCTTATATAAGAAAAGGCAGCATATTTTACATGTATATATTGTCTATGTGAAACCTGTTGCAACAGAAATCCAATTTTGGCTCGATGCTCATTCTCAAGATAAAGCAACACTGGATACCGCATGAGCATTTAAAATCAGGCACACAAATAAAGGATACTAAACTAGATTTTGTAATACAACATGGCAAGACAGATATTGGAAATATGCTCTTCAAATCATTCATCATACATTGCCTTTCTTCAGTTCTGGCACATTTGGTTGTTCAAGACAGGGCTTTAACCAACAATAAATAAATTAGTACATAGCTCATGTGACAAAATTAGTGCCAGTGGATTCGTATTACATGTAATTACTTATTATTATAATTTTGGATTACATAAACCACATATTAATGAAGTAATTATTGGTGAAAGCCTTGCTATCAAAATATGCCTATGCATCCCGACAGAGGGAATAATGCATACTGATTGATTAAGTCTACATTTTCTCTAGCTAAATGACAGAAAGCTTCACCTTCAAACCCAACCTGTGACAATTGATCTAGAAAAATACTCATTTTAAATTTAGGTGGGAACTTAGATCAGGCCCTGCCTAACAATGGCACTAAAAAATAATGACATACAGGAAGCAAAGACCCGCTCGCTGACGAGCCATTATCCTTCTCTGTTGTGCCAGGTATGGCTGGGATATGAGTTCCCTCCCAGATTAAAAAACGTGGGGTGTTTTGAAACAAAGGTCCAAGAAAAGTTTAGTTTCTGAAACTTGACCCTAAAAGTGTACAGTACTATCTTCACACTTAGCCAAAAAAGAGTGTAGCCTCAGAAATTTACTCTTAAATAATTAAACTTGCTTCAGACAGTCACACTGGTAGATGTGTATTTCTAAAGAAAGAAGCAGTGACCAGACAAAAGGAGTGACCATATAAACAAATAGTCAAGTACTGAGATATCTCATGCTCTTACCATGTTTGCATGGGAGAAGTCTAAGCATGTCACCATTATCATAGTCTTCTAGACAAATGGCACAAGCTTCATCGAAATTATTGCCACTTGAACATTGAGCTTTATATACAGAGCGAGGAAGCTTTTCCACTACATGTTTCTTGATGTAAGGTGGACGATTATCAACTCCATGGCGTAGAAGTCGGCAGTTCCGAGCGAAAAGAAACGAAGCCAGAACTGATATGATCACAACCAGTGATACAAATGACATTACCAACACCGTCCCTGCAGTCTCATCCATCGATGAGTTTATGCAACACTCACCATCTTCACCTTTAGCAAACTTCTTTAAAGTTTCCCCAGCTATTTTGGATACGAATACCGCAGGTATGTGTATATCCTCAGAATCACCAACCACTAAATTAAGAGAAAGGAAGAACTAAATATCCTGCACAGTATCTCCAAAAAGAACTAAATAAATGAAAGTAGAGAAGTGTCTTTCTAAACAACATAAGCACAAAATCATTCCATCGTCTCCTAACAATGGTAGCCAGAGTTAACCTGATGCTGGGTTAATGACATTCTCATTAACATCAAGAATCCTTTCTGTTTACTTTCAAGGCACGCACTGAGGGCTTGTTCGGTTTCATTAGAATTCAGCGGGATTGGCAGGGATTGAGGGGGATTAAATCCCATCTAAGCCAAAATCCCCTCTAATCCCTTCCAAACCACCCCAATCCACTAGGGGAGTGGATGAACCGAACAAAGCCTGATTGGTTGTATATTAGAATGGCAAGCTATTGTTTGTTTAGCTATGCCTTTCTAATGATAACAAACTAGAATAAATTTCCTTTACTTATAACTAGCTAAAATCCATAAAAATTAATTTTATCCAGATTTTGTTTTGTTTTATCCCCATAAACTACTACTCCCTCCAATCCATATTAATGGCCTCAACTTTGTCTAGATCCGTATGTTTCTAGTCTAAATTCTTAACTAGATACATACGAATATAGAAAAAGTTGAGGTCACTAATATGGACCGGAGGGAGTAACAGAAAGGAGCAGGCCAGCATTAGTGATATGTCGATCGCACATCACAACATGTAACAGGATAGCACGTTGGAAGAAGTGCCACCGACTTAAAATCAGTGTTCTTCAAGATAGCAAACTAGCTAGCAAACTTCTTTACATCGTTCTCTGTATTTAATACATCTAGCTATGTCTGTGGAAGGTACCAAGTTAGAAGAAGTGCCACTGACTTCAGTCAACATCATAGAACAACTAAACAAAGCATGGAACAGATAGGAACTGAGTAGCCATATGGCAGCATATCAGATTTCTAGTAAAACACTAATAACAGGAAGGACTGTATGCTAGTGTTCATCTTCGAATCCCCACCACGACAGTTTTAGTTGCTACATTCCCTCATTGAATCATCCATGTTTCTTCCACTTTCACCACATGGATACCAAAACACAAAGACAATTTATCACCGAGTTTAATGGTGTGCCCTTAATCATTGTCTGGAAGAAACTAGAACCCAAATTCGTTCAGCGGTTGAGCAAGTATGCATCTAGTTTCTCTCAAGCTAGCTTCTGATCAAGAAAGATACCAGCATGTTTCTTCCACTTTCACCACATGAATACCAAAACACAAAGACAATTTATCGAGTTTAATGGTGTGCCCTTAATCATTCTCCCGGAGAAAGTACAACCCAATTCATTCAGCAGTTGAGCAAGTATGCATCTAGTTTCTCTCAAGCTAGCTCCAGATCTAGAAAGATACCAGCTACCTAGTGTTGAAGTAAACCGATACGGGCAGCACACATTAGAGCAACACAGTAGCAGGGAGAGGGGGAGGCCGGAGACGGTAGCACTCACTGGAGTAGAGGCTGGACTTCTCCTCGTCGTCGTACACGACGGCGGCGTCGAACCCCGCCTCCTGCGCCGCCAGCACCTTGTCCTCGAAGCTGCAGTTCCCCCGCGCGATCAGCACGAACGCCATCCCGGGGCCCTTGCCGGCGCTGCTCTTGATGGGCGCGCACGCGTTGGCGGGGTCCGCGGCGCGCAGCGACCCGCATATCCCGTCGCCGGTCACCTGGGGCCCTGCGCGCGTCGGTCGTCGACGAGGGAGCTTGGAGAGTTAGAGAGAGGGATTTTCGAGTGAGAGAGGGGGAGGGGGCAGCTCGATTGCTCACCGAAGCGCGCGGGGGCGTCGAGGAAGGAGGTGGCGCCGAGGCGGATGAGGGCCGCGGAGGGGCGGAAGGCGGCGGCCGCGAGGAGCAGGAGCAGGAGCAGGAAGCGGCGGGGGCTCATCGTCGGGACATCAGAAGCGCCGATTTTCTTTCTCCTTTATTTTCGCGCACGCTTCTTCTCTCTCTCTCTCTTTCCCCATCACCATCAGCGCTACTGCTGCTACTGGAGCAGGAAGAGCCAACAATTTTTTTTTGCCTTTTTGTGCCGTGGACAGATGACGCAGCAATCTTCCCATTTGGAGTATAAGCAATTTCAGAAAACAGCACATTTTGAAGTTACAAGTTACAACAACATCGATAACAATGGCTCACCTACCTCTCTTGATAATCATGGGCTCATGGCTCACCCTCACAAGTGGAAGTAAGGTTTGTATGTGTATTAATGGAACTAACTTAGGCACCGACGAGGAAAATATGGGAAGAACAAGTTTGTCTTTAGTGACTTGGGGAAACACAACCCGCAAAAAAAAAAGTGATTTGGAGAAACACACGCACAGCCGTCCCCCTCTCCTCTACCCCTTCCTTTGGTCGAGAGTCTCTTGTGCGAAGCCAGGCCTTTCCCGAGCCCTCTCTGGCAGCTTTGCCGCTTGGAGATGGGGCATTGGGAGGCGCCGGAGTAGACAGTAGTGGTAGGATTAGGGTTTTTGATTGTTTGCCGGTAGTTTGGAGTAGGGTTCTGGATCTTGTTGGCTAGATCTGGAGCATCCTGTGTTGGTTGTGTTTCCCCGGCAGATAGAAAAAGCAACAGGCTTTCCCACCCTAGGAATCTCCGCAAATAAGGTCAATGTGTGATGCCTTTCGATCTGCTGTGCTGCCGCACTTCGTATTCTTCGTTTGACCAGCCGTGGAGGCAAGGGGAGGACAGAGATAGGTGACATCCCTGTCGGATTTGGAGGGTGGAGGGGGCTCTCTTTCGTCATGGCACATCGACGCGGTGCTAATAGCTTCGCCATGCTCTCGAGGTGGGAGTCGTTGAAGCTTTCCCTTGTAGCGAGCCCCCTTCTAGTCAATAAGCGCTGCCACTTCTTGTGTGGTGGCCCAGTTCATCTGCTTTTTCTCTCGGCCGGCCTTGGTGGCGAGGGAGAGGAAGGCGTTGTTCATGCTCATGTGGCCGCCTGGAGGTGGTGCTCGGGGTTTGTGGAGCTTGCAACCTCGGCAGCAGCAATCCCCAAGCGATGACAGTCCCTGCCGCCGCTCTCTCTAGCCAAGTGGCTAGCACTGCTGCGCTTGGCCCAAGTGGTGGCTCAAGCTTCTTCGTCCTCCTTGACTAGAGGATCTACATCAACATCTGCATGGCGGCATGCGCCACTAGCTCCCCAAGTGGTTGCGGCCCTGGTGGAGGCAGTGGCGGTTGCGTCTAGAGGTCAACTACCATCGGCAAGACATCTAGACTTGGTCGCATTTTCACGCATTTTTGTGGGGTGCTTATTGTAAATGCTAATGACTCAGTTGCAAATTTTCTTTCTTTGGGGTCCTTGTAATTGTTATCCCACCGCTAATTTAATGCAATCTCTAGGTCCTTCGGAACCTTTTCTGTTTATTTTTTTTGTCTTTAATGATCTTCTATATTTTAAAAGTCTAAGTTGGGTGTCAAGCATCCAATTATAGTTCATATTCCATGATCCCTTGGTAGGGGAAAGACAAGGTAGACCCTACGACCTAAACTTTCACCTATTTTCACCTATCCAAATATAGTAAAGTTATGGTGTTGTGCATCTGAAGATGCAGAGGAAGAGAGACATGTATTTTTCTATTCGAAAAAGCCCTATCCAACTTACACTAGCCATACACTTATTATAACACAAAAAAGAGAACTTAAAACACTATTGAGAGCTTGCCTCATCCATGAAAAAAATGTGTTAGTGCTTCATATTCAATAATTAAGATCATAATTAGTATATGAACCACTAACAATTGCTTTGTTTAGAATCAGGAAGAAGACTCCTTTGGTGTCGGCGCAAGGCAAAAATATGCGCTTGGCTGGATATCGGGCCAAAAATCCCGACGTCCCGTGTTGAACATGACCTATTAACGTGCAGATCAATGGCGAGTGAGACCAATGAATAGCTCATCTTTTGTCCGAATTAGCAAATCAAACTGTCCATTTTTCTTTTGCTTTGAAGTTTCAGGATTCCAAAAGTGAGTTTGAGTTGCTTTAGAAATGTCATATTGATATAACTTTAGATCTATATAAAACAAACTACTACGTGATTGATAATAAAAATAAATGTATCAAATCTAACTAGGGGAGCTAAAACGGAAGCTATTGTATATATCAAAATTTGTCAACATTTCGCCAAAAATTCCTCTGTTTGCACAAAACGAAACCCCAGCAGACAACGTTAAACCCTATCCGTTGGATGTACTATCACGGCAGTAGCTGTAACCGTACCCCATGGCGCACGCCGCCGCAGCCGCCGTGCCGCTGCGCCGCCCGCTCCTCCTCTTCCTGAGACCGGTCCGCCTCCTCTCCTCTCTCGCGCCTCCCTCGTCCCGCCGCGCTCACACGCGGGGCACCCTCCGCCCCGTCGCCCCCTTGCCCTCCGACGGTGAGGACTCAGGCGATGCGGACGCCGCGTCCTCCGGGAGGAGCCGCAACGAGAAGAAGCGGGAGGCCCGACGCGCCGTGCAGTGGGGCATGGAGCTCGCCAAGTTCTCCACTCCCCAGATCAAGCGCATCCTCAGGTGCCCACATCACGCGGCCTTGACGTCCTGAATTTTGAGGCGAGGCAGCTAGTGACTGAATTTATTATGGTTTTTCAGGGCCGCGAGGCTGGAGAGCGAGGTGCTGGAAGCTCTCATGCTCGTGAAGGTACGTCCGTTGTTCTGGTATGGACTAGCTTTGCGATGAATCACGAAATCATGACGTTTGTGCGTGATTCCTGGTTTCTGCAGAAATTCGGGCCTGATGTGCGGGAGGGAAGAAGGAGGCAGTACAATTACATCGGTATGCATATTCATCATTACAATCCATGCATTTCTTGGTCTTTAGAGATTTGGGTCCCAGTACTACCTGAATTTCTGAATAATGTCCTGTGGTATGTGGTTGTTTCCAAATTCATGTCGGCCCTCGGGGAGCAGTGGAGCAGGCTATCTTAGATGTTGGAATGAGTTCCCCCACTAGACCATTTCTGGGCCCATCACTTGCTAGGGGTTGCTTCCGGGAGTGCAAATGCCGGCGTTAACTTCTGTGAGATGTTTTGGGCCAATGTTCTCGAGGATTGTTAACTCAGTCATGAATCATGATCCTGTTACTGTTAGACAAGCGCAGAAACATGCAGGAACAATTGCCTATAGTTTGAGCTTGAGATTAATGCATCATATTGTGGCTTAATGTGTATGCATATTTTCAAGATTTCTGAATTGGCATTTAGATGCGCGGTATTGCCTGTCATGTCCTTAAGTTTATAGTGAGGAAATGGTTTGTTTACAGGGAAATCTATATGGCCTCGAGTTTTTTTTTTCAGTTTTTCATGGTATAATTATCCATTGCATCTATAGTTTGTAACTTGTTAACTGTGGTGAATTACTTAGGGTGTGTTAGTCCTGAAATTACTAAAGCAATAATCATCCAGAAACAAATTTTGAATAACTAATAACTGGTTCTGGATTTTCTCTCAAACAAACTGCTTCTGAAGGTTATATTTCTCATATATTTGCTACATGAAACTTAGAAGAATAAGTAAAGATTAACTGTTTCCTAAAGTTGTTTTATCCCATACATTTGCTATTATTACATGTTAATGCATGCTTACTTTCTACAAGGGAGCCTTCTTCGCAGTGTACAACCTGAATTGATGGAAACTCTTATCCAGTCTTCCAAGGATGGAGATGATAGCAGGTTACAAGCCTTATTGAGTGAAGTGGAAGACAAGTCGATGCCGGAGGAAGACGAGGAAGTGGAAGAGTTACCTAATGAAGAGGTAGCCCATATTCTTAATAGGACTGGATTTACATAGTAAATACAGAACTAACGGTTCAGAATTTCAATAGGGTGATGAAGAGTACATAGAAATTGCAGATAGATGGTTTGAGGGCCTTGTTTGCAAAGATATTCCAGTTACTAATGAAGTTTATGCCATTCATGATGTTGAATTTGACCGCCAGGTACTATTTACACATAATTCAAATATTCTTTCGAAATGACTAGAATGCTAGTTCATGCACAATGACCTTCTGCATAACCGAGTTGTATGTAGTTTGGCATAATAGTTTGAAACTCAGAGCTTCAAATTTATTTTCTTGAATAAAATGCATTTTTCCAGAAGTTGTGTAAGTGTAGGTATCACAGATTCACAAGTTGAAGTAGAGATTCCAGGGCAGGCATGAGAATATTGGGAGTGAAAGTGGAATATCTCTCTCTCTGGGTGAGGGAGGAGAAAGATAGTACCCTTTCTCTTTCTCTGGGTGAAAGTGTATTTCGATTGTTGCTTGTTAGGTTGATAGAGGGATTTCGGGGGCAGCTGGTGCTATCATATCAAATAAGGGATGAGACCCTGTTAGTTAGGTTTCTGGAATAAGATCCTATTTGTAGGAAGGTGTTAATCAGTTAGGATTGCATTCTATTGCTGTGTGTGTGTGGGTGGGTGGGGGGGTTGGGAGGTAAGCAGTATGGAATTTTCTGTTATCTCCTCTCCCGAGATTCATCTCCCATCACCTGTAGTCTCGTTATCTCAAGTCCATATCCAAGCAACTAGCATCTCAGGGTAGTTGTCCATGACAAAGGCATCAATGATTCTGTCCCCAATAAGGGTGGAAAAGCCTTCAACGTGGCAACACCTAGGCGTTTTCCATGGCAGCAGCTGCGCAGTTGGAATGTGAAATACTGCATCAGATAGTGATGGCAGCACCAAGAAGGCAGACCAGCACTGCATCCAGCAGTAGCAGCAGTGCTACAAATGGCAGAAGGTGATCCCTCGCACATTGGTAATGTGAGGGTGGTGCCAGCACTTCGAGTGTTGGCAGCAGCGAGGCCATCCATGGAAGCAGCACACTCCATACTGCTGTGGTGGCTGTGGAGATGCCTTTCCCGTTGGTTCAACGGGCGCTTTATGCCATGGCCGCAGCGATTTCATAAGCGAGGGAGACGACAGCAGCAGACATAGTTGATTATTTCTCTCTATTGTTTCCTGATAATAGGGGTTGCTCCTCTCTTTATCTACATGAAGTTAGGTGGGATGACATTGGCAAATATAGTGGATTATCTTTTCCATTGTGTAAAGATAACGGTGCAGTCCCTAAATTTATATAGATGAGATTAGCCGCAACAATAGAATCTAATCATAACTAACTAAAACCTTCCTAATAATAGGAGCTTACTCCTGTAAAAAAACGTGTCCAATAGTTGGTTTGATATTGACGCACCACCCAAAGTCCCTATCCCAAACATGAATTATGTTGAAAAAAGATTTCAGGGCTTCAGTTACATTAGTCTCATAGGTGTGACAGTTTGTCGCGGCATCATGCATACAACTCTGCATCTATGATGCGTGTTCACCACCAAAAATCAAATGCATCTGTTATGGTCCAGTGTTCGGATTGCTCAACTTCACTGACATTTTGTCAACAGGAATTGCGAAAACTTGTACGGATAGTCCAAGTAGTTCAAGAAGAAAGCATTCAAAATAAAGATCGTGCGAAAGGATCTGATGTCAAGCTTACCAGAGCAAAGAAACCACTTTTGATGTTTCTTCGCTCCCTTGCAAAGAAGCATGCTGAATAGGTGAGCCACACATTCCCTGGATAGCTTATAATATATGCTTATGTGTTCAATTAATTATATGAGTATAATCTCTATAACACTGCAAAGGCACGGCCCTAGGGAAATACCATCCGAATGTCTGTCCTTAGCAAAACAGAGCTGCATATTCTGCCATTTTGACGTGTTATCTCTAGTATATCTATATTCTTTCTTTGTTGTCACCATATACTGGCGAACTACTGAGGAAGGGGTTGGGCACAGTGCAACTGGTGCCAGCGTTAGGAAATGGACACAAATTGTTCAACCATATGCGAATAATCTCTATAACACTGCAAAGGCATGGCCCTAGGGAAATACCATCCAAATGTCTCCATTGCAAAACAGAGCTGCATATTGTGCCAATTTGACGTGTTATCTCTAGTACTGTGCATCCTATCTTTGTTGTCACCATATACTAGCAAACTACTGAGGAAGGGGATGGGCACAGTGCAATTGGTGCCAGCGTTAGGAAATGGACGCAGATTGTTAATTTTTTTTGACATGCAAATTCGACCATATGGTTTGGGTATTTCCATTGAATTATAGTTTCAAAGTTCGTAAATGTGGATTTTCCTTCTGAAATGTACTTGCGTACGTATTTGAGTTTGACAATCAAGGTTTGGACTCACTGTTGGTACAGCTAAGCAGGGTGCTCAGGGTTAGCTATTTTTGTTTCCCTTAAATTATTTTCTTATTTTTTCCATTTATATGTCTTTCTCCCTTTTTTTTGTTCAAGAAAACGCAGAAGACTTTTGCGTTTAATTGCATTGAAAAGGTAGAGTTTGGGGTTACAATTTTGCATCTGTATTTGTGGGATTGGCAAAGTAGGATGTGGAGATGTGGAAGAGGAGGGGACAATTACTCTTAAATACTAGATTCATGTTAATACTTAACCCCGCTGGTAAATTATTCAGCAACATATTTATAGAGTGGTATGTTGCTAAGTGTATTGACTAGTAAATGCCCTGGCATTCAAAACCATATGGCTGTAGTGGCAGTTTGATGTTTCTCCTCGGTGTATCAATAAAGTTATAAAATGAATGCGTTGCTTATTTACTTGAAATTTAGGAGGAGGAGCATTACAGGTTGCTATCTCATTTCCTTAGCCATCGGCGTGTACATGTTGTGTGGCTTCTACACAGCAAGATCAGCATAACCAGCGAGACGATATGGTGGTTCCACGGGAGGAAGATATGTGCTGGCGTTGAGGAAAACATCATGTATGAAGTTGTAGGCAAATAGTTGGACAATGGTCTGCCTTTTATCGAGGAAATCATATGATGCACCACCTGACCAGCTTCCCTTGTCTGAAACTTTGATCTTCCTTACAGCTGCCAGTTATTTACGCTTACGAATAAACTAACCTGTATTTGAGAACGTTGAACTGATTCCTTGGGATTATTTCATCAAGAGGACCCACTTATTTTCTCTTTTCATTTCAGAACTTAATCTGTCCTGCGTTTTTAGACAGGTTGGAGAGGGCTTTAGTCATGTACCGGAAAAATAACAAAACCATGGAGCTCATTCATTAATCCTAGTATACCATATTGATATGATAGTTAAGGAGGGCTCTTTGGAGCCATGGAGGCTTACCTGTATTTGCGATGAGGTGCAAACTAAAACTTAGGTAAAGTTTGTAGGAGCGAATCCCATCTCCCTTGGCTCTGCATTGGTTATTACAGCGAGGTGCTTCTTTTGGGCGAGCACACAGCACATGGACGGTGGCGAGGAAGACACCAGGAGATGGTGGAGTCCAACGAAGTTGTTGATGCTTGTGGCCTTCTACTGAGCACGGTGGAGCTGTGCCGTGGACAAATATATCAAGTGATGCGGGGAGGCGCAAAGCCCTGTGGTTTTTCTCGAAGGAAAAAAGATATACAATATAAACATGGCTGTAGTATTTCAATTTAAAGCCACTGCACACTGTACTTGGTCACCTACCTTACTATCTTTCGAGGAATCACCTTCACAACAGGAAGTAGGAAACTTCAGTGATTAGAAGTAGAACAGGAGCGAGGATGCTTTTCTTTTACTATCTGTATCGGGAGTATAACGAGTGCAAGGACTATTATATGCATTGGCGGTTAAAGCCGATGGCCTTATAAAACGAATGCATTGCGTATTTGCTTGAACCTTATTTGTACTTTGAAGGAGCAGGTGCAGTTGCCATCTCATCTCCTGAATCATCAGCGTGCACATGGTGGGAGGGTCATACGCCAATATGCATAACGAGCGAGAGACAGTGCTGGGGTTATTGGCCGAGAAAAACAGGTGCGGGCAATATGAGCGAAACTATCACGGATGGAGTTGACTGAATTGTCGGCACATTACTTGAGGAATCATATATACTATGTGAAAATGTGCGCTTCACCGCGCCACCTTCGTTTTGTTCCAACACAATGTGGCCAGCGCGGTAGAAATATACAACTTTTCTTCTATTTAGGCCGGTACTTCTCACAATCTCTTTCCTTGTCACAACGATGAGGGGCTGCAACAACGAGCTCCAAGGAAGGGGCGTCGTCCGCGGTGCTCTAGGGTAGTGGGCTAGTGGCAGTGTACTTACCGTTCCTAGATTGAGAGAGAAATATAAAAAACTTACAACCATTGTGTCCGAGTCTAAGTTCAATTTAAATGAGTGGCAGTAAGGCATCTCCGGTAAAACAAAGACCTTTCCACCGTCTAAATTCTTTTTGGCATGTAACTTGAGAGACTCACCTTGCAGTAACAAAAAAATCTGTCCGTTGATCCAAATTGATGGCTAGATTAACTGGTTACCCACGATCCGATGGCCCACAAAGCTGCGAGCGGGAAAACGATGAGGCGTGCGCCTAGCAACTCCTAAGCAAGGATTACTCTCACAGTTGATGCTTGTGGCCTTTAGCACGGTGGAGTTGTGAAGCATGTCCGTGGCGAGGCGTGACAACTATATCAAGTGTTGCGGGGAGGCGCAAGCCTTATGGTTTTTCTCGAAGGAAAATAGATGCACTAGAAATATGTTTTAGTACAGTATTTCAATTCAAAACTACTGCACGCTACTATACGCCCAAGATGCATAACGAGCGAGAGACAGTGTTGGGATTATTGGCTGAGAAAGACAGGTGCGGGCGATATGAGCGAAACTACCACAGATAAAGTTGTCTGAATTGTTGGCACATTACTTGAGGAATCATATATATGATGCTAGTTATTTCTGCATACGAATAAACTGACCTGCATTATATTGAGTATCTAGAATAAAATGAGTGTCATGTGCTGACAAATAGTTGAGAGGGTCCTTTAATTACTTTTTTTTTCAAAAATGAATCTGCCCTATATTTTTTTGACAGGTCGCGAAGCAGGGTTTCAGTCTCACAACTTGTAAACCCGATGATATCTTTGGTTTGAAGGAAACAACAGTGATACAACCCTTGATGATTCCTTAACCTTAGCGGATGGTGGTATGGCTTGATTTGATTTTGATTGGTAAGGGAGCTTCCATTTTATTAGGGATTTGAGAACACTCAGCTGACAAAGGAAAACAAGCGGACTACGTCCTTTAATTATATTGAAGAAAATGGTTGGTTACAACAAAAGCAAAAGACTCGAAAGGAAAACAGTAGTACGGACATGTGATGAGGACAAATTTTATTTGTGGAATACTTGAAATCGGGAGGCTTCTTTAGCAAGAGCCATGATTATTCTCCAGGAAAAAAACTCATACTACTAATTTGCGACGTAAGCACCGATTGCATCGACAAATCGTCCAGCACGACCAAACAAGCCCACAACGCTAGCGTCCTTGTCGGGTATGCTGAAAGTGGACGGAGTACTTCCAATTCCTTTTCCAAATGGTCCATAGGACTTAACGTCGGTG
Source organism: Avena longiglumis (assembly GCA_030063025.1). Taxonomy (NCBI): domain Eukaryota; kingdom Viridiplantae; phylum Streptophyta; class Magnoliopsida; order Poales; family Poaceae; genus Avena; species Avena longiglumis. The sequence continues at coordinate 50,050,171 of CP125974.1, read as the reverse complement.
ACAAAGATAAGTGAGGTAACAACAACGTGTCCTTCAAAGTTGCCGCCGGTTGTGCCGAAAATTTTCTTCAGGGTCTCTGTAGAACCAAACGTGATCTGCACATGGGATGACATCCCCCAAGGTAAGCACGTTTTTTTTTCGTATAACTAATTAACTATGCTGATTCTGAAACTGATCGACACCTGAATAATACATATATTGAAATGATGAAATATGCATGCTCCAATATCCACTCACCGTCTCCTCGTTCCCGCCCGTACCACCCCACGGACCAACGGTCTGCTTCTTCCCAGCTTGGTCAATGTAGGAGAATGCAATAGCATCAATGACGTGGTCGCTTCTAATTGTCACACTCTCCAGGCGGCGAGGCTCCGACTGCTTGGGGATCTCAAAAGCATTCCCTCCGGTCCCACCCTCAGGCCCAACCTGGCTGGGTGGAGTCTGCACACGTATATATGTGATCGATGGAGGAGCATGGTATTCTTCGAAATGCTATTGCCATAAAGCTAAGATTTGGAACAAGCTAGCTAGCAGATGCAGGAAACATGAATGGGCAACTCACATGTGGTTTCGGCGGAGTAGGGCACCGAACACGGATATTGAACTCCCTAATGTTCCCGCCGTCCAACTCCTTGTATTTCTTGAAGATGCCAACACCTTGTGCAAATCCAAACTCCCCGGTCCCACCGACGATTGCCCATTCATTCACAGGCAATCCCCCGTAGTTTCCGACGACCTTCAGGGTAGATCCCTTAAACCTAAGCCGTGTACATACAGAAGATTACCTTCAGGGACTCTATATGTAATGTAAACGAAATTAAAGAAGTATGGAAAACAACTTCTATTAACTAAGTTGGGGATTATACTGAGAGACGAGACAAACCTTTGATCGACGAACACGATGCTGAGACAGACTAACCATGAGTCGTCCCTGTTCATGTCACTGTCGACATGTACGCCCTGAGCATGTGCCACGAGGTTCGCGTCGAGGCCAGGACCATCGAAAATGGTCCAGTCGTTGGCGTAGATGTTTCCGAACCCCTTGGCATGCCCTCCTCCCACTACAAATTTCTCGTTACCTTTCGCTGTCCCATCGAGCCACTGGTACATGTACAAGTGGAAGTTCATCTCCGTCTGTGGGATTTCTTGGATAACCGGAGCGCTAGTGAAATAGCTAGGGTTTGCCATGGCTAGCTAGCTAGGTTGCTATAGAGAGATGGAGATCGCAAGCTGGTTCTTGATGGCAAGCTAGCTAGTATGTTGGCTGTGGAGATGGATGCAGATTAAGGGGGGCTATTTATAGAGCTGATGTATATGCGTAAACCATCGATCACATGTTACTTCTCCGCGTTGACCGGGTGCTTCCATCTTAACCCCTACATAAAAGATGCTGTAGCACGTGATCGATCTGTGATGCTTTTCTTTCCTCCATCTCGTTCCAAACAACTACTCCTACACCGACATGGTTTCCCCAAAAATACATCATGTTACTCCCTCCTTTTTCAAATAGTATAAGACTTGTTTTAGTTTTTTTCTAAAACATATATATCTAGCTAGACACGTTTTAATGTATAAGTTCACTCACGTTGCTTCGAACCTCCACACTAAACAAGAGGTTAGATGTTTTAAGAAATGGCTAAAATATATTATATTTTCGAACGGAGAAAGTAGCTAACTATTTGGAGGTATACCGACTTAGTTGTGGAGTGGGCATAGAACATGCATGTACAAGTGCACAGTTCACACTGACTTAGCGAGGCTAGTAGACAAATGTATCACCATATAGTGAGATGCAAACGGGCTGGGATTCAAAACATATACCGTATGTTTCTTTATAATCAATACCACATATATTCATAATAACAAATAGTACAGGATAGAGATACATAAACCGTCTTCAGCGACTATAAAATAAAATCTAAATGAAAATAAGCAAATCTCGAAGGTTGGGTGGCCTATGCGACTAAGATTAGGAGAAATGGGTGATGCAACGACTAACGAGTGGTCGACATGAATAAGTTGAAAAATAAATCGGACCATAGCATTGTTAAATTACTAAAAGCACTGCATTTCTTTCTTTCAACACAGTGAAATGCACATGATTATTATAAAAAGATGAGGCCTGACTGTTCTCCGAACACCTGGAGGGTTACAAACTCGATTACAGAACCTCGCCTCTATGAGTAGAAGGCGACCTCGGCGTCGATGTCCTCCGGGAAGTGAGAGGACCACTCCGCCCTCATGCGCTCATCGTCCTCAGCGTGGTAGAGGCGCCGGACCTTCGCGGCGTGGCATCACTTCTCCTCCGCGGTGATGATGCGTGGCGGCGGTATGAACATCTCCGCATGCTCGCGCGTCCACATGCCGTGGAAGTTCATCTGTACACGCGGGCGGCCGAGGCGTCACATTGCCGCGTCAAACGCGCATGCCGCCTTGTGCACCGTCTTGAACATGCCAAGGACGATGTGGTCGCTGTCGTCCTAGATCTCGACGCAGAACATGCTATTGGCGCGCGCACCAAAGCCGAACGAGGAGCGTCTCAGCGCCATTTGACGGTGGTGGAAGCGGGCGCTCGACGGAGCGGGAGGGGTTGTGGCGCGACGGCTGTCGAGTGGTGCGCGTCTTGCAGGCAGGATGGGAAACAAATATAAACAAAATTAACGGTTTCTACCACATCTGCTGGAGCAGCGCACACAGCCTCCCACGCGCTAAATTAACGGTTTTTACTGCACGAACAAATATACATCGGATGTTAGAGTTACTCTGTATAAACATCGCTTTATTCTATTGTTCGTTGCTAAAATCCACAACGTCACCACCACATCACCAAGATGACCACCGCGGCCATACGTCACATCTCTGCATGTGCTTCTTACCTCTCTGTGAATTGCACATCCGGATCTGACGTCCACTCCTATACGCTACAACATGTGAGCATCTCCACTCGTTGGACGAATTTAGGCCAAAATTCGGACCAAACTTTAGCCAGACGGAACAAGTTTTCAGCCTGGGTACGCCGAGTTTCCCATTCGCGTACCCAGCCCGACTTCTCGGGACGCCGTTTTCGCTCAAATTTGGCTCAAGTTTGTCCAGACATAGTTCGGCATACCATAAATACAGAACATTTTAAGGCCAAAGTTCAGCGAAATTTTAAACATAATTCGGCGTAAATGTAATCATAGTTTGGCCTACAGTAAAAATACAACATATTTCAGTCAAGTTCGGCCAGTTCATTCTCGGCATCTATGTGTTGCCCCTGCGTATCCATAGCTGCTCAACAAGATCATCTTGCTACTATTGATGCATCGCCGGATCTCGGATCTCCTGACGCATGGCGATGAATGCAGCCCAGGTTGGAGGCACCTGATGATCAGGCTCAGCAAGAGGACTCTGTCTGTAGTATGGCTCGTTTTGCTCGAGCAAACTCAGTGGATCCTTCCTCTTATCCTCAATGATCATGTTATGCAAGACCACACAACAATTCATCACTTCCCACATCTGATCTTTCGACCAGGTCATAGCAGGGAACCGAACAACTGCAAACCTCTGCTGGAGCATACCGAATGCCCGCTCCATGTCCTTCTTGCAAGCTTTCTGCTCCTTGGCAAAGTAAGAATGCTTGGGAAGCAGTAGACCTCTATCCTTTGCCTCGCCTTGCACTTCCGACGACCCGGCGTCGAACCACCGTGCTTCGGCTTCGTCATCTGCAGGTACAACTGGGCGAGCGAGGCGAGGATCTCCATGTGCTCTTCACCTTCGGCAACCTCGACGCTCTCCTCCTCCAGTAGTACGGCGAGTATCTCCTCGTCGTCGAAGTCCATGGCCGAACCGGCCAAATGCCGAACACTTGGCGGGCGTGGTGGTGGGAGCACGCAGCGAAGCAGAGCTACGACGAAGTTCGGGCGGCGAAAGTAGTGGCGGAACGGACGGCGAAGTGGGCGACAACTACGGCGAGTGTATCTATAGGCATGGGCATGTCTCGGCGTGGATGAACTCCGCCGGCAAAGTCATGGCGACAAAGGCGCTAGGAGATCTTCGCCACAGTCTGGGCGAGTGGAGTGGGTGGGGATGGCCGGATGGGACTGTCTCGCCGACAGAGCTGGCCCACGCCCATTTTCACTGCGTCAAGCGTCCCTAGGGCGTACCCGGGAACCTGGTTACGGATTGGGAAGCCCGGACCAAAGTTTGTACGAATCCGGACGAAAACAGGTTTCTGGATACGCGAGGGGGCCGATTTTCGGTGTTCGGACCTAAATTCGACATCCAGATCGGCGTCCTAGATAGGCGAGTGGAGATGCTCTTATACCACAGTGACAGATCGGACTCACCGAAGAAATATTATATGACGATAGCGCCTTCCAGTGGTCCGTCCATATTAACATGGAATGGTAGGAATATTTATATATATATATATATCGCCATACCGGACTCACCGTAACGAAATACTATATCATGATGACACGTTGCCATGTCCGTCTATTTTGATATGGAATGGTAGGAATATTTCTAAATATATGGGTACACACAATATAGAAAAAAATATTAACCAACTTACTTATGTAAAACATAGACATTAAATTTCCATAAACAAATCTATGTATATTTCTTGTTCCAAATTAATGGACTCGATTTTTTGTAGATTCAAGTGTATCTTGTCTAGATTGAGATGTATTAAACACTAAAAAAATGACTAGCACTACATGAGAAGACTAATACGCCGACGGCTGGGTCCCGTCGACGTAGGTTGTGCCGACAGCTATCGTCGGCGTACAAGCCCGTCGGCGTGGTAGAGGCTCCGGACCTTCATGGCGTGGCGTGGCGTCACTTCTCTTCTGCGGTGATGATGCATGGCGACGGCACGAGCATCTCCGCATGCTTGCACGACCACACGCCGTGGAAGTTCATCTGTGCACGCGGGCGGCCAAGGCGCCACATTGCCGCGTCAAACACGTGTGCCGAGGACGATGCGGTTGCTGTCGTCCCAAATCTCGACGCAGCACATGCTATTGGCGTGCGCGCACCGAAGCCGAACAACGAGCGTGGCGGCACCATTTGACGGTGGCGGAAGCGGGCGCTCGATGGAGCGGAAGTGGTTGTGGCGCGTCGGCTGTCGAGTGGTGCGCGTCGCGTCCGTCTATTTTGATATGGAACGGTAGGAATATTTATAAATATATGGGAACACAAAATATAGAAAAAATTATATTAACCAACTTACTTACGAAAACATAGACGTTAAATTTCCATAAACAAATCTATGTATATTTCCCTATCCAAATTAATGGACTCGAATTTTTCTAGATTCAGATGTATCTTGTCTAGATTCAGATGTATCAGACACTAAAATATGACTAGATAGATTCGGATCTAGCTAAATCTGAGTAAATTAATTTAGATGGTGGTGTGTGTGTGGGTGGGTGGGGGTGGGGGTGGTGTGTCCGTGTGTGTGTGTGTGGGGGTGGGGGGGGGTTGTTTGTTTGTTATACTCTATCCGTCCCGGTTTAAAAGATAAAATTTGCAAATCATGCAATTCCAAAATAGTTAGGCACAAAAACATTTAATTTCTATAATTACTTAAATGTGAAAAGAACAAAATCCTTGCATGCATATATGTGAACAAATATGAATGCTTTGCATGGGATGTGAACGCTATTCTTCTTCTCACGCATGTTCTTCTCTCCACTATAAAATGAACCAATTGGAGCACACCTAGGATCAAGAAAATTGCAAATTATGTTCTTTAAACCGGGACGGAGGGAGTAGTAACGACAGAGTGTAATTCATACCAGACTGTACTGAGCAAAATATTAGGACTAAACATCGCCCTTTACATTAAAATCTAATCATTGGTCCTTATGGTGAATTTTATCTCAGCTACAATAATAGAAAATTATATAAATATACGGACGAGTGAAACATTGAAGCTAAAATTTTCTCATAAACGAATCCATATTTGTACTCCCTCCGCTTAAAAATATAATACGTTTTAGCTTTATGAACCAATATATCTATACATCTTTTATGTATAGGTTCGTATAAGTTCGAAGTAAACCTATTTATAGAAGTTTGGAGTGAAGTATACATTAAAAAATATTTAGATATATATATTTTACAAAGCTAAAATGTATTATATTTCTGACGAAGGAAGTATTAGACAACAACTAGATTTCTAGGGCATTCACGTTGCATCTAATTCTGGATGCCTTGCAAGTAAAAATATACTAATCGAAGAGATTTAAATTATGTCCTACGGAGTGATCACGGTGAAAGCATGGTCCCGGGGCCTTGTCAGTGGGCATCTCGAAAATGACTTTTTTTTATCTCATCCAATGTAAAACACTAATAAAAAACAAGTCTTTTGAGTTGGTGTTCCCACGATCCTTCTTCAATATTATGACGCATCTCCTGGTTCACCTAGTGGAAGAGATTGCCATTCTCAGTCATGTATTTCTACACAATATGTTCCCCCTTTAGAGGTTCATGGGAGTCTTAAAGAAATATGTTCATAACCGTGCTAGGCCAGAAGGAAGCATCTCCAAGGAATATGAAACAAAGGAGGTCATTGAGTTTTGTGTTGACTTTATTCCTGACCCTAAGCCGATTAGTGTTCCTGACTTATGACATGAGGGGAGACTGAGTGGAAAAGGCACGTTTGAAAGAAAGCAATGATATGTAGGGACGGGGAATCTTTCACTCAAGCACACTACACAGTTCTACAAAATTCCAACTTGGCAGCTCCGTATATCGAGGAACACAAGAATACTGTACGCTCCAACAACCCGAGGAAGCCTGACTCATGGATTAGAGATGAACACATGAAGTCTTTAGGCGGTTGGTTGTGAACACATCTCATGAATGACACCACTGTTGGAGATCAGCTATACTTGTTGGCCGCATCACCATCTTATACTATATTGAATTTCCAAGGGTACGAAATAAATGGGAATACATTTTACACGATCGCCCAAGATAAAAAGAGCACCAACCAAAATAGTGGTGTCCGCTTTGATGCAACAAACGAGAATGGGCAAAAGGAAACATACTATGGTTACATAGAGGAGATATGGGAACTTGACTATGGAGTCTCTTTTAAGATCCCTTTGTTTTGATGTAAATGGGTCAACCTGAATGGGGAAGTGGTAAAGGTAGAACAATTGTACAGAATGATAATAGTGGATCTCAACAATCTTGGTTACAGCGATAAACCATTCGTCCTAGCCAATGATGTGGCTCAGGTTTTCTATGTGAAGGACATGTCCTCTAGACCAAAAAAGGAAAAATAAGCAAATGAATACATCATACGATGAGCCAAAGCATCACATAGTTCTTTCAGGGAAAAGAAACATCATGGGAATCGAGGACAAGACAAACACGTTAGAAGATTATAATAAGTTTGATGAAATTTTGCCCTTCACAGTGAAAACTGACCCAAGCATTCTGTTAAGTAAAGAAGATGTTGGAGATATGCCCTAGAGGCAATAATAAATGTAGTTATTATTATATCTTTGTGTTTATGATAAATGTTTACATTCATGCTATAATAGTATTAACAAGGAAACATTGATACTTATGTGATTTGTAAACTTAATTTGAAGTCCCTAGTATAGCCTCTATACATCACTAGCTTGTTGGTTGATAAATGATTGTGGTTTCCCTATCATGAACATTGAGATGTTATCAACAACAAGATCATATCGTTAGGAGAATGATATGGTGGACATACTCCTAAAGATAAGCGTAGCATAAAGATCAAGTCATTTCAATAGTTCAATTGCTATATGCTTTCTGATACATAGTAACCTAATTCCTTCGACCATGAGATCATGCATATCACCTTTACCGGATGGATGCTTTGATGACATCAAACACCACACCGTAACTGGGTGGCTATAAAGGTGGCATTGAGTGTTTGGAAAGTATTGGTTGAGACACATGGATCAAGAGTGGGATTTGTCCATCCATATGACGGATAGATATACTCTGGGCCCTCTCGGTGGAATGTCATCCAATTGGCTTGCAAGCATGTGACTGGCTCACAAGGGATCACATATCACGGGAACAAGAAAAGAGTACTTATCGGTAACGAGGTTGAACTAGGTATGCAGAGATACCGACGATCATAACCTCGGATAAGTAAACTATCGTGAGACAAAGGGAAATTGGTATCGTATGTAAGTGGTTCATCCGATCACAAAGTAATCGTAGAAATATGTGGGAGCCATATGAATTTCTAGATTCCTCTATTGGTTATTGTTCGGAGATGTGTCTCGATCATGTCCGCATAATTCACGAACCGTAGGGAGACACACTTAAGGATTCGACGTTGTTTGAGTAGTTATGGTATTATGAGAAAGAGACAGAATGTTGTTCGGAGTCTCGGATGGGATCCGGGATATCACAAGGTGATCCGGAATGGTCCGGAGAATAAGATTCATATAAGGAAAGTCCCGTTTCGGAGTTCGGGAATGATTCCGGTGTTTTCATCGGGAATGTTCTAGAAGGTTCCGGAATGTCCGCACTCGGAGGAAGGGTACATGAATGTGTCATTGCATATTGGAATGATTGCATCATGTACTAAGTGTCCTCGCTGTTCCAAATAAAGGATTAAATTGAATCCTAAATTGAAAAGTCAAATAGCTAGTTTGAAAAGTCAAACGGCTAAAATTGGAAAGAGGAAAAGAGGAAGGAGTGGAAACAGGTTGGGAGGAGTTCCTCCTCCAACCGTGACCCACCTCCAAGCCGAGTTGGGGAGGGACTCCTCTCCCTCCCCTTGGCGCGGCCGGCCCCTCCACCTATATAAGGAGGGGCAGGGCTCCCTCCTCTATACACACAAGTCCCTCACCTCAAACCCTAGAAAGCTGCAGCCCTCCATAGCCGCCGCCACCACCTAGGGTTTTGCCCTAGCCGCCGACTTGGGGGTCCCCGGAACCCTAGCCGCCGGCTCTAGACCCTCCTCCTTGGTGTGTCTAAACCCTAGATCGCCGAGGATCTCTCTCATACTCCACCATACTCGCTCCGGCTTAAGGCGAAGCCCTGCGGGATTTCCCCTCTACTTCCGGTACCACGTTGTCTTTAGGGATCGCGAGGAGAGTGCTACAACCTCCGCTGCTTTGGAACAAGGGAGAGGAAGGTCTTCGTCGAAAGTCAACGCGTGTGAACGATCAAGGAGCGCTGCCGGAACGCAGCGCCGGAAGGATAGTCTACACGATCTTGAGATCGGGAAGAGTACGACTACATCACCCACGAGAATCCGCTCTCGTTAAACACTTTGGAATCTTCGAGGGTAAGTTATTCCATCGACTCGTTGCTACAATCTAGTAGATAGATCTTGGCTTGTTTGTTTGTATGCGATAGAAATTTTTTGTTTTCCATGCTACGAAACCCTACAGTGGTATCAGAGCCGTGTCTATATGTAGATCTGTTGCACGAGTAGAACACAATGGTCATTGTGGGTGTTGATCCTTTTATTGTCGATTGCTTCTTGTGTACTTTGCATCTTGCGGTATGTTGGGATGAAGCGGCCCGGGCTAACCTTACATGACATCGTTCATGAGACTTGCTATACGCTTGACATGCAACTTGTATTGCATAAGTGGCTTTGCGGGTGCCTGTTTCTCCTAGCATAGTTAAGATCCAGTTTACAACGGGTGATCAACAATGCTAGTATCAATGTTGTGGTTCTTGTTCGTAAGTTAGAACGACACTTATTGAAAGCCCCAAACCACGTAAAATATGCAAAGAAAGTAGAGGCGTCTAACTTTGTTTTGCGGGTGTGATGATGTGATATGGCCATGATTGTGATTATATTTGATGTATGCAATGTTCCTTATTGTAAGTTGGCAACCGCGTGAGCCAGATGGTTGTCTTTAATTTATGTTAAGACCCGCGTGTCTATTCAAAGTAGTTGTAATAGTTGAAGACCGGTGGACGACAACCATATAGAAGCGTCATTGACCTTGATGCAATGCCGGTGATGATGGAGATCATGTTCGTGCTTGAAGATGGAGATCGGAAGCACAAAGAAGAAAGGCCATATCATATCACATATTATTGAATTGCATGTGATGTTAATCCTTTATGCATCTTGTATTGCTTAGTAGATGACGGTAGCATTATAAGATGATCCCTCATGCACATGAATTTCAAGTCATAAAGTGTTCACCCTTAGTTAGCACCGTTGCTAAAGCTTGTTGTTTGAGCACCACGTGATGATCGGGTGTGTTAGATTACGCAAGTGTATACAACGTGAGCAAGCGATTTGCTCATGCGGAAACTAAGGTTTGATCTTGACGAGCCTAGCATGTACAGACATGGTCTCGGAACACGGATCACCGAAAGGTAAAGCATGAATCATATAGTAGATATGATGAACATGACGATTGTTCGCCATTGAAACTATATCAACTCTCGTGATGATCGGTGTTGATGTAGTGGATTTGGTTCGTGTGATCACTAAAACAATGTGAGAGATGTTGTTTTGAGTGGGAGTTCACCTAGTTTAATTTCATTATTAATTTGAACTCAATTTGTCATAAACTTAGTCTAAACTATTGCAAATATGTTGTAGATCAATGGCAGCCCCTACCATCAATTTTAATGCGTTCCTAGAGAAAGAAAAATTGAAAAACAATGGAAGCAACTTCGCGGATTGGTTCCGCAATTTGAGGATTGTCCTCACAGCTGGTAATTTGACGTATGTGCTGGATGCACCGCTAGGTGACCCACCTGCAGCTGATGCTTCCGATGAAGTAAAGAATGTTTACCTCGCTCGGAAGAATCAGTACTCCATAGTTCAGTGTGCTATCTTGTATGGTTTGGAATCGGAGCTTCAGAAAAGGTTTGAGAATTCAGAACCATATGATATTGTCGAGGATCTCAAATTGATCTTTGAGACTCATGCGGCAATTGAAAGTTATGAGGCTTCTGAAAAGTTCTTTAACTGCAAGATGGAAGAGGGCAGCTCCGTCAGTGAGCATGTGCTTAAGATGTCTGGGCACGCAAACAAACTTCAAAGCTTGGGTATAGTGATTCCTAATGCTTTGGGGATTTACCGTGTCCTCCAATCACTACCACCAAGTTACAAGAACTTTGTGATGAACTACAACATGCGTAACATGAACAAGCGTTGCGAACTGTTTGCTATGTTAAAGTCTGCGAAGTGGAGATCAAGAAAGAGCACCAAGTGTTGTTGGTCAATAAGACCACCAAATTCAAGAAAGGCAAGTATAAGCGGAAGGGACACTTCAAGAAGGGTGGTAAGAAAGTTACATGACGGCGAAGAAGACCAAGGCTGGACCCAAGCACGATCTTGAGTGCTTTTACGCAAGGGAGAAGGTCATTGAAGCGGAATTGCCCAAAGTACTTGGCGGATCGAAGAACGGAAAAATCAAGAAGAAAGGTATATCCGATATACATGTTATTGATGTGTATCTCACTAGTACTCGTAGTAGTGCACAGGTATTTGATCTTGGTTCGGTTGCTCATATTTGTAACTCGAAGCAGTCTTTGCAGAATAAACGGAAGCTAGCGAAGAACGAGGTGACGATGCGTGTGGGAAATGGATCAAAGGTTGATGTGATCGCGTTCGGCACGCTACCCCTTCATCTACCATCGGGATTAGTTTTATACTTAAATAATTGTTATTTGGTGCCTGCGTTGAGCATGAACATTATATCGGGATCTTGTTTATTGCGAGGCGGTTACTTGTTTAAGTCCGAGAATAATGGTTGTTCGATTTATATGAGTAATATGTTTTATGCACATGCACCTTTGATAGATGGTCTATTCTTATTGAATCTCGATAGTGGAAATACAACTATTAATAACATTGAGGCTAAACGTTTGAAATCAAGCGATAACTCGACCTATATGTGCAATCGTCTTGGTCACATTGGAGTGAAACGTATGAAGAAACTCCATTCGATGGACTTCTTGAATCACTTGATTTTGAATCACTTGAAAGATGCGAAGCATGTCGATGGGAAAAATGACTAAGACTCCATTTTACGGTATGATGGAGCGAGCTACGGACTTATTGGAAATCATACATACCGATGTGTGTGGTCCAATGAGTGTAGCATCGCTGATGGTTATCGTTATGTTCTTACCTTCACGGATGACTTGAGTAGATATGGGTATATCTATTTCATGAAACATAAGTCCGAAACTTTCAAGAAGTTTAAGGAGTTTCAAAGTGAGGTAGAGAATCAACGTAACAAGAAGATTAAGTTTCTACGTTACGATCGTGGAGGTGAATATCTAAGTTACGAGTTTGGCGAGCATTTGAAGAAATGCGGAATACTTTCTGACGTTGACACCGGGAACACCACAACGTAATGGTGTGTCCGAACATCGTAATCGAACTCTCTTAGATATGGTTCGATTCTATGATGTCACTTACAGATTTACTGCTATCATTTTGGGGTTATGCATTAGAAACAGCCGCATTCACTTTAAATAGGGCACCGTCTAAATCCGTTGAAACGACACCGTATGAATTATGGTTTGGGAAGAAACCTAGATTGTCGTTCCTTAAAGTTTGGGGATGCGAAGCCTATGTAAAGAAGTTACAGCCGGACAAGCTTGAACCCAAAGCGGAAAAATGTGTCTTCATAGGATACCCAAAGGAAACTATTGGGTATACCTTCTATCATAGATCCGAAGGCATAATCTTCGTTGCCAAGAATGGATCCTTTCTAGAGAAGGAATTTCTCTCGAAAGAAGTGACTGGAAGGAAAGTAGAACTTGACGAGGTTGTCGAACCTTCTCTCAAAATTGCGAGTAGCGCAGCACCGGAAGAAGTTCCTGTGGTGCCTGCACCAATTAGAGAGGAAGCTAATGATGATGATCATGAAACTTCGGTTGAAGTTGCTACAGAGCCTCGGAGGTCAACGAGAACTCGTACCACTCAGTTGGTATGATCCTGTTATGAGTGTCATGTTGGTGGACAACACCGATGACCCCGAGACATATGAGGAAGCGATGATGAGCCCAGATTCCAATAAATGGCAAGAAGCCATGAAATCCGAGATTGGATCCATGTACGAAAACCAAGTATGGACTTTGGTGGACTTACCGGATGGCCGTAAGGTCATCGAAAACAAATGGATTTTCAAGAAGAAAGCAGATCTTGATGGTAATGTTATTCATCTATAAAGCTCGACTTGTCGCAAAAGGGTTTCGACAAATTCAAGGAGTTGACTACGATGAGACTTTCTCACCGGTAGCAAAGCTAAAGTCTGTGAGGATTATGTTAGCAATCGCTGCATATTATGATTATGAGATATGGCAGATGGATGTCAAAACAGCATTCCTCAATGGAGATATTGATGAAGAGTTGTATATGATGCAAACCAAAGGTTTTGTCGATCCTAAAGATGCTAACAAGGTATGTAAACTTCAACGGTCCATCTATGGATTGAAGCAAGCATCCCGAAGTTGGAATCAACGTTCTGATAAGGTGATCAAAAGTTTTGGTTTTATACAAACTTATGGAGAAGCTTGTATTTACAAGAAAGTGAGTGGGAGCTCTGTAGCATTCTTAATACTATATGTGGATGACATATTGTTGATTGGGAATGATGTAGACCTTCTTAATAGTGTCAAGGAATATTTGAATAATAGTTTTTCAATGAAGGATCTTGGCTAAGCAGCTTACATATTAGGCATAAAGATTTACAGAGATAGATCGAAACGCCAAATATCATTGTCATAGAGTACATATTTGGACAAAGTTCTAAAGAGGTTTGCAATGGAAGAAAGCAAGAAAGGGTTCTTGTCCATGTTGCCCAATACGACCTTGAGTAAAACTCAAAGTCCGACATCGGCAGAAGATAGAGAAAGGATGAGTAAGACTCCCTATGCCTCAGCCATAGGATCTCTAATGTATGCCAGCTATGTACTAGACCCGACATTGCATATGCTGTTAGTTTAACTAGCAGATATCAAAGTGATCCAGGAGTGGATCATTGGACAGCGGTCAAAAACATCCTTAAGTACTTGAGAAGAACTAAGGATATGGTTCCTTCTTATGGAGGTGATGAACATTTCGTTGTTAATGGTTACACCGATGCTAGTTGGAACACCGATCCGGATGATTCTAAATCACAACTGGATACGTATTTATTTTGAATGGTGCAGCGATTAGCTGGAGGAGTGCAAAGCAAAGCGTTGTGGCGAGATCTTCAACTGAATCGGAATACATGGTCGCTTGAGGCTTCACAAGAAGCGATATGGATGAAAGAGTTCATTACAGAGCTGGGTGTGGTTCCTAGTGCGCTGGACCCAATGTCTATCTACTGTGATAACATGGGCGCCATAGCCAATGCGCAAGAACCAAGGTCACACAAGAAGCTTGTAACATCCCTAAATTCATATTCCAAAACTCATTCATAGCATTCTTGCATCATTCATCCATTTAGGGTATTTCTCAAAATCATTTAGAGACAGAAGTTTGAGCTATGATTTCATGTGTGCAAATTCAACTCAATTGGCCAACACCCTTTGGGATTGGATTGTTTAGGAACTTGATTACTTGCATCCATTGTTGGAAAGATTAGGTGTAGCATTTTAACCCAAGTTTCCAATTTAGAAATATTTTCTAAACCCTATTTCAATCATTCACAAACTAGAGACAAAACTCTGTTTGTTTCAAAACCCAAGCTTGACCGGGACCTTACAAGGTAACCCCTTGGTTAAATGAATGTAATTGAAACCACAGAACCGTGCAAAGATCCCCAGTTTTGTTTGAATTCAAAAGGATTTGAATTCATATAAAAAATCATTCCAGAAAATAGAATTAGAAAAGAAAAAGACTTAAACAAAAGAAAAGGCCGAGCGCCAGGTTTCTGGCCCAGCAATGAATCAAGCCCAGCAAGCCCACCCGGGAACTTCCTTTTCCTCTCTCACGCGCGAGCGCACGCGTTCAGCCGCTGACAGGCAAACCCCACTTCCACCTCGCGCACGTCGCTGACAAGCAGGCCTTCTCCACGTCAGCGTCGTCTCCACCCGCACGACCAGTTCATCCCCAATCAACGCGGCGGTTTCCTGTGTTTAATTCGCGGCGTCAATTCGAATCAATGGCCAAGTGATTCTCGCTCGTGACCAGGCTATATAAACCCCCTCTGCCCCCTCTCTCTTTTCCCCCAAACCCCAAGCACAGAACGCCCCCAGGCTGCGCGCATTGCTCTCTGCAACCCCGCCGTCTCCGACGACTGCGCCGGCAAATTCCGGTGAGCCTAGAGTTTCCCTCGGTCTCGCGTTTACTTTATCTTGTTCAGTGAATCTCTGTGCACCTTCTGACACCCTCCGTTTACCTTCGCATGACCCGTAGCTTCGGCAACGTCGACGACTGGCCGCCACCGTCTTCTGCACGAACTCCGGCGAGCTCTAGTGGTAAGTCCAGACCGCCCCGAACCTTGTCGTTCACGCTCGCATGTTCTCCGTGATCTTCCGCATCTAACCACACCTCCCTTTGGCATCCTAGTGATCTACAACGTCGCCTCCGACCTCGAGCAGAACCACCGTTGCCAGATCCAACTCCGGCGAGAAATCTACCGCAACCCTGAGCGCCCCTTGCCGAGCTGATCACACGACGAGCATCCCCACATCCTCGCGGTCTCGGTGAGCATCTCCCCCATCCACCTAGCGATCTGTACCGCCGGCGCCGCCACCGTCTGGTCGTCGCCGCCGCGCACAGCCGATAAGCGCCGCCAGATTTTGGCTTGTTGTTTTAGATCGTTAGATCTGTATCGTAGCGCTAGGATAGATCCACTTAACCCCGAAGAGGTACGCGATCTGGAGCGTACGATCTGTTTAGATCCTGCAGAGCGCGATCCAACCGAAGCGGTACGCGCCAATCACAACAGCAACGTGGCTAGGGTTAGATCTAAAAATAGATTTAAAATCAGAAATTTGATCCAAATTCAAATGCTTATAACTTTTGATTGCCACGTTAGATTTTTGCAAACTTTATACCGTTGGATTCAGTGAAACAAGACCTTTCAGAATATCCAATTTATTTAGCATATAGTAATAGTTAAAATGATTTTATTTTGGAGAACATGTTTTAAGGCCATTTTAAGTAGAGATTTATTTTGGTAAATTGTATTGAAGCCAAATAATTTTAGTTGGAAAATTTGTGACTTGTTAAGTTTCTGTAGACATGAGCATACTTGGTAGAATTTTTAAAAAATCACACTTAGTAAAATTCTTGCATGCATGCATTCATATTATTTTTTTGGTTGAATATATTGTGTGAAATTGAATGCTATAATTTTTCTTGTAGATTTTGCTAGTGATTGTGATTGTGAAGAGTGCTACTCTCCCCACTACCAAGGCAAGTGATATTTTCATGAATATTTCTAACCTATGTTTTGTACTAGCATTAGATATTTTGCTAAAGTATTGCATGCTATTTTTGCCTGGTGCTAAGTTGGGAAATCCTAAGTAGAGTAGAATAGTAGATTTGTTAGGGAATTTTCCTAAGTTAAGATATCATAACATGCTTAACCTAGATACTTAGCAAACAAGGGTGGTGAACATCTATACCTATGGTGATGAAAATATTTCTAAGTCAAGAGACTTATGTTTTCTAATAAAACAACTAAGACAAATGAACCTCCTGGGTGGAATGGATGTTTGGGTTATGTTGAGTGGTTACACAAGGCCATGGACTTGGGTTGTGTATCTCACTTGTGGTATGCCACCCAGGCACAAAGGGATTTGGAGGCCAAGTGTTGAGAAAGCTTACAGTGCAACCACTTGGCAATATGGGCTCTGCCTTGATCATATAGGTTGCTAGAACTTAGTCATTGTACAGTTGGTGGTAGATGTGATGATAGGATGGAACGCGTCCATTTGAATAAGGAAAGGCTTCTGAAAGGTCCTGTCTTGGGAAACCAAGTCTGGTGGGGAAAGTGCACAACCTCTGCAGATGGAAAACCTAAGTACTTAGCCTAGTCCAAGGAAATGGACACTTTTGAGCATCAAGACATGGAAGCTACAAGAATCTCACCACTCCAACTTCTAAGAAAAATTTGTGGGTGAACAAGGGTAAAGGACCTCAATGTCTATTGGTGGTTCCTTGGGAATGTTTTTGACAAAGAAGAACTTAGTGTTTTAAACTAATAGGAAAAACCTATTTTCAAGCAAAGCAAGCCAAGCTACACTTAGCCAAATGCATATAGTAATATATTCCACTTAAAATACACTAAGGTATCACTTGCCAATACTATTCCAAAGTATTGACCCTCTGTGGCTGTAACTTGTGATGTTGCAGGTTACTCCGATGATGAATAGGAGTCATGAGTCTACACTCAACATGCTTGCCTGTGGCACATGAAGATGAAGACTTATGTTTATTTACTTATTCCTTAAACTCTTGTATTAGGCCTATGGCCCTGAGTTGTAAAAGACTATGTTTTATCTCTGGAATGAATGTAATAAATGACCTTTGTATCTGTGTACTTCATCTTAAACTGTGGATGCTAGCGTTGATCCAGAGACTAGCATTGCAATCACATGGATCCTTTCCTTTATAAAGGAGGGGTCTAACAGATGGTATCAGAGCACTGTGTTGCCTGTAGGATTATGACCCTAGGATTTGGAAACCACTAAGGAAAAAATTTCGACTACTTCTACACTTGTATATTCTTGTCGTAAAACTTTTCTGATCTTTTTCATTCTCAACTCCATTTGTAGATGAACTCCATCAACGAAGCCGTGAAGAAAGGACCACTCATGACCATGACTTTGGAGTGTGAAACTGAGTTTCCCAATATACTCAAGGATCTCATGGTGGCAATGGAAGCACATGGTGAAGCTGTGTACAAGGGCTTCCCAGTGATGGATGAAGGAGTGGAGTATTGGTGGGTGCAACTTCACTTGTACAAAAACAAGGAAGACAACCACAAAGAAAGAGGATTCTGCATGTACACCAATACTAAAATGCACACCACATTCTTTGAGTCAGCCAGAGATGCAGCTTGGAGGACTATCAAAGAACTAAGTGCTAGAGTCAAATGCAGAATGCTCAGCCTCCAAAAAGACTTAGAGAAAGAGAAGGAAATTACTCAAGAGTTGGAAGCCACCAACCAAGAGTTAAGGGGAGATATAATAGACTTAGTGATGGAATCATGTGAGCAAGATAGGTGGATTGCCTCTAGGAACATTGTGATAGCCACCAGATCCAGTGAGATAGGCCTGTAAGCACACTTTGTAGTGGACCACCATCTATCACCTTATTTTCCAAAATGATACCTTAAATAAATTGGACCATGTTTGATGTAATGGATTTGTGTAAGCATGACTTGTGTGAAAATTGTGTTCCATGGTTATGTATGAGATGGTTGTTTTATGTTCATCTTAAATAGTGTTGTTCTAACTTTTCAATTTTGTAAATAGATGCCTATTGCCGTCAGCACTGTTGAGGAGTTCCAGGTTACTCGTTTCGGACCCTGTATCATTGAGCTTACCACATTGCTCGATCTCCCTCTTCCCACCATCACGGTGTACCCACTCACCAAGTTCGAGAGGAAGGACCTCTGGGGCTTCAAGGTGACCCAGCCAGGACGCCAGACTGAGCCTACTACAGAGGCCATCGTCTTCAAGCTGATGCACGATGATAGGGAGAGAGGCATGGAGGTAGTCATGCAGGACCTGATAGGACGCTTGTTAGGCCGTCACTCCCGACAGGTTAGGGGCACTCACTTCCACGTCTTCGGAAGGCGTGATGATGATGGAGATTCCATCGACTTTGAGGACGACTCGAGGGACACGGCAGAGCCGATACGTCTCTATCTCCAGGACTTAGAGACTCTCCTCAGGCACGCGGACACGGATAGGACGAACGTCATGATTGGCAATGACGAACTTCAGGTACAGCTACGCGAGAAGGACAAGCTTTTTGCGCAGCAGGATGAGATGATCAAGGAAATGGAGACAAAGTTCGAGGCCCAGGACCGCAAGTTCAAGAGTCAAGAGAAACGCGTCCAGGATAGGAACAAGAAGATCCGGGACATGACCGAGGAACTGAAGTCCAAGGACTTCGAGCTTGAGCAGCAGCAGATGGTTATTGAGAGGCTTCGCTCCCAGAAGAGGGCTCTCAAGGCCAAGGTTGATTCCTTGACGACTACGATTGAGGAAAACAAGACCGCGATGGAGAACGCAGGTCTTACCTTCGTCGAGGAGGAGATTGACGCTGATGAGTAGACTTGACTACTCGTTTACTTTTCATATTCATACTTGTTATTGTGAACTTATTATTGGACCATCCGACATGTGGATGGCTTGCCACTTGTGTGTTTTACTTCATGAGCTTATTATGTGGTTGTTGAACTTTATTTCTTATGTTGCTTGTTATGTGTTTGTTTATGTTGTATTGTGCATAAAACATCTATGGGTATCTCATTCTTATCTATTTGAACAAACCACAGATGCCTCCCCGTCGCGCAAACCCCAACCCCAACAACATCACCCCGGAAATGCAACAAATGATGAATGCGCAAACACAGCTTATGCAAATGATGACAACATTCATCCAGAATCAGAATAACAACAACAACAACAACAACAACCCCAACAACAACAACAATAACAACAACAACAACAACAACAACAACCCTCCGGGTTTTGACATGCTCACCAGATTTCTGCGTCTGAGGCCAGCAAAGTTTTTGGTAACAACTGATCCCATGGTAGCCAATGATTGGCTACGTTCTGTGAACAAGGACTTAGTGACCGTGGGTTGCACGGATGCTGAAAAGGTCAGGTTCGCAGCACATCTGTTGGAAGGACCAGCCGCCACATGGTGGGATAACTTCCAAATCACCACTCCTATTGATGAAGTGACTTGGGACATCTTTGAAGATGGCTTTCGCACCGCTCATATCTCATCAGGAATGATGAGTCTGAAAAAGAAGGAGTTCCATAACCTGAAGCAGCGCCATCGTAGCGTGGCTGAGTACATAGAAGAGTTCAACAATCTGGCGCGCTATGCACCGGATGAGGTTGATACAGATGCCAAGAGAAAGGAAAAGTTCTTGGAAGGTTTGAATGATGAGCTGAACCTACAGTTATGCATGGCATATGTTCCAACTTATCGTTGTGTGACAAGGCTGCTATTTTGGAAAGTAAAATGAAGCAAGTCGAGAGTAGGAAGAGGAAACACTCCGACAAGCACAGCTCGAGATCGTCTCAAACGATCTCACTATGATGATGGCTCAGATCCCATAAGCATGGGAAATTCAACAAGCACCACAACCACAACCGTCATGACAACAAGCATCACCGCAGTCATGACAATGATAAGTACAAGAACCACAAGAGTGGACATAAGAGCCACCACAGTGGAAATGGTAGTGGAAGTGGAAGTCAACATGTTAAAAAGGACATCAGTCAAGTTGAGTGCTTCAAATGCAAGAAACTGGGGCATTATGCTAATGAATGCCCTGAGAAGAAAGTGGAAGGACCTAGCAAGCCAAATCCTTTTCAGAAAGGACAGGTTAACCACATCAATGTGGAGGAGGTCTATGAAGAGCCTGATGCCGTTGCTGGTAAGTTCAGACTCAATTCCATTCCAGCATTTGTACTCTTTGATACCGGTGCATCTCATTCATTCATATCAAAAACATTTGTTGAAAGAAATGAACTACCGGTAGAAACCATTGGGTGTCCTATAAGAGTAAGTTCTCCGGGTGGAGAAATGTTAGTGAACTCAGGATGTCATGACTTAGTCATAGAGTTTGGGAAACATAAGTTTCAGTGAACTGATAATTCTGAATTCCCAAGGGTTGGATGTGATTTTGGGAATGGATTGGATGGCTAAGAACGAGGAGTATTAGATTGTGCTAATCGATGCTTGCACTCCTCACAACCCCGAGAAAAAAGAATAAAATTCAGATCTAACTTTAAGTCCAAGGGAAGTAAACTGAATTCTCTTAAGGGGGTTAGCATGGACAGTGTGCCAATTGTGTGTGAGTATCCAGATGTATTTCCGGAAGAATTACCGGGAATGCCACCAGATAGAGATGTGGAGTTTCTGATAGATTTGGTACCAGGTTCTGGACCAATAGCTAAGAGACCTTACAAAATGTCAGTTGATGAACTGAAAGAACTCAAGAAACAGCTAGGAGAACAGTTGCAGAAAGGGTTTATTCAACCAAGTTCTTCATCTTGGGGAGCCCCAGTATTGTTTGTGGAGAAAAAGGATAGAACGCAAAGATTGTGTATTGACTACCGTTCTCTCAACGAGGTGACCATCAAGAACAAATATCCTTTGCCAAGAATCAACGACTTGTTTGATCAGTTAGAAGGAGCATGTGTGTTCTCGAAGATTGATCTTCGGTCAGGTTATTTTCAACTCAAGATAAGAGAGCAAGACATACCTAAAACAGCATTCATAACAAGGTATGGCTTGTATGAGTACACTGTGATGCCTTTTGGTTTAACCAACGCTCCAGCATACTTCATGAATATGATGAACAAGGTATTCATGGAATTCCTTGACAAGTTTGTGGTCGTTTTCATCGACGATATCTTAGTCTACTCCAAGAGCAAGGAAGAACACGAAAGACATTTGCGCTTGATACTTGAAAAACTAAGAGAGCATAAACTTTATGCCAAGTTCAGCAAGTGTGAGTTTTGGTTAGAGGAAGTTGGTTTTCTTGGTCATGTTATGACAAAGGATGGTGTAGCAGTTGATCCTGCTAAGGTTTCAGCTGTGACAGAATGGGAATCTCCTAAGAATGTAAAGGAAGTTCGAAGTTTCCTCGGCTTAGCAGGTTACTATAGAAGGTTCATTGAGAATTTCTCAAAGGTTGCTAAGCCAATGACAGAATTGTTAAAAAAGGACAAGAAATTTGCTTGGACTGAAGGTTGCGAAGTCAGTTTCCAAGAGTTGAAGAAGAGACTTGTGACAGCACCAGTTTTATGTCTGCCAGATTTGGAAAAAGATTTCCAAGTATATTGTGATGCGTCTCATCAAGGTTTGGGTGCCGTACTTATGCAAGATGGTAAAGTCGTAGCCTATGCTTCGAGACAACTCAAAACTCATGAAGTAAACTATCCCACTCATGATTTGGAGTTAGCCTCTGTCGTCCATGCACTCAAAACATGGAGACATTACCTATTGGGTAAGCGGTGTGAAGTGTTCACCGATCATAAGAGCTTGAAGTACATCTTCACCCAGAAAGAAATCAACATGAGGCAAAGGAGATGGTTAGAACTTATCAAGGATTACGACTTAAGTTTGCAATACCACCCCGGTAAAGCGAACGTAGTAGCCGATGCTCTAAGTCGTAAGACGTTTGTAACGGGCCTTACCAAAGGGAATTGCGGATGACTTGTGTAAGCAATTCAAAGAACTCAGATTGGAGATTGTACCAGAAGGACATCTCATGTCCTTAGAGGTTCAACCCACTCTATTGGACAAGATCCGAGAAGTTCAGAAGACTGATGAGGAAATTGAAAAGATTAAGGAAAATATAAGTCTAGGAAAAGCCAAGAGTTTCCATATAGACGAACAAGGCACCTTATGGCACGGGAAACGTATTTGTGTTCCACAAGATCCGGAGTTGCGGAAACTGATTCTACAAGAGGCTCACAACTCTCCGTATTCTATTCACCCGGGAAATACCAAGATGTACATGGACATGAAGGAAAGGTTTTGGTGGAACAATCTCAAAAGGGACATCGCCGAACTTATTGCTTTGTGTGATGTGTGTAGCAGAGTCAAAGCGGAGCACCAGAAACCAGCAACCCTGAGCGCCCCTTGCCGAGCTGATCACACGACGAGCATCCCCACATCCTCGCGGTCTCGGTGAGCATCTTCCCCATCCACCTAGCGATCTGTACCACCGGCGCCGCCACCGTCTGGTCGTCGCCGCCGCGCACAGCCGATAGCGCCGCCAGATTTTGGCATGTTGTTTTAGATCGTTAGATCTGAATCGTAGCGCTAGGATAGATCCACTTAACCCCGAAGAGGTACGCGATCTGGAGCGTTCGATCTGTTTAGATCCTGCGGCTGCAGAGCGTGATCCAACCGAAGCGGTACGCGCCAATCACAGCGCGACGCGTGGCTAGGGTAAGATCTAAAAATAGATTTAAAATCAGAAATTTGATCCAAATTCAAATGCTTATAACTTTTGATTGCCACGTTAGATTTTTGCAAACTTTATACCGTTGGATTCAGTGAAACAAGACCTTTCAGAATATCCAATTTATTTAGCATATAGTAACAGTTAAAATGATTTTATTTTGTAGAACATGTTTTAAGGCCATTTTAAGTAGAGATTTATTTTGGTAAATTGTATTGAAGCCAAATAAGTTTAGTTGGCAAATTTGTGACTTGTTAATTTTCTGTAGACATGAGCATACTTGGTAGAATTTTTCAAAAATCACACTTAGTAAAATTCTTGCATGCATGCATTCATATTATTTTTTTGGTTGAATATATTGTGTGAAATTGAATGCTATAATTTTTCTTGTAGATTTTGCTAGTGATTGTGATTGTGAAGAGTGCTACTCTCCCCACTACCAAGGCAAGTGATATTTTCATGAATATTTCTATCCTATGTTTTGTACTAGCATTAGATATTTTGCTAAAGTATTGCATGCTATTTTTGCCTGGTGCTAAGTTGGGAAATCCTAAGTAGAGTAGAATAGTAGATTTGTTAGGGAATTTTCCTAAGTTAAGATATCATAACATGCTTAGCCTAGCTACTTAGCAAACAAGGGTGGTGAACATCTATACCTATGGTGATGAAAATATTTCTAAGTCAAGAGACTTATGTTTTCTAATAAAACAACTAAGACAAATGAACCTCCTGGGTGGAATGGATGTTTGGGTTATGTTGAGTGGTTACACAAGGCCATGGACTTGGGTTGTGTATCTCACTTGTGGTATGCCACCCAGGCACAAAGGGATTTGGAGGCCAAGTGTTGAGAAAGCTTACAGTGCAACCACTTGGCAATATGGGATCTGCCTTGATCATATAGGTTGCTAGCTTAGTCATTTGGACAGTTGGTGGTAGATGGGATGATAGGATGGAACGCGTCCATTTGACTAAGGAAAGGCTTCTGAAAGGTCCTGTCTTGGGAAACCAAGTCTGGTGGGGAAAGTGCACAACCTCTGCAGATGGAAAACCTAAGTACTTAGCCTAGTCCAAGGAAATGGACACTTTTGAGCATCAAGACATGGAAGCTACAAGAATCTCACCACTCCAACTTCTAAGAAAAATTTGTGGGTGAACAAGGGTAAAGGACCTCAATGTCTATTGGTGGTTCCTTGGGAATGTTTTTGACAAAGAAGAACTTAGTGTTTTAAACTAATAGGAAAAACCTATTTTCAAGCAAAGCAAGCCAAGCTACACTTAGCCAAATGCATATAGTAATATATTCCACTTAAAATACACTAAGGTATCACTTGCCAATACTATTCCAAAGTATTGACCCTATGTGGCTGTAACTTGTGATGTTGCAGGTTACTCCGATGATGAATAGGAGTCATGAGTCTACACTCAACATGCTTGCCTGTGGCACATGAAGATGAAGACTTATGTTTATTTACTTATTCCTTAAACTCTTGTATTAGGCCTATGGCCCTGAGTTGTAAAAGACTATGTTTTATCTCTGGAATGAATGTAATAAACGACCTTTGTATCTGTGTACTTCATCTTAAACTGTGGATGCTAGCATTGATCCAGGGACTAGCATTGCAATCACAGGGATCCTTTCCTTTATAAAGGAGGGGTCTAACAAAGCTGAAGCATATCAAGCTACGTTTTCACGCTATTCGAGAACATATTCAAGATGGGGATATAAAGATTTGCAAAGTAAACATAGATCTGAATGTGGCGGATCCGTTGACTAAACCTCTCCCGAGGGCAAAACATGCCCAACACGAAACTGCCATGGGTGTTCGGTATATTACCACGTAATCTAGATTAGATGACTCTAGTGCAAGTGGGAGACTGTTGGAGATATTCCCTAGAGGCAATAATAAATGTAGTTATTATTATATCTTTGTGTTTATGATAAATGTTTACATTCATGCTATAATAGTATTAACAAGGAAACATTGATACTTGTGTGATTTGTAAACTTAATTTGAAGTCCCTAGTATAGCCTCTATACATCACTAGCTTGTTGGTTGATAAATGATTGTGGTTTCCCTATCATGAACATTGAGATGTTATCAACAACAAGATCATATCGTTAGGAGAATGATATGGTGGACATACTCCTAAAGATAAGCGTAGCATAAAGATCAAGTCATTTCAATAGTTCAATTGCTATATGCTTTCTGATACATAGTAACCTAATTCCTTCGACCATGAGATCATGCATAGGAGCCATATGAATTTCCAGATTCCTCTATTGGTTATTGTTCGGAGATGTGTCTCGATCATGTACGCATAATTCACGAACCGTAGGGAGACACACTTAAGGATTCAACGTTGTTTGAGTAGTTATGGTATTATGAGAAAGAGACCGAATGTTGTTCGGAGTCTCGGATGGGATCCGGGATATCACGAGGTGATCCGGAATGGTCCGGAGAATAAGATTCATATAAGGAAAGTCCCGTTTCGGAGTTCGGGAATGATTCCGGTGTTTTCATCGGGAATGTTCTAGAAGGTTCCGAATGTCAAGACTCCGGAGGGGAAAGGGTACATGAATGTGTCATTGCATATTGGAATGATTGCATCATGTACTAAGTGTCCTCGCTGTTCCAAATAAAGGATTAAATTGAATCCTAAATTGAAAAGTCAAATAGCTAGTTTGAAAAGTCAAACGGCTAAAATTGGAAAGAGGAAAAGAGGAAGGAGTGGAAACCGAGTTGGGGAGGAGTTCCCTCCTCCAACCGGCGGCCCACCTCCAAGCCGAGTTGGGGAGGGACTCCTCTCCCTCCCCTTGGCGCGGCCGGCCCCTCCACCTATATAAGGAGGGGCAGGGCTCCCTCCTCTATACACACAAGTCCCTCACCTCAAACCCTAGAAAGCTGCAGCCCTCCATAGCCGCCGCTACCTAGGGTTTTGCCCTAGCCGCCGACTTGGGGGTCCCCGGAACCCTAGCCGCCGGCTCTAGCCCCTCCTCCTTGGTGTGTCTAAACCCTAGATCGCCGAGGAGCTCTCTCATACTCCACCATACTCGCTCCGGCTTAAGGCGAAGCCTTGCGGGATTTCCCCTCTACTTCCGGTACCACGCCGTTGTGCTGCCGGGATCGCGAGGAGAGTGCTACAACCTCCGCTGCCTACTGGAACAAGGGAGAGGAAGGTCTTCGTCGAGTATCGAATGTGTGACCGACTGCGGGAGCGCTGCCGGATCGCATCGCCGGAAGGATCGTCTACACGATCTTGAGATCGGGAAGAGTACGACTACATCACCCACGAGAATCCGCTCTCGTTAAACACTTTGGAATCTTCGAGGGTAAGTTATTCCATCGACTCGTTGCTACAATCTAGTAGATAGATCTTGGCTTGTTTGTTTGTATGCGATAGAAAATTTTTGTTTTCCATGCTACGAAACCCTACAGAAGATGCTCCATGTTTAAGGCCGAAGCGATCATAAGGAAGGGACATATGCCAAGAAGTTCATGGCCTCATATTGTGTACCTCTAGTTCATGTCTGGCCGGCCGGCCGCATATTGTGAACCTAAATGCCACGAGACATGATAACTCATTTTGTGAAGGATATTTTATGATGTTTGCAATTTTCAAAGTTTAATATTTTTCCTTGCAACTATAACACATAACATGACAGCACGAGAAGGGTTTTATATTTTTGATAAATCTAAAACTTTACTTCGGTTGTTGCTTCACAAACTATATATTTCCCACCGCTTCCCGCCAAGTTTTCCCGTCCTTTCCCTCTGACCGGAGCTTTTAGTTCCGGTTGTAGGCACTAACCGGGACTAAAGATATTTCCCGTCATTTCTCACCGCTTCCCGCCAAGTTTTCCCGCCCTTTCCCTCTGACCAGAGATTTTGTTCCCAAAAGTAGGCACTAACCGGGACTAAAGATATTTCCCGCCATTTCCGACCGTTTCCCTCCAAGTTTTCCCGCCCTTTCCCTCTGACCGGAGATTTTAGTCCCGGTTGTAGTCACTAACCGGGACTGAAGATATTTCCTGCCATTTCCCATCGCTTCCCGCCAAGTTTTCCCGCCCTTTCCCTCTATATCTAGGCTGACCGCGCCATGGCTATCCACACATCCACACCTTCATCTCTCACAACAATGTACAACGCATGCTGGGCAATTCTGACCATCGAGGAGACCGAGGAGCTGTGCGCCTCTAGCTACCCATGCCCGCCGGGCTACCTGCTGCCCGCCGACTGGACGTTGAGCACTGGAGGGGTTCATGTCCCAACTGTGCCTCAAGGTTCCGCATGCCAGGCGGCCATCACGAACCACTTCTACCTCGAGCTCACGACGGAGAAGCGGATGGATCCCATTAGGATCCCGACAACTACGCCACCTGGAATGCCTTCTTCACTAACCGACAGGAAAGGAAGCTCGCTAGCTACGAGGGTGATGGCCCTCCCCGGGTGAACCACAAGGAAGCTGGGTGCCGCCTGTGGTGGGCGAACCGGACTATCATCGGCATGATTGATACGCCCAATTTGCATCACCTTTATATATCATAATTTACCTCTGTTCATTGATATTTGTCTTATTATGATGTATTACTTATGGATTTTCATCTATTTATGCATGTTGGATGATTCCTGGAGGATGGACTACCGGAGTCTGGATTCTAATGAAAAATAAGGCGTTTTGGTGCAATTTCGCGAAGATCAGAAAAATACCAGAAAAATATGGAAACATATTATTTTACCAGAATGCGAAGGAAGCCAGAAGGAGGGACGGAGATGGGCCTCAGGGGCCCAACCCCTAGGCACGGGCCCACCTGACCCCGCGCCTAGGGCAGGTGTGGCCCACCTGCCTAGCCTCCGACTCTGCCCCTTCGCCTATATCTTCCTTACGGAACCCTAATACTAAGGGGGCGACCACAAATAGATTTCTGCCGCCTCTGGGGTCGGAAAACACCGAGAGAGAAATATCTCTCCGGCAGACAGATTTCTGCTGGGGGAATTCCTTCTCGGAGATGGGAGACCGTCGTCATCAACACCGTCATCAAGCTAGGCTTCATCGGGATCATCATCATCATCTACACCATCATCTTCACCAGCACCATCATCACCACTCCGTCCCGCTGTAACAGTTGTGTTGGATATTGCTTTAGTTCTTAGGGGAAACTTTCACGGTGTTGATTACTATTGTAGTTGATGCTTGTGAGTGGAACCATTGGATTATTTTTTATGTTCAGATTGTTATCCATTATCATATCATGTAGGGGTCCCAACCTAATAAGGTAGATTCCTCCTGTGTTTTACAATGCTAGTCCCTGGATCATTAGCTAGCATCCACAGTTAAGATGTAATATCAAGATACAAAGGTCATATATAAATTTATAACCAGGAATAACATAAGTTTATTACATCAAACATAGCTCATTTGGCTATTACATTACATTGCAGCGGAATAACTATAGTCATGGGTCCTTCATCTTCAAAGTGCCACAGGCAGATGTTGGTTGTAGACTTTGTAGTCCTAGTCAATCAAACAGTCTTCACTAAAAACAATAAAACCTGCAACATTACAAGTTACAGCCACAAGGGTCAATACATTTTGAATTGTATTGGCAAGTTTCACTTTTATGTATAATAAGAATGGATCCTATCGTTATATGCATATTTGGCTAAGTAGAGTTTAAGGCTTATTTGCATAAAGCAATATTTACCCTATCTTTTCAAAATGGTTTTGGTCCTTTGTCAAATCTCTTTTCCAAGTTCCTTGAACTCCTTGGTAGACACTCAAGTGTTCAAGTTCTTGTCAAAAATCCTTGAGCACCTTGTTAACCCCAAGTGCAACAAGTTTTATCAAAACCTCATGAGTTCCTTGGTAACCCCAAGTACATCATGCTCTTGAGCACCTTGGTAACCCCAAGTGCAACAAGCTTAACAAAATTCTCTTTGAATTCCTTGGTAGACACACAAGGGCATCAAGTTTTTATATTAGAAATTGGAATGTCGAGATCTCCCATAGTTCAAACTTTAGTTGCTCAGTATTGTCCATAACCGGGGACACAGCTAAGTACTTAGATTTTATTAACTTCTGCAGAAGGAGTACACTTTAGCCACATGACACAATCCCATCTTGTTGCCACCAGTGGCCTACTGGATTAGTGCTCACCAAGATGGAGTACTGGCAGACTGAGAATGTGACGAAGTCTTTCCAAAAGGTCCTCCCATACATCATTGCTAGCTTGTCTTCAGCCCCCATGAAGCATTCCAGATCCCCATGTCCGGTAACTAAAGACAATGCATGGGTCTTCCTAATGTAGTTGACTAAGCCAGAGCCATAATAGCATGTGGTTGTACACGAAAGCCACAATTGGAGAAACATGTTCAATCTCTAAGTTTCCTAGGTGGTTTCCTTTTGGAGCACAACACAAAGTGATTTCCATAGACATGGTTCCTCTTGTTGCCACCTTCTCCAAAACATAAAGTGTCCACTACCTAGGTGGTTCATTGAGTCCTTGTTTTATTATATAAAAACACAAGTCCTTTTCTCAATCCTTTGTAAAATCTCAACATGTATCTCTTGTCAAAATAAGGCATGGCTAAGCATGTACAACTTCAATATTTTCACTAAGGAGTGTATAGGGAATCCTATTAGGATTTTAGCATAGCATAAGCATAAAGAAATCTTTTCATGCATGTTTTCATAATCCACTATGTATAATGAAAATAGTAGGACATTTGTATGATAGTGTAACTTGCCTTTTTGTTAGGGAATGATAGTCACTCCTTGATCTTGCTAGTCTCACACTTTGCTAATTTCACTACAATCAAACAAGCATAGTATCAAGTAGCATTTCAAACCAACATTCAAACAATATTTCACACACACAAAGCAATGGATCCTAAGTCATGCAAAAGTGGGTTCTATTGCAAGGTTGGTCTCTACTAGGTTTATAAACTTTGTAAGGTCCACATTGGTCATTTACCAAAATGGCAAAGTCATTAGTTAGAGGGTTTTGCTCAAAATCTATTTTAAAATCCTTTCAACATTTTATGTGATGAAAATTATTCTTTTCAAAGCAAACTTTATGTTTTTCACCAAGTGAGTTGCCCTTAGCAAGGCTTGGTGTTTTGGGTCTTGGTCCATAACATTTCCCCAAAGTTTTCCTTGCAAAAACATTTCCATAATAAAATTAATGAGTTTATTTGGCTAGAAAAATGGCTAAGTTAAATAATTCAACCTATATTTCTTCAAAATCATTTTTAACACCAAGGGTTGGTTCCTAGGGTCAGTAAGGTCACACAAATCCATTTTGCAAAAGATTTAATCCTAAAATCAATTTTAAGCAATTTCCCTACTCTAAACAAGCATTCAAAAGAATCTGTAATTTCAAACAAGTTAACAGATACTATTTTCGAAATTAAGGCCATGGTTGGCTAGGTCTTGTCTTGCTGATTCCAACGACATAAAGTTTGTAATTTTTGGACGTGTGGATCAAAAGATACAAGGGTTTGAAAATGGCAAAAGTTTATGTTTTCAAATTCTGTTTTAAACAGAACTGGGGACACGCGGCAGGATTCTATTGGACGGTACCGCTTCGCTACGGATCATGCTCTGTAGCCGTTGGATCTAAATGAGATTGTGTGGCGCAGGACTCATACCTTTTCGCGATTAAGTGATCTATCGTAACCGTCAGATCCAGATCCTACGGTGCTAGCGTGCTCGACCATTTGCGAGCGGCGCTGCGGTGGCTACCGGCGGCGGAGCGGTCGGTCGATGACGGTTCCGGCGATACAGGAAGCGAGAGAGAAAAAGGGCATGCTCACCGGGCTCAGGGGGTCACGGCGAAGCTCAGGGTACTGCTGGCTTGACAAGGGGCGCTCAGAGGCAGTCGCAATTTCTCGTCGGAGTTGGGAACGGCGACGGACGGCTCTGTCCGCGCTTGAAGACGACGCTACAGGTCAAGAGAGGACAGACCGAAGGCAGGGTTAGACGCAGGAGATCATGACGGAATTGTGAGCGTGAACAAGAGGGCTCGGGGCGGTCGAGGCTTACCGGGGAACGTCGCCGGAGAAGAAGCATACACGGCGGCGCTCTGTGCTTGACGAAGGCGAAGATTGGGGGCGCCCTAAGACAAACGGAAAGTGCTGTTAGGTTCGTCTGAGCTTGGAGATCATCATCGTGTTCTCGGGAAGGAGAGGGGTGACCGGAATTTACCTGTGGGGCTCGTCGGAGAAAGGGGCAGACGGTGGTCGAAGTGGTTGTCGACGCTCTGGGTCGCTCGGGGGCAAGCTGGTGCTACGGGGATGATCGCCAGGAGGTGTGGATCATGAGAGCATGGTCGAGGAGGCAAGGGGCGGCGAGGGGCTGCCGGAATTGCTGCGACAGCTCGTTGGAGCAGAGGGTGTTCGGGGAGGAATTTAGGCGGCCTGGGGGCGAGCTTGGGGAAGGGGTCTGAGGGAAAACGGAGGAGAGAGCGGGGCGATTAAAAGGGCGTGGTCGCGTCGAGGAATTAACGCGGCGTTAAGGCGAATTGATCTCGGCATTCATGGACAGCAACGGCAGCGTCGTCTGGGGGAGACAGGGTCGCGCGGGGAAGAAGAAGGAGGAGGCAGTGGGGTCCTCTGTTCAGTGGGAAAAGAAAGGAGGGAGGGGTCCACTTGTCAGTTGCTCCGCGGGTCAGATACCAAGTGGGAAAACGTTTCATGGAGAGGGGAAAAGACTGGGCTGGTACTGGGCTTGTGGGCTTGGCCGGCTGGGCTGGCTGTTGTTTCATTTTTTTTTGTACAGAAACATTTTCCTTTTCTATTTCTATTTGCTGATTTGATTTTCAATCAACATTTCAAACATTCAAACCATTCAACAATTCAAACTATTGTAATGAGTTTTTGGTTCTGTTTAGTAGTATAACCAACTTTCAAAAATAAAATAATATTTTAAATCTTTTTAGGTTCCATTTACTAATTAAATAAAATGGACCAAGGTTTATTAATAAAATAGGGTTTGGTTTATTTAATAAAATCTTCCTTTGATATCCAAATATTTTCAAAACCAATCAGTAGATTTTATTTGGAAATCTGGAAAAACTTGTTTAAAACAAAATTAACCTTTTATTTTTAGGATCCATTAAATAAAGTGGGCCTTAGTGTTAAATCAAATAGAGTTTGATTTTATTAATAAAATCTTTATTTGAAACCTAAATATTTTCAAAACCAATCAGTGGGTTTTATTTGGGAAATATAGAATACTTGGAGATACCTTAAAAGTAAAATAACATTTTATTTTAGGGTTCATTATTAATTAAATATAATAGACTTTCATTATTATTTCAAATAGGATCTATTTTATTTGAGATATTTATTTTGAATCTAAGATAAAGCCAAAACATTTTGGTAGGTTTTATTAGAGAATAAATAATTGAGAAAACTTATTTTAAATAATTTAATAAGTTTTGATGTTTCAATTTAAATTGGTGAAACCTTTTATTTAAATAAAGTTGGATATTAAATCCTTATTAATTTATTTAAACAAATATTTGCTAATTTTATTTAAATAAAATGTTTTAATTCAAAAGCTTGGTCAAGGTTTTAATTTGGCTTTATAAAATATTCTTTATTTATAAACTCATCTTTTCTTTTGAATACCAATTCTTTTATTAGATGATTTCCATAATAGTAATTTCAAAACATTTTTTTATTTCCATTAATTAAATGTTTATCTCATTAAACTCCTCTAGGATTTATTTAATTCAAATGGGTTTGGGGTTTTATTTAAACTCAAAAAGTTTCTTCTGGCTCTGAAAATCAAACAAAGTTTTATTTTATTCATTTATTTTCACATTACAAGATTTGGAAAATCTTGGGATGTGACAGGCTACCACCCTTAAAATAAATCTCGTCCCGAGATTTGGGAAGGTTAGGGTTACAAGCAAGTTCAAACTAGGGTACTACCACCCTTAAAATAGTTTCAAACAAAATTACATATTGTCCTTCTTGGGATCCTGGAGAAAATTTCTCTAAGTAAACATTTGCATGATTTCTTTGGTTTCATTCTTGACTCATGGGCCAAGGTTGAGCTTTTCCATAGGCTTGTTCAACTTGTTCTTCATCCTTTCTGGACAGTTGCTTGCATAGTGTCCTGGGTTCTTGCAGTTGAAACAATGAATGTCCTTGAGTTCTTTACGTGGCTCTTGTGGGCAAGTTGCTACATAATGACCTGGTTCATTACAGTTGTTGCACCACACTTGGTCAATCCCTTTATTCTTCTTGTTCTTTGGGCATCCACTGGAGTAGTGTCCCATTTCCTTACATTTACGACATTGTGCAAGGCTCATGTCTTTCTTAGGCTTCTTGATTTTCTTTGATCCTTTGAATTGGGTTGTCTTGTTTGGAGGTATGAGTGATCCTTTTCCTTTGGTAGACTTGGATCCTTCTTGTTTCCTTTGTTCTACCATGGCATAGATGGGACATAGACCAGGAGTATGATCACTTCCTTCACAAAGGTAGCAAGTAGCTTGAGAGGTGGGGCATTGTCCAACAGGATGATCTTCTTCACAATTGGGGCATTGTCCTTCATGCTCCTTGGAAGTATGATCCTTGTCTCCACAAATAATGCAAGCTGGGGCTCCATCTAGAATAACATTCTTGTCATCCTTATTATCATACACCCTTCTAGGATAGCTTTCTTCCATGCTAATCATTTTTTTTGAGGGTAAAACAGTAGGGTAAAAAAACCCCACTGCAATTTTTCTTTTTATATATCAAGTAGAGTTACAAAAGATTATTTACAAGCATATTCCACCTCAAAAAAGAGGGATAACATTCAAAGAAGCTATCTCATGTCTAAATTGGTTTCAATCCAGTCCTTAAGGCCCTGATAATACTTTTTCTTAATTCTATAAATGACCCATCTTAATTCCTGGGCTATAATAGCCTTCCAGGTCTCCACCGACGTATGCTGATTGTTGAAAATTTCATTATTTCTGCAAATCCAGATGCTCCAAGTTCCAAGTATCAGAATTTCCATTGTAAAAGGGACCTTGAGGTCTTTTTAATCTGGCTAGAACTTCAAAGATGCTTTGATCACCATATTAACTGTGAGATTTCAGCCAGTTTCTAGCAAAAGGGCATTCCCAAAACAAATGTAAACTAGTTTCTTCACTGTGGCAGTTCTGGAAGACACAATCATAAGATGCTAGAGAAAAACATTTTCTTTTCAGAAGATTCCTTGTGTTGAGTCTATCAAGCAGAAGAAGCCAGAAGAAAAATTTGTGCTTCTGTTGGCAAGAAGATTTCCAAATCCAAGAAAAATGTGGCTGAACTGGTTGGTAGCCAACTAAAGAGTAGTAAGCCTTTTTTACTGAAAAATTACTACCCCAAATATAAGACCAACAATCCGATTCCCCTTCCCTGCTATAATCAAGAATTTGTTCAAGACTTTGATATTCCTGATATGCTTGTTGAGACAAAGGCAGATAAAAGAGATCCTGAGTATTTGCAGTATGCATGAACTCACTGACAGAAATGTGTGGATTTTTTGCAAATGTAAGAAGGTGAGGGAGCTTATGTTGGAGGCAATTATTAATCCACATATCAGTCCAGAATAGTGTAGATTCCCCATTTCCAACCAAGCACTTTGCAAGTCCTTTAAAAGTGTCAATTAGCTTCAGATGAGCTTTCCACCAAAAAGATCCCTCAACTCTTCTTCCAGGGAGCTTATCATTACAATAGTAGGTGTTCCACACCAAATGCACCCATGGAATATCCCTATGATTATAGAATTTATCCAAATTCTTCAAGAGAAGAGCAGAATTTTGAACATTAAGGTCCAGAACTCCCAATCCACCTTGACTCTTGGGTCTACAAACTTTCTTCCATGCTACAAGAGCAGTACCTCTAGCTTGAACATCAGTAGTTTTCTTTCTCCACAAGCATTGCCTCATATATTTAACCAACTGCTCTTTGATAGAGACAGGGAGATCAAAGCAGCTCATGTAATATATGGGGAGGGAAGATAACACATATTTAACTAACTGTAATTTCCCCCATAATTCAGAAAGTCAACAATTCCACACAATCTTCTTTCAATTCTCTGAACAATAGGCAAGAAGTGTTTCACAGCAGGTTTATTCAAGCTCAGAGGCAGACCAAGATAATTAAAAGGCAAGGACCCAGTGAGGCAAGAAAGTGTATTAGCAAAGTGCTCAAGCCTTTCAGAATCCATATTAATAGGCATCATGCTGGACTTGGAATAATTGAATTTAAGCCCAGTGGAAATAGCAAAAGTATGCAGGATTGCTTTAAGACATAATAGTTGTTCAGAATCAGCCTTCAGGATTACTAAAGTGTCATCTGCATACTAGACCACAGGGAAATCAGGGCAAAAACCATTCTCAGAGGGCAGAGAAAGCAGACCCAGGTACATTGCCTTATTAAGGATGCTCTGAAGAAGATCAGCAGCCAGTACAAACAGCAGAGGGGACAAAGGGTCACCTTGCCTGACACCCCTTCTACAGTAAATTTTTTTCCCAGGCACATCATTTAAAAGCACAGAGGAAGAAGCAGACCCAAAAATCAACTGAATCCAAGAAATCCATTTAACTCCAAAACCTTTGGCTTTAAGGATATCAATGATTGCAGAATGCTCAATTTTGTCAAAAGCCTTCTCAAAATCCAACTTGAGAATTAAAATTTCCTCCTTTGACTTGTGACACTGATCAAGAAATTCAAAAGCCCAACCTAAACAGTCCTGAATTGATCTTTGCTTGAGGAAACCATATTGATTCTTGTGAACAAGTTTAAGAATGACTTTTTGCAGTCTATTGGCCAGAATCTTAGTGATAATCTTAAGGACACTATTTAGCAAGGAAATAGGCCTAAAGTCAGCAGGAGTCAAAGGAGCAGCAATTTTTGGAATGAGGGTGATGAAAGAGGAATTAATGCTCTCTAAAGAGACATTCCCTGCATAGAACTCAAGAAGAAGATGTTTCACATCATCCTTGATAATAGGCCAGCAAAGCTTCATGAATTCATTATTAAAACCATCAGGGCCAGGAGACTTATCATTAGGCAAATTTGTGATGACTTCTTCAATTTCTTCATCAGAGAAAGGCTTTTCCAAAGCTTCCTTTTCCTCCTGGCTTAAGCAGTCACCAGCCAAGTCATCAAGATTAAAATGCATTTCAGGCCTATCAGAAGTACCCATTCTATCTTTAAAGGAGTTCCAAAGAAGATTTGCTTTGCCATCATGATCATAGATCTCAAGATCAGAATCACCTTTGAGCATGGAAATGTAATTATGTCGAAAACTAATGGTAGCTTTGGAGTGAAAGAATTTGGTGTTCTCATCCCCCAGTTTAACCCATTTGATTTTCCCTCTCTGCTTCCAATAAGTATTCTGGTTTTGTAGAAGAGAAATAATAAGATCCTTCAAGATATCTCTAAGATTCCACTCATGAACAGTAAGAGTTCTCATTTCCTCCATGATATCAAGCAAATCAATAGTGGCATTAACATTACAGATTTGCGTCTTCAAACAAGGAAGCTGTTTGGCCCAAAGCTTCAGCCCTCTTCTCACATTTTTGAATTTGGCATTTTTTTTTGCAGAATCAAGGAAACCCACAGGAATGTTCCAGGCATTTTGAACAATAGCTTTAAACTCTTTATGTTGTAACCAATGGTTTTCAAATCTGAACACCTAAGCTTTTGGAATCATTGTGTCAATGGTAATGACACAGGGAAGGTGATCAGAAGTAGGCTTAGCAAGAGGAGCAACAAAAGTAGAGGGAAAACTTTGAGTCCAGACAGCAGAAGAAAAAAACCAATCCAGTCTTTCCAATAGAGGATCCTTCTGCATATTACTCCAAGTGAATTTTCTACCCTTAAGAGGTAACTCAATGAGACCTAAATTATTAATAGCTTCATTAAAGAGAAGCATACCATTCACATCCCCTCCCAATTTGTTTCTATCAGAGGGCTGTCTACAGAAGTTGAAATCTCCCACAATAAGCCAATCCACATCATCTGGCATATCAATACTACCAAACCAGTCTAGAAATTCAGACTTTTTTTCAGGTAAACATGGCCCATAAATGTTAGAGAGAATCCAAGATTTATTGGACAAGCAAGATGTCAAGGTAATGGAGATAGAGAACTCATTAAGGAAAGAAAGTTGTCCAGAGAACAAGGAGCCATTCCAACTGATGATTAAACCACCAGATGCACCTCTGGAGGGAAGGAATTCAAAGTTGGTAACCGAGGCAGAATTTTTTAATGAAGGATTTATCAAAACCCTCACGCTTAGTTTCTTGAAGACAGATAATGTCACAGCCAGACTCCTCAATTTTGCTTCTAAGAGCAAACCATTTTTTATCAGAATTAATTCCCCTGATATTCCAATTCAGGATCTTCCAAGTTCTGTTGTTACTCATTAAGAAACCAGAAGCAAATATAGATGTGGGGTGATGTAAATAATATAATCACCCATAAGAGAGAACAAAGTACATAGACCAAAGCTCAACCATAATAGAGTACCACAAATATGATCCACAATAAGTACCAACCATATTGCAATATCACAAACACAAACACATAACGGAGGTCAACAAGACCGCGCAGAAAAGATATAGCTTGACACATTAGCACACTTAAGAGGAGGTTTTCTTCTTGGCTTGTCATCCACAGTACCAGAGCCCTGTGCTTCTTCTTGCCACCAATCCCCAAGTCGGAAGAGAGACCACCTTTAATGCTGCTTTTGCAGAGCCTTAATAGCCACCTCATTGATCTTCCCTTTCTTGAGTAACCTCTTCTCCGTGTCTCCATCTTTAACCTTGCGAATGAAGCAAGATTTTTAACCACTTTGGCATTCGGCAAGGAGGGGCAGATTACAAACCGTACAATCAACAATTTGACAATGTAAGTGACTTTTAAAACCCCATTTAATTCAACAATCCTAGGACTTCTCCTCACCTCGATTCCACAAGAGGTTCCTTGCCTTTTCTCTTACTAGCAGGGGTAGAGGGAGAACACAAGATGTTTTAACTTCAATACCGTGCAAGAAGGGGCCATCCGGGAAAAATTCTCATTAGGAATGATGAAAGATATTGAACTTTCCTCGAATAGGTTCTTTAATAATTTCCCATAAAGGAGAAGTAAGAAATCCTTTGACCCAATTAAATTTCTCAGGAGTAGCAAGCATGAGAGTGATGAAATTAAACCAACTTACAGGGATATCACACTTAAGTGAGCCCTTTGAAGAAGATTCTTTCTGGATATGGGGAGCAAAATAATTCTCCCAGAGCTCCAGGCCTTGCTGAGAGAAACCCTGTTTGGCAATATGCACATCAGGAATGGTAATGAAAGTTCTCACCATCCCAACCTGAAGGTGAGCTTCATTTGGGGAAAGAAGGTCCGATCCTCCATCATCCAATCCTCATTCTCGGGGCACAAAGACTAGAATCCATAGGACTTCCAGTCTCCTCCTCAGAAAGATCATTAGGCTCCTCCTCATCGAGATAGTTTTGGAAGATATTTTGCACCTTCCCCAATGCCAACCCCCTGAGGTGCAACTGCAACACCATGCTCCTCCACATCCTCAGGCTCATTAACATATTCCTCATCATCAGACTCCCAGTCCTGAACAATGATACCAGTAACACCACTATTCACATCCTAAGGTGGAAGATGCATTGTCAATAGGCATGTCCTCTCCGAGCTATGACCGGCCCTTGAACAGGAGCAGTAGCAGCTTCCCATGGACCCCAACCTTCAGATTCCCAAGATCGGGAGGGGTTCCAACAGGACCCATCCACTGACCCCAATCACCCCCATGAGCAGGGGGGAGGGGGGGAGGTGGCACCTGAGGTCCAAAGACTGGCCCATGTGCAGGAACAGGG
Source organism: Avena longiglumis (assembly GCA_030063025.1). NCBI lineage: Eukaryota > Viridiplantae > Streptophyta > Magnoliopsida > Poales > Poaceae > Avena > Avena longiglumis. The sequence goes on along the minus strand of CP125974.1, from coordinate 50,011,201 downwards.
TGAGGGTCCACATTATCATCTGGCAGTGGGTCCTCTTCAGGTGGGCCCCCACCAAGCAAGTGACTCTGAAGAATTTCAACAGAGAAAGTCCATGACTCAGTCTCCACCAGGTCACCAATGGTAAACCGCACACTCTTAGGGATATCAGCCAAATCAGTCACACGAATTTTAGCAACAATCCTACCCTTATGATCATTGTCCCTTTCCCACAGGAGAACCTTCCCAATGTCAGCAAAGATAGCATTCAGATCCTCCGTATGCCAGTGATCAAGGGGAGGCCCAACCAACATCACCCAGCACTCATTATTAAACTGCATCCTATGCCAGTTATCACCCTCATTGTGCTTGACAAAAGATACATGCACATCTTGAAACGGAATCGGACTCGCCGCAATGAGTCTATCACGGTCACTGACATGGTTGAACTGCACATACGCAGACCCAAAGGGACAATCCTGTATATCTCTGAAGTGCACTCCAGCCTCATTGTTGAAGAAATCAACCAAGACACCATGAATATTTACGAACGGAACCGGACCAGGAGGGAGGGGAAAAATGTTAGCAATAGCATACTGTTCATGTGCTCGAGACCTCCGAGGCACCACCACCCTTTTAACGCGATTCCGCCACTTGCAAAATCTGGAAGCCATTGGCGAGAATGGCTCGTGGTCGATCGATATTCGCCATTGCGATGCTCTTCGCCGGCGACGAACAGGAGGGGAATGGGGTTTCAGCGGGCGGGGGAGTTGAGGAGACAGGGGAAGAGGAAGTTGTTTTTTTCAACGAGGAAGTGAACTCGTGAAAACTGCCGTGGATGACGGGCCCGAATGAGAAACCACCGGCCTTGAACCAACCCTCATAAGATTTATCGGACCAAGTACAAATAGGGAAAGAGGGAAATTTCGAAAAGGAAGGAGCCGGGCAAATTAAAAGCGCTATTAGTGCCCCCACCGACCGGCGTTTTTGACTTAAAACCCCATCAAGAAGCACTGGGCATAGGATCTGCCTTGATGGCCAGAATTGAAACCCTCATTAAAATTATGCTCAATCACAGGCGAAGGACCCTGGGGTGATGAAGGAAATTTGAGTCTTTGAAAAACCGAATCACCTTTACCGGGAGGCTTTAAAGGAGGAGATTTTTTTGCACTTTCTTTTTTGTACGTGACAACTTTCCATTCCTGAGCAGATTCTTTGTAATATTCCTTTTCTTCATAAATCCAGTTCGGACCCCCATTTCCCCAAAGATTTACATGAATCACAAAAGAGAGGCATGAAAACTTGGAGATATTGTAAATCTCAAAACCCACTGCCCGAGAAGCAACCGAGAAACGAAAAGTTCTATCTTGCAAAAGCTTCACCTGGAATTTAGAAGCATTACCACCAAAACAGGCTTGAAGAGCAAGACTGACAGTATGAAAATCCAACTTGAAATTTGCCCTCCCAAAAGAACACACCAAATAAAAAGGTCTCTTCCTGAATCCACCAATGAAGTTAACTTGATGCCTGAATTTATCATAGATCCTCTTCTCAAAAACACGCCCGAAAGAAAAATCAAGGGCCGGTCGACAGGAAGCAACATCTTTGGAAGCAACCACATTGGAACCTGAGGGAAGCTTATCCGAGAAATCCAGAGACCTGGGCGCCAAACTTTCAACCTTGGAGGAAAACTTTTTAACCAAAGGGCTTGGTAAAATTTGAGAACCGACCACAACCCTCTTCACCTGTAAATCAATGGAGATACCCGCGGCCACCACCTCACCATGAACCAAATATCGAGCATCAATCACAACCTCATTATGATTGAGGAGAACAATCCGTTTAGAACTAGGAAAAAGCATGAGAAAACCCTTGGAAGGCTCAAGATCATCAGCAGGCAAGGAGTAACAAAGGGCCTGCCATTTCAAACCAGTATCTTCATCCGATCCAGAAATGGTAGGAGATCTACCGAGAAATCCAGAAGAAGGATCCAAAGAATCATTAACACGAGAAAGATGAGAGGGGAACTTCAAGACAGATCCAACAGAGATCTTCTCCCCATTTTCCAAACATCGACCCTCAAGAGGAGAGCCTTTTGCATTGAGAAGAACGAGCCAAGAATCAGCCGAGACGACGAGCGATCCTTCTAGAAACTTACCACCCGTGGTCACACCCGAGTAGGTGATCTTCCAGCAACCTCCAGAGGAATCCATGCAGACCCAGCGCCGGCAAGGCGCCGGCGGGATCCAGAGGGCGACCGCCGCCTTAGAGGAGCCTCATGCCTCGGAAAGCGTGCGGTTTTTTCCTTCCGCCTTCCATGCAGTGCTGGATCATTTGATTAGTCACCTTAAGCATCAGTTGGGATTGTTCCTCCAAAAACTTTTGCAGTGCTGGATCTTTATCACTATTGTTGGCTAGGAACTGAGCTGTCAGTTGGTTCAACTGATGTTGGGTTGCTATGAGCTCTCTCATCTTTGTCGACTTGGTTGGTGTTGGTGTCATCAACCTTGATGTTGGAGTCCTTTGGAGTAGTCATCTGTTTGGGTTGAAGGAAGATTAGGATAGGCAAGATATTTCTAAGGAAATATTTCTAATCACACACATCACAATTCACACAAACAATGTGCATGAAATCATAAAACAAACTTTTCACTCATACAAGGTTCAAGCACATACTTAGGCAACAAAATATTTTTGGTTACACCACATAAGTTGGTGGTTTTGTTTAGCTAAAACATGGTGGTCTATCTATATGGTTCACTTGTGTTCTTTCCTTCCTTCTTGGTTGATCCTTATTGCATGAGATCATGGTTTCCTTGAGAAAAACTCTTGGTCACAATACTTCAAAGTTGTTGATGGTTTCTTCTTATTTTGCATTCCCTCAGTCTCTAATTCTTAAGTAAGATTTCCTTGTCTCACTTGTGGTCCTTAGTAGTTTCCATGTTGGAAGTCTTTGGTGAACATGCTGAAGATGTTGAAGTCATTAGAGTTGAAGATGTTGAAGTCATTAGAGTTGAAGATGTTGAAGAAATCCTTGCACATGGTGTAGTCTTTGGTCATGGTTAGGTTTTTCCATCCAGTTGAAGTAGAAGAGAAGTATAGTTGAAACCAAAATGATTGAGGAAAGAATTTACAAGTTTGTTTTGTAAATAAGTTTTGGAATAAGACAACTAAGGGTTTTGTCCAATCCTAGGGTTTACAAATCCTACAGGCAACACAATGCTCTGATACCATATGTAGGGGTCCCAACCTAATAAGGTAGATTCCTCCTGTGTTTTACAATGCTAGTCCCTGGATCATTAGCTAGCATCCACGGTTAAGATGTAATATCAAGATACAAAGGTCATATATAAATTTATAACCAGGAATAACATAAGTTTATTACATCAAACATAGCTCATTTGGCTATTACATTACATTGCAGCGGAATAACTATAGTCATGGGTCCTTCATCTTCAAAGTGCCACAGGCAGATGTTCGTTGTAGACTTTGTAGTCCTAGTCAATCAAACAGTCTTCACTAAAAACAATCAAACCTGCAACATTACAAGTTACATCCACAAGGGTCAATACATTTTGAATTGTATTGGCAAGTTTCACTTTTATGTATAATAAGAATGGATCCTATCGTTATATGCATATTTGGCTAAGTAGAGTTTAAGGCTTATTTGCATAAAGCAATATTTACCCTATCTTTTCAAAATGGTTTTGGTCCTTTGTCAAATCTCTTTTCCAAGTTCCTTGAACTCCTTGGTAGACACTCAAGTGTTCAAGTTCTTGTCAAAAATCCTTGAGCACCTTGGTAACCCCAAGTGCAACAAGTTTTATCAAAACCTCATGAGTTCCTTGGTAACCCCAAGTACATCATGCTCTTGAGCACCTTGGTAACCCCAAGTGCAACAAGCTTAACAAAATTCTCTTTGAATTCCTTGGTAGACACACAAGGGCATCAAGTGTTTATATTAGAAATTGGAATGTCGAGATCTCCCATAGTTCAAACTTTAGTTGCTCAGTATTGTCCATAACCGGGGACACGGCTAAGTACTTAGATTTTATTAACTTCTGCAGAAGGAGTACACTTTACCCACATGACACAATCCCATCTTGTTGCCACCACGGGCCTACTGGATTAGTGCTCACCAAGATGGAGTACTGGCAGACTGAGAATGTGACGAAGTCTTTCCAAAAGGTCCTCCCATACATCATTGCTAGCTTGTCTTCAGCCCCCATGAAGCATTCCAGATCCCCATGTCCGGTAACTAAAGACAATGTATGGGTCTTCCTAATGTAGTTGACTAAGCCAGAGCCATAATAGCATGTGGTTGTACACGAAAGCCACAATTGGAGAAACATGTTCAATCTCTAAGTTTCCTAGGTGGTTTCCTTTTGGAGCACAACACAAAGTGATTTCCATAGACATGGTTCCTCTTGTTGCCACCTTCTCCAAAACATAAAGTGTCCACCACCTAGGTGGTTCATTGAGTCCTTGTTTTATTATATAAAAACACAAGTCCTTTTCTCAATCCTTTGTAAAATCTCAACATGTATCTCTTGTCAAAATAAGGCATGGCTAAGCATGTACAACTTTAATATTTTCACTAAGGAGTGTATAGGGAATCCTATTAGGATTTTAGCATAGCATAAGCATAAAGAAATCTTTTCATGCATGTTTTCATAATCCACTAAGTATAATGAAAATAGTAGGACATTTGTATGATAGTGTAACTTGCCTTTTTGTTAGGGAATGATAGTCACTCCTTGATCTTGCTAGTCTCACACTTTGCTAATTTCACTACAATCAAACAAGCATAGTATCAAGTAGCATTTCAAACCAACATTCAAACAATATTTCACACACACAAAGCAATGGATCCTAAGTCATGCAAAAGTGGGTTCTATTGCAAGGTTGGTCTCTACTAGGTTTATAAACTTTGTAAGTTCCACATTGGTCATTTACCAAAATGGCAAAGTCATTAGTTAGAGGGTTTTTCTCAAAATCTATTTTAAAATCCTTTCAACATTTTATGTGATGAAAATTATTCTTTTCAAAGCAAACTTTATGTTTTTCACCAAGTGAGTTGCCCTTAGCAAGGCTTGGTGTTTTGGGTCAGTAAGTTTGGTCCATAACATTTCCCCAAAGTTTTCCTTGCAAAAACATTTCCATAATAAAATTAATGAGTTTATTTGGCTAGAAAAATGGCTAAGTTAAATAATTCAACCTATATTTCTTCAAAATCATTTTTAACACCAAGGGTTGGTTCCTAGGGTCAGTAAGGTCACACAAATCCATTTTGCAAAAGATTTAATCCTAAAATCAATTTTAAGCAATTTCCCTACTCTAAACAAGCATTCAAAAGAATCTGTAATTTCAAACAAGTTAACAGATACTATTTTCGAAATTAAGGCCATGGTTGGCTAGGTCTTGTCTTGCTGATTCCAACGACATAAAGTTTGTAATTTTTGGACGTGTGGATCAAAAGATACAAGGGTTTGAAAATGGCAAAAGTTTATGTTTTCAAATTCTGTTTTAAACAGGACCTGTGGCGCAGATTCTATTGGATTGTACCGCTTCACGGATCATGCTCAGTAGTCGTTGGATCTAAATGAGATTGTGTGGCAGGACTCATACCTTTTCGCGATTAAGTGATCTATCGTGAATCGGATCCAGATCCTACGGTGCTAGCGTGCTCGACCATTTGCGGCGGTGCAGTGGCGGCGGCGGGCGGTCGATGATGGATTCGGCGATACAGAAGCGAGAGAAAAAGGCATGCTCACCGGGCTCGGGGTCACGGCGGCTCGAGTCTGCTGGCTTGACAAGGGGCGCTCAGAGGCAGTCGCAATTTCTCGTCGGAGTTGGGAACGGCGACGGACGGCTCTGTCCGCGCTTGAAGACGACGCTACAGGTCAAGAGAGGACAGACCGAAGGCAGGGTTAGACGCAGGAGATCATGACGGAACTGTGAGCGTGAACAAGAGGGCTCGGGGCGGTCGAGGCTTACCGGGGAACATCGCCGGAGAAGAAGCAGACACGGCGGCGCTCTGTGCTTGACGAAGGCGAAGATTGGGGGCGCCCTAAGACAAACGGAAAGTGCTGTTAGGTTCTTCTGAGCTTGGAGATCATCATCGTGTTCTCGGGGAGGAGAGGGGTGACCGGAATTTACCTGTGGGGCTCGTCGGAGAAAGGGGCAGACGGTGGTCGAAGTGGTTGTCGACGCTCTGGGTCGCTCGGGGGCAAGCTGGTGCTACGGGGATGATCGCCAGGAGGTGTGGATCATGAGAGCATGGTCGAGGAGGCAAGGGGCGGCGAGGGGCTGCCGGAATTGCTGCGACAGCTCGTTGGAGCAGAGGGTGTTCGGGGAGGAATTTAGGCGGCCTAGGGGCGAGCTTGGGGAAGTGCGAGGAAAGCGGAGGAGAGCGGGCGATTAAAAGGGCGTGGTCGCGTCGAGGAATTAACGCGGCGTTAAGGCGAATTGATCTCGGCATTCATGGACAGAACGGCGTCGTCACAGGGGGAGACAGGTCACATGGAAGAAGAAGGAGGGCGGTGGGGTCCTCTCTCGCTGGGAAAAGAAAGGAGGAGGGTCCACTTGTCGGTTGCTCATGGTCGATACCAAGTGGGAAAAGCGTTTCATGGAGAGGGAAAGATCTGGTCATCTTGGGCTTGTGGGCTTGGTACTGGCTGTTGTTTCATTTTTTTTTGTACAGAAACATTTTCCTTTTCTATTTCTATTTGCTGATTTGATTTTCAATCAACATTTCAAACATTCAAACCATTCAACAATTCAAACTATTGTAATGAGTTTTTGGTTCTGTTTAGTAGTATAACCAACTTTCAAAAATAAAATAATATTTTAAATCTTTTTAGGTTCCATTTATTAATTAAATAAAATGGACCAAGGTTTATTAATAAAATAGGGTTTGGTTTATTTAATAAAATCTTCCTTTGATATCCAAATATTTTCAAAACCAATCAGTAGATTTTATTTGGAAATCTGGAAAAACTTGTTTAAAACAAAATTAACCTTTTATTTTTAGGATCCATTAAATAAAGTGGGCCTTAGTGTTAAATCAAATAGATTTTGATTTTATTAATAAAATCTTTATTTGAAACCTAAATATTTTCAAAACCAATCAGTGGGTTTTATTTGGGAAATATAGAATACTTGGAGATACCTTAAAAGTAAAATAACATTTTATTTTAGGGTTCATTATTAATTAAATATAATAGACTTTCATTATTATTTCAAATAGGATCTATTTTATTTGAGATATTTATTTTGAATCTAAGATAAAGCCAAAACATTTTGGTAGGTTTTATTAGAGAATAAATAATTGAGAAAACTTATTTTAAATAATTTAATAAGTTTTGATGTTTCAATTTAAATTGGTGAAACCTTTTATTTAAATAAAGTTGGATATTAAATCCTTATTAATTTATTTAAACAAATATTTGCTAATTTTATTTAAATAAAATGTTTTAATTCAAAAGCTTGGTCAAGGTTTTAATTTGGCTTTATAAAATATTCTTTATTTATAAACTCATCTTTTCTTTTGAATACCAATTCTTTTATGAGATGATTTCCATAATAGTAATTTCAAAACAATTTTTTATTTCCATTAATTAAATGTTTATCTCATTAAACTCCTCTAGGATTTATTTAATTCAAATGGGTTTGGGGTTTTATTTAAACTCAAAAAGTTTCTTCTGGCTCTGAAAATCAAACAAAGTTTTATTTTATTCATTTATTTTCACATTACAAGATTTGGAAAATCTTGGGATGTGACATATCATCTTTGATCTTGATCCATATGATGTCTTGTGAGTAGTTCATCTAGTTCTTGAGGACGTGGGAGAAGTCATGTTGTTATTAGTGAATCTGTGATGAGTTATTATTCAGTGGTCTAGTATTTAAGTTGTGGTGCTATTCTTCTAGTGGTGTCATGTGAACGTTGACTACATGACACTTCACCATTTATGGGCCTAGGGGAATGCATTGTGTATTTGTCTACTAATCGTGGGTTTGCCGGAGTGACAGAAACCTGAACCCCCGTTAGGACACCTTTGCATAAGCGAGTGTAGGATCTCAGAGTTTAGGGATGTGGTTAGATGTATATCTTAATTACTTTCCTATAGTTACGGATGTTTGCAGGGAGTTTAATCACAAGTATGTATTAGTCCTAGGAAGGGCAGTATGTTAGCACAGGTTCACCCACACAACACTTACAAACACCAAAGAAGAGTACTCAGCTATTTGAAGCGAAAGCACTTGACAGAATTCCCATGTGTCCTCGAGAATTCTTGGTCCTTATAAGTATTTCCACCGGCTTGTCCCTTGCTAAGAAAGGATTGGGCCACTTGCTCCTTTTGTTCGTTACTCTTGTTACTTGCTCCTTGTTTTGTTGCCTTGTCAGAAAACCACTAAAAATCCGTTTGCTAAGTATTCACAGGGATTTCCTGCTCCATGCCACTGTTCAACACCTTCTGCTCCTCGTTGGGATCGACACTCCTATTTATTGAAAGTACTACGATACACCCCCTATACTTGTGGGTCATCAAGACTATTTTCTAGCGTCGTTGCCGGGGAGTGAAGCGCTATTGAAGAGTGGAACTGGTAAGGGAAACTTTTGCTATGAGTATTGCTTTTGTTACTGCTTGTTACTTTGCTTCCAATATGGATATCCCACTTGGTTTTCTGTTTGGGAAATCTACTACCACTGGTAGGGTAGTAGATGAACCACCTCCTGTTGAGATCGATCCTTTTAAGATACCTACAAGTATTGTTAATCGTGTTATGGATAATTATTATTTTGGGGATGAAACTGTCCATCCTGGTGATCACTTGATTTTTATCCATGAATTATGCAGGGTGTTTAAGTGTGCAGGTATCACAACTGAACAGGTGAAGAGGAAGTTACTCTACATATCCTTGAAAGGGAGAGCCGAGGCATGGTATAAGCTGCTGAAGAATGGACAATCCATGGAATGGGAGGAGATGACATCTCCCTTTAACTCTAAATTTTATCCTCCCAGTGAAATCCATAAGGATAGAAGTCTTATATATAACTTTTGGCCTCTTGATGGAGAGAGTACAGCTCAATCTTGGGGGAGATTGAAGCTACTAATGCTTAAATGTCCTATTCATGAACTCCCTACCAATATTATTCTCAATAGCTTTTATGCTAGGCTTTCTCTTCATGATAAATATTTACTAGATGCTTCTTGTGCTGGATCATTCACAAGTATGAAGGAAGAAGCTAAATGGGATCTCTTAGACCGTATTCAAGATAATACCGAGGCTTGGGAGAATGACAAAGGAAGAAATTCAGGTATAAACTATGATTATGAATGCATTAAATCTTTTATGAGAACTGATAACTTCCATGATATTAGAAATAAGTTTGGCCTTGATCCTCAAGTCCTTGCAAAATGTTTTAATGCTTTTGCCTCTTTTATTGAGATTCCTAAGAAAGAGTGGGACAAGTACCATGATCCTTATAAAAACATTGTTACCACATTCCTGCCAGTATAGAGGTTTGTACTGTTGATCCTATTTTGCCTGAACCTTATGTTGAGAAGATCCCTTTTCCCTCCAAGGTAAGGGAACACTCTATTATGGCCAATGTGATTAGAACAAGCACAAAGAAAACTGTAGGTTCCGATGAGCTTATTGATATCGAGCCTGTGGTAGCTATTGTGAAGGATCTTGTCACTAGAAACATAGAGGATGGGCATATTGTCTTCTGTGAAGATGCCACTAATGTTATTTCCCATCCTAAGAAGGTTAGAAAAGCTAGTGTTCCTGTGCTTTCTGTTAAAATTGGTAGTCATAACTACTATGGTTTATGTGATATTGGTGCTAGTTCTAGTGCTATTCCTTATGAGTTTTGTAGGGAAATTATGCATGAGATTGGTCCTTGTGAGCTTGAGGACATTGATGTGGTTATTCACCTTGCTAATAAAGAGCAAGTTTGCCCCATTGGTATTGTAAGAGATGTGGAGGTCCTTTGTGGTAAGATTAAATATCCTGCTGATTTTCTAGTACTTGGTAAGGAAGCTAGTAAAACTTATCCTATCATCTTTGGTAGGCCCTTCCTTAATACTTGTGGGGATATCATAGATTGTAGGAAGGAAAAAGTTTTGACTAAGTTTGCTGGAGAATATTATGAGTTTAATTTTTCCAAATTTGCCAAAACTCCTTATGAAAATGAATTACCTGATGAGGATTTCAGGGTTGAACAACTGTCTGCTATTTATCTTGCTCCTAACAATGCTTTGCAGCAGTTCATGGAAGATCATGAAAGTGATGCCTTTATGAAGGAAATACATGAGATTAATGAGGTTTTCCTTCGTCAGCCTGAGTTACTTAAGCATAATTTACCTGTGGAAGATTTGGGTACCACACTACCACCTAAAGGGGATCATGTTTTCGAATTAAAACCTTTACCTGATGATATTAAATATGATTATCTTGATGATAAGAAGATATATCCTGTTATTATTAGTTTTAAACTTTCAGGGAAGGAAGAAGAAAGGCTATTGGAGGTATTGAAGAAGCACCGAGGAGGCATGGGTTATACTCTTGATGATTTAAAAGGAATTTCTCCCACTATATGTCAGCATGCTATTAATATTAAGCCTGATGCAAAACCAGTTGTTGAGCACCAGCGCCGTCTAAATCCTAAGATGAAGGATGTGGTAAGAAATGAGGTATTAAAACTCATTGACGGTGGTATTATTTATCCTATTGCTGATAGTCAATGGGTTAGCCCTGTTCATTGTGTTCCCAAGAAAGGGGGAATAACTATTGTGCCTAATGAGGATAATGAGCTTATACCCTAAAGAGTAGTGGTTCGGTATATAATGTGCATTGATTTTAGAAAGATTAATAAAGTTACTAAGAAATATTCATATTGATCATGTAGCTATTAAATACCTTATGACGAAGAAGGACGCTAAGCCCAGGCTTATAAGGTGGGTATTGCTTTTGCAAGAGTTTGATCTGCATATTGTGGATAGGAAAGGTGCTGATAATCCTGTTGCTGATAATTTATCTCGTTTGGAAAACATTTATTTTGACCCTTTGCCTGTTAGTGATAGTTTTCCAAATGAACAGTTAGCTGCAATAAGGGTAAGTCCACATGAGAGTCCTTGGTATGCTGATTATGCTAACTTTATTGTTTCCAAGTATTTGCCTCCAACCTTTACAGCCCAACAAAGAAGGAAATTCTTTTATGATCTAAGGCATTACTTTTGGGATGACCCACACTTATATAAAGGAGTAGATGGTATTATGCGAAGATGTGTTCCAGAATTTGAACAACAAGAGATATTAAGAAAATGTCATGGCAGTGCTTATGGAGGACATCATGCTGGGGATAGGACCACACAAAAAGTGTTACAATCTGGATTTTATTGGCCTACCCTTTTTAAAGATGCAAGGAAGTTTATCTTATCATGTGACGAATTCCAACGAGTAGGTAACATCTCTAGACGCAATGAAATTCCTATGAATTATTCTCTTGTTATTGAACCTTTTGATTGTTGGGGATTTGACTTTATGGGGACTTTTCCTCCTTCAAAAGGGTATACTCATATTCTTGTTGATGTTGATTATGTTACAAAGTGGGTAGAAGCCATACCTACAAGCAGTTCTGATGGTAAGATTGTTGGAGATATGCCCAAGAGGCAATAATAAAGTGGTTATTATCATATCTTCACACTTATGATAAATGTTTACATACCATGCTATAATTGTATTAACCAGAAACATTAATACTTGTGTGATTTGTAAACTAAAATAAGAGTCCCTAGTAAAGCCTCTTGTTAAACTAGCTTGTTGGTTAATATATGATCATGGTTTCCTGATCATGAACATAGAGATGTTATTAACAACAGGATCATATCATTAGGCGAATGATGTGATGGACATACTCCTATAGATAAGCGTAGCACAAAGATCAAGTCATTTCAATAGTTCAATTGCTATATGCTTTCTGATACATAGTAACCTGATTCCTTCGACCATGAGATCATGCATATCACCTTTTCCGGATGGATGCTTTGATGTCATCAAACACCACACCGTAACATGGTGGCTATAAAGATGGCATTGAGTGTTCAGAAAGTATTGGTTGAAACACATGGATCAAGAATGGGATTTGTCCATCCATATGACGGATAGATATACTCTGGGACCTCTCGGTGTAAATGTCATCCAATTAGCTTGCAAGCATGTGACTGGCTCACAAGGGATCACATATCACGGGAACGAGAAAAGAGTACTTATAGGTAACGAGGTTGAACTAGGTATGCAGAGATACCGACGATCATAACCTCGGATAAGTAAACTATTGTGAGACAAAGGGAAATTGGTATCGTATGTAAGTTGTTCATTCGATCGCAAAGTAATCGTAGAAATATGTGGGAGCCATATGAATTTCCAGATTCCTCTATTGGTTATTGTTCGGAGAAGTGTCTCGATCATGTCCGCATAATTCACGAACCGTAGGGAGACACACTTAAGGATTCGACGTTGTTTGAGTAGTTATGGTATTATGAGAAAGAGACCGAATGTTGTTCGGAGTCTCGGATGGGATCCAGGATATCACGAGGAGATCCGGAATGGTCCGGAGAATAAGATTCATATAAGGAAAGTCCGTTTGGAGTTCGAAATGATTCCGTGTTTTCATCGAATGTTCTAGAAGGTTCCAATGTCCCAAGACTCCGGAGGAAGGGTACATGAATGTGTCATTGCATATTGGAATGATTGCATCATGTACTAAGTGTTCTCGTTGTTCCAAATAAAGGATTAAATTGAATCCTAAACTGAAAAGTCAAACGGCCATTTTGAAAGTCAAACGGCTAAAACATGAAAGTGAGGGAAAGAGGAAAGAGGAGGTTGAAACCGACTTGAGGGAGGAGTCCCTCCTCTCCAAGCCGGCGCACCACCCAAGGCCGAGTTGGGGAGGGACTCCCTCCCCTTGGCCGCACCTCCCACCTATAAAAGGAGGGGCAGGGCCCCCTCCTCTAGACACACAAGTTCCTATCCTCTAAATCTAAACCCTAGCCACAGCCTCCGGTTTAGAGCCGTTTTGGTTTAGAGCTTCTAATTGCCCTAGCCTTCGGTTTAGAGCCTTCTAATTGGTGTGTCTAAACCCTAGACCACTAATAGCTCTCTCATACTCCACCATACTCGCTCCGGCTTAAGAAGCCTCATGATCTCCCTCTACTTCGGTACCACGCGTTGTCTTTGTCGGAATCACGAGGAGAGTGCTACAACCTCCGCTTCTGCTAGAAGAAGGAGAGGAAGGTCTTCGTCGAGCACCGAACGTGTGACCGATCAAGGAGCGCTGCCGAACGCCTTGGGAAGGATCGTCTACGCGATCTTGAGATCGGAAGAGTACGACTACATCACCCACGAGAATCGCTCTCGTTAACCGCTTTGGAATCTTCGAGGGTAAGTTATTCCATCGACTCGTTGCTACAATCTAGTAGATAGATCTTGGCTTGTTTGTTTGTATGCGATAGAAATTTTTGTTTTCCATGCTACAAACCCTACAAAGGTTATCGAGCCGTGTCTATATGTAGATCTGTTGCCGAGTAGAACACAATGGTCATTGTGGGCATTGATGCTTTATTGTCGATTGCTTCTTGTGTACTTTGCATCTTGCGGTATGTTAGGATGAAGCGGCCCGGGCTAACCTTACATGACATCGTTCATGAGACTTGCTCCACGCTTGACATGCAACTTGTATTGCATAAGTGGCTTTGCTGGTGCCTGCTTCTCCTAGCATAGTTAAGATCCAATTTACAACGGGTGATTAACAATACTAGTATCAATGTTGTGGTTCTTGTTCGTAAGTTAGAACGACACTTATTGAAATCCCCAAAACCACGTAAAATATGCAAAGAAAGTAGAGGCGTCTAACTTTGTTTTGCAGGGGTGTGCAGTGATGTGATATGGCCATGATTGTGATTATATATGATGTATGCAATGTTCCTTATTGTAAGTCGGCAACCGGCAGGAGCCATATGGTTGTCTTTAATTTCTGTTAAGACCCGCGTGTCTATTCAAAGTAGTTGTTATAGTTGAAACCGGTGGAAGACAATCATGGAGCAGCGTCATTGACCTTGATGCAATGCCGGTAATGATGAAGATCATGTTCGTGCTTGAAGATGGAGATCGGAAGCACAAAGAAGAAAGGCCATATCATATCACATATTATGAATTGCATGTGATGTTAATCCTTTATGCATCTTGTATTGCTTAGTAGACGACGGTAGCATTATAAGATGATCCCTCAAGCACACAATTTCAAGTTCTTAAGTGTTCACCCTTAGTTAGCACCGTTGCTAAAGCTTGTTGTTTCGAAGCACCACGTGATGACGGGTGTGTTAGATTCTGCGAGTGTATACAACGTAAGCAAGCCAGATTTGCTTATGCGGCAGCTAAGGTTGATCTTGACGAGCCTAGCATGTACAGACATGGTATCGGAACACGGATCACCGAAAGGTAAAGCATGAGTCATATAGTAGATATGATGAACATGTTGATTGTTCGCCATTGAAGTTGCATCAACTCTCGTGATGATCGGTTTTGATGTGGTGGATTTGGTTCGTGTGATCACTAAAACAATGTGAGGGATATTGTTTTGAGTGGGAGTTCACCTAGATTAATTTAATTATTAATTAGAACTCAATTTATCATAAACTAAATCAAAGTGAATTTGCATAGTTGTTGTAGTCATTGGCATCCGTTTACCACCTTGCGCTTAGTTATAATTGAGATGATAGAACTATAGAATTTTGGTTAGTTACTTTACGAACTGGTATCGTATTGTTTTGAAGTGTTAATCTAAGGTTTAAAAGTCCTCTTGCAAACTTTCAGTAAGTTCCGGTTACTCCATGAAGTTTAATAATTAGTATTAAATCAAGAGTAACAATTCCAAGTGTTAGTATATAAGTATCATGTTTGTCTCCATGATTCTTGATATTCAAAGGATTCTCTTAATATCAAGGTTATCTAGGATCTGAAAGAGTTGTTTCAGAAACCATTATGTGTGGAAGATATTGTGATATCTGAAACGAAGTTTTGGTTACAACATGATAGAGTATAATATGGAAAAGTTCATGTTCTCATATTTTGATGAGAATTTGCAAAAGGTTGGAGACACTTGTTGTCCTAATCCTCCAAAAGGTTTTTGATAGCAACATTATACTCATAATTCATCGTTATAAGCTAAAAGTAGCTTGATCATGGACGATTCCATGATAAGGGTGAATATTTGATGTAGGTAAAATGTTTACTACACCAAGAGATTACTAAAGAAAGGAATTTGAAAGAACACCAAACATTTGATGATGGTAATCTACTTCAAAGTGCAAGTCCAAAGACATTGGTATTTAACTATACACGCTTTGGACTATATGTCATATGTATGACTCCATTATTGATGTTGATAGATTCTTTCAAACAGAAAAGGAAATACTGAAAGAGAATCTCATAAATATATGGCAGAAAAGAAAAGACTAGAATTGTTCAGTTTAAGTATATAGATGATATACATGTTATGCCTATATTCTTTGCTTATTAAACAATGTGGTTCTTAAGTATTTAATACTGAATTTGTTGGTATGAATCGTCATACGAAACAATGTAATTCATGAACTACTGATGGCCTAAGTAATTAGCAAAGAATATGTGATGATGTTCATCGAGAACAAATAAAGGGTTATTGTGTTGCCCGTTAAACATCAAAGCTTGCCTTCAAGATTTGTTTTATCAGGTATTATAAGAACAAAAGGGTTGTTCAAATAATTGCCGTAATCCATAAAAGATGGATGATTCACAAATCTCGTTGGAGAAATCACATCCATAAAACTAGTGCTAAAAATGTCGAAAGAAAAATTGATTGAAAGATCACTTAGGAAGTAACATCGTTTAAATTATATTGGAAAGAAAACATGAAGAAAATCCATATGGATGGAATTTTGGAGTCTATTTGATTTTGATCAAATGATGCTTGTGAAACTTTCCTAGAGATAATTAAAACTTCGTTCATAGGCCAAAAGGGAACGAATGACTAGCTTATTGGAACTTGTACATATTGTTGTACGAAATCCATTATGTGTAGTCAAGAGCGATGGATTTCAACTTCATATGCTTTCTCCAGAAATTTGAGTGAATATATGAATATTTACTTAATAAGGATGAAGTGTGAAATATTTGAAAAGTTCAAAGATTTTCAAGATAAAGTGCAAAATCATTGTAACAAGAATATAAATAGTTTATGATAAGATCATAAAGGAAGACATTTGAGTTACAAGTTTAGCATAATACCTAAGATTTAAGGAATCGTTCCTTGGATTTGCATTTCCCGAAACACCATAAGAGTATGGAGCGTTCGAGATATGTAATTAAACCTTGTTTGACATGGGAAGATCAAAGGTGTAATTCATAAACTGCCATTATATTTTAAAGATTAAAAGCTTTAGAGATTACCGTTTTTCCACTGAAAAGAGCTTCATCATAATCCGTTGAAATGATACCATATAAGGTTATGGTTTGGGATAAAACCCAAGTAGTCCTTTCTTAAAACATTGGTATGCTATGCATAAGAAAGATGTGTGCAACCAAAGTCGGATGAACCTGTCTTTGTATAAATGTTAAGTATTCCTCCATAAAACACCGGAGACAAAAGTGTTTGTCGCTTAGAACGTCAAGTTTCTTTGAGAAGGAATTTTTCGTGAAAAGTTAAGTGGGAGGACAATAGAACTTTGATAAGGTTAAAAGAACCTTAGCTATATGTGCAAAGTTGCGCAGCGCCGAAAAATGTTCCGGAGGTAGCAACAATGCTCATGGCTCACGTTCCTCAAAGGTTGTGGTCACAGAGATCTAAGTTCCTATTGAAACAAGTAGGTCGGGTAAACAATCAAATACCAAGATTTGAGAGTTAAATCATTATTTGACAATAATGATCCGACTACATGCAAAGAAGCGATGATGAAGCCCAGACTCCTTCAAATGGCTTGAAGCCATAAAATCCGTGATAGTTCCATACACGAGAAAACAAGTTTTGAACTTGAAGGACCCTCGGAAAAGGTGTAAGACCTTACAGTTGTGTTTGGATCTATAAAGAAATAGACATGGATGTTTTGCATCTATGAAATGGTCGACATGTTGGGAAAGAGTTCACAACAATGTTCAAGGATTGACTATGACAAGATTTGATCTTTCATAGTGATATTTAGTCTAGACGGATTAATGTAGCAACCACTACATATAATTTTGTTATATGGTAGTTGAATAAACAAAACAAGTTCTTTTAATAGAATTGTTACCTAGGACGTGTGCATGACACGGTCCATAGGGTTTTGTTAATCCAAAGGATTCTAAAAGCATATGCAAACTTCAATGGTTGAAGTGAGCATCGCGGAGTTGGAATCTTCACTGTGATGAAACTGTTAAAGGAGTTTAAAAGTTCATTAGAGACGATGAAGATGCTTGCATTTGCAAGAAATTAAGTGGGAGCGCTAAGACATATTTCTAATACATTATGTAGGAGACATATTGTTGATTGGAAGTGATGTATCTTTTTATTAACACAAGATAAGAATTTCATCTCGATGAAAGACTTAGACAAAACCCAAATAATTAGCATCAATAGACGCCAATATGGTTGTGCCAGAAGTACATAGATAAGATATTGAATGAGTTCAATATAGAATCTACAAGAAAGGTTCTTGTCGCACAGAAAGGATTGAATGAGTTCAATATTGATGATATATTCAAGTGTATTGACACAGGGTAAGTGAAACAAAGATTCAAGTATAGATTGATACTTGATGTATGAGATCACAAAGAGTATTTATATCAATCATACTGTGATATGTACAAATCCAGATATGTCCTATGCTCTAAATATTATGAGCATATACCAGAATGATTCATAAGATGATCATTGGACAATAGTAAGAATATTCTTATGATCTTTTGGAAGAACTAAGAGTATAATATTTGTAGAAGTGACAAATAGATGGTTAGTTCATTGTAAAAGTACTACATTGATACTAGCTTTGTCAAAGTACAAATTAAGTTTATCTCAATCTAAACTAAAGGTGGCACAATATAATGGAAAGTGAGTTCCATAATGGATTTGGATGAGTTCCAAAGTTAAAGACATTGTGTGAGATACTACAACAAAAGGCTAAGTATATGACCTGCTATTTTAGCGACAAAAGAGGCATTTGTGTCAAGTAGTCTGTTATCAAACTAGGTGTAGTTCACAGTGGGATAATACTACGAAGATATATTGTGCGACAATATTATCAACATGTTTTAACCCCAAAAAGCTAAAGGTCACACCAAAAGACCAAATTTATACAAAGCCATCTCATTAGAGAATGAGTGATGCGTGAGACGCAAAGACATGCAATTACACGGACACGGAAGTGTCGATCCGGAGATCGATTGACCACTAGCAATCGTGTACATACAACACCGGAAAGCCATAGGTGTTGAATACACAAAGATTTGAAACTAGATTATTGACTCTAGTGCAAGTGGGAGACTGTTGGAGATATGCCCAAGAGGCAATAATAAAGTGGTTATTATCATATCTTCACACTTATGATAAATGTTTACATACCATGCTATAATTGTATTAGCAAAACATTAATACTTGTGTGATTTGTAAACTAAAATAAGAGTCCCTAGTAAAGCCTCTTGTTAAACTAGCTTGTTGGTTAATATATGATCATGGTTTCCTGATCATGAACATAGAGATGTTATTAACAACAGGATTATATCATTAGGCGAATGATGTGATGGACATACTCCTATAGATAAGCGTAGCACAAAGATCAAGTCATTTCAATAGTTCAATTGCTATATGCTTTCTGATACATAGTAACCTGATTCCTTCGACCATGAGATCATGCATATCACCTTTTCCGGATGGATGCTTTGATGTCATCAAACACCACACCGTAACAGGGTGGCTATAAAGATGGCATTGAGTGTTCAGAAAGTATTGGTTGAAACACATGGATCAAGAATGGGATTTGTCCATCCATATGACGGATAGATATACTCTGGGCCCTCTCGGTGTAAATGTCATCCAATTAGCTTGCAAGCATGTGGTGGCTCACAAGGGATCACATATCACGGAACGAGAAAAGAGTACTTATCGGTAACGAGGTTGAACTAGGTATGCGAGATCGACGATCATAACCTCGGATAAGTAAACTATCGTGAGACAAAGGGAAATTGGTATCGTATGTAAGTGGTTCATTCGATCGCAAAGTAATCGTAGAAATATGTGGGAGCCATATGAATTTCCATATTCCTCTATTGGTTATTGTTCGGAGAAGTGTCTCGATCATGTCCGCATAATTCACGAACCGTAGGGAGACACACTTAAGGATTCGACGTTGTTTGAGTAGTTATGGTATTATGAGAAAGAGACCGAATGTTGTTCGGAGTCTCGGATGGGATCCGGGATATCACGAGGAGATCCGGAATGGTCCGGAGAATAAGATTCATATAAGGAAAGTCCCGTTTCGGAGTTCGGAAATGATTTCGGTGTTTTCATCGGGAATGTTCTAGAAGGTTCTGGAATGTCCGGCACTCCGGAGGGGAAGGGGTACATGAATGTGTCATTGCATATTGGAATTATTGCATCATGTACTAAGTGTTCTCGCTGTTCCAAATAAAGTATTAAATTGAATCCTAAACTGAAAAGTCAAACAGCCAGTTTGAAAGTCAAACGGCTAAAATAGGAAAGTGAGGGAAAGAGGAAAGAGGAGGTTGAAACCGACTTGGGGGAGGAGTCCCTCCTCTCCAAGCCGGCGCACCACCCAAGGCCGAGTTGGGGAGGGACTCCCTCCCCTTGGCCGCACCTCCCACCTATAAAAGGAGGGGCAGGGCCCCTCCTCTAGACACACAAGTTCCTATCCTCTAAATCTAAACCCTAGCCACAGCCTCCGGTTTAGAGCCGTTTTGGTTTAGAGCTTCTAATTGCCCTAGCCTTCGGTTTAGAGCCTTCTAATTGGTGTGTCTAAACCCTAGACCACTAATAGCTCTCTCATACTCCACCATACTCGCTCCGGCTTAAGGCGAAGCCCTGCGGGACCTCTTTGAAAATGCTTAAAGATGTTATTTTTCCTAGGTTCGGTGTGCCTAGATATCTCATGACTGATGGGGGATCTCATTTTATTCATGGGGGTTTTAGAAAAACTCTCGCTATGTATGATGTAAACCACATAATAGCTTCAGCGTATCACCCCCAAACTAGTGGGCAAGTAGAACTTTCCAATAGATAAATAAAATCTATCTTGCAGAAGACTGTCAATAGATCTAGGAAAAATTGGGCTAAAAAGTTGAATGACGCTTTGTGGGCTTATAGAGCTGCTTATAAAAATCCTATGGGGATGTCTCCTTACAAAATGGTCTATGGGAAAGCTTGTCACTTGCCTTTAGAATTAGAACACAAAGCTTATTGGGCAGTGAAAGAGTTGAATAGAGATTTTAGACTTGCTGGTGAGAAAAGACTGCTCGATTTAAGTAATCTAGATGAGTGGAGAGGGGAAGCTTACGAAAATGCTAGGCTCTTTAAGGAGAAAGTAAAAAGATGGCATGACAGGAGAATTCTCAAAAGGGAGTTCCATGTTGGTGAGAAAGTTCTTTTGTATAGGTCTCGTCTCAGAGTTTTTGCAGGGAAACTACTTTCCAAATGGGAAGGACCTTTTGTTATCAAGGAAGTGTACCGTTCAGGTGCCATCAAAATATCTTCTCTGAAGGATGACACAACACAGGTGGTTAATGGTCAAAGACTAAAACATTATATTTCTAGAGATTCTTACAATGAAGATGTGGATGTCATTCAAATGGTGACTCCAGAAGAATTTATCAAGAACCAAACACCAGAAACTGCAAAGTTCATCTTTGAATAGGTAAATGTGGTGAAAACAGAAGGTTCGTGAAACTCCAATCTTTTTATGTTTTTGATGTTTTCCATTCATAAGGGAAGTTACAAGACGAAGCTGAAGAGGAACCGGAGTCTGGGGTGGACAAACCCACCCCAGGCGCGGGCCCAGCCTAGCCGCACCTGGAGGGGGTTTGACCCCCTCGAACTCCGTCTCTGCTTCATTTCCATATCAAAACCTTCCTTATGCATTGAAACTTCGTAATATATAACCCCCCGGGTTCCCCGAGGTTCTTGCATCGTGTTCTCATCGTGTTTTCGTTTCGATTTGTTTATGTTAGGAAAATCCTCAGATTTGGAGCCTCAATGTCTTCCTCTGGAACACCCTCGGAGGATCCCTTTGCGCAAGTCCTCAACCCGTACATGTATGAGTTGAGGACTCATCCCAAAGAGTTGATCCTTAAGGAGGGGAAGGTACAGATGAAAGAAGTTCAAGGCCCTAAAGGAGAAGGTAGTCTGGAAGATAGGATGGAAGCGCTGGAACAAGAAGTTTTCAGGTAGAAGAAGATGGCGGAACGTGAAGTGGATGTTATTCACAAGATAAGTTCAAAACTCATCACCAAGCACGAGGGATAAGTTGCTGAGCTCCGAGAAGAGATCTTCTCACTCCGTCAGACCACCAATCAATTGCAAGCACATCTCTATGACATACAGAACCAAAATTGTGAGTATGAGGCTAGATTTGATCGCATTAGCTCTACTGCTAGTTTTAGGATTGCAGAGACAAGTACATCCTTTTTGCATGGGGAACCATTACCTTGGAAGTTTGATGATGACAAGGAAACACCACCACCACCAAGGGAGTAATCCGTCATCAGGTTTGGCATCCCCTTGGCTTGTTCCAAGCTTGGGGGAGTGCCGTGGTATCACCATCATTATCTTTTATCTTTTACCATTTTAGTGGATTCATATCTGTGGTAGAGGGGTTATCTTATAGTTTAGTTTGCATGTGGAAGTATACCTCCTCTAGTTGATTATCTATGTATCCCTTGGTGTGAGTGCCTTTATTGTATTATTAATGAGAAGTCTCATCTTTTACTTTTTGCACTTATTATTTTAGTTTGCAATCTCTATTATATGATGGCACCACTTTGGGATCATCAAGTGGATCTAAATTGGTTTTGGCAAACCGAGTTCTGTTCAGTAGCATTACTTTGAAAGAGAAAAAGAAAGAAAAAGCTTACAGGTATTTTGTATCATTTGTTTTCTTTCTTGTTGGCTCATAATCTTAGTATTCTTTATTTAAGATCCTTTTGCGTATTCAATGAAGATTGCATGTTTGGCTTTATTACTTGTATGTTTGCTTGTTTCTTTCAACTATCTTGCTTGCTACCCAGCCTTGCTAGCCAAAAACCTGTTTTGAGAAGGAATACTTCTCACGTTTCTGAAACCCTTTGAACCAAAAACCTTTGCCACTTGCGTCCACCATATCTACCTAGTATCAATTGCTATTACTAGCAAATTCTCAAGCTTCATCTACCTTTCGAATTAAAAAGTATTTTGTTATGTGAAAACTATTTAGTAGAGCTCTCACGAACTTGATGGCACACTTTATTTCTTTGCCCCTAATAGACTTGAACCATTGTGAACATCGAAGTTGTATATGCTTGCATCTATACGTTGGAATTAGCAGAACCGTGCTATCACATGGAACGTTTTCAACATTGCACTTGTACTCTGTACACAGTTGATATCGTGCTCTTTTGTATATGGATGTCAACAGTGTGAAATAAAGAGGGGACTTGTAAGTCCATGGAGTTTGTATCCTGTGTTAGAGAAATGCCTGGTCCGCTAGCCTAAGCCATGCTTAATCATGGTGGAAACTTGCAGCATCACCATAGTGAGTCATCTATGAAGCATCCTCAATAAAAAGCTATTCATATGGTAAATAAAAAGATTTTTGAGATGCTCATTGTCTGCTTTACTTATCATTTTGGTTATGGGAAAGCTCCTGTGCCATGTGCAAGGTGTACCCCGTTGGCGGTTCTCAATGATATGCAAATACTTACAATGACAATAACTTACCTAGGCCCAAAGTTGAGTATGCATGAGGAGTGGCCCTCATATTCAAGGGACATGAGATCGCCAACTTATATTTCGTCAAGCATATACTCCATCTTTGTTCACTTTAACCTTAATTATCTCAAGATGCTTATGATAGGGTCAATGAGGGCTCAAAGCTAGTAAGTACCATAATCTTTTGGAATCTCTTTATGACTTGTAATCCCTGCTACCCTCTAAGAAGGGACCTTTCTCCTAGTTACTAGTTGAGTCAGTAAACCTACTTCCTCTCTATATCCAGCAAGCTTTTGAGTTGTTGTGTTTCAAGCATTCATATGGTGATTTATTCAATCATGTTCTTTATCTTCCTTGTTTGCACAAAACTCTTATCTATTGAGTATTACTTTGAAAGCCTTCACTTGTGAAAAACCTTTTTGAGAAAAGAGTGCTCCTATTTTGAAACTTCTGCAAAAAGATTTTGTGAAACTGTTTGCCAGGTGTTCTCTGACCAAGAACAAGTTTGCCAATTCCAATTATGATTTATCTTTATGCATCTCTATTGTGACTGCTGTACTTGGTTGCAAGCTAAGTTATATAATGGTGAGCTGCTTTCTTCTATGAGTTGTGCAATGGTAAGTGTGATGCTTCTTGTTCGTATTCTTTTATCGACACTTCACTCCATAAACCTGTGGACATGTTTACTGAGCTTAGTATTCGCTTAGAGACAAGCAAAGTCTAAGCTTGGGGAGTTGATACGCCCAATTTGCATCATCTTTCTATATCATAATTTACCTCTATTCATTGATATTTGTCTTATTATGAAGTATTACTTATGGCTTTTCATCTGTTTATGTATGTTGGATGATTCCTGGAGGATGGACTGCTGGAGTCTAGATTCTGATGAAAAAGAAGGCGTTTTGGTGCAATTTCGCAAAGATCAGAAAAATACCAGAAAAATATGGAAACATATTATTTTACCAGAAGATGAAGGAAGCCACAATGAGGGACGGAGATGGGCCTCATGGGGCCCACACCCCCTAGGCACGGGACCACCTGACCCCGTGCCTAGGGCAGATGTGGCCCACCTGCCCGGCCTCCAACTCTTCCCCTTCGCCTATATCTTCCCTACGGAACCCTAATACTAAGGGGGCGACCACAGATAGATTTACGCCGCCTCTGGGGGCGGAAAACACCGAGAGAGAAAGATCTCTCCGGCAGGCAGATTTCTGCCGGGGGAATTCCTTCCCGGAGATGGGAGACCGTCGCCATCAACACCGTCATCAAGCTAGGCTTCATCGGGATCATCATCATCATCATCTACACCATCATCTCCACCAGCACCATCATCACCACTCCGTCCTGCTGTAACAATTGTGTTGGATATTGCTTTAGTTCTTAGGTGAAACTTTCCCGATGTTGATTACTATTGTAGTTGATGCTTGTGAGTGGAACCATTGGATTATTGTTTATGTTCAGATTGTTATCCATTATCATATCATCTTTGATCTTGATCCATATGATGTCTTGTGAGTAGTTCGTCTAGTTCTTGAGGACGTGGGAGAAGTCATGTTGTTAGTAGTGAATCTGTGATGAGTTATTATTCAATGGTCTAGTATTTAAGTTGTGGTGCTATTCTTCTAGTGGTGTCATGTGAA
This sequence comes from Avena longiglumis, assembly GCA_030063025.1. Lineage (NCBI taxonomy): Eukaryota > Viridiplantae > Streptophyta > Magnoliopsida > Poales > Poaceae > Avena > Avena longiglumis. The sequence goes on along the minus strand of CP125974.1, from coordinate 49,986,586 downwards.
CGTTGACTACATGACACTTTATCATTTATGGGCCTAGGGGAATGCATTGTGTATTTGGCTACTAATCATGGGGGTTACCAGAGTGATAGAAACCTGAACCCCCGTTAGAACACCTTTGCACAAGGGAGTGTAGGATCTCAGAGTTTAAGGCTATGGTTAGATATATATATCTTAATTACTTTCCTATAGTTAAGGATGTTTGCAGGGGGTTTAATCACAAGTATGTATTAGTCCTGGGAAGGGCATTATGTTAGCACAGGTTCACCCACACAACACTTACAAACACCAAAGAAGAGTATTCAACTATTTGAAGCGAAAGCACTTGACAGAATTCCCATGTGTCCTCGAGAACGCTTGGTCCTTATAAGTATTTCCACTGGCTTGTCCTTTGCTAAGAAAGGATTGGTCCACTTGGTCCGTTTGTTCGTTACTCTTGTTACTTGCTCCTTGTTTAGTTGTCTTGTCAGAAAACCACTAAAAGTCCGTTTGCTAAGTATTCACAGGGATTTCCTGCTCCATACCACTGTTCAGCACCTTCTGCTCCACGTTGGAATCGACACTCCTATTTATCGAAAGTACTACGATACACCCCCTATACTTGTGGGTCATCAATGATGCGCTACATCGCACAGGGAGATCATCCTCGCCTGCGGTGCCCGCAACCGCCACATAGCCATAAGAAGGGTGGCGGTGGTGAAGGCCGCGGGTGCAACAACATCGTCATCCGGGAGGCCCCTCCCCCATGCGTCGTGAATCCAAGGCCGGAGTGGCAGGTGCCCTCGGAATATGCCACGGTTGGACTAAGGATCCAGTCACGTGCGCCTAGCAACTCCTAAGCAAGGATTACTCTCACAGTTGATGCTTGTGGCCTTTAGCACGGTGGAGTTGTGAAGCACGTCCGTGGCGAGGCGTGACAACTATATCAAGTGATGCGGGGAGGCGCAAGCCTTATGGTTTTTCTCGAAGGAAAAAAGATGCACTAGAAATATGTTTTAGTACAGTATTTCAATTCAAAACTACTGCACGCTACTGTACTCGGTCACCTACTTTATTATCTTTCAAGAAATCACCTTCATAACAGGAAATAGGAAACTTCAGTGATTAGAAGTAGAATAGGAGTGAGGATGCTTTGCTTTTACTATCTGCTTCGGAAGTGATGAATGAACTATTATATGCCTTGGCGTTTAAAGCCAATGGCCTTGTAAAACCAATGCATTGAGTATTTGCTTGAAACTTATTTGTACTTTGAAGGAGCAGGTGCGGTTGCTATCTCATTTCCTGAATCATCAGCATGCACATGGCCATACGCCCAAGATGCATAACGAGCGAGAGACAGTGTTGGGGTTATTGGCTGAGAAAGACAGGTGCGGGCGATATGAGCGAAACTACCACAGATGAAGTTGTCTGAATTGTTGGCACATTACTTGAGGAATCATATATATGATGCCAGTTATTTCTGCATATGAATAAACTGACCTGCATTATTGAGTATCTGAGAACAAAATGAGTGTCACTTGCTGCCAAATAGTTGAGAGGACCCTCCAATTCTTTTTTTTTAGAAATTAATCTGCCTTACATTTTTTGTTGACAGGTTGTGAAGCTGGCTTTCAGTCTCACAACTTGTAAACCCAATGACATCTTCGGTTTGAAGAAAATGACAGTGATACAAGCCCTTGATGATTCCTTAACCTTAGCGGATTGTATGGTTTGATTTGATTTTGATTGGTAAGGAAGTCTTCCATTTTATTAGGGATTTGAGAACACTCAGCTGATAAAGGAAAACAAGCGGACTATTGATTATATTGAAAAAAATGGTTGGTTACAACAAAAGCAAAAGACTCGAAAGGAAAACAGTAGTACGGACATGTGATGAGGACAAATCTTATTTGTGGAATACTTGAAATCGGGAGGCTTCTTTAGCAAGAGCCATGATTATTCTCCAGGGAAAAAACTCATACTACTAATTTGCGATGTAAGCACCGATTGCATCGACAAATCGTCCAGCACGACCAAACAAGCCCACAACGCTAGCGTCCTTGTCGGGTATGCTGAAAGTGGACGGAGTACTTCCAATTCCTTTTCCAAATGGTCCATAGGACTTAACGTCGGTGACAAAGATAAGTGAGGTAACAACAACGTGTCCTTCAAAGTTGCCGCCGGTTGTGCCGAAATTTTTTTTCAGGGTCTCTGTAGAACCGTCTCTGTAGAACCAAACGTGATCTGCACATGGGATGACATCCCCCAAGGTAAGCACGTTTTTTTTCTAATAACTAATTAACTATGCTGATTCTGAAACTGATCGACACCTAAATAATATATATATTGAAATGATGAAATACGCATGCTCCAATATCCACTCACCGTCTCCTCGTTCCCGCCCGTACCACCCCACGGACCAACGGTCTGCTTCTTCCCAGCTTGGTCAATGTAGGAGAATGCAATAGCATCAATGACGTGGTCGCTTCTAATTGTCACACTCTCCAGGCGGCGAGGCTCCGACTGCTTGGGGATCTCAAAAGCATTCCCTCCGGTCCCACCCTCAGGCCCAACCTGGCTGGGTGGAGTCTGCACACGTATATATGTGATCGATGGAGGAGCATGGTATTCTTCGAAATGCTATTGCCATAAAGCTAAGATTTGGAACAAGCTAGCTAGCAGATGCAGGAAACATGAATGGGCAACTCACATGTGGTTTCGGCGGAGTAGGGCACCGAACACGGATATTGAACTCCCTAATGTTCCCGCCGTCCAACTCCTTGTATTTCTTGAAGATGCCAACACCTTGTGCAAATCCAAACTCCCCGGTCCCACCGACGATTGCCCATTCATTCACAGGCAATCCCCCGTAGTTTCCGACGACCTTGAGGTAGATCCCTTAAACCTAAGCCGTGTACATACGAAGATTACCAGGGACTCTATATGTAATGTAAACGAAATTAAAGAAGTATGGAAAACAACTTCTATTAACTAAGTTGGGGATTATCTTGAGAGGCAGACAAACCTTTGATCGACGAACACGATGCTGAGACAGACTAACCATGAGTCGTCCCTGTTCATGTCACTGTCGACATGTACGCCCTGAGCATGTGCCACGAGGTTCGCGTCGAGGCCAGGACCATCGAAAATGGTCCAGTCGTTGGCGTAGATGTTTCCGAACCCCTTGGCATGCCCTCCTCCCACTACAAATTTCTCGTTACCTTTCGCTGTCCCATCGAGCCACTGGTACATGTACAAGTGGAAGTTCATCTCCGTCTGTGGGATTTCTTGGATAACCGGAGCGCTAGTGAAATAGCTAGGGTTTGCCATGGCTAGCTAGCTAGGTTGCTATAGAGAGATGGAGATCGCAAGCTGGTTCTTGATGGCAAGCTAGCTACTTAGCTAGTGTGTTGGCTGTGGAGATGGATGGGGGTTAAGGGCGGCTATTTATAGAGCTGATCTATATATGATAAACAACCTTGTTGTACACGTGCACGTGTTGTAACGTTGCCTAATAGTCTTAACTAAAATAGGATAGTTAGGATCCTGCTTGGTTACGATCATGTATGTCTTGGGCTGTACGCCTTGTACCCTTGTTCTTGCTGATACTATAAATATACGAGGACGCCCCACCTGTTGAGGTCATAAAGATATTCTTGTTGCTTTTCATGTTATCAGAGCCGACGGCTCAAACCCTACTCCTTCGATCCAATCTACAACCGATCTCATGGCCACTTCTCCATCTACGGTCACTAGTGCAAAAATGGCATATAGTCCCGGTTTGTAAGGGCCTTTAGTCCCGGTTTTGCACCCGGGACTGTGAAATCGGGACTAAAGGCCCCTATTTCTACTCCCGGTTTGTTACAACCCGGAACTAGAGGGCCACCGCATGGCCGTTTTTTGCTGCAGGAGGATGAAGGACCTTTAGTCCCGGATCGTAATACGGCCGTGGACTAAAGATTTTTTTTATTTTTTTCGAACTTTTTTTAATTTTTTTCGATTTTTTTCTTAAAGTTTTGAATTGTTTGACTCGTAATCCTCTCAATTGAAACATTTTTAGCCCGCGCCTGGTGAAGAGGGTCACCCGGCTGTATCATGGCCCGGGACTAAAGGGTGTTGCCCACGCCTGCACACCTTTAGTCCCGGACCGTATCACGACCCGACACTAAAGGTCCGAAATGACCCGGGACTAGAGTTTTCTCGGTCTCCTGGCCACTAAAAACGGTACGAACCGGGACTAGTGCTCATACTAGTCCCGACCCGTAATAAATCGGGACTAGTGTCAGACTCTAGATCGAACCGAAGCCTCTTTTTCTACTAGTGGGTGAACTTGTCCATGGAGTCCCCAAAGGGCCATAGCATTGTTAAATTACTAATAACACTGCATTTCTTTTCTTCCAACATAGTGAAATGTGAACGATTTTTATAAAAAGAAGAGGCCTGACTGTTTGTTCGAACAACTGGAGGGTTACAAACTCGATTGCAGAACCGCGTCGCTAGACATGCATTCTCAGAGAATCTCCATCGGCACCCCAAAGTGCCCCAAAAGCTGGTTACAAACTCGATTGCAGAACCTCGCCGCTAGGCATGTGTTCGCAGAACATCTCCATTAGCATCCCCAAAGCGGGTTACAAGCTCGATTGCAGAACCTTGCCGCTAGGCATGCGTTCTCATAACATCTCCATCGGCACCCCCTCCCTCAAAGAGCTCCCAAGCGGGTTACAAAATCGACTGCAGAACCTCGCCGCTAGGAATGCATTCTCAGAGCACCTCTATCAGCACCCCCCAAAGCGCCCCCAAAGCAGGTTACAAACTTGATTGCAGAACCTCGCTGCTAGGCATGCGTTCTCAGAGCATCTCCATAGGCACCCCCTCTCCCAAAGAGGGTGCTAAACTCGATTGCAGAACCTTGCTGCTAGGCATGCGTTCTCAGAGCATCTCCATCAGCACCCCTTCCCCCAAAGAGCCCCCAAAGAGGGTTACAAACTCGATTGCAGAACCTCGCTGCTAGGCATGTGTTGTCAAAGCAACTCCATTAGCACCCCCAAAGCGGGTTTAAAACCCTATTGCAGAACCTCGCCGCTAGGCATGTGTTCTTAGAGCATCTCCATCGTCACCTCCAAAAGCCCCCAAAGGGTTTTGGGTGTGCCTATAAAAAAAATCCCAACACCCATTGTCTGTTTGTTTGGCCACCGACGTTGTTGGTGGTCCTTAAACAATATCCCGGCAAGCGTTGTCGTCGGACAACATTTAGGGGCTCCCGGAGGAGATGCTCTCACCTTACACCTACACATATGTTATACCCTTCCAACCTCCCGTTCCTTCACAAAAGCTAAAACATTATATATTTTTGGAATAGAGGAAATACTACAAACGGCCACTTATGCATATGTTCTGGCCGATCATCCCGGATGTGTGTTGTACATCCAACGACGGACTCCCCGACCTCCTCCTGTCTCCCTCCCTCCCACTGCTCTCGTTCCTCTCCAGATCTGGGCCGGATGGCCCCTTCCCCTCCCTTCTCCGGTGGTCGCCGGTGTTGAGGTGGGTGAGGGACCCCTCCCTGTACAACTGTAGGTTAGATTTTGAGTCTAGGTTTAGTGTTTTCGGCTATATGCTGGTCTGGAGCGTGTCTTGGGTGCTCTCGAGCTGTGCCCAAAGGCTTGCGATGTTGCTTTTCTTGGAACTGGCGGCAAGGTGCTGCGGGTGGCCAGGAGGAGCGGCGACGACGTCTCCTACAATAAGCTCGGGTAAGTTCTGTGGGCTGGTCCACTGCAGTCAAGATCTGAAGCCTCTCTCCTTCCATCGTGGTGTTGTTGAGGAGGGAGGTCCTGACGAGGCGGGCAGCGGTGCGACGGGTCTGCGGCAGGGGGAGCCTCGAAGCTGCTCCCGAGAGTGCATCCACGGTGGCCCTATTTTGGCTGCCGTCTCTGCTGGTCGAAGGGTGACCACTCCCGCTTTCCTCGTCGGCAACAGATTCTTCTGGCCGGCGACTGAAGGCTCTTCACAACCTCCAGGCACTTATGCCAACCCGGAGGCCCTCTGGTTTCGGCATAGCAAGCTCCCGCCGCTCCGTCCCAAGTGGTCGCGTCCCCGGTGACGAAGCGGTCGGCTGTGCATCGAGGCTGCATCGTGGTGGAGATGGAGCTAGACCCGATTGCATTTTTCAATTTAGATCTAGGGTATTTTGTGCAAATTGTAAGGACCTGGGTGTACTCTTCTACTTTCTGCGGGCCCTATTTGTAAATTGTACCTTGACAGCTGATAATGGAAGGTAGCTTCTCGGTCCTTCAGGACCGATCCCCTGTTAAAAAAAAAGTCCCGGACGTTTACGCGGATGCGTTGCTAAAAACCGTAACGTCACCACCACATCACCAAGATGACCACCGGCCATACGTCACATCTCTGCATGTGCTTCTTACCGTCCGCTGAGTTGCACATCCGGATCCTCGTGCCACACCGGACTCACCGACGAAATACTTTTATAATGATGGCGCGCCGTCCATTTTGACGTGGGATGCTAGGAATATCCACAAATATATGATCTGACATCCACTCCTACACGCTAGAGCATGTTGTGCCACACCAGACTCACCTCAACTAAATATTATACTCCCTCCAACCCATATTATTTGAGTCAAATTTATTTAGATTTAAATGAATTTAGACACTATTTAGTACTCCCTCTGTTCGGGATTATAAGTCCTACGCGCATACCTAGGTTGTTAATTTGACTAATAAAACATAACTTATATATCACAAAAATTATACCATTAGAAAATATAATTTCTAAAGTTTCAAATGATATAATTTTTATGCTATACTATTTATATTTTGTTGTTCAAATTAGCAACCTAGTTATCCGTGCGGGACTTATAATCCCAAACGAAGGGAGTATATAGGTTTATCCAAATTTTCATAAATCCAAGTCAAGTAATATGGTCGAAGAGAGTATCATGATTGTGCGTTGTTGTGTCCGTCCATTTTAACACGTGATGGTAGGAATATCCACAAATACATGGGTGCACGCAATTTTGAAAAAAAATATTGACCAACTTGCATATGTAAAGCATGGACGTTATAATTTAACCAATCTATGTACTTCCCCTGATCCAAATTAACGGGCTTGAATTTGTCTAGATTCGGATTTATCTTGTCTAGATTTGGATGTATCTAGCACTAAACATGAGGATCGGAGGAAGAATTTGTTATAATAACAGAAGAGTGTAATTTAGACCAGGCTGGACTGAGCAAAATCTTAGAACTAAACATCGCCCTTTACATTGAGATCTAATCATCGGTCCTTACATTAAGATTCATAAGCATTGGTCTTTACAATGACGAATTTTGTCTCCACTACAGTTGTAGAAAATTACTTCCTCCGTTCCAGTTTATTAGGCATGTATATAGTTTAAGAAAAAATTTGACCATCAATTTTGCCCAAGAAATATACCTTTGGAAACTACTTTTAAAAATGAATTTTCAATGATATAATTTTTGTAACATTTTATCTAAATTTTATTGACAAAAATTATTGGTCAAAATTGTTTTTAAACTACGTGTGTGCCTAATAAGCCGGACCGAAAGAAGTATATAAATATATGGACGCGTGAAACATTGAAGCTAATTTTTTTCTCATAAACGGATCCATATATTAGACAACAATCAACGAGATTTCTAGAACATTCACGTTGCATGCCTTGCAAGTAAAAACATATCAATCAAAGAGATTTAAATTATGTCCTACAGAGTGACTACGGTGGAAGCATGGTCCAGTATCTTGAGTCAAATGTCTTCTTGGAACATGCGGGCAACCTATCATAACAAAAATGAGATATTTTAAAACATTATGTAAATATATCAATATACTGATCGATTAGATATGATGCAACAACACCAAGTAGCATATACCTTCGTTTAATAGCATCTCCATTGAAAGATATATTTTGCATATGTCCTGCCCTATAATTAGTACTAGGGAAGATAGCGCGGCGACACGCCGCGCCCGTGGCAAATATTTTTATCTGTGTATAATTAGATAGGATGTTGATCACGACACGAAAAACATAGTCACTGGTAGATGTATTCACATCATATTATATGTTAGATTATAGCTGATTAGATTACACTGCTAAATATAGCAGGAGAATGATGAGCTTTTGGTTAGCGCCAGTGACTGGAGCGAGCAAAGCTTCGCCCTCGGAAGGGATTGACGGCTCAGCATCGATTGGCCTGCAAGAAACACAACGCCGCATGGAGAATTGGAAATCACAAAAAAAAGAACAAAAGACATGACCTACTCTTATAAATTAAGTGACAAACAATTCAACACTTTGTGAAACAGATTATCACAAATCTAACACAGTAAGATGCACATAATGTATCATCCAGACGTTTTATGTCCCATAGGAGGGAAATTAAACTTCCTTTAGACTAAGACATATTACTCTTGTAGGAACTCAAACAAACTATGCACTATGACATGAGGAAATTATAGTTCATACTTAGATTAATAGATGCCGCTCTCTCAGAAACTCAAATTGATTCTGCACACTGAGAAAATCAAATGTGTGGATTTGTAGAGTACCACGCAGTAAAAAAAATGAAGTCAAACTCATATAAGCTTGATTTGTTTCTTGATCCATTAATTCCCCAATGCGTGCAAACCAAATGAGGGCTTATTGGCCGGCAAAATCCGTATATTTTCTCCTTTGACCTATCTGCAAGTATTTTTTTTTTTTTTGAAGGAAAGCATACACTACGATGAAAATAGAGAAGTGAACAGTGCAACACCGAGGGATATTTGATTTCCTATGAATATAAGAGTATATGATTTTTAGTGCTCAAAGAAGATAGATCATTGAAGAAAACGGAATAAAAGAAACAACTGTTGTCAGATACGTGGAAGAATGCCATTACATCAATTGAACCTGGAGCTACTTGATCTAAATGGATCAAATTAAATAGCATTGGTATTAGGAATTAGTGTACAGTGTATACTTTCTTAGAAGTGTTGTATACATTTTGCTACCAAAAGAAAAAAGAAACCATTCTGAATGGTCGTGTAGCCTGTAATTCAGTAACTGTTCCAGATATTAAACTCATGGTGCCGTCTAGAAACAACTCTTCTATTTTTTATGTTGCCAAAATGGAAACACAGGTCATACTTAAGAATATATTCACATGTTCCTTGCTAACAGTTTGGTGGAGTGCTAACCTGGATGGCAACAACGGCAACACAAACATGTTGTACAGAAAATGTCCAGGTTGGTCTCTCAACAGGCATTACAATTCACATTAGAAAATCTGCAAGTGATCTAGGACATGAACCAACGACATTTAAAAAATTATTGGTCACTCTTAATCGGCAACTTTCAGCATGTAATTAGTCTAGACAAAGATGAACCATCCACACTTACCTTTCTATAAAAGAGTGCACATTTAAAGCAGATCTGCACCATTGTAATTGGTGATCTTATATGAACATTCCAAGCATAGGGCAGTTTATAATTCAATAAACTAACAATTTATTAATTACCAACTCCAAACGGTAAAAGCATATTACTCCTTTTACGTTTTTTTCTCTCGAGCATGGGCACGAACGATACAGAACTGATATTAACATAATCATTACCCTTCTTAATTTGTAGACAAAAGATGTTGATTGATTAACATCCCCAGTTGTTTAACGGTTTGGTTGGTTCCCGGTTACACTATGATCCTGTGTGAAAAAGTTGTCTTGATCATTTGCATAAGATGATTCTAAAGACTTTTAGTTTGATATGAAATAAAGCTCTTTAACTTCAAGAAAATGGTCAGAATATCTTATGTGATATTGTTCGGTTCTTGTTGTGTGAAATAAAGCTCTCTCCTCGTAAAAATCAGCATCAATGGACTAAGACAAAAGAAGCAGATTCCTGACCAAAGATCACCTTTGCTTGAGGATTATGAAGATGATTCTTAAATGAACCTTTCGACTCACCAACCAGGAACAGCTCGACCTCACCTGTCACATAGCCAACCAATTGCACCTTTAACAAAATATGGGTCATCAACTAAATAAGAAACAACATATGATTTAAGATATAATCTAGACTAATAATCTGTGAGAACTATAAAAGGACATAACAAACTGGCATGATTAACTTTACAAAGAACTTTCATTTCTACTATGCGAAACCTCATAGATTTGGGGCGAAAAAATCAGAGAGAGGTTGGAGCCGCAGCCAAACAGAGGAACACGTATCCGCCATGGCATCAATCAGCAGAAGGGGCAGCCTACAAAACAGAAAAACAAATGAAGAACAGAAATGGATCAACCCCACACACAAGAAAAAAATAATGCCCACGAACACTAATCTCCACCTCAACCCCAAGTACCAACACATTCAGAACATGCAAATGCCTCGCCCTGCTTGCACTACCCAACATCATTCACTGGACATGCACTGTACCTGCAGGTGAGGGCGAACTAATTTAGGAAACACAATGCATTAGCATCATTTTCTGCATATTCACCAACTAAATTCAAAATGGTATATTTTCCATGTGTGGCGCATATAAAGTTATAAATAAGGATTTATAATTTGTAGGTATATAATAGGGCAGAGAATTTGTAGTTTTAGTGGAATGTTAGCCAAAACATCAACATCAAAGCTTAGAAATACCTCTGTTCAAAAAGCTTAGGACTACTTGCGTATGCCGGCACTTTTCGGTGGATATTGACCAAATAAATTCAGTTCCGTACAATTATCTATGTACCTAATAAAAAGAAACCTCGCTAAGAGATGCCTGGTTAGAACTACTTACAACCATGGTCCCAATTTCCAAAGCTTTCTATTTGGTTGTTCTGTAACAGTTTCACCATCTCCATTTTGTCATTTGCTAATTTGATTCTGTAACCGTGAAAAAGATTGAGCGTCATATAAGAAACCAGCTAACTTAATTATCTCTTGTAAGCAAGAACACAGAAAAGAAGTGATGTGAAACTAATAGTTGTCAGACCTCAAAAAAATCCAATTCCTTTGTCATCTAACCATAACGAACTGCACCAAGTTGTTGTCAGATTGGTTAAAAACAAACAAATGGAGCGATGCTTCACGCATCAAAAGAACTCAATTTCTTTTGCTATTTAATAAAGGTATAAAAGAAAGTAACCTGATGGAAGGTTCATACCTGGCGCTGCAGCAAAAAGGGCCTAGGAACTCGAGTATGCTTTCCTCGTTGAGCATGGATGGAACCTAGATTTGTACAAAGACAACATGAGCGAGGAGTTGTCCGACGCTACGGCGAGAAGAAGCCCAGGGCGATCCGCTGCTCAGCAGCCAGAGATCAGACCGTCTGCATACGTACATGCCCAAAACCAGCAGCAACCTTTGTCGCCGCATCTACCGATCAAGGGGGTTGTGGCCAGAATCTGAGCGACCTCGGCGGCGGCGGTATCCATGAAGGATGTCAAGCACGACACCGAGGATCTCGGCTGGCCAGCATGCCCTGTCGGCTCGATCATCTCCATCTGTGCCGGATCCACCCCCTTAATCTCGTCACCATCCCCCCGGGCTTTGCGTCCGTTCAAAGCACCAGCGCTAGGCCAACCTCCGCAGTGCCTTCACCTTCATCCTGGTGAGTGGTGACCATGGGCGGCAGCACGGGCGTGACAAACATACAGGTGATGGAGGTGATTTAGGGGCAACGGGAGCGTCGGCGGCGACGGCCGACTCGAGAAGAGGAGGCATCTGGCGGAGGAATGGTCGGAGAGGCGCACGAAAAGCTCGTAGCCGCTGGTCGCTGCCGGACTGGCGGTCGACGCGGCCGGACCTGTACTTGACCATCCCTGTTCGCCTTCCCGCCTCCATGACGACCGCGTTGCCGGCACCCAACTCCCTCCCCGAGGTCGAGCGGTGGGCAAATCGGGCGCGCGCCGCCGCAAGGGCATCTGAGGGCTGGCCGCCGCTCAGGGCCGGAGTCCTTCGGTCAGCCGCCGGGGCGTGGTAGTAGTGGGGGCGTGGGGCACGCGTGTTTCTGGAGTGTTCGGTCAAAGCGGCGGAAGATATCCCATTCGCAAGCCCACCTCTAAAAAGCCTACGTTTTTCTTTTCGGGTTAAACAGCCTACGTTTACTGCTGATGTGCAAAACTTGCGCATCTACAGTACGATGCTGAGATGGCACAGTCCATTGATCGCTGAAACTGTTCTCTTTCGTATATGTAGTAATATGGATTATTACAAGGTGACATATACAGGATACACACACCAAATTAACAAGAAGGAAAGTACAAATTAACATATATATATTGATAATTAACCTCTTTGCACCCTTTTGTTTCGTGCTAACCCCAACATCGGTGGCAGCATCGGAAGCAAAATCGATGCACTGTTCAATTACAGAAGGTGGTCTTGTCTCTTCATACTTTTACAAAACATTACCATAGGTATATAGGAGCAACTAAAAAATATTTGGAAAGAAGAATATGGTTTTACTGATTTAATAAGCAGAGAGCTAAGCTGCGGCAGGAGAGAAGTGCAATACAGTCTAATCACTTGATTGGTGTTGGTGTTAACCTGCCATGGCAGCATACCACCTCCGAGCCACATCCACTCATTCAACCAGTATAACCAATTACTCCTTGCGGTCCATATTTAATAACCTCAACTTTGTCTATATAAGAATGCATCTAGTCTAAATATTTAACTAGATGCGTATGTATCTAGATTAAGTTGTATTAATATGGACCGGAGGAAGTAACAATACCGTCTGGTGACATTTAAACAAGCATAATTATTGCTGGTGTTGTCTTTTCCTTCCTACTAACATGCTAGCGGAGAAGAGAAGCATGAATGATTACAACAACTCATGCAGTCTAAATAGAATATGGTTGGTTTCAGCTGGCCAAACATATTATAACCGAACGAAACAAAAGCTGAATCTGACAAGTCCTGTCTGGCTGTACACGAACCTATCCCAAGGCCATGGAGATTAATGGCAAGAAAATTGCATGGCATAGTATAACTAAGTAGCCAAGATCATTTACACAAAGAAGTTATAGATAAAATCCATCCCCTGCATGAAGCATGAACAAAATGTTAAACTATTTAATCACATACTTTGATAAAACCTAATGGTGTGTTGCAACAGTAGATAACCAAACACACTTGTAAGTGTTGCAATACATAAATTAACTGGACAATCAAAATTCCAAAGGACGGCCAATCATGCCGCTGAAAGAGGACATGTAGCATGGACATGAGGAACATGTGAGGAGAGAGGCACCGTATCCATGCATGCCGCTCGTAATCACCGTCAGTACATGCTGGAGGTAGTACTTTCGTGGCCACTGAATAATTCTCTATTGAACAGAGGTGACAGTATGGTTTCGCCGTATATATATTTTGAATCTCTACCACTCGGAGAAAATTACAAAAAACCACTACAATTGGGGATAGGGTTTCAAAAGATTATCAAAAACTTTAAAAATTTCAGAAAACACAGGATTTGGTGCATGAAGTTGCAGATAGCACTGATCTGGCTTTGACGCTGCTCTAATGATAAATCTGACTGATGGATCCCGAACGTCAGGCTGACGTGACACATCTGGCCGGACAGACGTAGATGGCCGTTAACGGCGAAAATTATAAAAAACCACCACAATTGGGAATAGAGTTTCAAAAGACCACCAAAAATTAAATTTTTTAAAAACACCAAATTTGGAGCAAGAGGTTGCAGATAACACCAATCTGGCTTTGGGGTTTAGGTGCAGGGGGCTGGGTTTGGGGTTCACACGGGTGGTGGTCAATATCCACATGTGAGTGACACATTACTATAGGCCTTAGAATATTTGCATGTGATCAGGATTAAGCTTATAGATAATTCTAGAGAAGCATTTCCCATATGCTACGTGCCATTGTCCATACCACTCTCCATAAACTACCTATACTAGTGGATACCTAGGGCTGCACAAAATTAAGCGCGCACGGCCCAATCACCTAGCAGGACGAGAGGGAGAAAAAGCATAAACTATGCACATGATGATAGATGCAATGCAACGTGGCAGGAGAGTACGTGAAAGTAGACCTGAATTGCCAACGTCTACGATGCCTCGACATCGATGTTATGTAATGGTGATGGGCCAGGTGTCTCCGTTTCCACGGCGAAGTTGAGCCGCCGTGCCGAAATGGGAAAATGGTCACGAGCTAGCAAGGCAGGTCACGGACAGACGACGCTGATGGGGATAGTGGTACTAGCGTAACCGAAAAGTTGGATAGTAAGAACGTGTGATAGATGTGTGTGCTTGCTTGCTTACGATTCGACACCACTACCACTAGCTAGGTAAGGCATTTTTCAATGGATATATCTTGGCATGTTTTCATAAAAGCTATTAAAACTTAAGAAATAACTACCACAATAGGGTGTACTATTTTTATAAATAGAGCGCTAAGAGACTCCAATTGTAAAATGCCTAAGTGTTCGTTGTTTGCCCTCTAACTCGTGATTGGACTTTTATCTAGTCAAGCTGGGCGACATGATTGTGTGAAGGGTCGTTTTTCTTGCTAAAAAATGCCATATTAAGAAACAAATTAGAGAAGGCACATGCACGACAAAGAAGATTGTGTAATTAAGTAAAACCTTACAACAGAAAAAACCCTCAGTCTCCGAATCAGGCGACAGAGAAGCGCATTGTGTGTCAGTCTTTTATTTGAGAAGTTAGGAGGGCAGTGGCATCCTAGCCCTTGAGAGTTTAAATTTCAGAGTTAATGTAACATCCCAAAAATATTAAACTAGAATCATCAAACTCTAATCCCCAAATTTAGGGTTAACAAAAACTTTTCCAATTAAAATATGAAAGCATTCATATGTGTAGGTATTAAAATATGGATTCTTTTGAATCACCATGATTATGTGTTTCTTTGCTTGTATATGGATGCTTAGGTGAAATAAACATCATCTAAACAATTTCCAAACTTTTCTCAAAGACAAGTAAATCAAAACAAATAAAATAAGGGAATGGTCATTTTGACCAATTTAACTCCCATGCCTACTTTGGCTGTCTCAAACTTTTAGAACTTAACAGAAACTTGTTTGGATCTTTGCACCCCTTGATTGTACTCATAACAAAGTATCAAGGCCCACTTTGTGATCATCCAAAAACATTTAAATGCATAGTATAAATGACAGTTCAAAATTAAATCTTTATCATATGGGAAGATCCCACTTTTTCAAAAACCACTTAAACAAGCTCAACTTTCAAAACCCAAGCATATGCAGACTCACCAGCACCAATGTTGGGGAGGTAACCCCGGATAGGGTAAAGACGGGGAAAGACGAAAGGATGTCCCCCGTCTAGTTTCCGAGTTACAGTCTGAGTCGGCCGAATCCTGTAGGAGCCGGCTGAGATATGAAAGGGCGAGACCCTTATAATGATGGCGAGGCATTACCCGGCCGAGATACTGCGTAAGTCGGCCGGGTTAGCCCGAGTAATCTTGATGCAGGTGAAGGACAAGCCGAGTTACGCGAGGAAGGGCCGAATGATACGAAGCTTGCAGGAGAAGGAGAAGCCTAAAGTCAAACTCTAGCCGCAGGCTAGGGAGAATCTGAGCGGTGCCAAGGGCTAGGGACAAAGGCGCAGAGCGACAGAGAGGCAGAAGGAGGTCACGGAGGTGACAGTCCAGAAGCCCGAGGCGCATAGGAGGGGCCCTCTGAAACCTTGCCGTCATTAGGGGAGCGACAGGAAAAGGGGGGCGCCGAACTACTATATTGGGACAAGCATATTCCTCGAATATGCTTGCCACATCAGCCCTAGAGGAACCCAAGGCTCTCCTTTATAAGGAGAGGCTTGGATCCTGAGGAGGGGATCGGCTCATTGATAGTACCGTTAGGCTGGTAAAGTTCTTCCTTCTTGAATACAGCTCAAGGAGCACTTGTAGCCAAAAGAAGGAGAAATAAAGATCTTTGCCTTAGCTTCCTGTGTGTAGAATCAACTGCATCTTCCCTCCCCAGATCCCACTAGCATCCATTGGCCCCATACTTTAGCCTACCCATGGCATCTGTCGTGCCACCACCACGACAGTTGGCGCCCACCGTGGGGCAAGCAGTGGTGCTAGCTGGAGTCATGATCCGGACGGGAAACTTCATCAACACTGGCGAGCGCGTGGTTTCTGGCCTGGTCCGGAGATTCGATCTCTGTGACTATGTCAGCGACAACGCGGGCAGCTTCAGGGGAAAAACTCCCCCCGGAACGGTGTCTTCGTCAGTTTGGGCGAGCACAAGGTCTACGTCGGCGTCGACGTCTCCGGCATTTATCCTCACCAAGTTGTTATTGCAGGAGAGCCGCCCCTTAGCGCTGCAAGCCGTCCGTGTGGATCACATCCTGTGGGCAGCGTCGAGGTGATGGTTGCAGCCGGGGTGCAGGCGGGAGTAGCGGGAGCCGGATCAACCAGATATCCCGCCGCAGGCGTTCAGAGCACGCCCAAGCAGACGGCACCACCCTCTGAGGTAATCCCTCCAGTGACCAACTAGGCTGAGGTACAGGACACTACCCCAAAAGCACCAAGAGTAAGAGGGCCACCTCTGGAAAGGCCAGAAAACATTCTTTAGGCAACCATAGAAAACTTGACTACACCTGTAGCACCAATACTTGATCCGGCTGATGCTCAGGCAGAGTTAGAAGAAACCAAGCAAAAGGTGCTGGTAGAGGCAAAAAAGGTGGCGGCACTGCGGGAGTCTCTAAACAGAACCCTGCGAGAATATGCCAAAGCTAATAAGCTTGACGTCGCTCCCGAACGGGTGGACGAGTTGAGAATGAGAGGGAAGAACCTCATAGATGATATCAACAAGGAGCATGATGCCCACAAGGCAGAATCATTTGATTTGGGCTTGCCGAGGTACAATACCCCGGCAAAGAACCTAAGAGTGGCGAACGCCGCAGCATTAGAATTAGAGGGTTTGACCGGCGAAGCCCGGCAGAAACATCAAGAAAGAGTAAATGAGCTGGTGCGCATAGCGAACCAGCAAAATGAAGAAATGCTCAGGGAAGACCCGGCGAGGCCAGGGGCCTCGCGAATGGTTCACTCGGCTGGAGCAGCACCAGCCTTGTCCGTGGCAGCAGCCTCCTCGCCCGGAAATAATGCACGAAAGGACAAGGCAGTAACTTCAGGAAAGAGAAACAAGCAAATTGTTCCGTATGATCCGGCAATAGCTAGAAAAGCAAACGAGAATAGAGGCAATGGAAGCCGAGGTAACAGTGGAGAGAGGAATCCCGGTCGTATTGAGAAAGATGGCGGAAGCCGAGGCAAGGGAGACCTCGACAGAAGAGAACTCGGAAGAGGCAATCACGAGAACAATACCCTGGTTGAAGTAAGGAGAGAACCGCCACTGAACCCACAGCCAAGACATGAACCTCGGCAGGAAAGAGAAGCAAGACCAGCTCGCCACAATCAAGTGAATGAAAGATACAATGATGGTTATTCCGAGATGGAATATGCGATCCACGGTGGAAATAACCACTATGGAATGCAAGACAGAGTCCTGTACAGAGATTTGCCATCAAATGATGCGAGAGTAAAGCTAGACCGGTTATACCGGTCCGAGTTGCTGGAAGAACAGGGTCCGCCAGGTCCAACGTGCTTTGGACCACGGATCATGGGCGAACCGCCTGTGCCGAACTTTCAGCTAGCGAGAGGCACGAAAACATACAATGGGAGTACCAAACCACAAGACTGGTTGATTGATTATGCCACTGCTGTGAAAATAGCAGGAGGGAACTTACGATGGGCAGTACAGTATGTCCCACAAATGTTGGAAGGACCAGCTAGGGTATGGCTGAATAATCTGCCAGCAGGCAGTATCAACTGTTGGTTAGATTTTGAAGAAATGTTCGTCAGCAACTTTACCAGCACATACAAGAGGCCAAACAGGCCGCAACAGTTAGCCATGTGCAAGCAGAGGCCGAATGAAACAGATAGAGAGTTTTTAACTCGATGGTGTAACCTGAGAAACTCGTGTGAAGGAGTTATAGAGTCGCAAGCAATAGCTTGGTTCGCTCAAGGATGCCATTATGCAAGTGTATTGTGGCAACGTCTGCAGAGAGATATGCCGACCACATTGGCAGAAACTATCAGAATAGCGGACTCCTATGCATTAGGAGATCCAACGCAACCAGAATTAATGTCGGCAGATCATCGGGAGCAACAAGACCAATATGCAAGAGATTTGGCCAGGTCATCCAGGCGCAGTGACTTCAGAGGAAGAAGAAGAGAAGAAAGGCCGGATTATAGATATAATTCGGCCCAAGTGGCGGATAGCGAGATCACCAGTCACGGGCGACTCAATGGCAGAAGAATGGTCCTCAGCAGTGGACACCAAGGAATGAGGGAAAAAGACAGTGGACCCAGAACAAAAGAAGCAGTGGCAGGAGAGGCCGAAGTACACGTTCAAATCTATGTTAGATCAGCCGTGTAAATTTCACACGTCAAACCCATCCAGGCCAGCCAACCATACGACCCGCCAATGTGCATGGATGAAAAATGCAATGGGAAACCCGAGCATTCAGCGCCCATCAAGTATATCAACAAAGATCAACCACGCTTGATGGAGCAAATGCAACAATCGATGTTACCGCCTCCTCCCGAGATATGATAACTCGGACCGGAGATGCGGTACATCAAGTGATGAACCAAGTCCAGATGGAAGGACAAATCCAGCGAATCTCGGACGCAATGATTACAGAACATCATCGGGCCTTATTGCGTGTTCACAACGGAACAAAGACAAGCGAGTGTCTGCGCGGCATATGGAAGTAAATGCAGTTATGCCGGCAGTGCCAAGATATGTTCCTTGGTCAGATCAGGAGGTAACTTGGAGCATAAAGGATCACCCCAAGATAATGCCGAATCCGGGGTCGTATGCACTCGTGTTGGATCCGACATTTATTGGACCAAGCATCAATGTGAAATTTTCAAAAGTACTCATTGACAATGGAAGTAGTATCAACATCATGTACAAAGATACCATGCATAAACTCGGAATATCGCAGAACATGCTGCAGTCCACGAGGACCACTTTCCATGGGATAGTGCCAGGACTTTCATGCGAACCCATTGGTAAAGTCCGAGTGGATGTGTTATTCGGCACAAGAGATAACTGCAGAGCAGAAAACTTAGAGTTTGAAGTGGTGGATCTAGAGAGTTGTTATCATGATTTACTCGGACGGCCTGCGCTGGCCAAATTCATGGGCAGCTGTCATGTAAGTTATCTGAAAATGAAGCTACCCGGACCACAAGGAGTGATAACATTAGCAGGGGATTACAAGAAGTCAATGGAATGTGCTTCAGCCGGGTCAAATTTGGCCGAATCATTGGTTATAGCAAGAGAAAAAAGAAGGATTCAGGAGGTAGCAGCCCTCGCTCAGTCGGCACAGTTGAATATGCCGGCGCTGGCCAATCCACATGGAAGTGTCTCCTTTCAGCGGACTAAAGAAACGAAGAAGTTGCAGATAGACGAGCAATTCCCAGAACGCACCGTTACTATTGGTGCAGGCCTAGATGCTAAATAGGAAAGCGAGCTCACCAACTTCCTCCGTGAGAATCGGGACATCTTTGCATGGTCAACTCAGGATCTGCTAGGTGTTCCGAGGGAGTTGGCTGAGCACTCTCTAAATGTAAGGCCAGGAGCAAGGCCGGTGAAGCAACCTCTCTGCCGCTTTGCCGAAGACAGGAGAAAATTAATAGGGGATGAAATAGCTCGGCTCCTCGCAGCCGGGTTCATCATGGAGGTGCTGTATCCGGATTGGTTGTCAAACCTGGTGCTAGTAGAAAAGAAGAAAGATGATCCGAATGTAGCCATTGTATGGCGAATGTGTATCGATTACACGAACCTGAACAAGGCGTGTCCAAAAGATCCTTTTCCATTATCTAGAATAGACCAAGTCATTGATCCGACCGCTGGTTGTGAGTTATTGTCATTTGTAGACACGTATTCTGGTTTTCACCAGATACCGTTGAATCCGGCCGATCAAATAAAGAATGCGTTTATTACCCCGTATGGGGCTTATTGCTATCGCACAATGCCATTCGACTGTAAACGCAGGAGCAACGACGTAGATGCATGCAAAAATGTCTACACGACCAGATAGGAAAAAATGTACAAGTATATGTAGATGACGTGGTCATCAAAACCAAGGAAAGCAAAACGCTACTGGATGATATACGACAGACTTTCGCGAACCTGAGAAGGTTCCGAATGAAGCTTAATCCAAAAAAATGCACATTTGGCGTGCCGGTAGGAAAATTACTCGGTTTTCTTGTATCTAGCCGAGGTATAGAGGCCAACCCAACAAAAATAAAGGCAGTAGAAAGAATGGAGTTGCCAAGGTGTCTAAATGATGTACAAAAGTTCACGGGATGTCTAGCCTCGCTCAGCCGGTTTGTATGTCGGCTGGGAGAGAAGGCACTACCACTCTATCAACTAATGAAGAAATCAGATAAGTTCATTTGGACTCCACAAGCAGATAATGCATTTCATGAGTTGAAAAAGATGTTGGTCACAACACCCATTTTGGCTTCTCCATTATCAAAAGAGCCTATGTTACTCTATATAGCAGCTACCAACAGAGTAGTGAGTGTAGTCGTCGTAGAACGACTCGAAGATGATAAGTCGGTACAGAGGCCGGTGTACTATTTGAGCGAGGTGCTATCCGCTTCAAAGCAGAATTACCCACATTATCAGAAGATGGCTTATGGAGTGTACATGTCGGCAAACAAGCTTAAACATTACTTCGAAGAGCATCCCATCAAAGTGATCTGTGAAGCGCCCATAGCCGACATATTGAGCAACAAAGATGCAAGTGGACGAATAGCAAAATGGGCAATCGAGTTGTCACCGTACGCTCCACAATTCGATAGGAGAGATGCAATCAAATCTCAGGCGGTCGCCGACTTCTTCGTAGATTGGGCCGAGGTGCAGTATGAGCCACCATTACCAGACCCAAATTATTGGACGATGCATTTCGATGGTTCCAAACTAAGAAATGGTTTGGGGGCAGGAATAGTGTTAACCTCGCCCAAAAGAGATCAGCTGAAGTATGTGCTACAAATACATTTTGCCGCATCAAACAACGTAGCCGAATACGAAGCACTGGTCCATGGATTGAAAGTAGCAAAAGAGATTGGCATACGCCGAATCTTATGCTATGGGGACTCGGATTTAGTAGTACAGCAAGTCTCCGGAAATTGGGATGCATTAGATGACAATATGGCTTTGTATAGATTTCATGTGCAAAAGATCAGTGGATACTTTGAAGGGTGTGAACTTCACCACATACCTCGGGCAGAAAATGATGCCGCAGACACGTTGTCAAAACTAGGATCAACCAGGCAGTCAATTCCCCCGGGTATTGCCCTGGAACACCTCAAAAAACCATCAATAACCCTATCACCAGAATCCGAATCTACCTTTATTCCGGCAAATTCAGCAGAAGATAATGTGTCGATGGAAGTAGACCAGCAATATAACTCGGAACTCCCCAAGAGAAGGACATCAGAGGTAAGCATAATTATGGAGAAGGCCGAGGTTGTTATGTCGGCGGAAAACATGGAAATAGACAGTGAGACCACACCAGAAAAAATCACACCGGTGTGGGCGCAACCCATATTCTCTTTCCTTAAAGATGCGATGTTGCCGAATAATGAAGTGTTAGCAAGACAGACTGTAAGGAGAGCAAAAGCTTATACAATCATAAACAATGAGCTATATAAAAGAAGCGTCACAAGTGTATTGCAAAGGTGTGTGAGTTCGGCAGAAGGCCAGGAGATCCTCCTAGATATACATCAAGGATAATGTGGACACCATGCCTCATCTCGTGCCTTGGTAGCCAAAGCATTCAGGCATGGGTTTTATTGGCCAACGGCGTTGAAAGAAGCCAAAGAGTTGGTTGAAAAATGCAATGGTTGTCAGAGATATGCAACCAAGATACACACGCCGTCGTCCGAGTTAAAAACGATACCCATTACTTGGCCATTTTCTGTGTGGTGCTTAGATATGGTGGGACCATTTAAGCCGGCCCGAGGGGGGATGACCCACATATTGGTTATGGTGGTCAAGTTCACAAAATGGATTGAAGTGAAACCAATAAAAAATGCGATGGCCCACGGCAGTGAAATTCCTCAAAGATATTATTTTAAGGTATGGGTACCCACACAGTGTTATTACAGATAACGGCACAAACTTTGCAGAAGGAGCTTTCGCTAAGTTCTGCCAAGAGAAACACATAAGATTAGATGTTGCCTCTGTGGCTCACCCAACATCTAATGAGCAAGTGGAAAGGTCTAATGGACTAGTATTGTCAGGAATAAAACCACGACTAGTCGAACCATTGCAAAGGTCGGCAGGATGTTGGATTGAGGAATTACCAGCAGTATTATGGAGCCTCAGGACTACTCCGAACAGATCAACAGGTTATACACCATTCTTTTTGGTATATGGGGAAGAGGCCGTGCTTCCAGCCGACATAAGACATGACTCGCCAAGAGTTACTCAATATACAACTTTAGAGGTAAATGAAGTAGCTCGGCAAGATACTGTTGACTTGCTAGAAGAAGCCACAGAGCTGGCGCTATCACGATCAGCTATTTATCAGCAGAACTTGCGACGATATCACAACAAGAAGGTGAATCCAAGAGTGTTCAAATAAGGGGATTTAGTTCTCCGACTGGTGCAACGTACGGCCGGCATGCACAAGCTATCACCTCCATGGGAAGGACCATTCGTCGTGAGCAAAGCATTTCACAATGATGCCTATTACCTAATCGATGCTCAGTCCCCTGGAAAGAACAGAGCAGACAAAGCTGGCGAAGAAACGAAAAGACCATGGAATGTAGCTTTACTTCGTCCATTTTACTCGTACTGTGCTATCTCAAGATCAAGCATCAATTATGTACTAAACCTCGGCATCCAGAGCAATGACTCGGGGACTGCCATATGTTATTTCAATTTCATCTTATGTATTAAACCTCGGCATCCAGAGCAGTGACTCGGGAACTGCCATATGTTATTTCAATTTCATCTTATGTATTAAACCTCGGCATCCGGAGCAGTGACTCGGGGACTGCCATATGTTATTTTAATTTCATCTTATGTATTAAACCTCGGCATCCAGAGCAGTGACTCGGGGACTGTCATGTGTTATTCCAATTTTGGATTATGTATTAAACCTCGACATCCAGAGTAGTAACTCGGGGACTGCCATGATCTATTTCAACTTTGGGTTATGTATTAAACCTCGGCGTCCAGAGCAGTGACTCGGGGACTACCATATGATGTTTCAATTTTAGTGTACTAAAACTCGGCACCTTGAGCAGCGACTCGCCAACCGTTTTATATTATTTCCGAAGTTTGGTTTACACACTAGACTTCGGCGCCATAGGCAATAACTCAGGGACTGCCATATATTGTTCCGAAGTTGTGGTTAGCCTTTGATACAGAGAAGGTATCAAACTTCGACATTTAAAGTAAGAACAACTCAAACTCGTATGATATTCGGAGCTCACACCTAGATTAACTGGCTAAACCACGAGAGTACAAAGGTAAAGGTACAGCCCAAAATTAAGAAATCGCAGGCCAGCACAGCAAGGATTCGGACAAACAAGACCACTTAGACAAAGTGATAACAATTACAAACATGTGTGTCTCAGCAGCACACGACAAAAGAAATTCATGCCATACAGAGGACGGACAAATGTTTCACGTACATCGTACGCCCGGCATACCAGGGATAAGAAATGACTTAAACGTTTTTAGCTGGAGAGGCAGCAACTTGGTCAGGGGCTGGGCACTCCGAGGTAGGAGGAGCTTCGGCCGAGGTTGCCTCGCCCTCCATAGACCCAGGTGCGATTTCAGCGGAAGCCCGAGGCTGCTGAGGAGCATCAGTTTGCGCAGTTGAATGCCCTGTACCTTTGGAGGAGGATCGCGCGTCGCCGTTGCCATCTGAGCTTGAACTGGAGTTACTAGAATTAGCCGAGTCATCCTCATCTTCCCCTTGCTCAGCTGAATCGTTATCCGATGCATCCTCGACTACGACCTCGTCGTCCGGGTTTGGAAGGAAACTCGGACCTTCATTCCAGGTGTGCACGTCGGCATACTCAACAAGCTGGAAGGCGCGAGCTTGCCGAAGAGCGACGAAGGTGGGGTCCTCAACCCAACGGGAACCAGTGCGCAAATTTCTCAAGATATCAAGAGAAATGTCTTCATACCATGACATGATAACAGTGAGAGCCATATCAGCGCCAGCTCGTCCGGCTGATTCCCTCCAAAGACTTAGTTGCTTCTCAGATGCCATCAATCTTTTCACCAGCAATTCGACCTCATTGATATCAGGATTCCCAGAAGTATTCGGCCAGAGAACATGGTAGGCTCGGATAGCTGCCTGCACCAAATCCCTGCCCATAATCTTCATCGGACCAACTGCAGCACCGACAACAACCAGGAAATCTTCCATCGAGTACTCCGAGTCCGCGTCAACAAGGACACCTCGGCGCACACGAGCAGCAAGAACCGCTTTAGAACTCACGGGCTTAGCTTCTGGAAAATGATCTGCGCAAAACACGAATGCGTCAGGAGGCAGCAGGAACAAAAAGAAAAAGATAATCCGGCCGTGCTAAGAAGCTTACGATGAATATAACTCATCATTATCTGAAGGTATTTAGCCCAGTCAATCTTTGTCTTCTCAAAGCTAGCGATCTCCTCGCTCATTCCCCGAGTTTTCAGTTCGGCAGCCTCGAGGAGCTCTTTATTCTTCTGCAGTTGCAGAGCTAGCCAATTTTCTCCTCGGAGAATTCCTGATCGACTTTTTCTAGTTCGGATTTCTGAGAGAGCTTAAGGGCCTCCACCTTGGCGCGCAGGCGAGCTATTTCATCATCCTTTTCTTTTAGCTGCGCCGAATGAGTAGCGTTTTGTTCTAAAAAATGCAGCATCACATCAGGCATAGGCGTGCAATCTTGGTGAGATGCTGCAAAGGTTTGTAACTCGGCTTTACCAAAGCCAAACGAAATAAAAGAAGCTTAGTGCACATTTTAAAGGGGGAAAGGTGTAAGGTAAAAGGGAAACTAACCTTCCAGGCTCTTGACTTTCTTCACAAGACAGATGTTGAGATTATTGATATTACCTGTTCACCAAAAAAGTGAGCCGACATCTCGCGTACAAAACAATAAGAATGTTGAAAATGACGAAAAGGATTATCGACTTACCAGCCTTTTTCACCACAGGAATGACTTTCTCATATTTTTCTTCCAATTTTCGGTGCGAAAAAAGCAATCTTTGAAATTCAGCAGTCCGTCGGTCATGTGTAACCTGAACAATGGAGCAAACGATGAATGGAGATTCGAACCTAAAACAGATCCGAGTTAAGCAAAACTTAACTCAGATCTGGTGGCTGGATATTCGCAGCCAAAACAGATCCGAATTAAGCGAAACTTAACCCGGATCTAGGTGGCTGGATATTCCAAGCCAAAACAGATCCGAATTAAGCGAAACTTAACCCGGATCTAGGTGGCTAGATATTCGAAGCTAAAACAGATCCGAGTTAAGCGAAACTTAACCCGGATCTAGGTGGCTGGATATTCGAAGCTAAAACAGATCCGAGTCAAGCGAAACTTAACCCGGATCTAGGTGACTGGATATTCAAACCTAAAACAGACCCGAGTCAAGCAAGACTGAACCCGGATCTAGGTGGCTGGATATTCCAAGATCAACTAAACGAAAGTCAAGCAAGGTTTAAGGCAGATCTAGTCGGATATAGATTCGAACCCTAAAGTTAAAATTAAAATAAGTAGAGCATTATTAAACTTCCAAGCGAATAACAAGTTATTTCCTTGCAAGTTTCGGGGACTAGAGTATATAGTAACATCTGGAGGATTAATCAGAACTCCGCAAAACAGCAATTACCTCATTCATCTTGTTAGTATCAAGGATGATCTTGGCAGCTTGATCCAAGCGGCCGCTAATGTCGGAAAGCTGAAATGGCTGACTGATTGGATTGCCCTCAAACTGATCGGCAGCATTCCAATTATTGGCATATTCCACCAGCGAGCCGAGGCTGTTCCCACTAGCCGTCCGAGTTAGGACTTTACCCCGGACATGTTGTGTAACCACCACGGCCGCAGGGCTTTTATGAAGAGCAAGCTGGGTACTGCTGGACGGAGTAAGGGAGGCTTTGGTGGGAGCAGTTATTTTGCGCAGCACATCGGCAATACTCGGCTGAGAAGAGCCGACAAGGCCTTTCTGGGAAGTGGAAGCCTTGGTGGCAACAGCTTTTCTTGCTTTAGAGGAGGCATCAGCGGGAGCCGATACCTCGGCAATGGGAACGGTGCCTTTAGGAGCCGGAGGGGTCACGGTCGCAGAGGGCGCCGAGATAATGACGTCCTCGGCCGGGGCTAGAGTTACTATAGAAACTGCGGGGATAGAAAGTGGCTCGGTAGAGAGGGGGCAACTGGTTCGGTGGAAATCTCAGAGGGCCGAGTGGAATCGATGTCAACAAAAGGAGCCTCAGGCACGTCGTGACGAGGGGGCGACTGATTCGGAGCTGAAGGAGATGCAGCACGAGCAGGACTGGGAATCCTGGTATCTTCAGCGGGCAGAGGAGACGGCTGCCGAGTCACGCGGCTAGTCATGCTAGGACCGCCGGGCTTAACAGAAAGTGGAGCACTGCAAAAATAAGAAAGAAAGAAGGGCGTCAGGATGAAAAGCAGAAAGAGAGAAACAAGAAATACGAGCAAAAGGAACTTACCCTACGACTCCAGGCATGGTCTTGCGCCTGGGAGGATTCGCAGCGTATTTCTTCATTCGTTTCTTGGGGGGCGCCTCTGAGGCACTAGCAGGAGCCCCACGCTTCCCCGAGGTAACAGGGGGGCGGGAAGCAATAGGCTCGGCGTCGTGAACCTGACCGGCCGGATTAGCTGGGAAAGTAGAAGCCGGAAATGCATAAGAAATGGGCATTGCGGCAACTACCTCAAAAACTTAGACCTCATCCGAATCACCTTCCTCCTCGTGGTCTTGCCACGAGCACGAGCCGGGGCGAGATCCGACTTGGGGACGAACTCTTCCGAGTCCGGCTCCCCAACGTCCGGGGTATTCCGGTCCGCAGGCCACGGAAGTGACAGAATCTCGGCATCTTCGCCCTTCTGTTCGGTGAACCTCTGTAAGACAAGAAAGAGGAAAATTAGCGAAAATAGTTACGGAAACAGTTGGAAAACAAAGCGTTAGTAGTTAAGCTTACTTCGGGAGTGGGACGCTCGCGGGTGAATGGCTTCAATCCCCAAGCCCAATCCTCAGGCATCTCCGTCTTGAAGATAGCTCGGACACGCTTATAGATGAGATAGTTGTCCAGCTCCACGGTCGAGACTCGGTTGGGGTCGAGAGGACCGCTCATGTAGCAGAGTTTGTGCGTCCGTTTCTGGAATGGGCAGATTCGGCTACTGATAAAGGTAGCCATCAGATCTTCGCCGCGTAACCCGGCGCGGATCAGCTCTTTAAGCCGAATCTCAAAAGCCTCGGCCAAGGCGTGACTCTTCCTCGGATTATAAGTCCAATTCACCTTGGAGGGCGTACCAATAGAGAATGCAGGGAGCCGAATCTTGTCATCCGTGCCCGTGTTCTTGACATAGAAGAAGGACTTGTGCCACTTCTTGCAAGACTCTAGCCCTGTAACACGAGGAAAGACGGATTTCCTCCGAGGTGTAATGGACGCTGCACCACATTGAGTAAGCAGTTTCTCGGAAGGGTGCAGAGATTTGTCAGGGACAACGTTAGAACGAATCTGGAAGAACTTTGACCAAACGTGCACGGACGGCCATAGGCCGAAGTATCCCTCCGAGGCAGAGATAAAAGCAGAGAGAGAGGAGATGGCATTTGCAGGAAGGTGATGCGGCTGAAGGCCGAAGTAGTCGAGAAATTCCCTAGTGAAGTCACTAAGAGGGAGACCAAAGCCGCGTGAGAAATGCGACATGAAAACTACATACTCGCCCTCCCTAAGATCCGTAGAGGACTCGCTGCCGGGTAAACGACAAGTGACCTCGGCGGGAATCCTCCGAGTCCGAATAAGCCACTCAATCTCGCGGCGAGTAACGGAGGAGCCCTGCCACGAACCTCGCTCGGGCATAGAGCCAGCATCGTCATCCTCTACCAGGGCGCCGGTGAAGGAGCTAGACATGGGCTCGCCGGAGAAAGCAGCGGAGGAAGAACTAGCGGCGGAGGAAAGTTTAGAACTACGGGGCCCCGTCGTGATTCTACACAGAAACGGCGGCAGAGCGGCATAGGAACCACCGCGCGAAAACGAAAGGGAAAGAGAGGGATCTAGAGGAAAGCCTAGGCGACGGGACCGGAAAGAACTCATCGGAGACGACGCCGGAGCTAGCGAACAAGGACGAGGCGGACGGAGCGACGCGGCGGAGTCCTCACCGTCGGAGGTTCAGATGAACGCGCGGCGGCGGAGCTGCGAACGGACACAGAAGCGAGAGGAAGAAGAAGGGCGCGGGCGAGCGAAAAGGGGAAAGTGAATTCCCCAGCGCCGCGCCCCTCTTTATAATCGAGCCACAAGCGAGGTAGTGGGATCGTGGGTGTGGCGGTTGACCGTGTAGATCGTGTGTACGGCACGACCGCACGTCATTGAGCGGAACCGCACCGAGGGCCACACGATAGCAAAGAAGGTCGGGATCCCCAAGGGAAGCGGCACACGAGGCGTCGCAGCGCCGGCGCGGCAGGCGCAGTATTAACTGTAGCCTGTCAGTAAATACTATAGTGGAACAAAAAACTAGAGGAACAATGATGAGGATGACACGTAGGACAAGGCGTACGCGAGAAGATACGATGATACCTCGAACGAGAAAGAAATAACTCGGAAACAATGCGGAAAGAATGTCATGAAACTGATACGGCCCGGCCGAGGTTATCGGCAGGGCCACACCAGCTTCGGGGACTAATGTTGGGGAGGTAACCCCGGATAGGGTAAAGACGGGGAAAGATGAAAGGATGTCCCCCGTCTAGTTTCCGAGTTACAGTCTGAGTCGGCTGAATCCTGTAGGAGCCGGCTGAGATATGAAAGGGCGAGACCCTTATAATGATGGCGAGGCATTACCCGGCCGAGATACTGCGTAAGTCGGCCGGGTTAGCCCGAGTAATCTTGATGCAGGTGAAGGACAAGCCGAGTTACGCGAGGAAGGGCCGAATGATACGAAGCTTGCAGGAGAAGGAGAAGCCTAAAGTCAAACTCTAGCCGCAAGCTAGGGAGAATCTGAGCGGTGCCAAGCGCTAGGGACAAAGGCGCAGAGCGACAGAGAGGCAGACAGAGGTCACGGAGGTGACAGTCCAGAAGCCCGAGGCACACTGGAGGGGCCCTCTGAAACCTTGCCGTCATTAGGGGAGCGACAGGGAAAGGGGGGCGCCGAACTACTATATTGGGACAAGCATATTCCTCGAATATGCTTGCCATATCAGCCCTAGAGGAACCCAAGGCTCTCCTTTATAAGGAGAGGCTTGGACCCTGAGGAGGGGATCGGCTCATTGATAGTACCGTTAGGCTGGTAAAGTTCTTCCTTCTTGAATACAGATCAAGGAGCACTTGTAGCCAAAAGAAGGAGAAATAAAGATCTTTGCCTTAGCTTCCTGTGTGTAGAATCAACTACATCTTCCCTCCCCAGATCCCACTAGCATTCATTGGCCCCATACTTTAGCCTACCCATGGCATCTGCCGTGCCACCACCACGACAACCAACCTAGCACACCCACCAAAAATCTTTTCAAAATTCAAAACTTGAATTCTTGCGGCCATTTCATCAAACACTTGGCAGAAACAAATCAAACTGGCCTAACTTCACTGTTTGGAGCAGTAATTGGGCTAAGCAATGTTCACCATTGATCACCCTTGTCTCCTCCAGTGCCAAACAGTGCTTAGACAAACCCTAGCACCTACCCTTTGCCCCATGCCATGCCAACCCGAGCATCCCCTTGCCAGCCGACAATGGCTAGCTATCCAGAGCGAGCACCAAGCCTAAACAACATATCTAGGAGGCAGCCAACACCCCACCGCTACTCCCTGTCCAGCGCTCGAACCCTGCCAGCCACTGGACCACGCGCCCGAATCATGCCAAGCTAGCCAGCAACCATGCCGAGCATGCGCCAGAGCGCCACCCTCAACCGAAGCCCACAGACCGCGCGCCGCCCTCGCCGCGTGCATACGTGATCACCACCGTCCCAGTAACCTCGCAGACACGCTCGTTCGCCGCCGCATGGACCACAACGCGCTGTGCGCCATTAAATCTTCCGTCGGGCGCGCGCAGAGCATCGTCGCGTTCCGACCAAACCACACCGCCCCACGTCTCGCCACCGTGTCGTTGAGCATCGCCAGGGAGCACCGTACCGCCCCTACCGTCGCCTATGGAGATAGCCGTCTGTACCGTAGACCACGACGAGCTCACCTTGCGCCCCGTCGGTCCCCTCGCTCCATTATAAATAGAGGCCACCCCCAGCTGAATTGAGCACACCATCTCACTCCCCTCTCCTCACTGATCGTGCCACCCCGTTCCCGGAGCAAGGCGAGCAGCGCATCGCCGGAATTTCACCGGAGCCAGCGCTACTGAACAAGAAGGGAGCCAGTGATTGGAGCCGCCCAGGAGAAGCTGCCGGTACCAGCAGGTTCGCCGTCGTCGACTTCGTCGTTCGCCCGCCTCGCCGACCCTCGCCTGAACCCCGGTGAGCCCCCAATGACCCCCATCGCTAGGTTTCGCTCGACGATGCCCAACGTCGACGATGACTCTCAGCCGTTGGATTAGAACCAGATCGAACGCACCACATCTCCCCATACCGCTTCGCACCCCCTCGTCTCACTGACGCGTGGGGACAGCCACTTAACCAGCTCGCGTAAGCGCTGTGCTTAGCAGGACGGCCCAGTATCACTTCCCGCGCAGCCCAGCTATTTGAATTTAACCTTTTCCATTTTATTTCAAACACACTTTTGTACCCAGTTTCAAAAATCAACCCAGGTCGATTCAGTGCACCAAATCGAATGAAGCGAATTTTGTTAATAGGTCTGGAAGTGCTGAATCCAAGCCCGTTGGATTCAAGTCATTTGGATTTGTAGATCATCCTTGGTAAAAATAACAAGGCAGTACCTTTTCTGGATTCAAACATTTTTCAACTTAAAACCATAATAGCTTTTGAGTTGATTCCAACTCTCAAAAATAACATTCAACCATACCTTTCAGAATATATAAAAATATATAGGTTTACTTACAGAAATAATGTTCAAGTAATAAAAGAATGCCCCATAGGCATTTCTAGTCACTTTATTTAATTAAAATAAAAGGATAAAACCTTATTAAATTGTGACACCACTTTAAATCATATTCCCATGGACTAAAATAAGTGGTGATGACATGTGTCAACATGATCCCATGTTTGGTTTGGAGAATATTAAATCTTAAGCAGTTTTTCAATGAGTAGAAATTACTTTTCTAAAAATAAAAGGAATTAAACCAAGCTTTAATTTTGTAATGTTAGTGATGATGCTAGATCATCTGTAGGACCCTTTTTGTGTGATGATTGCAAGTAGTTAAGTATTTTTTGGTGATTGTGTACATCGTATTTATTTATAAACGCTAGTAACGACCAAGGATACGAGGAGGAAGGAGGATTCTACGAAGAAGAAGCCGAGGAGAACTTCAACCACTGCTCTGCACAAGGCAAGCTAACACTTGCAATTTAGCAAGCTCATACTGATAGTGATGCAAGCCAATACTTGCAAGCTATTAACTTAGCAAGCCTTACTAATCAAGTTGACTTATGCAAGAAAATACTTGCTTGCTACCATGCCAACTATATGCCTTAAAGCATATATGATCATAACCACTTGATAAACCAATCCTAGTTTTACTTGCAAGCTTTATACTTTATTTCTTTATCAAAGCTCTTACTTAGAGTTACTGAAATAAATGGTAGATACTAGAAGGATAATTGAAGGTTGCATAAAGAGCATAAAATTTGGCCTAAGCTAGATAATCTTGATGTCATCCTAAGGCATGATATTAAACTTAGTTAAACCCCACTAGTTTACCACTCCTCCTTAGTGCTTACCCCCCACTTTTAGATGCTAGTGCTAAGCATAAAACTTGATCAACATTAGATGGGAATACTTGGTGAAAATGGTTATGAAAACCTTAGAATGATGGATCATTCTACTGAGATGTTTTGACATGTGTTTCCGAACACCAGATGATTTATGGTGATGAAAATGTTGAGGCATGAGCCTTAGCCCTTTTAAAAACTGATGGTTGTCTGGATGCGATACCATTCCAATTTTATCGTACAACCACAATACCCGAGAATTGGGTAGGGCTTGACTGGAAACTTATATACCTTAGTATTAGTTCCCTCACGGCCAAGGTATGAGCTGAGGCTACCTTGTGAAGATTGTCCATATGTGCAGTACCCAAGATGACAGTTGGTCATGGTTGGGAGGCCAAACTCACAGGAGAGGTGCTTATACTAGGGCGTGTAATTGAAAGGTTAGGATTGATTATCCGCATACTGAGTATGGTGAATTCAGGATTTATTCCTGACGGATGTATCGAATGTTGTGGTGAAAGTGTACAATCTCTGCAGAGTGTCAAAATATTCAAATAGCCGCGTCCGCGGTTATGGACATTTGGAGTGGCCATACTGTTCCCCCGTCAGACTTTTCAAAATGACTTGTGAAATGAATTGAGACTTTGACTTGACCACAAAAGGGTTGTGATATGAAATACAAATTCACACTTATGAGTATAAACTTCAACTAGCTCTCTTGTTTCTGAACTTAGTAGAGATAAATCTGGCTTCTTGCAAAACAACCCTAGAGCCTAGTGTCCTATTACCAAAAACCCCTTTCACTTGTTAGTATTAGTTTGCGAGTACTTAAAGAGTACTCATGGCTTTGTCCCTGGCTATTCTCGTGGCCAGACTATGAAGAGCAGTACTTGGAGGATGGACCCCAGGAAGGTTACGACAACTAGGATCATCTCCCATCGTCAGCATTGCCTGTGACCCCGAAGATGGAGCTTCGCCTACGCTACCGTTATTATTACGTATTCCGCTGCTTGAAGTTGTATTAAGAACTGGATCATGAGATCCCTATTTATGTAAGAACTTATGTACGGTTTGTAATGGATGATGTACTATGGTATCCAATTCTGTTATGTCTCGCAAAAATGGTAATCCTAGGATTTCGATGTATGGCCTAACAGGCATCTGGCATTAAAAATCCGGGTGTTGACAAGTTGGTATCAGAGCCATCCTGACCATAGGAGACCATAGGCGAGCAGCGCATCGTTGGAATTTCATCGGAGCCCGTAGCTAATGGAGAAGAAGGGAGCCAGTGATTGGAGCCGCCCAGGAGAAGCTGTCGGTACCAGGAGGTTCGCCATCATTGACTTCATCGTTCGCCCGCTTCACCGACCCTCGCCTGAACCCCGGTGAGCCCCCAACGACCCCCACTGGCCGCGCTAGGTTTCTGTCTCGCCGGCGTTGCCCAACGTCGACGATGACTCTTAGCCGTTGGATTAGAACTAGATCGAACGCACCACATCGCCCCATACCGCTTCGCACCCCCTCGTCTAACTGAAGCATGGGGACAACCACTTAACCAGCCCGCGTAAGCGCTATGCTTAGCAGGCCGGCCCAGTACCACTTCCCGTGCAGCCCAGCTATTTGAATTTAACCTTTTCCATTTTATTTCAAACACACTTCTGTACCCAGTTTCAAAAATCAACCCAGGTCGATTCAGTGCACCAAATCGAATGAAATGAATTTTGTTAGAAAGGTCTGGAAGTGCTGAATCCAAGCCCATTGGATTCAAGTCATTTGAAATTGTATATTATCCTTGGTAAAAATAACAAAGCAGAACCTTTTCTGCATTCAAACATTTTTCAAATTAAAACCATAATAGCTTTTGAGGTGATTCCAACTCTCAAAAATCACATTCAACCATACCTTTCAGAATATATACAAATATAAAGGTTTACTTATAGAAATAATGTTCAAGTAATAAAAGAATGCCCCGTAGGCATTTCTAGTCACTTTATTTAATTAAAATAAAAGGGTAAAACCTTATTAAATTGTGACACCACTTTAAATCATAATCCCATGGACTAAAATATGTGGTGATGACATGTGTCAACATGATCCCATGTTTGGTTTGGAGAATATTAAATCTTAAGTAGTTTTTCAATGAGTAGAAATTACTTTTCTAAAAATAAAAGGAATTAAACCAAGCTTTAATTTTGTAATGTTAGTGATGATGTTAGATCATCTATAGGACCCTTTTTGTGTGATGATTGCAAGTAGTTAAGTATTGTTTGGTGATTGTGTACATCGTATTTATTTATAAACGCTAGTACCGACCAAGGATACGAGGAGGAAGGAGGATTCTACGAAGAAGAAGCCGAGGAGAACTTCAACCACTGCTCTGCACAAGGCAAGCTAACACTTCCAATTTAGCAAGCTTATACTGATAGTGATGCAAGTCAATACTTGCAAGCTATTAACTTAGCAAGCCTTACTAATCAAGTTGACCTATTCAAGCAAATACTTGCTTGCTACCATGCCAACTATATGCCTTAAAGCATATATGATCATAACCACTTGATAAACCAATCCTAGTTTTACTTGCAAGCTTTATACTTTATTTCTTTATCAAAGCTCTTACTTAGAGTTACTGAAATAAATGGTAGATACTAGAAGGATAATTGAAGGTTGCATAAAGAGCATAAAATTTGGCCGAAGCTAGATAATATTGATGTCATACTAAGGCATGATATTAAACTTAGTTAAACCCCACTAGTTTACCACTCCTCCTTAGTGCTTACCCCCCACTTGTAGATGCTAGTGCTAAGCATAAAACTTGATCAACATTTGATGGGAATACTTGGTGAAAATGGTTATTAAAACCTTAGAATGATGGATCATTCTACTGAGATGTTTTGACATGTGTTTCCGAACACCAGATGATTTATGGTGATGAAAATGTTGAGGCATGAGCCTTAGCCCTTTTAAAAACTGATGGTTGTCTGGATGCGATACCATTCCAATTTTATCGTACAACCACAATACCCGAGAATTGGGTAGGGCTTGACTGGAAACTTATATACCTTAGTATTAGTTCCCTCACGGCCAAGGTATGAGCTGAGGCTACCTTGTGAAGATATTCCACATGTGCAGTATCCAAGATGACAGTTGGTCATGGTTGGGAGGCCAAACTCACAGGAGAGGTGCTTATACTAGGGCGTGTAATTGAAAGGTTAGGATTGATTATCCGTGCATCGAGTATGGTGAATTCAGGATTTATTCGATGGATGTATCGAATGTTGTGGTGAAAGTGTACAATCTCCGCAGAGTGTCAAACTATTCAATAGCGTCGCGATTATGGACAGTTGGAGTGGCCATACTGTTCCCCCGTCAGACTTTTCAAAATGACTTGTGAAATGAATTGAGACTTTGACTTGACCACAACAGGGTTGTGATATGAAATACAAATTCACACTTATGAGTATAAACTTCAACTAGCTCTCTTGTTTCTGAACTTAGTAGAGATAAATCTGGCTTCTTGCAAAACAACCCTAGAGCCTAGTGTCCTATTACCAAAAACCCCTTTCACTTGTTAGTATTAGTTTGCGAGTACTTAAAGAGTACTCATGGCTTTGTCCCTGGCTATTCCCGTGGCCAGACTATGAAGAGGAGTACCTGGAGGATGGACCCCAGGAAGGTTACGACAACTAGGATCATCTCCCATCGTCAGCATTGCATGTGACCCCGAAGATGGAGCTTCGCCTACGCTACCGTTATTATTACGTATTCCGCTGCTTGAAGTTGTATTAAGAACTGGATCATGAGATCCCTATTTGTGTAAGAACTTATGTACGGTTTGTAATGGATGATGTACTATGGTATCCAATTCTGTTATCTCTCGCAAAAATGGTAATCCTAGGATTGCGATGTATGGCATAATAGGCATCTGAGATTAAAAATCCGGGTTTTGACAAGTTGGTATCAGAGCCATCCTGACCATAGGAGACCCTAGTTAGACTGGACGTTTGAATCAAAAACTTAGTTTCAAAACCAAAGAAAAAAAATATTTACAAAAACTTATTCTCATTCTTATCCCTTTGATTCTTTCATGAAAATTAATGTTCCTCAAAAACTCTTGCAAAATACATAAATTTTTGACACACTTGATCACTCTACTAACTTACTCATCCTATATTCCTATAGATGGACGTGAAGTACATCAAGTTTTATCAGTTAGGGAATGGAGGAGACCTTATCTTTGAGAGGGATTTGGACCAGCCTTCGGAACTTCTGGAGCGTCCGCACCCCGAGTTCTTCAGAGCACAGCTCAATGATCAAGGAGGAGAAGATCTGCAGTGGCTAATTGTTGCAAGTCTCCAAGGAAAGATTGAACCTCCCATTGCGGAAGGAATTCAGTTTACCTTAAGAGAGAACAATTGGCTCGATGAACTTGCCAGGGCCATAAGGAAGCTATTTCCCGTCTCTGTGCGAAGAGTATCAATCAGATCAAGGGTACTCGCTTTGAGTTTTGCCCAAGGCGTGATGCTAATGGACAACCACTGGAAGCCGCATATCACCCCGAGCTGAAGACCCAATTGGACCAACTTAGCTTCATGATGTACGATCGTCAGCAGGAGTTGGATAACTGCCGTGACTACTCCAACCACAAGTCTGCCGTCATCAAGACGAAGGACCAAACCATCGCCATGCTAGCAAAGGATCGCAAGTCTAGCCGCCGTCAGCTCGACAAGAAGGAGCGCATTATTGCCCGTCTTTGCCACCGTATCTCATCTTTGGAGGAGACCATCCACGAGAGAGACATGCAGTTGGAGGAAAGGGAGAATGCAGGAGAGGATCTTCGTGGAGACCCCTACTCCTACCTCATCGATGATGATGATTTTCTGGAGGATCAGGCTATGGGCTTCTTCACCGATGAGGATGATTTCGCCTTCATCGATGACGATGAAGATGACGAAGCCACAGATTCCGAGGAGTAGTAGCACTTGAGCACTAGCGTAGTGAGTAGTATTCGGTCCCACTGTATCGTAGTTTTCAGAATGCTTCTTAAAAACCATCTGTTTTTCTTTGTTGTGGTGTGTGTTGTATCGTGTTCTATGAATGAATGAATGAAAAAGCGAGTTGCTAGAAAAATCTGAGTCAAACTTTAAAAACTTTTCAAGGACCCAAAACCTTAGAAATTTCCCTCTTTTCTCACAATCTATCTCAATCTTCAGTTGCCACGTGGAGGAAGTGGTTCATCCCCGGACCCGATGTTGCAGATTCTGCAAGTGTTGACTTTTGACCGCGAAGCTGAAAGAGCGGAACGTCAAGCCAACCTAGCCACACTGCAACAGATAGCTCAGCTAGCCCACAACAACCAAGGCCACGGAAATCAGGACAACCATGGATCTAAGGTCAAGAATTTCCAGAATACCAACCCACCTGTTTTCACTAAGTCAGAAGAACCCCTAGACGCTGATGATTGGCTGCAAACCATGGAAAATAACCTAGAAGTCGCTGGAGTGGAAGCCAACGAGAAAGTTCTGTTCGCCACCCACTATCTAGCCGGAGATGCCAGGGCATGGTGGAACAGTGTTCGCACAATGACCGGTGGCCAGATGATGACCTGGGAGGAATTCAAGGTCAAGTTTAGCAGAACCCATGTGCCCCCGGGTTTGATCAAGAGAATGAGAGACGAGTTCAGAAAACTGAAGCAAGGAAGATGACTGTAGTGGAATACCGTGACAATTTTTTGTCATTAGCTAGGTATGCCCCGGATGAGATCGACACCGAAGCCAAGAAGAAAGAAAGATTCCTGAATGGTTTGCATGATGAGATGCAGACGGTATTAATCAATATCCCCTTTGCTGATATTGAAGCCCTTGTCGACTCAGTTTTCCATATGGAAGGAAAGATCAACCAAGCCAATGAGAACCACAAGCGTCGCATGATGCATCAACCAGGAACACATCAGACCCCAAAGTATCGCCCTAACCCATCTCCCGGATTTGCCCCAAGAACCAACAGACCCCCGATGAACCGTCCGACCTATCCCAACCGTGGAAACCCTAGGCCCGGAGGAAATCACAACAACCCCGACAACTCTAGCAATTTCAACCGTGCCCCACCCAAGTTCAACAACAACAATGCTACCGCCAACACCAACACTGCCCCGAGAACTGGAAGCAATGCTGTGCCTGTAGCAGCAAAGGACAAGTCACAAGTGACTTGTTATGACTGTGGAAATAAAGGCCACTATTCCAACGAGTGCCCCAACAAGAAGAATGCCACAACACCCAATGCCAATGCCCCAGCTCAGCAACAGCGTCGTGTTCAGCCAGGAAGGAGATTTTCCCCAGGCAATTCGCTCAACCGCAACAGCCGTCTTTTTCTCATGCATGCTGAAGAAGCTCAGGAAGCGCCATACATCGTGCTGGGTATGTTTTATGTTAATTCAGTACTTGCACGAGTGTTGTTTGATTCTGGTGCATCGCACTCATTTGTCACCGAAGAATTTGCATGCACTAGTAAAATTCAACCAACCAAACTGAAGTATGTTATGATTGTTCAAATTCCCGGATGAACCACCAAGGCTAGGCAAATTTACAAAGTCGTCCCTATCCGAATCCATGGCATAGATTTTTATGCTAATCTGATAGTACTCGGAACTAAAGGTTTGGAAGTAGTACTAGGAATGGATTGGATGTCCAAACATAAAGGATTAATTGACTATGCCAACAAAGCCATAACCATGACCAGTACAGCCGGAATATCAGTCGAGCATATATCTGAAACCTTACCTCGCCAATTAAAATGCAACAAGAGTATAGCCCAACCTACCATTGACCAAGTCCGGATAGTCTGTGAATACCCCGATGTATTTCCAGATGTTTTGCCCGGTATGCCCCTAGATCGGGATATCGAGTGTATCATCGAACTAATCCCCGGAACCGGACCCATAGCCCAGAGACCATATAGTATGAACCCGTCTGAGCTAGCAGAATTGAAGAAGCAACTGCATGCCATGCTGGAAATTGGATTGATTCAACCAAGTGCGTCACCATGGATATCACCTGTCTTGTTTGTGGACAAGAAGGATGGAGGTAACCATTTGTGTACGGATTATCGGAAGTTGAATGATGTCACTATCAAGAACAAATAACCCTTGCCCAAGATAGAAGATTTGTTTGATCAGTTGACCGGTGCCAAAGTGTTTTCTAAGATTGATCTTAGGACTGGCTATCATCAACTCAAGATTCGTGCAGAAGATATTCCCTAGACTGCCTTTACCACCAGATATGGATTGTACGAGTATACAGTCATGTCTTTTGGATTAACCAATGCCCCCGCTTATTTCATGAATCTCATGAATAAGATTTTTATGGACTTCCTGGATAAGTTTGTCGTTGTTTTCATCGATGACATTCTGATTTATTCCAAATCGAAAGAAGAACATGAGCTACACCTAAGGACCATTCTTGTAACCCTTAGAGAGCATCATCTATATGCCAAGTTTAGCAAATGTGAATTCTGGTTACAGGAGGTAGGATTCCTCGGTCACATTGTATCAGCCGGAGGAATTGCCGTTGACCCTGCCAAAGTGAAAGATGTAGAAGATTGGCAAGCCCCAACCACTCAAACCCAAGTTCGTGCATTTCTCGAATTGGCGGGATATTACCGCAAGTTCGTAGAAGGATTCTCGAGTATCGCCCGACCCATGACCCAATTGCTGAAGAAGGACAAGAAGTTTGAATGGAACGACAAATGTGAAGCGAGTTTTCAAGAACTCAAGAGGAGATTAATTTCAGCCCCAATCTTGATCATGCCGGATATCACTAAGCCTTTCGATGTGTATTGTGACGCATCCAAGATTGGTCTCAGATGCGTGCTAATGCAAGAAGGCAAAGTTATATCTTATCTATCTCGACAACTGAAGCAACATGAGCAAAATTACCCAACCCATGACCTCGAACTCGCAGCCGTAGTTCTAGACCTGAAAACATGGAGGCATTACCTGATGGGAAACGTTGTGAGATTTATTCGGATCACAAGAGCTTGAAATATATATTCACTCAGAAGGAGCTGAATATGAGACAGAGAAGGTGGATTGAGCTAATCAAGGATTACGACCTGGACATTCACTATCACCCTGGTAAAGCCAATGTGGTAGCCAATGCCCTTAGCAGATTGCCGTGCCGCTTGAACTCCATGATTTTGAAGGAGCAACCAAGTTTGCACAAAGAGATGGAAGATTTTGGAATGGAATTAGTAGGTGAAGGATTTTTGGCTAGCATAGAACTTTAGCCCACTTTGATCAGCCAGATCAAAGAGGCGTAGAAAGGAAATGCTAGTATCGACAGAATCAAGCGTCGTATTGGTACAGGCAAAGTACCCGGATTCACCGAGGACAATGAAGGAGTTCTGTGGTACAAAGGACGCCTTTGTGTACCAGCAGATTCTGAGTTGAAAGAAGTGATCTGAAGGAGGCTCATGATACTCTTTATTCTATCCATCCCGGAGGAACTAAGATGTATCAGGATTTGAAAGAGCAATTTTGGTGGCATAAGATGAAGAGAGAAATCGGAAGTTATATCGCCAAATGTGACATATGTCAGCGAGTCAAGGCGGGACATCAAATACCCGCTGGATTGTTGCAACCCTTACAGATTCCGGAATGGAAATGGGATTCCGTTGGAATGGACTTTATCACCGGATTGCCTACTTCTAGTAGGGGAAATGACTCTATCTGGGTCATAGTGGACCGATTGTCCAAAGTCGCCCATTTCTTACCCGTCAAGACCACATATCAGAGTTCGAAACTAGCGGAGTTGTACATCGCTAGAATAGTTAGTTTGCATGGAGTCCCCAAGAACATCGTATCGGATCGAGGAACTCAATTTACCTTGAGATTCTGGAAGAAAGTCCAAGAAGGTTTAGGAACCCGCCTAGATTTCAGCACCGCATAGCACCCTCAGACCGATGGACAAACGGAGCGAGTAAATCAAATACTCGAAGATATGCTGAGAGCATGTGTGTTAGAATATGGATACAAGTGGGAAGACTGTCTACCGTTTGCAGAATTTTCATACAATAACAGTTATCAAGCCAGTTTGCAAATGGCCCCGTTTGAATTCATGTACGGAAGGAAGTGTCGCACCCCTTTGAACTGGTCCGAAGTAGGAGAGAGTCAGATTTTTGGACCCGACATCCTACGAGAAGCAGAAGAGAAGGATCACAAGATTCGTGAGCACCTCAAGACCGCCTAGTCCAGACAGAAGAGTTACACCGACAAGAGACGTCGAGACCTCGCCTTCAACATAGGAGATTTTTTTTATCTGAAGGTGTCGCCATTGAAGGGAATGCAACATTTCCAACTCAAAGGAAATTTAGCCCCCAGATATATCGGACCCTTCAAGATCTTGCACCGTCGAGGAGAAGTGTCGTATCAATTGGAACTGCCCGAAGAGATGTCAGCCGTGCACAATGTGTTCCATATCTCATTACTTCGCAAGTGCCTCGAAGTCCCAGAGAAGACCGAACTGTTCAAGAATATCGATCACCGGACCATAGAGATCAACGATGACCTGACCTATCCCGAAGTACCCATCCGTATTTTGGAAGAAGCTTTCCGAACTATCCAGACCCGAAGCATCAAGTTTCTCAAGATTCAGTGGAGCAACCACACAGAAGAGGAAGCTACCGAGCCAAGATCACATCGTATGGAGTTTCCGATCTCTTCAAACCCTAGGTAATCTTTTCGTCCTTTTTCAAATCTTGGGACGAGATTTTGTTTAAAGGGGGAAGGTTTGTAACATCCCAAAAATATTAAACTAGAATCATCAAACTCTAATCCCCAAATTTAGGGTTAACAAAAACTTTTCCAATTAAAATATGAAAGCATTCATATGTGTAGGTATTAAAATATGGATTCTTTTGAATCACCATGATTATGTGTTTCTTTGCTTGTAAATGGATGCTTAGGTGAAATAAACATCATCTAAACAATTCCCAAACTTTTCTCAAAGACAAGTAAATCAAAACAAATAAAATAAGGGAATGGTCATTTTGACCAATTTAACTCCCATGCCTACTTTGGCTGTCTGAAACTTTCAGAACTTAACAGAAACTTGTTTGGATATTTGCACCCCTTGATTGTACTCATAACAAAGTATCAAGGCCCACTTTGTGATCATCCAAAAACATTTAAATGCATAGTTTAAATGACAGTTCAAAATTGAATCTTTATCATATGGGAAGATCCCACTTTTTCAAAAACCACTCAAACAAGCTCAACTTTCAAAACCCAAGCATCTGTAGACTCACCAGCACCAACCTAGCACACCCACCAAAAATATTTTCAAAATTCAAAACTTGAATTCTTGTGGCCATTTCATCAAACACTTGGCAGAAACAAATCAAACTGGCCTAACTTCACGGTTTGGAGCAGTAATTGGGCTAAGCAATGTTCACCATTGATCACCCTTGTCTCCCCCAGTGCCAACCAGTGCTTAGACAAACCCTAGACCCTACCCTTTGGCCCATGCCATGCCAAACCGAGCATCCCCTTGCCAGCTGACAATGGCTAGCTAGCCAGAGCAAGCACCAAGCATAAACAACATGTCTAGGAGGCAGCCAACACCACAATGCCACTCCCTGTCCAGCGCTTGAACCCTGCCAGCCACTGGACCACGCGCCCGAACCATGCCAAGCTCGCCAGCAACCATGCCGAGTATGCGCTAGAGCGCCACCCTCGACCGAAGCCCACAAACCGCGCGCCGCCCTCTCCGCGTGCATACGTGATCACCAACGTCCCATTAAACCCGCAGACACGCTCGTTCGCCGCCGCGTGGACCACGCGCGCTGTGTGCCATTAAATCTTCCATCGGGCGCGCGCAGAGCATCGTCGCGTTCCAACCAAACCACACCGCCCCACGTCTCGCCACCGTGTCATTGAGCATCGCCGGGGAGCACCACACCGCCCCCTACCATCGCCCACGCCGATAGCTGTCTGTACCATCGACCACGACGAGCTCACCTTGCGCCCCGTCGGTCCCTTCGCTCCACTATAAATAGAGGCCATCCCCAGCCGAATTGAGCACACCATCTTACTCCCATCTCCTCACTGATCGTGCCACCCCGTTCCCGGAGCAAGGCGAGCAGCGCATCGTTGGAATTTCACCAGAGCCCCCCGCTACTGGAGAAGAAGGGAGCCAGTGATTGGAGCCGCCCCAGGAGAAGCTGCCGGTACAAGGAGGTTCGCCGTCGTTGACTTCGTCGTTCGCCCGCTTCGCCGATCCTCGCCTTAACCCCGGTGAGCCCCCAACGACCCCCACTGGACGCGCTAGGTTTCTGTCTCGCCGGCGTTGCCCAACGTCGACGATGACTCTTAGTCGTTGGATTAGAACCAGATCGAACGCACCACATCGCCCCATACCGCTTCGCACCCCCTCGTCTCACTGACGCGTGGGGACAGCCACTTAACCAGCCCGCGTAAGCGCTGTGCTTAGCAGGCCGGCCCAGTATCGCTTCCCGCGCAGCCCAGCTATTTGAATTTAACCTTTTCCATTTTATTTCAAACACACTTCTGTACCCAGTTTCAAAAATCAACCCAGGTCGATTCAGTGCACCAAATCGAATGAAACTAATTTTGTTAGAAAGTTCTGGAAGTGCTGAATCCAATCCCATTGGATTCAAGTCATTTGAATCTGTAGATTATCCTTGCTAAAAATAACAAGGCAGAACCTTTTCTGCATTCAAACATTTCTCAAATTAAAACCATAATAGATTTTGAGGTGATTCCAACTCTCAAAAATCACATTCAACCATACCTTTCAGAATATATAAAAATATATAGGTTTACTTACAGAAATAATGTTCAAGTAATAAAAGGATGCCCCATAGTCATTTCTAGTCACTTTATTTAATTAAAATAAAAGGATAAAACCTTATTAAATTGTGACACCACTTTAAATCATAATCCCATGGACTAAAATATGTGGTGATGACATGTGTCAACATGATCCCATGTTTGGTTTGGAGAATATTAAATCTTAAGTAGTTTTTCAATGAGTAGAAATTACTTTTCTAAAAATAAAAGGAATTAAACCAAGCTTTAATTTTGTAATGTTAGTGATGATGCTAGATCATCTATAGGACCCTTTTTGTGTGATGATTGCAAGTAGTTAAGTATTGTTTGGTGATTGTGTACATGGTATTTATTTATAAACGCTAGTACCAACCAAGGATACGAGGAGGAAGGATGATTCTACGAAGAAGAAGCCGAGGAGAACTTCAACCACTTATCTGCACAAGGCAAGCTAATACTTGCAATTTAGCAAGCTTATACCGATAGTGATGCAAGCCAATACTTGCAAGCTATTAACTTAGCAAGCCTTACTAATCAAATTGACCTATGCAAGCAAATA
The DNA here is from genome assembly GCA_030063025.1 of Avena longiglumis. Lineage (NCBI taxonomy): Eukaryota > Viridiplantae > Streptophyta > Magnoliopsida > Poales > Poaceae > Avena > Avena longiglumis. The sequence continues at coordinate 49,942,109 of CP125974.1, read as the reverse complement.
CTTGCTTGCTACCATGCCAACTATATGCCTTAAAGCATATATGATCATAACCACTTGATAAACCAATCCTAGTTTTACTTGCAAGCTTTATACTTTATTTCTTTATCAAAGCTCTTACTTAGAGTTACTGAAATAAATGGTAGATACTAGAAGGATAATTGAAGGTTGCATAAAGAGCATAAAATTTGGCCTAAGCTATATAATCTTGATGTCATCCTAAGGCATGATATTAAACTTAGTTAAACCCCACTAGTTTACCACTCCTCCTTAGTGCTTACCCACCCCCCACTTGTAGATGCTAGTGCTAAGCATAAAACTTGATCAACATTAGATGGGAATACTTGGTGAAAATGGTTATGAAAACCTTAGAATGATGGATCATTCTACTGAGATGTTTTGACATGTGTTTCCGAACACCATATGATTTATGGTGATGAAAATGTTGAGGCATGAGCCTTAGCCCTTTTAAAAACAGATGGTTGCTGTATGCGATACCATTCCAATTTTATCGTACAACCACAATACCCGAGAATTGGGTAGGGCTTGACTGGAAACTTATATACCTTAGTATTAGTTCCCTCACGGCCAAGGTATGAGCTGAGGCTACCTTGTGAAGATATTCCACATGTGCAGTATCCAAGATGACAGTTGGTCATGGTTGGGAGGCCAAACTCACAGGAGAGGTGCTTATACTAGGGCGTGTAATTGAAAGGTTAGGATTGATTATCCGCATACTGAGTATGGTGAATTCAGGATTTATTCCTGATGGATGTATCAAATGTTGTGGTGAAAGTGTACAATCTCTGCAGAGTGTCAAACTTCGAATAGCCGCGTCCGCGATTATGGACAGTTGGAGTGGCCATACTGTTCCCCCGTCAGACTTTTCAAAATGACTTGTGAAATGAATTGAGACTTTGACTTGACCACAACAGGGTTGTGATATGAAATACAAATTCACACTTATGAGTATAAACTTCAACTAGCTCTCTTGTTTCTGAACTTAGTAGAGATAAATCTGGCTTCTTGCAAAACAACCCTAGAGCCTAGTGTCCTATTACCAAAAACCCCTTTCACTTGTTAGTATTAGTTTGCGAGTACTTAAAGAGTACTCATGGCTTTGTCCCTGGCTATTCTCGTGGCCAGACTATGAAGAGGAGTACCTGGAGGATGGACCCCAGAAAGGTTACGACAACTAGGATCATCTCCCATCGTCAGCATTGCCTGTGATCCCGAAGATGGAGCTTCGCCTACGCTACATTATTATTACGTATTCCGCTGCTTGAAGTTATATTAAGAACTGGATCATGAGATCCCTATTTGTGTAAGAACTTATGTACGGTTTGTAATGGATGATGTACTATGGTATCCAATTCTGTTATGTCTCGCAAAAATTGTAATCCTGGGATTTCGATGTATGGCATAACAGGCATCTGGGATTAAAAATCCGGGTGTTGACAGTTAACACTTTAGTATCACGTGAAGATAAAATATTGTTCAGTAGGAAGCGATGTTTACCACTGTTATTTTCTAATACAATACGGGCGCGCGATGCATATCTATCGGATACTTTACCTCGTCGGTCTCTGTCTTTAATTTACTTCTATATAAAATTGTCCTTTTATCTTTACGAGATCCCGCTGCCAACCTAGCTAGCTACTGCATGGCCGAAGGGCTCCAAAGGAAGCCATTTTTCTAACACCTTCGACTGCTGCTCCAACCCCGAGCAAACAACACGATATTGACCACCGCCCGTGCGAACCCCAAACCCAGCCCTGCACCTGAACCCCAAAGCCAGATTGGCGTTATCTACAACCTCTTGTTCCAAATTTGATGTTTTTTTTTAATTTAATTTTTTGATGGTCTTTTGAAACTCTAGCCCCAATTGTGATAGTTTTTTATAATTTTTGCCGTTAACGGCCATCCACGCCCGTCCGTCCAGATGTGTCGCATCAGCCTGCCGTTCGGGTCCCACCAGTCAGATTCATCGCTAGAGCAGCGTCAAAGCTAGATCAGTGCTATCTGCAACTTCATGCCCTAAATCCGGTGCTTTCTAAAAAATTTAAAGTTTTTGGTGGTCTTTTAAAACCCTAGACCTAATTGTGGTGATTTTTTTTTATAATTTTCTCCTGCCACTCGTAGTATGTTGGACGCGCGCCATCATGATTGCGCCATGTATATATTCAAATAGTAAGTTTCAGTGAAAGCACCAGGCCGTCCAATCTCACTCAATTGCTCTCAGAAGCAAATGCAAGCAATTCCATCTGGTTGGCCATGAAATTCCATCTCAGAACTGGGTACTAATTTGCGATGTACGCAACAAGCACCGATTGAGTCGACGAATAATCCAACACGACCAAACAAATGCGAACTGCATATGGAGTAACATCCCCAAGTAAGCACGGTTTTGTTTCGTATAACTATGCTCATTCTCAAACCGATCGATGCCTATATAATATTGAAATGATGAAATTTGCTCTCCAATGTCCACTCACCATCTCCATTCTCCTCGAGACCGCTCTTACCACCCCATGGACCAACGATCTGCTTCTTCCCAGCTTGGTCAACGTAGGAAAATGCAATAGCGTCAATGACATCGCCGCTTCTAATTGTCACACTCTCCACACGCCTTGGCTCCAGCTGCTTGGGGATCTCGAAAGCATCCCGTCCTTTCCCACCCTCAGGCCCAACCTCGGTGGGAGGAGTAGGCACCTATGTGATGGAGTCGCATGGTTGTCTTACAAACTCTCATACATAGATTTGGATATGTCCAAATATAAGAAAGGTAGCATGCTAGCAGGAATGCAATGAGAAGGGTATGGCGATTCGACTCACCGGTGGTTTTTGCGAAGTGGGGCACCGAACACGAAACTTGAACTCCCTAATGTTCCCATTACCCATCTCCTTGATCTTTTTGAAGGTACCAACACCTTGTGCAAATCCAAACTCTCCGGTCCCACCGACGATTGTCCATTCACCAACAAAAACTTCATTTATTTCGTACCTTCCAGACAACTTAAGGGTAGACCCCTTATACCTTTCTTGATAAAGTGGACATATTAATATCAAGAAGGTACAAATTATACACAACCTTCGCAACAACATAACGCCACGAAGTAGTTTATGCATCAAGAATGCACAAAAATATGGCCATAGAATGATGATAGATCACGTAGAAACAATTGAAACTGTAAGAAAAAAGAAATATAGACTGAGATGAGCCGAACCTTTGATCCACGAAGACGATGCTGCAGTGCCTAACCACGAGTCGCCTACTTTCATGTCACAGTGATTTGGCACGCCTCCGAACACCATGCTCCCCCTAGTTATCTTTAAAAAGGGTATTTTCGTCCTCTACCTTGCCTAATTAAGATTTAGCACGCCCCGAACACGTGCGAAAAGTTTTGCATTGGGGTCAGGACTATCAAAGACGGTCCTTGTCCATGGCATAGACTGTTCCAAATCCACTTCCCACCACAGCTTTCTGGTTAACATTTTCCCATCGACCCACTGGTAGACGTACGTGGAAGTTGAGCTCGGTCCGCGGGAGCTCCTGGACAACCGGGGCACTGGTGACTGGTGAGGTAGGTAGGGTTTGCCATGGCTAGCTAGCTAGGTAACTATAAGAGATGTGGATGGAGGATTCTTGATGTTAAGTGTCTTGGGCTCTTGGCTGCGCGGAAAACTGGAAATGGATATGGGTTAGCGGCCATTTTATAGGCCTGATCTGTGGGTAGATGCCCAGGACAAGTCATGTGAGACGGATGGATTAGCATCTCGATCTCACGATTAGTTACTCCTTTGTTCCATAATATAAGTCTTTTTAAAAAGCTAAAACATCTTGCTAAAAGGCTTACAATCTGAAACGGAGGTTGCATTTCATAGCGAGGTTCACGACTGTACATATCCTATTACTCACTAGTGGAAAACGGCGCATCAGTCCCGGTTCGAGAGGGCCATTAGTTCCGGTTTTTCGAATCGGGACTATGGTTTTGGGACTAAAGGTCTCCTCTCTAGTCCTGGTCTTGAGGACAATTGGAACAAATTGAGCTCTGCCGTTACGTGTTTCGGCTGCCGCGGCAGCGGGTGGCCGTGCGACAGCAGGTTCTGCCGCGAAAGAGTTCTTGCAATACTTACACATATATTTATCTGCATCGATCGGGTGCTTCTTGGAACACCTACACAAAAGATGATGTAGCACGTGAGTTGTGCTGCTAATTTGCTTCGGATCTCGTTCGAAATGACTGCACAGGCTAGCTAACTAGCCGGAGATACAACAGCTTAATTAGGTATACTATATGAAAACGCTCGTTACGCCGACGGTTAATGCCCGTTGGCATAGGTTAACAAGTCATCGGCTTAGGTCTACGCCGACGGCTACCGTCAACGTATGACGGCGTCGGCACAGAAGAATAGACCGTTGGCGTAGCATGCTGTGGACCCCGCTTGCCCCATAACGGTCGTTAGCGGTAGAAGAAACTATGTCGACGGCCCCCGTCGGCCTAGATTGCCACGTGGGCGTGCCTGGGAGGAGGCTATGCCACGCCTGGGAGGAGGCTATGCCAACGGCTTAGCCGTCGGTCTAGTTTTTAATTTTTTTCAAAAAAATTATTTTTTTAAGAATATCTTTTCCAATTTTTTTGAATTGTTTGACTTGTTAATCTCACGAGCGATTTTTTTACTCTAAGTATGCTTAATCTTTGGTTAAATTACGCTAATGATTAAACTTTCCGATCGATCATACATCCTAATACGCCTCCTAGCACGTGACTCCAAATGACTGCACAGGCTAGCTAACTAGCCCGAGATACAACAGCTTAATTAGGTATACTATGTTGTACATGTGTATGAACTACAGGAAATGCTCACTACGCCGACGGCTAATGCCCGTCGACATAGGTCAACAAGTCGTCGGCTTAGGCCTACGCCGACGGCTGCTGTCGGTATATGACGGCGTCGGCACAGAAGAATAGACTGTCGGCATAGCATTTGCCGTCTGCGTAGCGTGCTGTGGCCCCGCTTACCCCATAACGACCGTTAGCGGTAGAAGAAACTACGCCGACGGCCCGCCCGTCGGCCTAGATTGCCAAGTGGGCGCGCCTGGGAGGAAGCTACGCCGACGGCTTAGCCGTCGGCCTAGTTTTTATTTCTTTTCAAAAAAAAAATTTATTTTCCAATTTTTTTGAATTGTTTGACTTGTTAATCTCTCAAACGATTTTTTTTACTTTAAGTACGTTTAATATTTGGTTAAATTGCACTAATGGTCAAACTTCCAGATCGATCACCCCTACCCAGCAAGCTTAACTTCTCTGTTCCTTCCATGAGCTTCCAATAAAGAAATTAGATATGTTAGTAATATAAACATATCAATCATATTAACCCTTGAACCATAGTGTCACACGTCTTTATTTTTAAAAATTTAAACAATTATTTAAGTAAACAAAACTCAATAAGTAATAATAATCTTGAATTCACATGACAATAAAATATATTTTTTGCCTTTTTCTATTTAATATGGAATAATTCATATCTTTAAATCCGTAAAGCGAAATCCAACAAATAATATGTCTAAATAGATTAGAAAATGAGAAAATCCCAAACACGACATCCATATCATATTTTTAATCATGCATCATGTACTTTTAAATAAAATTTATTTAATAGTGTTCAAATCTTCAAAAAATCATATTGTGAGACTAAAAATGGTCAAAACGGCGGGCATCAAGATTCTTACCTATGTGATGATACTCGCTAAACTTGCATTGGATCTCTGAAAAAACATCATATTGTGAGTCCAAAATTGATTTTTTCAAAAAATCATGAGCATTAGATCATGTACCTATAGTTCAAACGGACCCACTTCCTATCAATTCGGCAGACATTTGTCCTTTTCACCAGGGGTGGACGAAAAGGTTTGAGATATCCCGGTTGGGATATTGTCCATGTAAGGTGATCTAAATTTTTTTAAAAATAGTATGGTACCATTTTGAAACTTTTATTTGGTGGTTGCTTCATAAAACGTCCCGTTTTTGCACTTGGAAAATAAAAAATGGCTTTTCCATACGACAAAAAGGAAAACTTCCTCCTACAACATTGTTCCTCATCCAACAACAGACTGTTTTGGAGATAATCAAAGGTAAACGCCCCTGTGTCACCTCGATCTGCCCTTCCTGTGCTGTTTCAAAACCTCCAAGCGTGCCATGGACAAAGCCTAATTCTAGGTGTCTCACTTTATCGGTGGATGGGTCTTTTCAGCTGAATGGGATCGGTGGAGCTAGTATGATCGGCAAAGATCAAGATGGAGGTGTTGTGTTTTCGCTTGTCGCTTCTTACCCCATTGTAATGATGCAGAGGAGGCCGAAGTTTGTACTGTTATGGAAGGGATTGCACTGGCTCACCAATGGTTAGATTGTCCGATTATGATTCAGACGGACTGTTCTGGCATTATTTCATCCCTGCAGCAAAACAAGAAGAATATGTGGATGCATGGACATCTTTATGAAGATGTGAAGAGGCTTCTCGGTCTCCATGAAGTAAAGCTTGTCAAGATTACTCGAGATCAAAATAAAGTATTTGATAGGTTAGCCAATATGGGTAGTACTGAAGGGTGTAACAAGTGTTGGTTACGCCATGCCCCTAAGGCTGTCGCACAGCCGGTTCTAGCTGACTGTAACCCTATGATTATGCAATAAAAATCTCGAGTGTTCCCCACAAAAAAATACTATGGTATTGATATAATTCAGTTTTGGAAAAACTTTGTTGCAAAACTAGGCCTAAATTTCACGACAAAGGCCTGATTTGGGAATTTAGCCACACCCAAACCTGGCCATCGGGCCATACCTCTGTGGGCCGACACGTCGGCACGCCTACCTCGGCCCGGTATAGTCCTGCCCGGCACACCAGTTCTCCTAACTTGCTACTCCCTCCGTTTCACGATATAAGCCTTTCTAGCATGTTTTAATTTGTTAGCTAAAAAGGTTTACATTGTGAAACGGAGATAGTACCTTTCAAAGATATAGCTAACACCAGTATTCCCTAAAAAAAGCTAATAACAGGGTTAAAATTTCTTAATTACAGAATTACAGTGATTAATGTTTACAAGAGGCTTACTAGGGACTCTTACATGTTTACAAATCACACAAGTATTAATGTTTCATGTTAACACAATTATAGCATGATATGTAAATATTTACCATAAACATAAAGATATAATAATAACTACTTTTATTATTGCCTCTTGGGCATATCTACAATAAGGATATGGTAGCCTTGTGGCCTTTGATGGTGCATGGAAGCTTGCTAGCAACTTGGAAACCTGCACAACACAAACTCAAGACTTTGCCCCAACGAACAGTGAGGTTGTTAATCTCACCGGTTTTCTGAAAACAAAGGGTTAAATGTATGGTGTGAAAGGTAATAGTGGTTTGTAGAAAGTAAACGGTAATAATGGAAGATGTATCAATGGTAAAGATTGGACCGGGCTCCATAGTTCACTAGAGGTGTTCTCCTTAGATAAATAAACATGGCATGCTGGGTAAACAAATTACAGCAGGGCAATTGAGAGGACTGAGCAAGGCATAACAATGTAATACTAGACATTCATGATCCTATGAGATTTTATTGGGCAATACAACAAGATACATAAACCGCCATCCAACTGCATCTATGACTAGTAATCCACCTTCAGGTTATCGTCCGACCCCCCTCCAGTATTAAGTTGCAAGCAACGGATAACTGCTTTAAGCAAAGTGTGTAAGGTAAACAATCCACTTGTTCTATGAACAAGAGACCGTTGTTTTCTCCCTAGTGGCAATATCACATATACAACCATAGAGATTTCTGTCACTTCCCTTAGATTAAATAGAGGCATGAACCCACTATCGAGTATAAATACCCCCTCTTGGAGTTACTAGCATCTACTCGGCCAAGATAGCTACTAGATACAGAGAGCATGCAAGATCTCAAACAACATAGACATGATAGAATCAATAAGACAAAACCATTAATCTATCTGACATAGTAATCTCAATATCCATCGGATCCCCGCAAACACAACACGCATGATTACAAATAGATGATCTTGATCATGAATGGAGCTCACAAGATCTAAACATGGAAGCACGAAGGAGGAGATACAACCATCTAGCTACTACATGGACCCGTAGTCCAAGGTGGAACTACTCACACTTCATACCGAAGGCTGCCATCATGAAGAAGAAGGTCTTCGGGATGATCTCCCCTCCGGTAGGGTGCCGGGAAGAGCTTCAGATACCCCCAATCTAGGGAAGATGGTGGCGGAATCTACAGATGGTTTCATGGAATATTTATCGGGTACTTAGGGTTTTGGCATCGGGAGGTCTTTATAGGCGAAGAGGCGAGGCAGGAGGGCAGCCGCACCCTCCCAGGCACGGCCTGGGCCCAGCCGCGTGGCCAGGAGGTGTGGCCCCCTGGTGGCTCCCCTCTGTCTCGTATTCAGGCTCCGTGTTCCCCAAGATAAAATATTGACTTTGGCTTTTGTCCCGTCCAATTCTGAGAATATTGATTTTCTGCCTTTTCTGGAACCAAAAACAAAAGAAAACAGACAACTGGCACTGTGGAATCTTGTTAATAGGTTAGTCCAGAAAAACATATAAAAACACCTCAAAGTGTAGACAAAGCAAAGCAAAGTAGATACTAAACAAGCATAGAACATTAAAAATTATAGATACGTTTCCGACGGATCAAGCATCCCCAAGCTTAATTCCTGCTCGTCCTCGAGTAGGTAAGTGATAAAAAGAATAATTTTTGAGGTGACTTGCACCATCAAAATCAAGATTAAACCATTTGCAAGCATTGTAAACTTGGATCAAAGAACTCTAAACATGAGCATGAAAGATGGAGTTCTAACAATAAGACAAAGTAACTATGCATGCAACATGAAAGGTTACAAACAAACATCATGAATAACATGCATTGAAAAACGTTTGTTTGTTTCACATACAGAAAACATAGCATAGTGGAATTCAGCTTGTCCCTCATGGAGTAGCAAATATATGCATAGGACACCTTCAAAGTTCATAAGAGTGACTAGATACAAATAGCACAATAACAAGTAATATCAACAATATGCATCAATCAATAAGTTTTGGGACAATGCACATAGAACTAAGAATGACAACTATGCTCTCTTAATTGGTGCCTAAGGATAGAAGGTGAAGACTCAATATAATGGTGGAAGAAAGTCCCTTCATAAAGGGAAGCAGTGATTTCAAGTCTCAAAACGAGCTTCCAAAAATTATGGTACTTGTTAGCTTTCAGCTCTCATTGCCCCTATCATAAGCATATTGAAGTGATTAAGGTTAAAGTGAACAAACTATGGAGTATATGCTTGACAAAGTATAAGTTGGCAATCTCATGTCCCTTAAATACGAGGGCCGCTCCTCATGCTACTCAAGTTTAGTTACTTGCAAGTTCTTGTCATAGTAAGTACATGTGTATCATAGAGAACCGCCAACGGGGTACCCCTTGCACATGAGCTATCCCATAATCAAAATGACAAGGCAAACAGACAATGAGTATCTCAGCAATCTTCTTATTTACCATGGGAAAATGGTGCTTTTTTCTCTCTTTCCTCTTTTCTCATATTTTTTTTCTTTTTCTCAATCTCTTTTTTCTATCTCTTTTTTATAAGAAGAATGCTTCATAGATGTCACTATGGTGATGCTGCAAGTTTCCACCATGATTAGGCATGGATTAGGCTAGCGTTTCAGGCGCATCTCTAACACACATACATAACTCCATGGACTTACAAGCTCCCCTTTCATTTCACACCGACAACATCCATAGACAAAAGAGCATGATATCAACTGGGTACAATGTACAAGTGCAATGTTGAAAGCGTTCCCCATGACAACATGGTTCTGCTAATCCCAACGTATAAGTGCAAGAATATACAACATAGATGACACAATGGTTCAAGTTTATTAGGGGCAGGAAAAATAAAGCATGTCATCAAGTTCGTGAGAGGTTTAATCACTAAGTTTTCACATAACAAAGAGACTTTTTAATTGGAAGATAGATGAAAACAAGAATATACTTGGAATGGTATAACACACCATGCATAGGAATTTATAGTGGAAACTTTGGAATAACTTGGTTTATTGGGAGTTGGATGCATGAGTAGAGTTTACTCATACAAGTGGAGGCTAGCAAAAGACTGGGAGTGACCAACTAAGAGAGCAATAATGGCCATAATCATGCAGAGCGACAAAACATTACTAATCAAAGCATAAAGTCGTACCACAAGTCAAGGACTAAATTATCATAGAGGCTATGGTGACTTGTTCAGAGTCATAACATGGTGTGAGCATGCGCCAAGTCAACCCAAACAAAGCATCAAAGGAGAATATCACAATACTATGCTTTTGTATGCTACAACAACGCATGATTCCTTCAAGGCACACTAAGCAATCCCAATTGTTTGGAACAAGTCATGCTATAGCAATAATCACTAAGCATAAGGTCAAAACAACATTTATCATGACATGATAAAGTCTAAGTCACGGTCAAAGCAAGCTCCTCTTGCGTTATTCAAGAAAGAACTTTCTACTCCTCTCCAACACCAATCAACTTATTTGAATCAACACAGCGAGAACGGGGGTACAAACTACTTTATTCAAGCAAACTAAGCAAACCAAATGAAAATAAGATGCTCCAAGAACAACACAACAGTGCATGAAACAAATAAAAAACGATGTCTAGGAAGACCTGAGATTTTTATTGATGAAGAAGGGGATGCCTTGGGCATCCCCAAGCTTTGACGCTTGTACCTCTTGAATATTTCTTGGGGTGACACTGGGTGGCATCCCCAATCATGAGTTTTTGTCCATTCTTCATCTCATTATATCATTATTTCTCTACACCTGAAAATTTTCCTTCATACAAAACTTCACACAATCTTCATTAGTAACATTAGTGTATTCAAAAGATAATAGACCTTTGGGTTTAGTTTTAGAACAGCAAAACTTTCACTAAAAAAATCTACTTTAGAAATTCCCTAAAAAGCTCAATTTCCCAAAAAGAACCCAAAAAAAAATCAATAAGAAGCAAATGCAAATAATGGCAGAAATCTGTCAAAACAGACCAGCAGGTAGAAAACGATTTTTTTAAAGACCTTTTGTTGATCAAATAAAAAAGTGTTGAACTAACGGAAGTTATCTAACATACTAGGGGATTTATTCAGAAAATATCAGCTCAATCCGACTTTCATATATTTACACGAATTTTTACGGTGGAGCACAAAAATTTGTTTTGGGACAACAACTCCCCAAATCTTACTTCCGTCTCATTAGTGGTTATTCTTGGCACAAAAAGCAAATAAAAAGGATACGGAATGTCATTACTAAAGTAATAACTTCCAAGACTCAAGAAAACTTTTGGGTTATCTCCCAATAAGTACTTTTCTTTAACGCCTTTAAGTTAGGCACAAGAAGCAAGAATCAAGTATTTTCAAATGAAGAAGCATTAACATCAAACCTTGCTTTCAAAGGAGCAAAAAGAAACTTCTCTTTCCTCATAGGGAAGTGTTCAATACCTTTTCTTGAATGGAAATTGATATTTAATGGTGCCTTCTTTCATATCAATGATGGCACCGACAGTTCTAAGAAAAGGTCTTCCCAAAGTAATAGGGCAGGAAGCATTGTATTCAATATCCAAAACATAGAAATCAACAGGGACATAAGCATTGTTAATCATAATAAGAACATCATTAACACTCCCCATGAGTTTGTTTTTAGCATTATCATTAAGTGGGACATCCAAATAACAATCTTCCAAAGATGGCAAATCAAGCATTTTATAAATCTTTCTAGACATAATAGAGAAACTAGAACCATGGTCACACGAAGCTTTGAGATCAAAGTCATTCACTTGCATATTAATCATGGGCTCCCAACTATCTTCTAATTTCCTAGGAATAGAGGCTTTGTGTTTCAACTTTTCTTCCTTGATTTTAATAAGAGCATTCATAATGTCTTTGATGAAAGCTACATTCATATCACTAGCATCAGGACTTCTAGCAAGCTTTGTAGGAACATAATCACTTCAGAAATATTGCAACCATCAAGATCAAAATCAAACTTAGCATCACTAGTAGTAGGCTCATTGGGTTTAGGCATTGTGGTAGGAGGAATAGGGACTTCTTGTGGTTTAGTGACATCCATATTGGTGGTGGTGATAGTGCACACACTATTGTTTCTAGCAATTTCAGCTTCTCTTTCCCGCTTAGCATGTAGTTGGGCTAACAGTCTAACATTTTCATCAATAGTAACTTGTATGGCATGAGTAGCAGCAAAGGTACTTTCCAACGTTTCAGGTTTAGCAGCCATTTTATTAATCAAAGAGGACTGTGCTTCAGACAAAGAGGAAATATTTTTCTCAACATTCAAAAGCTTTTCCTCCACAATCTTGTTGAAAGTGGTTTGTTTATTAATAAAGTCTTTGAGCATGACTTCAAGTTTAGAGGAGGCACTTCTAGTATTGTTGTAGGAGTTTCCATAGGTGTTGCCATTATTAGGAGGATAAGGCATATAATTGTTGTTACTACCAAAATTATTCATATAGGCATTGTTGTTGAAATTGTTGTTTCTAATGAAGTTCACATCAACTTGCTCTTCTTGAGCAACCAAAGAGGCCAAGGGAACATTATTAGGATCTAAAGGAGCTTTTCCATTAACAAGCATAGCCATGATAACATCAATCTTATCACTCAAAGAGGAGGTTTTTTCAACAGAATTTACCTTCTTACCATGTGGATCTCTCTCAGTGTGCCATTTAGATTAATTAACCATTATATTATCAAGGAGCTTTGTTGCAGCACCCAAGGTAATGGTCATAAAGGTACCTCCAGCAGCTGAATCCAACAGGTTTTTTGAAGAGAAGTTCAAACCTGCATAAAGAGTCTGGATAATCAGCCAAGCAGTAAGTCCATGAGTGGTACAATTCTTAACCAAGGATTTCATTATTTCCCAAGCTTGAGCAACATGTTCATTATCAAGTTGTTTAAATTTCATTATTTCACTTCTCATAGATATAATCTTAGCAGGAGGGTAGTACTTTCCAATAAAAGCATATTTGCACTTAATCCAAGAATCAATACTATTTCTAGGCAAGGATAGCAACCATTCTTTAGCTTTTCCTCTCAAGGAGAAAGGAAACAACTTGAGCTTAATAATATCTCCATCTACATCCTTATATTTTTGCATCTCACAAAGTTCAACACAGTTATTGAGGTGGGTAGCAGCAGCATCAGAACTAGCACCCTAAATCTCGGGACGAGATTTATTTTAAGGGTGGTAGCCTGTCACATCCCAAGATTTTCCAAATCTCGTAACGTGAAAAATAAATAAACAAAATAAAATTTTGTTGAAATTTAGGGTGAGAAGAAACTTTTTGAATCCAATTGGAAATATCAAAACCTATTTTGATTAAATAAAACCCTAAAGGGTTTAAAAAGATAAACAACTAATAAAGAAAGTTTTAAATAGTTGGAATTACTATTTTTGGATCTTTAAATAAAAAGATATGGTTTTTATAAAGCAAAGGTAGGAATATAAATAAATATTATTTTATAGAGCCAAATTAAATCTTGGCCAAGCTTTTGAAATAAAATATTTCTATTTGATAAAAATAGTAAAGGTTTATTTAAATAAAATAATGAGGATTTATTAATATCCATTTTTATTAAAGCAAAGGCTTTTCCATAAACACTAAAACTTGTTATTTTATTTTAAATAAGATTTCCAAGTGTTTTTAGTTTTTCAAATGAGACCTACTGAAATGATTTTGGTATTATTTTAGGTTTCAAAAAGAGTTTTAAAATAAATCAAATCCTATTTGAATTAAGACTATGGTCTATTTATTTAAGTATTAATAGATCCTAAAAAAATATTTTATTTTGGACTTTGAAATATGTTGTTAAACAAAATTAAACTTCACCCAAAGTTTGGTGATGATTTGAATTCAAATGGAGATTGAATAATATTATTAAATCTTATTTTAATTAATACTAGAGCCTATTTTCAATAATTAAAAGACACTAAAAAGAATAAATAAATTATTATAAATTTGACTTTGGAATGTGTTGTTAATCAGTATTTGAATTTACACAAATTTTGGTTGAGGTTTGAATTGATTTGTTGTTTGAATTATTTGTTTGAAAAATCAAATCAGAATATTCAAATAGAAAAATAAAAAGATTTAGTATAAAAAAATGGAAACAAAACATCCCAACCCACCTGGCCAGCCCACTAAGCCCATCAGTAGCCCATCTCACCCTCCCGCAGTGAAGCGTTTTTCACTCGCGAACTTACCCCCAGCGCCGCTGACGACCAGACCCCACCACCTCCTTCTCTCTCTCGCTGCCATGCGACCCCACTGCCCCGTCAGCTTCTTCCTCCCCGCGGTGACCACGCCTCCAACACCTCCTCGTTGTTTCTGGCCGTTGAAACCGGCGTCAATACGCTTTACTACCTGCGTTACTCCACCCCGCGACCATGCTACCTTAAGCGCCTTTGTCCCCTCTCTCTTTCCCCCTAGTCGTCGCCCCACCGGAGCCCCCAGGCTGTCCCCAATTCTCCCTACACCGCACTCTGCTCCGGCGAGCTCCGACGACAATTCCGGCCAGCCTCCTCCGCCCCTCGCCTCCTCGAGCACCCAAGCGTGACCCCCAGACCCTGGCGCATCTCTCTGCACCCTCAGCTCGCCCGCGCGTGCTCTGCAGCGTCGGCACGGCAACGACCCGATGGCGCCACCGCCTGCCATTTCCTCCGGCGAGATTTCCTGGTAAGCTCGGACTGCCCCGGTGCTTATCGTTGACGCTCACATGTTCCCTGGTGCCGTGCGCGTCTAACCGTACCGACCACTTGCCGTAGGGTGACCTCTAGCTTCGCCCCGACGACAGACAGAGCCGCCAGACGTCGTCTTGAACTCCGGCGAGGAATCACCAGCGACCCCGTGCACCCCTTGCACTCTCGCGAGCACCTTGAGCATCACCGCGACTCTGCGAACCTGGTGAGCTTCTCCCCACCCTCTCTCGCTTCCCGTATCGCCAGCACCGCCACCATCTGACCGCTCCGCCGCCAGTCGCCGCCGCCAGCGCCGCTGCTTAATGGTTAGAGCGTTGATCGCCGTTGGATGAATATTGTAGGGATACGATAGACCACTTAACTGAACCGTTACGGATAGATCTGTGTCGTGCGATCAAGTGAAATCCTGCGGTCTGTGTTAGCCGATCTGTGCGAAGAGGTATAGACGAATCAGAATGTGACACGTAGCCTGGAGTTTGTTTTAAAAACAGAAACTTGACTATTTGATGATCCAATTTGAATAATTCATAACTTTCAAACCATACGTCCAAATTTTGCAAATTATATATCAATGGAATCAGCAAGACAAGTACTTTCTTACCATGCACTGTTAAACTAATTGTTTTTGCAGAAACTTGTGTATGCATGTTTAGAATATAAAAATTGTTCTAAAATGATTTTTGAGATAAAACCTTTGGCAAATGGATTGTTTTGAACCTACTGACCATAGGAATCAATTTGTGGTTTCAAAAATGTATTTGGTGAAACAAAAGAATAAACCTTTGATTTAAACTATTTCTAGTCAAATAAAAATAATGTTTATTTATTAAAAATGCTTTTGGAGGAAAGCCTTTGGGAAATGTTTTGATTTAAACTCTCTGACCCCAAACACCAAGTTTTATGATTTGAAAATGTATTAAGTGAACCCTATAAAAATTATTACTTTGCTAAAGACATTTTCAACCACATAAAATAATGACTTGGTTTAAAAATGGTTTATGAAGTAAAATATTTTGCAAATGGTTTTTCCACTTTATGAAGTGACCATTAGGTGTTTCCAAATGTTTGTAACCTATTAGAAACCATTTCTCCAAATAAAACAATCTTTGTCATGCTTGCATGCATTGCTTTGTTTTTATTATTTTATGTGATGTTTGCTTGAATGGTAGATTGAATTTGTGCCTTGCTTGATTGAATTGTAGTGATTTGAAGAGTGTGATCATTTCAAGATCAAGGAGTGAACTTATATTCTCTACCAAAAAGGCAAGTGATGCTACATACTTTTGTCCCATTATTTTCACCATGCATTAGTGATATTTCTAAGTAGGACTTGCATGGAATTTTTGCTAAGTATAAACTATGCCATGGGAAATCCTAGTAGATGAAACCTTAGTAGAATTTCCTAAGTTAAGATTCCTACTACTATCATGCTTAGCTTAGCTAGTAGAAAACAAGGGTGGAATATATATTCATACTATGGAATATTTCTAAGTCTGTGGACTTGTGTTTTGTTTAATAAAACAACTAAGTGAATGAATAACCTGGGTGGAATGGAAGGAATGGTTTGTGTTGAGTGGTTCGCAAGGCCCATTTCTATGGTTTACCTTTGTGTATCTCACTTGTGGAAAGCCACCCAGGAACAAAGAGATTTGAGATGTCAAGTGTTGAGAAGCTTCAAGTGCAGCCACTTGGCATTATGGGCTCTGCCTGGATCATATAGGTTGCAATAACTTAGCCAAATGGACAGTTGGTGGTAGGGGATGATAGGTTGGAACGCGTCCATTCTGGTCTAAGGGAAGGCTTCTGAAAGATCTTGTCTTGGTGAAACCAAGACTTGTGGGGAAAGTGCACCACCTCTGCAGAGTGTAAAATCTAAGTACTTAGCCATGTCCGTGGTAAAGGACAATTTGAGCATCAAGACATGGAAGCTATCAAGAATCTCCTCATCCCAATTTCTAAGTTAAAAACTTGTGGTTGAACAAGGGTTGAAGGATAACCAATTTCTATTGGGAGATGCCTTGGGAAAGATTTTGTCAAACAAAAGCCTAGTGTTTTCAAATGATAAGGAAAATCTATTTTGAGCAAAGCAAGCCTAAGCTCCACTTAGCCAAATGCATATAGATGATAGACTCCACTATATTATCATAGTATCACTTGCCAATACAATTCAAATGTATTGACCCTTGTGGCTGTAACTTATTATGTTGCAGGTTTGTTTGATGTTAGTGAAGTTTATTGATTAGGATTACAAGTCTACAACCAACATGTCTGCCTGTGGCACTTTGAAGATGAAGGACCCCATGCTATTGTTATATTCTGCTGCATTGTAATGAGATAGCCAAATGAGCTATGTAAGATGTAATAAGTTATTTTATTCCTGGTTATAAAGTTGTATTATGATCTTTGTTTCTTGATATTACATCTTAACTGTGGATGCTAGCTATTGATCCAGGGACTAGCATTGTAAACACAGGGATCTCTACCTTATTAAAGGTTGGGAACCTTACAGATGGTATCAGAGCATTGTGTTGCCTGTAGAATTTGTAACCCTAGGTTTGGACAAAACCCCTTAGAAAAATAGGAGTTGAAATTGTTCCAAAACTTATTTACAAACAATCTTGTAAACTCTTCCCTTCACCTTTTGGATTTGATTCTACATATATTCTATTTCAAACTTGATGGACAAAGCCTACCCCATGGCCAAAGACTTCACCATGAGCAAAGGACTTCAACAACTCTAATGACTTAAACATCTTCAAGTGATTTCAACCATATTCTCAACAAGGACTTCAACCTTGGATATCACTAAGGACTACAAGTGAGACAAGAAATGTTACTCAATACTTGAAGACTAAGAAACACAACTTGGGAATCATCATCACCTTTGAAGTTTTTGTGACCAAGAATTTTCCCAAGGAAACCATGATATTGTTCAAGAAGAATCAACCAAGAAGTATGGAAAGATCTCCAGTGAACCATATAGTTGAACCACCATGTTTAGTTTAAATTAAACATACCAACTTACGTGGTGTAACAAAAATATTTTTGCTGCCTATAAATGTGCTTGAAACTTGTTGTTTGAGTGGAATGTTTGTTTGTGATTGCTTGCACTTTGCTTGTGTGAATTGTGATGTGTGTGATTAGAATTATTCCCTTAGAAATATTTTGCCTATCCTAATCCCAATCCAACCCAAACAGATGACTTCTCCAAGAGACTCCAACATCAAGAAGGGTGACACCAACAACCAAGAGATGCACATGAGAGAACAACTACTAGCAAACCAAACCTAGTTGAACCAAGTGACAACTCAGTTTTTAGCCAACAACAATGGATTAGACCCAACCATACAAAAGTTTTTGGAAATTCAATCCCAATTGTTGCAATGGATGGCCACTCAAATGATCAACATGGGAGACAACCTTTCCCAAGGAGTTTGTGACAACAATGATGTCAAGGATGATATTCTAGAAGGAACCCAAGCTTGCAATATTTGTGGAGACAAGGATCACACTTCCAAAGAGCATGAAGATCAATGCCCCAATTGTGAAGAGAAACATCCAACTAATCAATGCCCCACATCCCAAGCTACTTGTTTCCTATGTGAAGGAAATAATCAATGTCCCTATCCAATGCCCCATCTATTCTATAGTTCAACAAAGGAAACAAGGTGGAGTGCATCAACAGTTTGTAAACCCTCATGAAGGAACAACTTCTACCAAGAAGGATGAAGGCAAAGCCAAAACTATTAGGGGCAAGTAAATAAGGTGTGCCATCAAGTTCGTGAGAGCTTTACTAACTAGTTTTCACATAACAAAATACTTTTTAATTTGAAAGGTATATGAAGCTTGAGAATTTGCTTGGAATAGCAAAAGCTACTAGGTAGATATGGTGGACACAAATGGCAAAAGTTTTGGTTCAAAGGGATTTGGAAAAATGAGAAGTATGCCTTCTCAAAACAGGTTTTTGGCTAGCAAGGCTGGGTACCAAGAAAGAGAGTTGAAAGAAACAAGCAAACATACAAGTAATAAAGACAAACATGCAATCTTCCTTGAAGACACGAAAGATCTTAAATAAAGAATACTAAGCTTATGAGCCAACAAGAAAGAAAAACAAATGATACAAAATACATATAAGCTTTTTTCTTTCTTTTTCTCTTTCATAGTAATGCTACTAACCTGAACTCGGTTTGCCAAAACCAATTTAGATCCACTTGATGATCCCAAAGTGGTGCCAATACTGATCAACAAGATCCATCATATAATAGAGATTGCAAACTAAAATAAGAAGTGCAAAAAGTAAAAGATGAGACTTCTCATTAATATTCCAATAAAGGCGCTCACACCAAGGGATACATAGATAATCAACTAAAGGAGAGATACTTCCACATGCAAACCAAATTATAAGATAACCCCTCTACCACATATATGAATCCACTAAAAAGGTAAAAGATAAAAGATAATGGTGGTGATATCGCGGCACTCCCCCAAGCTTGGAACAAGCCAAGGGGATGCCAAACCTGATGACGAATTACTCATTCGGTGGTGGTAGTGTTCTCTTGATAAGCTCTTCAATAAGTTTCTTCAAATCCTCCATATCGAAGGTCAGAGTACGAATTAACTTCGAATTATGCTCAATGCGGCCCATGATCAACTCGGACCGAGGATCCCAGTCCTTGTTATTCTTTCTCCATTCTTCCAAATTAGAGTGTTTCTTCCCTGCACGGTTAGAACAAGGGGTACTAGGAGGAAGTGTGCATGGAGCGAGGATATGACACGGAGTTCTCCCTCCTGTAGACATCTGTGCTATCCTCTTAAGTTTGGTAGGTCGTGCCACCAAACCAATGCTTGCGACTGTAGCGCAAGTGTCCGGTTGCTTGTCCTCCTCCATGTCACCTTCATACCCTACCGAATCCTCCTCCTTGGGGACTTGAGGTTCTTCTTCCTCGGGCTTCTTGCTTTTGTCGTTGGAGGAGGCCATGGTGCTCTAAACTTGAGAAGATTTCCTGACAGAAACAGATTGAAACGAAAACACGACAAGAACACGATGTACGAACCTCGGGGGATCCGGGGGGTATATATTACGAAGTTTCAATGCATAAGGAAGGTTTTGACACGGAAACAAGGAGGAGACGGAGTTCGAGGGGGGAACACCCCCCTCAGACACGGCCAGGCTGGGCCCGTGCCTGGGGTGGGTTTATCCACCCTGGGTGCCGTTTGCTCTTCATTTTCTTCTCGTAACTTCCCTTATGTATTAAAAACATCAAAAATATAAAAAGATTGGGGTTTCATGAACCTTCTGTTTTCACCACTTTTACCTATTCAAAGACGAACTCTGCATATTCCTTTTCTCTTTCCCCTGAAAATTTCCTTCATACAAAACCCTTGCACAAACTCAATGACAACATTAGTGTAAGCAAAAACAATAAACCTTTGGGTACACACTTCAACTGAAAACCCATCAAAACAAAAGCTTCTGTAAGAGGCAAATGCAAATGATGGCAGAAATCTATCAAAACAGACCAGCAGGTAAAGATTGATTTTTTCGAAGACCTTCTGTTGCTCAAATCAAAAAGTGCTGAACTGGTGAAAGTTGGGTAACAACTTGGGGAACAAGCACAGAAAAATGCAGATCCATCCGAAGTACTGAGCTTCCTCACGAATTTTTACAATGCAGCACAAAAATCTGTCCCAAGACAGCCACTTTTCACAACTCCTCTACTTCACAAAAGTAGTCGAACTTGACACAAAAACCAAAACAAAAAGGATAAAGAGCGGTTATTACAGAGGTAATAACTTCCAAAACTCGACAAAACTCTTGGGTTATCTCCCAACAAGTACTTTTCTTTAATGCCTTTAAGTTAGGCTCGAAACTTCCAAAGATGCTCACATAGGATATATATCTGGAATGAAAGAAAGCATCAAGAAGCAAATAACCAACACACTTGAGTCTAACCCACTTCCTATGCAAGGGGGTATCATGAGAAAACAAATTGTTGAAACAAAATCCACAAGCATAGGAAGACAAAACAGATGCAACTTCAAAGCTTTCAACATAACATGGGGAAACTTAACATTATTGAGATGCATAAAACCATGTTTCCCTCTCTCAAAATAACTTTCAGTAGCACTTTGAATAAAGTTGACAATATAACTGTCACTGGAAACAACTTTATCATCAGAATAAGCATACTTACAGTCATCAAAAAGAGGTCCAAGGTCATAGACTGGATCAATAGAAGCAAGTTGTTCCATCCTGAAATCTTTATTAGGCAAGCCATTTTCACAAGGAGCTTTAGAAAATTTGGAAAATTTGAACTCATAAGAATATCCATCAAACTTAGTTAACACTTTTTCCTTCTTACAGTCAATAATAGCTCCACAAGTGTTCAAGAAAGGCCTACCAAAAATGATAGAAAAGTTCTGCTAGCTGCTGAATTAAGTACTAGAAAATCAGCAGGATACTTAATCTTACCACAGAGAACCTCCACATCTCTTATAATTCCAATGGGGCAAATGGTTTCCTTATTAGCAAGGTGAATAACCACATCAATGTCCCCAAGCTCACAAGGACCAATATCATGCATAATTTCCCTGTAAAGATCATAAGGAATAACACTAGAACTAACACCA
This sequence comes from Avena longiglumis, assembly GCA_030063025.1. NCBI lineage: Eukaryota > Viridiplantae > Streptophyta > Magnoliopsida > Poales > Poaceae > Avena > Avena longiglumis. The sequence goes on along the minus strand of CP125974.1, from coordinate 49,920,639 downwards.
ATATCACATAAACCATAATAGCAATGATCACAAATTTTAATAGAAAGCACAGGAACACTAGATTTTCTAGCCTTACTAGGATGAGAGATATTATTAGAAGCGTCTTCATAGAAGACAATGTGCTCATCCTCTATATTTCTAGTGGCAGTGTCTTTCACAATAGCTACCACAGGTTCATCACTCAAATGCTTACCAGGCTCCACATTTTTCATTGTACCTTTGTTATTTGCACTAATAATCATAGACTACTCCTTTGCCTTAGCTGGGAAAGGTAATTTCTCAACATGAGGTTCAGGCACAATATGATTAGTAGTACAAACTTGAGTACTTCTAACTGGAACATGACTAACAACATCTTTACTAGGGGCATGGTACTTATTCCGCTTCTTCTTGGAATTTCTATGTAAGAGGCAAAGGCCTTAAAACAGTTGGCAATACTTTGGGAATCAAGACCAAACTCATTACTAATATCACGGAAGTCATCAGTTCCCATAAAATATTTAATGCATTCATAATCATAGTTTATATCTGACTTTCTTCCTTTGTCATTCTCCCAAGCTTCAGTGTTTTCTTGAATACGGTCTAAGAGATCCCATTTAGCTTCTTCCTTCATACGTGTGAATGATCCAACACAATAAGCATCTACTAAATTTTTATCAAGAAGAGGAAGCCTAGCATAAAAGTTATTGAGAATAATATTGTTAGGGAGTTCATGAATATGACACTTAAGCATTAGTAACTTCAATCTCCCCCAAGCTTGAGCTGTACTATCTCCATCAAGAGGTCAAAAGTTATATATAAGATTTCTATCCTTTTGAATCTCACTTGGAGGATAAAATTTAGAGTAAAAGAGAGATGCCATCTCCTCCCATTCCATGGATTGTCCATTCTTCAGTAGCTTATACCACTATTCAGCTCTCCCTTTCAAGGATATGGAGAGTAACTTATTCTTCACCTGTTCAGTTGTGATACCTGCACACTTAAACAACCTTCATAATTCATGGATAAAAAGCAAGTGATCACCAGGATGGATTGTTCCATCCCCAAAATAATAATTATCCATAACACGATTAACAATACTTGTAGGTACCTTAAAAGGATCTATCTCAACAGGTGGTGGTTCATCTACTACCATAGAAGTGGTAGTAGTTTTCCCAAACATAAAACCAAGTGGGTTATCCATATTGGAAACAAAGTAACAAGCGGTACAAAAGAAATACTCACAGTAAAAGTTTCCCTTACCAGTTCCACTCTTCAATAGCGCTTCACTCCCTGACAATGGCGCCAGAAAATAGTCTTGATGACCCACAAGTATAGGGGGTGTATCGTAGTACTTTCGATAAATAGGAGTGTCGATCCAAACGAGGAGCAGAAGGTGCTGAACAGTGGTATGGAGCAAGAAATCCCTGTGAATACTTAGCAAATGGAATTTTAGTGGTTTTCTGACAAGGCAACAAAACAAGGAGCAAGTAACAAAGGTAACAAACAAACGGAGCAAGTGGCCCAATTCTTTCTTATCAAAGTACAAGCCGGTGGAAATACTTATAAGGACCAAACATTCTCGAGGACACATAGGAATTCTGTCAAGTGCTTTCACTTCAAATAGCTGAGTACTCTTCTCTGGTGTTGTAAGTGTTGTGTGGGTGAACCTGTGCTAATGTACCGACCGTACTTGGACTAATACATACTTGTGATTAAACCCCCTGCAAACATCCGTAACTACAGGAAAGTAATTAAGATATAAATCTAACCATAACCTTAAACTCTAAGATCCTACGCTCCCTTGTGCAAAGGTGTCCTAACGGGGGTTCAGGTTTCTGTCACTCTGGCAACCCCACAATTAGTAGCCAAATACACATTGCATCCCCCTAGGCCCATAAATGGTGAAGTGTCATGTAGTAAACGTTCACATGACACCACTAGAAGAATAGCACCACAACTTAAATACTAAACCATTGAATAATAACTCATCATAGATTCACTACTAACAACATGACTTCTCCCATGTCCTCAAGAACTAAACGAACTACTCACGAGACATCATATGGATCAATATCAAAGATGATATGTTAATGGATAACAATCTTAACATAAACAATAATCCAATGGTTCCACTCACAATCATCAACTACAATAGTAATCAACACCGGGAAAGTTTCCCCTAATGAACTAAAGCAATATCCAACACAATTGTTACAGCGGGACTGAGTGGTGATGATGGTGTTGGTGGATATGATGGTGTGGATGATGATGATGATGATGATCCCGATGAAGCCTAGCTTGATGACGGTGTTGATGGCGATGGTCTCCCCTCTCCGGGAAGGAATTCCCCCAGCAGAAATCTGTCTGCCAGAGAGATCTTTCCCTCTTGGTGTTTTCCGCCCCAGAGGCGGTGGAAATCTATCTATGGTCGCTCTCTGAGGCTTAGGGTTCCGTAGGGAATATATAGGCGAAGGGGCGGAGTCGGAGGCCGGGAAGGTGGGCCACACCTGCCCTAGGCGCGGGGTCAGGTGGGCCCGTGCCTAGGGGGTGTGGGCCCCCTGAGGCCCTTCTTCGTCCCTCCTTATGGATCCCTCATTCTTCTGGAGAAATAATATGTTTCCATATTTTTCTGGTATTTTTCTGATCTGTGTGAAATTGCACCGAAACGCCTTCTTTTCCATCAGAATCCAGACTCCGGCAGTCCATCCTCCAGGAATCATCCAACATGCATAAATAGATGAAAAGCCATAAGTAATACCTCATAATAAGACAAATATCAATGAATAGAGGTAAATTATGATATATAATTGTGATGCAAATTGGGCGAATCAAGAACCGCTAACGGGGTACCCCTTGCACATGGTACAGGAGCTTTCCCATAACCAAAATGACAAGGCAAGCAGACAATGAGCATCTCAGCTATCTTTTTATTTACTATATGCATAGCTTTTTATTGAGGATGCTTCATAGATAGCTCACTATGGTGATGCTGCAAGTTTCCACCATGATTAGGCATGGCTTGGGCTAGCGGCCCAGGCGTTTCTCTAACATAGGATACAAACTCCATGGATTTACAAGTTCCCTTTTTATTTCACGCCGGTGACATCCATAGACAAAAGATCATGATATCAACTGAGTACAAAGTACAAGTGCAATGTTGAAAACGTTCCCCGTGACAACACGGTTCTGCTAATTCCAACGTATAAGTGCAAACATATACAACATAGATGACACAATGGTTCAAGTTTATTAGGGGCAAAGATGTTGGAGATATGCTCTAGAGGCAATAATAAAAGTGGTTATTATTATATCTTTGTGTTTACGATAAATGTTTAAATTCATGCTATAATAGTATTAACCGGAAACATTAATACTTGTGTGATTTGTAAACTAAATTATAGTCCCTAGTAAAGCCTCTTTGTAATACTAGCTTGTTGGTTGATAGATGATCGTGGTTTCCCGATCATGAACATTGAGATGTTGTTAACAACAAGATCATATCATTAGGAGAATGGTGTGATGGACATACTCCTAAAGATAAACGTAGCATTAAAATCAAGTCATTTCAATAGTTCGTTTTCTATAAGCTTTCTGATACATAGTAACCTAATTCCTTCGACCATGAGATCATGCTAATCACCATCACCGGAAGGATGCTTTGATGACATCAAACACCACACCATAACTGGGTGGCTATAAAGATGGCATTGAGTGTTCGGAAAGTATATGTTAAGGCACATGGATCAAGAGTGGGATTTGTCCATCCATATGACGGATAGATATACTCTGGGACCTCTCAGTGGAATGTCATCCAATTGTTGGAGATATGCCCAAGAGGCAATAATAAAGTGGTTATTATCATATCTTCACACTTATGATAAATGTTTACATACCATGCTATAATTGTATTAACCGGAAACATTAATACTTGTGTGATTTGTAAACTAAAATAAGAGTCCCTAGTATAGCCTCTTGTTAAACTAGCTTGTTGGTTAATATATGATCATGGTTTCCTGATCATGAACATAGAGATGTTATTAACAACAGGATCATATCATTAGGAGAATGATGTGATGGACATACTCCTATAGATAAGCGTAGCATAAAGATCAAGTCATTTCAATAGTTCAATTGCTATATGCTTTACGATACATAGTAACCTAATTCCTTCGACCATGAGATCATGCATATCACCTTTACGGATGGATGCTTTGATGTCATCAAACACCACACCGTGAACAGTGGCTATAAAAGTGGCATTGAGTGTTCGGAAAGTATTGGTTGAAACACATGGATCAAGAGTGGGATTTGTCCATCCACATGACGGATAGATATACTCTGGGCCCTCTCGGTGGAATGTCATCCAATTAGCTTGCAAGCATGTGACTTGGTCACAAGGGATCACATATCACGAACGAGAAAAGAGTACTTATCGATGTGAGGTTGAACTAGGTATCTGAGAGATCTGAGCGATCATAACCTCGGATAAGTAACATATCGTGAGACAAAGGGAAATTGGTATCGTATGTAAGTGGTTCATTCGATAGTAATCGTAGAAATATGTGGGAGCCATATGAATTTCCAGATTCCTCTATTGGTTATTGTTTGTCTCGATCATGTCGCATAATTCGAGACACATAAGGATTGACGTTGTTTGAGTAGTTATGGTATTATGAGAAAGAGACGAATGTTGTTGAGTCTCGGATGGGATCCGAGATATCACGAGGTGATCCGGAATGGTCCGGAGAATAAGATTCATATAAGGAAAGTCCCGTTTGAGTTCGGGAATGATTTGTTTTCATGAATGTTCTAGAAGGTTCGGATTGTGAAGGGTACATGAATGTGTCATTGCTCATTGAATGATTGCATCATGTACTAAGTGTTATTGCTGTCCCAAATAAAGGATTAAATGAATCCTAAAAGCAGAAAAGTCAAATGTCCGTTTGAAAGTCAAACTACCAAAACAAGCGTGGGAAACAAGCAAGAGGAGTTGGAACCAACTTTGGAGGAGGAGTTGGACTCCTCGGACTCCTCCCTCCCCCCTCCCATATAAGGAGGCAGGGCTCCTCCATAGACACATAACTTTCTACTCTAGATCTCCGGTTTAGAGCCGTTTTGGTTTAGAGCTTCTAATTGCTTTAGCCAGGGTTTAGAGCCTTCTAATTGGTTTAGAGCCTTCTAATTGGTGTGTCTAATTACTAGACCACTAATAGCCTCTCATAAGCTCCACCATACTTTCCCTCTACTTAGTGCTACAACCTCCGAACAAGGAGAGGAAGGTCTTGAAGGATCGTCTCGATCTTGAGATCACATCACCCACGAGAATCTGCTCGCTTTGGAATCTTCGAGGTGAGTTCCTCTATCGACTTCGCTACAATCTAGTAGATAGATCTTGGCTTTTGTTTGTATGCGATAGAAAATTTTTGTTTTCCATGCTACGAACCCCTTGTCTATATGTAGATCGTAGAACACAATGGTCATTGTGGGCGTTGATGCTTTATTGTCGATTGCTTCTTGTGTACTTTGTATCTTGCGGTATGTTGGGATGGCTAACCTTACATGACATCGTTCATGAGACTTGCTCCACGCTAACATGTAACTTGTATTGCATAAGTGGCTTTATGGTGCATGTTTCTCCTAGCATAGTTAAGATCCAATTTACAACGGGTGATCAACAATGCTAGTATCAATGTTGTGGTTCTTGTTAGTAAGTTAGAACGACACTTATTGAAAGCCCCAAACCACGTAAAATATGCAAAGAAAGTAGAAGCGTCTAACTTTGTTTTGCTGATGTGATATGGCCATGATTGTGATTGTATTTGATGTATGCAATGTTCCTTATTGTAAGTTATGGTTGTCTTTAATTTATGTTAAGACCGCGTGTCTATTCAAAGTAGTTGTAATAGTTGAAGCGGTGGGCGACAACCATGGAGTAGCGTCATTGACCTTGATGCAATGTCGGTGATGATGGAGATCATGTTGGAAGATGGAGATCGGAAGCACAAAGAAGAAAACCATATCATATCACATATTATGAATTGCATGTGATGTTAATCCTTTATGCATCTTGTATTGCTTAGTAGTAGCATTATAAGATGATCCTTCATGCACATGATTTTCAAGTCTTAAAGTGTTCACCCTTAGTTAGCACGTTGCTAAAGCTTGTTGTTTGAAACACCACGTGATGATCGGGTGTGCTAGATTACGCAAGTGTATACAACGTGAGCAAGCCAGATTTGCTCATAAACTAAGGTTTGATCTTGTGAGCCTAGCATGACATGGCCTCGGGAACACGGATTACGAAAGGTAGAGCATGAGTCATATAGCGGATATGATGAACATGTTGATTGTTCATTGAAGCTACATCAACTCTCGTGATGATCGGTTTTGATGTGGTGGATTTGGTTCGTGTGATCACTAAAACAATGTGAGGGATATTGTTTTGAGTGGGAGTTCACCTAGATTAATTTAATTATTAATTAGAACTCAATTTATCATAAACTAAATCAAAGTGAATTTGCATAGTTGTTGTAGTCATTGGCATCCGTTTACCACCTTGCGCTTAGTTATAATTGAGATGATAGAACTATAGAATTCTGGTTAGTTACTTTTATCGTATTGTTTTGAAGTGTTAATATAAAGTTTAAAAGTCCTATTGCAAACTTTTACTCCATGAAGTTTAATAATTGGTATTAAATCAAGAAGAGTTAGTATATGAGTGTCATGTTTGTCTCCATGATTCTTGATATTCAAAGAATTCTCTTAATATCAAGGTTATCTAGGATCTGAAAGAGTTGTTTGAAACCATGATGTGTGGAAGATATTGTGATATCTGAAACAAAGTTTTAGTTGCAACATGATAGAGTATAATATAAAGTCATGTTCTCATATTTGATGAGAATTTGCAAAAGGTTGGAGACACTAGTTGTCCTAATCCTCCAAAAGGTTTTGGAGAGCAACATTATACTCATAATTCATCGTTATAAGCTAAAAGTAGCTTGATCATGGCGATTCCATGTTAAGGGTGAATATTTGATGTAGGTAAAATGTTTACTACACCAAGAGATTACTAAATAAAGGAATTTGAAAGAACACCAAACATTTGATGATGGTGATCTACTTAAGTCCAAAGACATTGGTATTTAACTATACACGCTTTGGACTATGTGTCATATGTATGACTCCACTATTGATATTGATAGATTCTTTCAAAAAGAGAATCTCATAAGTATGTGGCAGAAAAGAAAAGACTAGAATTGTTCAGTTTAAGTATATAGATGATATATATGTTATGGCTATATTCTTTGCTTATTAAACAATGTGGTTCTTAAGTATTTAATACTGAATTTGTTGGTATGAATCGTCATACGAAACAACAGAATTCATGAACTGCCTAAGTAATTAAAAGAATATGTGATGATGTTCATCGAGAACAAATAAAGGGTTATTGTGTTGCTCGTTAAACATCAAAGCTTGCCTTCAAGATTTGTTTTATCAGGTGTTATGAGAACAAAAGGGTTGTTCAAATAATTGCCGTAATCCATAAAAGATGGATGATTCACAAATCTCGTTGGAAAAATCACATCCATAAAGCTAATGCTAAAGATGTTCGAAAGACAAATTGATTGAAAAGATCACTTAGGAAGTGACATCGCCATTTAAATTATATTGGAAAGAAAACATAAAGAAAATCCATATGGATGGAATTTTTGGAGTCTATTTGATTTTGATCAAATGGTGAAACTTTCCTAGAGATAATTAAAACTTCGTTCATAGGCCAAAAGGAACGAATGACTAGCTTATTGGAAATTGTACATATTGTTGTACAAAGACCATTATGTGTAGTCAAAGCGATGGATTTCAACTTCATATGCTTTCTCCGAAAATTTGAGTGAATATATGAATATTTACTTAATAAGGATGAAGTATGAAACATTTGAAAAGTTCAAAGACTTTCAAGATGAAGTACAAAATCATTGTAACAAGAATATAAATAGTTTATGATAAAGATCATAAAGGAAGATATTTGAGTTCTGAGTTTAGCATAATACCTAAGATTTAAGGAATCGGATTTGCATTTCCCGAACCACCATAAGAGTATGGCGCATTCGAGATATGTAATTAAACCTTGTTTGACATGGTAAGATCAAAGGTATAATTTATAAAAAACTGCCATTATATTTTAAAGATTAAAAGCTTTGGAGATTACCGTTTTTCCACTGAAAAGAGCTCCATCATAATCCGTTGAAATGACACCATATAAGGTTATGGTTTGGGATAAAACCCAAGTAGTCCTTTCTTAAACATTGGTATGCTATACATAAGAAAGATGTTTGCAACCAAAGTCGGATGAATCATCTTTGTTAAGTATTTCTCCATAACAGAGACAAAAGTGTTTGTCACTTAAAACGTCAAGTTTCTTTGAGAAGGAATTTTTCGTGAAAAGTTAAGTGGGAGGACAATAGAACTTTGATAAGGTTAAAGAACCTTAGAGTGTTAAGCTCATGGCTCACGACCCTCAAAGGTTGTGGTCACGGAGATCCAAGTTCCTATTGAAACAAGTAGGTCGAGTAAACAATCAAATACCAAGATTTGAGGTTGAATCATTATTTGAGAATAATGAATGGACTACATGCAAAGAAGCGATGATGGGCCAAATGGCTTGAAGCCATAAAATCCGTGATAGTTCCATACGAAAATCGAGTTTTGAACTTGAAGGACCCTCGAGAAAGGTGTAAGACCTTATAGTTGTGTTGGATCTATAAAGAAATAGACATGGATGTTTCACATCTATGAAATAGTCGACATGTTGGGAAAGAGTTCACAACAATGTTCAAAGGTTGACTATGACAAGATTTGATTCATAGTGATATTTAGTCTAGACGGATTAATGTAGCAACCACTACATATAATTTGTTATATGGTAGTTGAATAAACAAAACAAGTTCTTCTAATAGAATCGTTACCTAGGACATGTGCATAACACGGTCCATAGGGTTTTGTTAATTCAAAGGATGCTAAAAGCATATGCAAACTTCAATGGTTAAAGTGAGCATCGCGGAGTTGGAATCTTCACTATGATGAAACTGTTAAAGGAGTTTAAAAGTTCATTAGAGATAATGAAGATGCTTGCATTTGCAAGAAATTAAGTGGGAGCGCTAAGACATATTTCTAATACATTATGTGGAAGACATATTGTTGATTGGAAATAATGTATCTTTTATTAACACATATTAAGAATTTCATCCCGATGAAAGACTTAGGCAAAACCTAAATATTTGGCATCAATAGACGCTAATATGGTTGTGCGTACATAGACAAGATATTGAATGAGTTCAATAAACTACAAGAGAGGTTCTTGTTTGAATAAATTCAATATTGATGATATATTCAAGTGTATTGACATTTGGCAAGTGAAACAAAATTCAAGTATAGATTGATACTTGATCACAAAAGTATTTATATCAATCATGATGTGTACAAATCCAGATATGTCCTATGCTCTAAATGTTATGAGCATATACCAGAATGATTCATAAGATGATCATTGGACAATAGTAAGGATATTCTTATGATCTTTTGGAAGAACTAAGAATATATTGTTTAGAAGTGACAAATAGATGGTTAGTTCATTGTAGAAGTACTACATTGATACTAGTTTTGTCACAAAGTGCAAATTAAGTTTATCTCAATCTAAATTAAGGGTGGCACAATATAATGGAAAGTAAGTTCCATAATGGATTTGGATAAGTTCCAAAGTTAAGACATTGTGATACTACAACAAAAGGCTAAGTATATGCTATAATAGCAGCTAAAGAGGGCATTTGTCAAGTAGTTTGTTATCAAACTAGGTGTAGTTCACAATGGGATAATACTATGAAGATATATTATGCGTACAATATTATCAACATGTTTTAACCCCAAAGAGCTAAAGGTCACACCGAAAGACCAAACTTATACAAAGCCATCTCATTAGAGAATGAGTGATAACACATGCAATTACACGGACTGGAAGTGTCGATCCGAGATTGACCACTAGCAATCGTGTACATACAACAAAAGCCATAGGTGTTGAATACACAAAGGTTTAAAACTAGATTATTGACTCGTGCAAGTGGGAGAGAGATATGCCCAAGAGGCAATAATAAAGTGGTTATTATCATATCTTCACACTTATGATAAATGTTTACATACCATGCTATAATTGTATTAACCGAAACATTAATACTTGTGTGATTTGTAAACTAAAATAAGAGTCCCTAGTATAGCCTCTTGTTAAACTAGCTTGTTGGTTAATATATGATCATGGTTTCATCATGAACATAGAGATGTTATTAACAGGATCATATCATTAGGAGAATGATGTGATGGACATACTCCTATAGATAAGCGTAGCATAAAGATCAAGTCATTTCAATAGTTCAATTGCTATATGGATGGATGCTTTGATGTCATCAAACACGTGGCTATAAAAGTGGCATTGAGTGTTAGTATTGGTTGAAACACATGGATCAAGAGTGGGATTTGTCCATCCACATGACGGATAGATATACCTCGGTGGAATGTCATCCAATTAGCTTGCAAGCATGTGACTTGGTCACAAGGGATCACATATCAGGAGCGAAAAGAGTACTTATCAGGTTGAACTAGGTATGATCATAACCTCGGATAAGTAACATATCGTGAGACAAAGGAAATTGGTATCGTATGTAAGTGGTTCATTCGATCGCAATAGAAATATGTATATGAATTTCAGATTCCTCTATTGGTTATTGTTTGTCTCGATCATGTCCGCATAATTCACTGTTTGAGTAGTTATGGTATTATGAGAAAGAGAATGGGATCCGAGATATCACAGAATAAGATTCATATAAGGAAAGTGAATGATTAATGTTCTAGAAGGTTGAAGGGTACATGAATGTGTCATTGCTCATTGAATGATTGCATCATGTACTAAGTGTTATTGTTGTCCAAATAAAGTTAAATGAATCCTAAAAAAGTCAAATGTCCAAACAAGCGAAACAAGCAAGAGGAGTTGGAACCAACAGGAGGAGTTGGACTCCTCCCCCTCCCATATAAGGACCATAGACACATAACTTTCTACTCTAGATCTCCGGCCGTTTTGGTTTAGAGCTTCTAATTGCTTTAGGTTTAGAGCCTTCTAATTGGTTTAGAGCCTTCTAATTGGTGTGTCTAATTACTAGACCACTAATAGCCTCTCATAAGCTCCACCATACAGTGCTACAACCTCGAACAAGGAGAGGAAGGTCTTTCACCCACGAGAATTGCGGAAGTGTAACCGCTCAATCTTGATCTGCTGCTCTTCTTCTGCTGCTGCATCTTGAGGTTGTTTTTCCTCTATCTAGTAGATAGATCTTGGCTTGTTTGTTTGTATGCGATAGAAAATTTTTGTTTTCCATGCTACCAATTAGCTTGCAAGCATGTGGTAGCTCTGAGGGATCACATATCATGGGAGCGAGAAAAATCTTGATCGTACGAGGTTGAACTAGGTATGCAGAGATACCGACGATCAAACCTCGGATAAGTAAACTATCGCGAGACAAAGGGAAATTGGTATCGTATGTAAGTGGTTCATTCAATCGCAAAATAATCGTAGAAATATGTGGGAGCCATATGAATTTCCAGATTCCTCTATTGGTTATTGATCGGAGAAGTGTCTCGGTCATGTCCGCATAATTCACGAACCGTAGGAAGACACACTTAAGGCTTCGATGTTGTTTAGTAGATATGGAATGTAAGTAGGGATACCGAATGTTGTTCGGAGTCTTGGATGGGATCCAGGATATCACGAGGATATCCGGAATGATCCGGAATGAGCCGTGTCTATATGTAGATCTGTTGCACGAGTAGAACACAATGGTCATTGTGGGCGTTGATGCTTTTGTTATCGATTGATTCTTGTGTACTTTGCATATTGTGGGATGGTGGGACGAAGCGGCCCGGGCTAACCTTACATGGCATCGTTCATGAGACTTGCTCCATGCTTGACATGCAACTTGTATTGCATAAGTGGCTTTGCGGGTGCCTGTTTCTCCCAACATAGTTAAGATTCAATTTACAATGGGTGATTGACAATACTAGTATCAACGTTGTGGTTCTTGTTCGTAAGTTAGAACGACACTTATTAAAATCCCCAAACCACGTAAAACATGCAAAGAAAATTAGAGGCGTCTAACTTTGTTTTGCCGGGTGTGATGTGATGTGATATGGCCATGATTGTGATTATATATGATGTATGCAATGTTCCTTATTGTAAGTCGGCAACCGGCAGGAGCCATATGGTTGTCTTTTTAATTCCGTTAAGACCTGCGTGTCTATTATTCAAAGTAGTTGTAATAATTGATGTTGGTGGACGACAACCATGAAGCGGCGCCATTGACCTTGACGCCATGCCGGTGATGATGGAGATCATGTTCGTGCTTGAAGATGGAGATCGGAAGCACAAGAAGAAAGGCCATATCATATCACATATTATGAATTGCATGTGATGTTAATCCTTTGATGCATCTTGTATTGCTTAGTTCGCGACGGTAGCATTATAAGATGATCCCTCTAGCACAAAATATCAAGGTATAAAGTGTTCATCCTTACTAAGCACCGTTGCTAAAGCTCGTTGTTTCGAAGCACCATGTGATGATCGGGTGTGTTAGATTCTACGAGTGTATACAACGGGAGCAAGCCAGATTTGCTCATGCAGAAGCTAAGGTTTGATCTTGACGAGCCTAGCATGTACAAACATGGTCTCGGAACACGAATCACCGAAAGGTAAAGCATGAGTCATATAGTAGATATGATGAACATGTTGAATGTTTGCCATTGAAGCTACATCAACTCTCATGATGATCGGTTTTGATGTGGTGGATTTGGTTCGTGTGATCACTAAAACAATGTGAGGGATATTGTTTTGAGTGGGAGTTCACCTAGATTAATTTAACTATTAATTAGAACTCAATTTGTCATAAACTTAGTCTAAACTATTGCAAATATGTTGTAGATCAATGGCGGCCCCTACCATCAATTTTAATGCGTTCCTAGAGAAAGAAAAGTTGAAAATAAATGGAAGCAACTTCGCGGATTGGTTCCGCAATTTGAGGATTGTCCTCAATGCTGGTAATTTGACCTATGTGCTGGATGCACCGCTGGGTGACCCACCTGCAGCTGATGCTACCGATGCGGTAAAGAATGTTTTCCTTGCTCGGAAGAATCAGTACTCCACAGTTCAGTGTGCTATCTTGTATGGTTTGGAATCGGAGCTTCAGAAAAGGTTTGAGAACCATGACCCACATGATATTGTCCGTGAACTCAAAATGATATTTGAGGCTCACGCGGCAGTTGAGAGTTATGAGGCTTCTGAAAAGTTCTTTAACTGCAAGATGGAAGAGGGCAGCTCCGTTAGTGAGCACGTGCTTAAGATGTTTGGGCACGTAAGCAAGCTTCAAAGCTTGGGTATAGTGATTCCTAATGCTTTGGGGATTCACCGTGTCCTCCAATCACTACCACCAAGTTACAAGAACTTTGTGATGAACTACAATATGCAAACATGGACAAGTCGTTGCCCGAACTCTTCTCCATGTTAAAGTCTGCGTAAGTGGAGATCAAGAAAGAGCACCAAATGTTGATGGTCAATAAGACCACCAAATTCAAGAAGCAAGGCAAGTCTAAGAAAAAGGGAAACTTTAATAAGGGCGGTAAGAAATTTACCGCGCCGACGAAGAAGACCAAGGCTGGGCCTAAGCCAGATACTGAGTGCTTTTACTGCAAGGGAGAAGGTCACTAGAAGTGGAATTTCCCTAAGTACTTGGCGGATTTGAAGAACGGCAACATCAAGAAGAAAGGTATATCCGATATACATGTTATTGATGTGTATATCACTAGTACTCGTAGTAGTGCCTGGGTAATTTGATACTGGTTCGGTTTCTCATATTTGTAACTCGAAACAGGTGCTGCAGAATAGACGGAAGCTAGCGAAGAACGAGGTGACGATGTGCGTTGGAAATGGATCAAAGGTTGATGTGATCGCGGTCGGCACGCTACCTCTTCATCCACCATCAGGATTAGTTTTATACTTAAATAATTGTTATTTGGTGCCTGCATTGAGCATGAACATTATATCCGGATCATGTTTGTTGCGAGACGGTTACTTGTTTAAGTCCGAGAATAATGGTTGTTCGATTTATATGAGTAATATGTTTTATGCACATGCACCTTTGATAGATGGTATATTCTTATTAAATCTCTATTATAGAAATACACACATTAATAACATTGAAGCTAAACATTTGAAATTGACCGATAACTCGACCTATATGTGGCACTGTCGTCTTGGTCATATTAGAGTGAAGCGTATGAAGAAACTCCATTCTGATGGACTTATTGAATCACTTGACTCCGAATCACTTGAAAGATGCGAAGCATGTCTGATGGGTAAAATAACTAAGACTCCATTTTCTGGTATGATGGAGCGAGCTACGGACTTATTGGAAATCATACAGACAGATGTATATGGCCCAATGAGTGTAGCATTGGGCGGTGGTTATCGTTATGTTCTTACCTTCATGGATGACTTGAGTAGATATGGGTATATCTATTTCATGAAACATAAGTCCGAAACTTTCGAGAAGTTTAAGTAATTTCAAAGTGAAGTAGAGAATCAACGTAACAAGAAGATTAAGTTTCTACGATCTGATCATGGAGGTGAATATCTAAGTTACGAGTTTGGCGAGCATTTGAAGAAATGCGGAATACTTTCACAATTGACACCGCCGGGAACACCACAGCGTAATGGTGTGTCCGAACATCGTAATCGAACTCTCTTAGATATGGTTCATTCTATGATGCCACTTATAGATTTACCGCTATCGTTTTGGGGTTATGCATTAGAAACAACCGCATTCACTTTAAATATGGCACCATCTAAATCTGTTGAAACGACACCGTATGAATTATGGTTTGGTAAGAAACCTAAATTGTCGTTCCTTAAAGTTTGGGGTTACGAAGCTTATGTAAAGAAGTTACAGCCAGACAAGCTTGAACCCAAAGCGGAAAAATGCGTCTTCATAGGATACCTGGAGGAAACTATTGGGTATACCTTCTATCATAGATCTAAGGGAAAAATCTTCGTTGCCAAGAATGGATCCTTTCTAGAGAAGGAATTTCTCTCGAAAGAAGTGACTAGAAGGAAAGTAGAACTCGACGAGGTTGTTAAACCTTCTCTCGAACTTGAGATTAGAGCAGCACCGAAAGTAGTTCCTGTGGCGCCTACACCAATAAGAGAGGAAGCTAATGATGTTGATCATGAAACTTCGGTTGAAGTAACTACGGAACCTCGCAGGTCAACGAGAACTCGTACCACTCCTGATTGGTATGATCCCGTTATGAGTGTCATGTTGGTTGACCACACCGATGACCCTGCGACATATGAGGAAGCGATGATGAGCCCAGATTCCAATAAATGGCAAGAAGCCATGAAATCCGAGATTGGATCCATGTACGAAAACCAAGTATGGACTTTGGTGGACTTACGGATGGCCGGAAGGCTGTCGAGAACAAATGGATTTTCAAGAAGAAAACAGATGTTGATGGTAATGTGACTGTCTATAAAACTCGACTTGTCGCAAAAGGGTTTCGACAAATTCAAGAAGTTGACTACGATGAGACTTTCTCACCGGTAGCGAATCTAAAATCTGTGAGGATTTTGTTAGCAATCGCTGCATATTATGATTATGAGATATGGCAGATGGATGTCAAAACAGCGTTCCTCAATGGAGACATTGATGAAGAGTTGTATATGGTACAACCCAAAGGTTTTGTCGATGCTAAAATGCTAACAAGGTATGCAAACTTCAACGGTCTATTTATGGATTGAAGCAAGCATCCCGGAGTTGGAATCAACGTTTTGATAGGTAATCAAAAGTTTTGGTTTTATACAAACTTATGGAGAAGATTGTGTTGGAGATATGCCCTAGAGGCAATAATAAATGTAGTTATTATTATATCTTTGTGTTTATGATAAATGTTTACATTCATGCTATAATAGTATTAACAAGGAAACATTGATACTTGTGTGATTTGTAAACTTAAATTGAAGTCCCTAGTATAAGCCTCTATACATCACTAGCTTGTTGGTTGATAAATGATTGTAGTTTCCCTATCATGGACATTGAGATGTTATCAACAACAAGATCATATCGTTAGGAGAATGATATGGTGGACATACTCCTATAGATAAGCGTAGCATAAAGATCAAGTCATTTTAATAGTTCAATTGCTATATGCTTTCTGATACATAGTAATCTAATTCCTTCGATCATGAGATCATGCATGTCACCTTTACCGGATGGATGCTTTGATGACATCAAACACCACACCGTAACTGGGTGGTTATAAAGGTGGCATTGAGTGTTCAGAAAGTATTGGTTGAAACACATGGATCAAGAGTGGGATTTGTCCATCCATATAGATATACTCTGGGCCCTCTCGGTGAAATGTCATCCAATTAGCTTGCAAGCATGTGACTGGCTCACAAGGGATCACATATCACGGGAATGAGAAAAGAGTGCTTATCGGTAACGAGGTTGAACTAGGTATGCAGAGATACCGACGATCATAACCTCGGATAAGTAAACTATCCTGAGACAAAGGGAAATTGATATCGTATGTAATTGGTTCATTCGATCGCAAAGTAATCGTAGAAATATGTGGGAGCCATATGAATTTCCAGATTCCTCTATTGGTTATTGTTCGGAGAAGTGTCTCGATCATGTCCGCATAATTCACGAACCGTAGGGAGACACACTTAAGGATTCGACGTTGTTTGAGTAGTTATGGAATGATGAGAAAGAGACCGAATGTTGTTCGGAGTCTCGAATGGGATTCAGGATATCACGAGGAGATCCGGAATGGTCCGGAGAATAAGATTCATATAAGGAAAGTCCTGTTTCGGAGATGGAGAATGGTTCCGGTGTTTTCATCGGGAATGTTCTAGAAGGTTCCGGAATGTCCGGCACTCCGGGGGGAAGGGTACATGAATGTGTTATATCAAGTTGATATGATTGCATCATGTACTCGGTGTCATCGCTGTTCAAAATAGAGGGTTTATTCAAATCCTAGTTTGAAAAGTCAAACAGCTAGTTTGAAAGTCAAACGACAAGTTTTGGAAAGAGGAGGAGTGGGAAACCGAGTTGGGAGGTTCCTCCTCCAACCGGCAGCGCCACCAAACCGAGTTGGGAGGGTTTCCCTCCTCAACCGTGGCCTCACCAAGCCGAGTTGGGGAGGACTCCTCCCTCCCTGGCCGGCCCTCCACCTATATAAGGAGGAAGGGCTCCTCCTAGAGACACACAAGTCCCTTGCCCGAAAACCCTAACCCTAGCCGCCTCCAAGCCGCCTAGGGATCTCCTTGTCGCCGACTTGGGCACCACCAAGCCCTAGCCATGGCTCTAGCACCTCTTCGGCGTGTCTAAACCCTAGATCGTCGAGGATTTCATAGCCTCCATACTCGCTCGGCTTAAGGTGAAGCCTGTGAGATCTGCCTCTACTTCCGGTACCACGTTGTCTTCTTGGGAATCGCGAGAGAGTGCTACAACCTCCATTTTCTTTGGAACAAGGAGAGGAAGGTCTTCGTCGAAGTCTGAACGTGTGACCGACTACGGGAGCGCTGCGGAGCCTTGTTGGAAGGATCGTCTGCGATCTTGAGATCGGGAAGAGTACGACTACATCACCCACGAGAATCCGCTCTCGTTAAACACTTGGAATCTTCGAGGGTGAGTTATTCTATCGACTCGTTGCTACAATCTAGTAGATAGATCTTGGCTTGTTTGTTTGTATGCGGTAGAAAATTTTTGTTTTCCATGCTACGAAACCCTCTGATTAGTATCGAGCCGTGTCTATATGTAGATCTGTTGCACGAGTAGAACACAATGGTCATTGTGGGCGTTGATGCTTTTATTGTCGATTGCTTCTTGTGTACTTTGCATCTTGCGGTATGTTGGGATGAAGCGGCCCGGGCTAACCTTACATGACATCGTTCATGAGACTTGCTCCACGCTTGACATGCAACTTGTATTGCATAAGTGGCTTTGCGGGTGCCTGTTTCTCCTAGCATAGTTAAGATTCAATTTACAACGGGTGATCAACAATACTAGTATCAATGTTGTGGTTCTTGTTCGTAAGTTAGAACGACACTTATTGAAAGCCCCAAACCACGTAAAATATGCAAAGAAAGTAGAGGCGTCTAACTTTGTTTTGCAGGGGTGTGCTGTGATGTGATATGGCCATGATTGTGATTATATTTGATGTATGCAATGTTCCTTATTGTAAGTTGGCGGCCGGGAGCCATATGGTTGTCTTTAATTTATGTTAAGACCCGCGTGTCTATTCAAAGTAGTTGTAATAGTTGAAGCCGGTGGACGACAACCATGGAGAAGCGTCATTGACCTTGATGCAATGCCGGTGATGATGGAGATCATGTTCGTGCTAGAATATGGAGATCGGAAGCACAAAGAAGAAAGGCCATATCATATCACATATTTTGAATTGCATGTGATGTTAATCCTTTATGCATCTTGTATTGCTTAGTAGACGACGGTAGCATTATAAGATGATCCCTCATGCACATGAATTTCAAGTCATAAAGTGTTCACCCTTAGTTAGCACCGTTGCTAAAGCTTGTTGTTTCGAAGCACCACGTGATGATCGGGTGTGTTAGATTCCACAAGTGTATACAACGTGAGCAAGCCAGATTTTCTCATGCGGAAACTAAGTTTTGATCTTGACGAGCCTAGCATGTACAGACATGGTCTCGGAACACGGATCACCGAAAGGTAAAGCATGAATCATATAGTAGATATGATGAACATGTCGATTGTTCGCCATTGAAACTATATCAACTCTCGTGATGATCAGTGTTGATGTGGTGGATTTGGTTCGTGTGATCACTAAAACAATGTGAGGGATATTGTTTTCAGTGGGAGTTCACCTAGTTTAATTTTATTATTAATTTGAACTCAATTTGTCATAAACTTAGTCTAAACTATTGCAAATATGTTGTAGATCAATGGCAGCCCCTACCATCAATTTTAATGCGTTCCTAGAGAAAGAAAGGTTGAAAAACAATGGAAGCAACTTCGCGGATTGGTTCCGCAATTTGAGGATTGTCCTCACAGCTGGTAATTTGACCTATGTGCTGGATGCACCGCTGGGTGACCCACCTGCAGCTGATGCTACCGATGAAGTAAAGAATGTTTACCTCGCTCGGAAGAATCAGTACTCCATAGTCCAGTGTGCTATCTTGTATGGTTTAGAATCGGAGCTTCAGAAAAGGTTTGAGAATTCAGACCCATATGATATTGTCGAGGATCTCAAATTGATTTTTGAGACTCATGCGGCAATTGAAAGCTATGAGGCTTCTGAAAAGTTCTTTAACTGCAAGATGGAAGAGGGCAGCTCCGTCAGTGAGCATGTGCTTAATATGTCTGGGCATGAAAAAAACTTCAAAGCTTGGGTATAGTGATTCCTAATGCTTTGGGGATTTACCGTGTCCTCCAATCACTACCACCAAGTTACAAGAACTTTGTGATGAACTACAACATGCAGAACATGAACAAGCAGTTGCCAGAACTGTTTGCTATGTTAAAGTCTGCAGAAGTGGAGATCAAGAAAGAGCACCAAGTGTTGTTGGTCAATAAGACCACCAAATTCAAGAACGGCAAGTCTAAGCAGAAGGGACACTTCAAGAAGGGTGGTAAGAAAGTTTCCACGCTGACAAAGAAGACCAAGGCTGGACCCAAGCCTGATACTGAGTGCTTTTACTGCAAGGGAGAAGGTCACTGGAAGCGGAATTGCCCAAAGTACTTGGCGGATTTGAAGAACGGCAACATCAAGAAGAAAGGTATATCCGATATACATGTTATTGATGTGTATCTCACTAGTACTCGTAGTAGTGCACAGGTATTTGATCTTGGTTCGGTTGCTCATATTTGTAACTCGAAGCAGTCTTTGCGAAATAAGCGGAAGCTAGCGAAGAACGAGGTGACGATGCGGCGTGGAAGCGGATCAAAGGTTGATGTGATCGCGGTTGCACGCTACCCTTCATCTACCATCGGGATTAGTTTTATACTTAAATAATTGTTATTTGGTGCCTGCGTTAAGCATGAACATTATATTGGGATCTTGTTTATTGCGAGACGGTTACTTGTTTAAGTCCGAGAATAATGGTTGTTCGATTTATATGAGTAATATGTTTTATGCACATGCACCTTTGATAGATGGTCTATTCTTGTTGAATCTCGATAGTGGAAATACACATATTAATAACATTGAGGCTAAACGTTTGAAATCGAGCGATAACTCGACCTATATGTGGCACTATCGTCTTGGTCACATTGGAGTGAAGAGTATGAAGAAACTCCATTCCGATGGACTTCTTGAATCACTTGATTTCGAATCACTTGAAAGATGCGAAGCATGTCTGATGGGTAAAATGACTAAGACTCCATTTTCTAGTATGATGGAGCGAGCTATGGACTTATTGGAAATCATACATACCGATGTGTGTGCTCCAATGAGTGTAGCATCGCGCGGTGGTTATCGTTATGTTCTTACCTTCACGGATGACTTGAGTAGATATGGGTATATCTATTTCATGAAACATAAGTCCGAAACTTTCGAGAAGTTTAAGGAATTTCAAAATGAGGTAGAGAATCAACGTAAAAAGAAGATTAAATTTCTACATTCTGATCGTGGAGGTGAATATCTAAGTTACGAGTTTGGCGAGCATTTGAAGAAATGCAGAATACTTTCATGATTGACACGCCAGAACACCACAGCGTAATGGTGTGTCCGAGCGTCGTGTCGAACTCTCTTAGATATGGTTCGTTCTATGATGTCACTTACAGATTTACCGCTATCATTTTGGGGTTATGCATTAGAAACAGCCGCATTCACTTTAAATAGGGCACCGTCTAAATCCGTTGAAACGACACCGTATTAATTATGGTTTGGGAAGAAACCTAGATTGTCGTTCCTTAAAGTTTGGGGATGCGAAGACTATGTAAAGAAGTTACAGCCGGACAAGCTTGAACCCAAAGCGGAAAAATGCGTCTTCATAGGATACCCGAAGGAAACTATTGGGTATACCTTCTATCATAGATCCGAAGGCAAAATCTTCGTTGCCAAGAATGGATCCTTTCTAGAGAAGGAATTTCTCTCGAAAGAAGTGACTGGAAGGAAAGTAGAACTTGACGACGTTGTCGAACCTTCTCTCGAAATTGCGAGTAGCGCAGCACCGGAAGAAGTTCTTGTGGTGCCTGCACCAATAAGAGAGGAAGCTAATGATGATGATCATGAAACTTCGGTTGAAGTTGCTACAGAGCCTCTGTGGCATCCCGCAAAACCACTACTAGAAAATCGCGTTAATTTGTGCATTGCATCGTCATCATCATGTGTTGTTTGTCTAAAACTATTTTCGCAAAGCCCGTTTGGTTTTCTAAAACGCCCCATCTTTAATCAAATATCAAACCCCGGGTCTCCGGATTATTTTTGTGTGTCTGATATCGGTTTGCAAACGATGTTTGTAAAATAAGTAAAAATATTTATAATTTCAGTAGGGGCAGTCGAATGGGCCGGTTCGACCCGAACGACCACCCCAGAATAAACGGCCCATTTAAATCGGTCCGCCTAATTCCTAAACATACCCAGTCCTATCTACCCACCCCTAGCCACATCACTCCTTCCAATCTGTGCTCGCCACGTCAGCCTATCCCAAATCTCCACCAACCCCCTTCTGCCACCTAGTCCCACCCCTGGACCCCACTGCCCCAGCCCAGCCTCTCTCTCCCTCACAGCTCACCCCCTGGCCCCAACACGCAAACACCACACACACCTGCAACAGTACAGACCAGCCTGCCCATTTCCCTGCCCACCACAGCCACCTACCATACGGGTCCCACCCCTGTCCCAGAGCCGTCCTCCTCTCTCTTCCATCCCGCCCCCGCTCGCGTGAACCGCTCCCAGCGCCCCCCACGAGCTCCCCTCCCCACTGGCTCGTCATGGCGACCCGTCTCTCCCAGCCCGACGCTCCCTCCAGCCTTGACGCTCCACGACCCGGCAGCCATCGAGCGGTCCCTCCTGCCGCCTTGGCCGCCTGGCCCGAGCCAGGACCACCGCTCCTCCCCGCACCTCCGCCCTTCCCTGGCGCGCCGCCCATGCCGTCCTCCGCCTCACGGAGCTCCCCGACGCGCGCCCCCTCTCCAGGCTCCGCCTGGCCGCCCCAGCCTCTGCGCCGCCCTCCCAACCTCGCGACCACCGCCGCCTCGCACGATGCCTCGCGCCTCCGCTGAGTTGCCGCTCCCGCGGCCGCATCCGTCTCTCCGAGCCGCCTCGCGTTCATCTCCACCGCCATCCGCCAACGCCGCTCCAGCGTCCCGCCGCCGGCGAAGCTCTCCTCTCCTCGGCGAACCGCGCCTTCCCCTGGCCATGCTGACCCGACGCCGGCGAGCCCGCGTCAGCCGCCTCGGTCCGCTGCCGTGGTTGCCATCGCTGGCTGCTGCTGGTGCCAAGGTCGCGCCCTCATGTTCTGCGCCTTCTGTTTCCGTCCATCAGGAGGACTACAACATCGTGTTGTGTGGGTTCCTGCGCAGATGGAGAAGGCACAAGTTGGCTGTTGATGTTCCCGTAGGTTGTGGCAACATGGAGGCCGAACCAAGAATAAGATGACCTCGTGGCCGTTCCGAAGTTCGTGACGCAACTTTCGCCAAGATCGACCAACGCCATAAGTGGTACGAGGATCACCCCAAGGACTTCAAGTTGAACCCACAAGATCCACCTCTCGGACGCCTAAAACCGTCGACAGAGGAACCGTATAACGTCAAGTTCTTCCCGGCGTCGGGATCTCATCATCGAACCCTCGCACGCCAAGGTCTACCTCACGGACACCGAGAACTTCCCCTGAACGCCAAGGTCGCCGACACGGATCGACAAGTGCTCCTCGAGAACGCCAAGTACTTCATCCGGACATCGAGACCCGATGCGCAAGTACTTCATCCGAGCATACGACGACGTCGACATGACCCGAAGACCACGGGTGCGACAAGATCGACCTCAGTTATCCGAGAACGATACCGCCGAGACCGTCGAACCCCGAACCCCAGATCGGGACCCTGAGACCGACCCCGAACCCCGGAACCCCAAGACCGTCGAACCCTAATGTGTGAACCCCTTTCCGAGAACCCTATTTTATAAGTGGTCAACTATATGAATTGTTGCATATTTAATTGTCATCTCGCATGCATATCATGTGGTTTGGGGGCCTTATGCCGATTCACCTAATAATTAAATATGGGGCCCATATGCGGGCAAATCTAGTCTTATATATTGGCCTCATTTAAATTGATGTAGCGAACCGGTGCTATCTTTTACCATGCTAAAACAACATTTAATTTGCGGGGTAGATAAACAACTTGAACCATCTAATTGTTTGTGGGACCCGGTTCCATTAATATGACCTAATTGCATCGCACCTTTGCCATGTCATACATCATGCATGCATCATGCCGATCTTTTGCCGTAGTATTAAATAGTGCATTCGGTGTTTCTTCTAGTGTTTTGCTTCTTCGCGGATAAGGCCGTTGAGTTGATGTGAGCTTCGCCCCGATCTTCGGTTGCACCTTCGGCAATGTTTTCAGGCGAGCATCTCCCCTTTCTACCTATCTTACTTTTATAGTATTTATTCCCTCTGTTGATCTATTGCTATATGTTGCGATGCTCTAGTTTCGTGCGTGATATCTCCTGCAGCCTTATATTGCCTTGGACACATCCTATTACCTGTTGTTTGGTAGATAGTTGGACTTGGCGTCGATCGCTTGCTCAAGTGTTGTTGCGTGTTGTCAAGTGCCACGATTGTTGATGAATTGCCGCATGTTGATGTTGGAGATGATCCTAGTTTTACTTATCATTCACTTTAATTCTGTTTAACAACTAAAATTGAAAGCGAGGCATCGGTGTGATAGATAACATTTGGTTTCGAGCCCACTTGTGTCCCGTAGGACCCGAGTACTTGATACATGTTCCTTGATTTATCGCTATCCACATCGGAGGTATATGGGACCCCGAGCGAGCTTGATTCATCTTATTTCTTGGGGCCACAAACTAGTTTGAGGTTTTATTTACGATCTGTACTTATGCCATGCTACTTATGTATTTAAATTGTGCGAGGAGCTGCTTGTATTTAGGAATTGTGACCCATTTACGTGGTATCGATCCCTTTGGGGATCTGCTTAGTTTACCGCCGCCCCTAAACCTCGGGTCCGTCTCAAGTCAGCTAACCGTTCTTGGGTGTACTCAAGGGTGGCCCCTGAAATATTTCTAAATCTGTGATTGTTCACCGTGAAAGCCTCGTTGGGTTTGATTTGGTTTTTAGGGTTGATCGGCGTGTGTTGCTATTGGTGCACCCGGTAAAACTTTCTCAAGCCGTGTCAGCGGATATGGACGACTTGGAGCACGATATCTCGATCATAGACAAGCATAACTAAAGTTTATTGCTATAAATTTGACTTTATAATGACTAGTAATCAGCTTCACTATAATGGAATGGCTAAATAATACTGCCCACACTTGCTTGTTTGTGTCGTCGCCAGCGACCATTGTACCTGACTAGTAAGTATTGCAACTTCTAGCGGAATGGCTGAATAAAAGTACCAACAACTTTGGGTTTTGGGTTTATCTCATGCTATCTGCATCGATTAGTAATTGTTGCAACTAGCGGAATGATTAACTAAAAGGGCCTTGCTTCTTTATCGAATGATTATCTAAACCTGACTAGTAATTGCTTAACGATAACTGAATAAATAAAGCGCCAACTGTGAGTTCCTCGGTTGACTTCCTCGTTTGGTCTCGAGGGGGAAACGCCAGGACGGGTTTGTTTGATGGTAGTATCAGGTTGGATCCGAATAGGTCTTCCTTACCCCCCTCTGATAGCCGCCAGTAGTATCGGGTCTCTATAGGTTGTCTAGTGCATGCTGCCGCTGCCGCTCAGTCCACCATACCTATGTAGGCGAGGACCGCTGAATTCTAGCCTCGCCGTGTACTGGCCTCAGTACTGACGCTCCTCTTTTTCCTTGCTGTAACACCCTCAGAATCGGATCTATGCAAGTTTGGGCAAAATTCACCAAACCCGCATAGAAACGATTCAAAGGTGCCCACCAGGCACTTTCGTGCGGGTGGAAAACGAAGTAATAACATTACGCAACAGTCCTCGATGGGACCCACAAAACAGATATATATATAACAGCGACTCAAAGAGTCAAGAATACAGGTATAATATACAAAGATCCAAATCACCTTGAAAAGACGGAGCGTCCGACTACGGACAAGATGCAAATGGGGCTAAGAGCCCTGAAGAAATAACCAATGGCGTCCATAACCCTGCCCAGACCAAGCCGGAAGGGTAACCCTGCTAACGACGTCGATCTCAAAACCTGCTTAAACAAAGGGGTGCCGACAAAGGGCAAGGAAAAAGAAGGAGCGTCAGTACTGAGGCCAGTACACGGCGAGGCTAGAATTCGGCGGTCCTCGCCTACATAGGTATGGTGGACTGAAGCGGCAGCGGCAGCGTGCACTGAACAACCTATAGAGACTCGATACAACTGGCGGTTATCAGAGAGGGGTAAGAATGACCTATCCGGATCCAACCTGAAACTAACACCAAACAAACCTATCCTGGTGTTTCCCCCTCGAGACCAAACGAGGAAGTCAACCGAGGAACTCACACAGTTGGCAGATTTATTTATTCAATTATAGTTGCGACAATTACTAGTCAGGTTTAGATAATCATCCTGATAAAATAAGCAGTGGGTCATTTTGGTTAACCATTCCGTTATAGTTGCAGCGATTACTAATCAGATACAGATGGCATGATATAACCCCAAAACCCAGCAGTTGTTGGTACTTTTAGTCAGCCATTCCGTTGTAGTTGCAAGATTTACTAGGTAGGTACAATTGTCGCAAGCGACAACCAAACAAGCAATTGTGGGCAGTATTAATTAGCCATTCCATTATAGTGAAGCTGATTACTAGTCATTATAAGTCAAATTTATAGCAGTAAACTTTAGTTATGCTTGTCTATGATCGAGATACTGTGCTCCAAGTCGTCCATATCCGCGGACACGGCTTTCAGAAAGTTTTACCCGGCCGGGGTGCACCAATAGCAACACACGCTCGATCAACCTCGGAAAAACCAAAACAAAACCCAACGAGGCTTTCACGACTGAACAATCGCAGGATTCAGAAATATTTCAGGGGGCCACCTTAAGTAGAATCATAGCGAAGCCGGTGACTCGAGACGGGCTCAAGGTTTGGGTAGACGGCGGTGAACGACTGGGAACCCGAAAGTGTGGCTGGGCTTGTCGACACCGCGGAATCGTGTCCCGATCCTAAACAGTACAGTGTGCTCCTCGCACAATTTAAATACAGAAAGTACCATGGCATAAGTACAGGATCGTAAATAAAACCTCAAACTAGTTTGTGGCCCCAAGAAATAAGACTCAATCAAGCTCGCTCGGGGGTCCCATATACCTCCGGATGTGGATAGCGATAAAACAAGGAACAGTATCAAGTACTTGGGGTCTTACGGGACACAAGGCGTTGAAACCAAATATTATCTATCACCCACCGATGCCTCGCTTATTTCAATTTTAGTTGTTAAACAGAAATTAAAGTGACGATAAGTAAATCTAGAGTCATCTCCAACATCAACATGCGGCAATACATCAGCAATTGGCATATGACGACACACATCAGCACTTGAGCAAGCAACTACGACGCCTTAAGTCCAACTATCTACCAAACAACAAGTAATAGGGTGTGTCCAAGGCAATATAGGGTCTGCACGGTATATCACAGTCGAAACTAAAGCATCGCAACACGAGATAGCAATAGATCAACCGGAGGAGTAAATACTATAAAAGTAAGATAGGTAGAAAGGAAGATGCTGCTGAAAACATTGTCGAAGGTTCAACCAAGATCGGTGACTCACATCAACTCAACGGCCTTATCCGAAGAAGCAAAACACTAGAATAAACACCGGATGCAATATTTAATACACGGCAGAAGATCGGCATGATGCATGTATGATGCATGGCATGGCAAAGGTGCGATGCAATTAGGTCATATTAAGTGGAACCGGGGGTCCCGACAATTACATATATGGTTCTGGTTGTTTAGATACCCCGCATTTTTAAATGTTGTATTACATGGCAAAAGATAATACGGGTCCGCTATACAAGTTTAAATGAGGCCAACATGAGACTAGATTTGCCCGCATATGGGCCCCATATTTAATTATTAGGTGAATCGGCATAAGGCCCCCAAACCACATGATATGGATGCATGCATGAACAATTTATATGCAACAGTTATATAGGTGACATTTATAAATTAGGGTTCTCGGATAAGGGGTTCACACATTAGGGTCTCGACGGTCTTGGGGTTCCGGGGTTCGGGTCGATCTCAGGGTCAGGGTTCGACGGGGTTCGGCTCGACGGAAGCGTTCTCGGCGGAAGCGCTCTCGGGTTTCTGGGGTAGATCTTGGCGTTCCGAGAAGCCGGACATGGTTCGGTGTCGGGGCGCATCGGGTCTTCCGGGTCGGTGCCGTTCCTACCGTCGTGCAAAAACTTGTCGGGCCCCACGGGATCGATCTTGCCGTTGCGAAGGTCTTGTCGGGTCCGCGCCATCAAGTCGGTCTTGTCGTTTCACGACGGAGATCTTGGTGTTCCGGACATCGGATCCTTGAGACAGGGGTCTTCGTCTCCGTGAAGAAGATCTTGTGGAACCGGCGAGTTCGGGGTTCAGCCTTCGGGGTCCGGTGTCGATCTTCGGGTACAGCAGGTTCTCGAAGGGTAGATCTGGTAGAGGTTGGCGTGAGCTGGGTCTTGCAACAACACTGCACAGAAGGCGTGGCCATGTCGTCATGTACTCGAACCGGTAGCAGCAACCGAACCACCAACCAACGCCATGGGGGCCGAGAGCAGGGTCGGATGTACCACGGCAGCGCCTGCAGAGAGGTGGAGGGCGGCCTCGGTGCGCCGGCGACGTAGCTAGAGGAGGCCACGGCGGTTCGGAGGCGGGGTCCGTCGAAGCGAGCGGCGGCGTGAGGCAGGACCCGACGGCGGCGGCGCCCATCGCCAGCGGAGAGGCAGCGGCGGAGCCCGCGCGAGGCGAGCTTCGGCGGCGGGCGCGGTGAGGACGGCCAGGGCGGCGAGGCACGGAGGCAACAATGAGTAGAGGGCCTGGGGCTAGCGGTGGAGGCGGTGAGGCAGCCCGCGCGGCGAGCGAGGTGGCTCAGCGGCGGAGGCGGAGGGCGCGCAGGCGTCGCGAGGCCGAGGGAGGCGGGTCGGTTGGGCCAGCGGCTCGGAGCCGAGGAGTGATGGCAGCAGCGGCGAGGCGGGCGCTGGCGCGGCGGCCGAACGACGGATGTGAGGCGTGGTCGGGCGGTGGCGGAGCGGAGCACGCCTTGCGGAGCGCGAGCCAGCGGAGGGCGTGGCGGGGAGCGGCGGCAGGCGGATGGTGGCGGGCGGCGGAGAAGGAGCAGGCCGGCTAGCTTGGGGGCAGGCGAGGAAGCCGAGGAGGAGGGGGACCGCGGCGGTGGCTTGAGGGAGGCGGCGGCGAAGCGAGGCGAGAGCGCGAGCTGCGGTGGCGACAGGCGCCCGTGAGCGGTGAGAGCGTCTGTGAGGAAGAAGAGAGGAGGCGTGGTGGGGGTGGGCCGCACGGACAGGTGGGGTCCAGGCGTGGGTCGCGTGAGGGAGTGGAGGGGCTGGCTGCGCGCGTGGTGTGCGTGTGTGTGGCAGGTTGTGGGGAGTGGGGTGAGAGAGAGGGGGTTTGAGTGGTGGGGGTTAGGGTGATGTGGCAAACTATGAGTGGTTGGGGGAAGGGAGAGGGGTGAGGTGGCAAGCAGCTATAGGGTGGGGTGATGTGGAGGGGGTGGCTGGGTAGATAGGTTGGTGAGTTTAGGATTTAGAGGGGCCGGTCTATTGGACCGATTTAAAAACAGGGGTGGTCGTTCGGGTCTACTCGGCCCGTTCGACTGCCCCACTAAAATAAAAATAAATTTTATTTATTTCAAACAAAGCTTTTGCAAACCGATGTCGGGCAAAACAAAATATTCCGGCGACCCGGATTTTGATGTTTGAATCACGAGGGGGCGTTTTAGAAAACAAAACGGATGTTGCGAAAATAATTTTGGCAAACAATGCATGATGATGACGATGCAATGCACAAATTCAACGCGATTTTCTAGTAGTGGTTTTGCGGGATGCCACAATTCGACACCACTAACAATGGATCTCGCCCTCGAGATCCGCCTCATGGTACCAGAAGGAAGGTCAGCGAACTGCGTCTTCTCGCTTCGTGTAGATCCTCGCGACACCACTAACAAGAGGTCGTTGTCCGTGATCGTCGAGAGAACTCCCCGGAAACAAAAGGTCGAAGGTAGAGGCATCAACAATTAAAGCCACCTCTAGCTTCGGTGGGAAGAGGGAATCGATGCATTCTCGTCCATTTCAATGTACAAAAGCGAATAGAAGGGGTAGTCGGCATGGGGCCAATCCATCACGCACCCAAACTATTACTCCGCACAATCAGTGGAAAAGCGTGCAACCATTCTCGGAGTTAGACTGAAGATCTCGACAAGCGAGGTTCGGGAACAAAGGAATGATGCAGACTCTGCATCGGATCTGGCGTAGATGATGTCGTCACGTCAGAGAACTCCGGAAGGCACACACAAGGAACAAAGAATGGTACCACCGACGAAGGATTCCTCGGATAGCATGAAGACCGGATGTAGCAACACCGTTATCAGAGGAGGAAGCGAACCCTGAAGGTACGACGGAAAACCCAACCACGAGAAATCTGTACCAACAACTGCTGGGTTTTGGGTTTATCTCATGCTATCTGTACCTGATTAGTAATTGTTGCAACTACAACGGAATGATTAACTAAAAGGGCCCACTGCTTCTTTATCAGAATGATTATCTAAACCTGACTAGTAATTGCTGCAACGATAACTGAATAAATAAAACTGCCAACTGTGTGAGTTCCTCGGTTGACTTCCTCGTTTGGTCTCGAGGGGGAAACGCCAGGACGGGTTTGTTTGATGGTAGTATCAGGTTGGATCCGAATAGGTCTTCCTTACCCTCCTCGATAGCCGCCCGGTATCGGGTCTCTATAGGTTGTCCGATTGCATCTTTGCCGCTTAGTCCACCATACCTATGTAGGCGAGGACGCGAATTCTAGCCTCGCCGTGTCTTGGCCTCGATCGACTCCTCTTTTCCTTGCCCTTTGTCGGCACCCCTTTTGTTTAAGCAGGTTTTGATCGGCGTCGTTAGCGGGGTTACCCTTCCGGCTTGGCAGGTTATGGGCATTGGTTATTCTTCAGGGCTCTTAGCCCCATTTGCATCTTGTCCGTAGCTGGACGCCCTATCGTTTTCAAGGTGATTTGGATCTTTGTACTGTATATCTGTATTCTTGACTCATGGAGTCATGTTGTATATATATTTATTCTGTGGGTCCCATCGAGGACTGTTGTGTAATGTTATTACTTCGTTTTCCACCCGCACGAAAGTGCCTGGTGGGCACCTTTGAATCGTTTCTATGCGGGTTTGGCGAATTTTGCTCAAACTTGCATAGGTCCGAGGGTGTTCTGACCGCAGTCACGAGAACTTCGTACCACTCCAGTTGGTATGATCCGTTATGAGTGTCATGTTGGTGGACAACACCGATGACCCTGAGACATATGAGGAAGCGATGATGAGCCCAGATTCCAATAAATGGCAAGAAGCCATGAAATCCGAGATTGGATCCATGTAAGAAAACCAAGTATGGACTTTTGTGGACTTACCGGATGGCCGGAAGGCTGTCGAGAACAAATGGATTTTCAAGAAGAAAGCAGATCTTGATGGTAATGTTCTGTCTATAAAGCTCGACTTGTGCAAAAGGGTTTCGATAAATTCAAGGAGTTGACTACGATGAGACTTTCTCACCGATGTGAAGCTAAAGTCTGAGGATTATGTTAGCAATCTGCATATTATGATTATGAGATATGGCGGATGGATGTCAAAAGCATTCCTCAATGGAGACATTGATGAAGAGTTGTATATGATGCAACCCAAAGGTTTTGTCGATCCTAAAGATGCTAACAAGGTATGCAAACTTCAACGGTCCATCTATGGATTGAAGCAAGCATCCCGAAGTTGGAATCAACGTTTTGATAAGGTGATCAAAAGTTTTGGTTTTATACAAACTTATGGAGAAGCTTGTATTTACAAGAAAGTGAGTGGGAGCTCTGTAGCATTCTTAATACTATATGTGGATGACAAATTGTTGATTGGGAATGATGTAGACCTTCTTAATAGTGTCAAGGAATATTTGAATAATAGTTTTTCAATGAAGGATCTTGGCGAAGAAGCTTACATATTAGGCATAAAGATTTATAGAGATAGATCAAAACGCCAAATATCATTGTCACAAAGTACATATTTGGACAAAGTTCTAAAGAGGTTTGGAATGGAAGATAGCAAGAAAGGGTTCTTGCCCATGTTGCTAATCGACCTTGAGTAAAACTCAAAGTCCGACATCGAGAAGATAGAGAAAGGATGAGTAAGACTCCTATGCCTCACCATAGGATCTCTAATGTATGCCATGCTATGTACTAGACCCGACATTGCATATGATGTTAGTTTAACTAGCAGATATCAAAGTGATCCAGAATGGATCATTGGACAGATCAAAAACATCCTTAAGTACTTGAGAAGAACTAAGGATATGGTTCTTTCTTATGGAGGTGATGAACAGCATTTCGTTGTTAATGGTTACACCTATGCTAGTTGGAACACCGATCCGGATGATTCTAAATCACAATCTGGATACATATTTATTTTGAATGGTGCAGCGATTAGCTGGAGGAGTGCAAAGCAAAGCGTTGTGGCGAGATCTTCAATGAATCGGAATACATGGCGCCGGAGGCTTCACAAGAAGCGATATGGATGAAAGAGTTCATTACGAGCTGGGTGTGGTTCCTAGTCTGTTGGACCCAATGTCTATCTCAGTGATAACATGGGCGCCATAGCCAATGCGCAAGAACCAAGGTCACACAAGAAGCTGAAGCACATCAAGCTACGTTTTCACGCTATTCGAGAACATATCCAAGATGGGGATATAAAGATTTGCAAAGTACACACAGATCTGAATGTGGCGGATCCGTTGACTAAACCTCTCCGAGGGCAAAACATGACCAGCACCAAACTGCCATGGGTGTTCGGTATATTACCATGTAATCTAGATTAGATGACTCTAGTGCAAGTGGGAGACTGTTGGAGATATGCCCTAGAGGCAATAATAAATGTAGTTATTATTATATCTTTGTGTTTATGATAAATGTTTACATTCATGCTATAATAGTATTAACAAGGAAACATTGATACTTGTGTGATTTGTAAACTTAAATTGAAGTCCCTAGTATAAGCCTCTATACATCACTAGCTTGTTGGTTGATAAATGATTGTGGTTTCCCTATCATGGACATTGAGATGTTATCAACAACAAGATCATATCGTTAGGAAAATGATATGGTGGACATACTCCTATAGATAAGCGTAGCATAAAGATCAAGTCATTTTAATAGTTCAATTGCTATATGCTTTCTGATACATAGTAATCTAATTCCTTCGACATGAGATCATGCATATCACCTTTACCGGATGGATGCTTTGATGACATCAAACACCACACCGTAACTGGGTGGTTATAAAGGTGGCATTGAGTGTTCGGAACGTATTGGTTGAAACACATGGATCAAGAGTGGGATTTGTCCATCCATATGACGGATAGGTATACTCTGGGCCCTCTCGGTGAAATGTCATCCAATTAGCTTGCAAGCATGTGACTGGCTAACAAGGGATCACATATCACGGGAACGAGAAAAGAGTGCTTATCGGTAACGAGGTTGAACTAGGTATGCAGAGATACCGACGATCATAACCTCGGATAAGTAAACTATCGTGAGACAAAGGGAAATTGATATCGTATGTAAGTGGTTCATTCGATCGCAAAGTAATCGTAGAAATATGTGGGAGCCATATGAATTTCTAGATTCCTCTATTGGTTATTGTTCGGAGAAGTGTCTCGATCATGTCCGCATAATTCACGAACCGTAGGGAGACACACTTAAGGATTCGACGTTGTTTGAGTAGTTATGGAATGATGAGAAAGAGACCGAATGTTGTTCGGAGTCTCGAATGGGATTCGGGATATCACGAGGAGATCCGGAATGGTCCGGAGAATAAGATTCATATAAGGAAAGTCCTGTTTCGGAGATGGAGAATGGTTCCGGTGTTTTCATCGGGAATGTTCTAGAAGGTTCCGGAATGTCCGGCACTCCGGGGGGGAAGGGTACATGAATGTGTTATATCAAGTTGATATGATTGCATCATGTACTCGGTGTCATCGCTGTTCAAAATAGAGGGTTTATTCAAATCCTAGTTTGAAAAGTCAAACGGCTAGTTTGAAAGTCAAACGGCAAGTTTTGGAAAGAGGAGGAGGAGTGGGAAACCGAGTTGGGGAGGGTTTCCCTCCTCCAACCGGCGGCGCACCACCCAAACCGAGTTGGGGAGGGTTTCCCTCCTCCAACCAGCGGCACACCACCCAAGCCGAGTTGGGGAGGGACTCCCCTCCCTCCCCTTGGCCGGCCGGCCCCTCCACCTATATAAGGAGGGGCAGGGCTCCCTCCTAGAGACACACAAGTCCCTTGCCCCAAAAACCCTAACCCTAGCCGCCGCCCTCCAAGACGCCGCCGCCTAGGGATCTCCTTGCCGCCGACTTGGGCACCACCAAGCCCTAGCCGCCGGCTCTAGCACCTCTTCCTCGGCGTGTCTAAACCCTAGATCGTCGAGGGATTTATCATAGCCCTCCATACTCGCTCCGGCTTAAGGTGAAGCCCTGCGAGATCTCCCCTCTACTTCCGGTACCACGCCGTTGTGCTGCCGGAATCGCGAGGAGAGTGCTACAACCTCCGCTGCCTGCTGGAACAAGGGAGAGGAAGGTCTTCGTCAAGTACCGAACGTGTGACCGACTGCGGGAGCGCTGCCGGAACGCAGCGCTAGAAGGATCGTCTACGCGATCTTGAGATCGGGAAGAGTACGACTACATCACCCACGAGAATCCGCTCTCGTTAAACACTTGGAATCTTCGAGGGTGAGTTATTCTATCGACTCGTTGCTACAATCTAGTAGATAGATCTTGGCTTGTTTGTTTGTATGCGGTAGAAATTTTTTGTTTTCCATGCTACGAAACCCTATAGCTTGTATTTACAAGAAAGTGAGTGGGATCTCTGTAGCATTCTTAATACTATATGTAGATGACATATTGTTGATTGGGAATGATGTAGACCTTCTTAATAGTGTCAAGGATTATTTGAATAATAGTTTTTCAATGAAAGATCTTGTCGAAGCAGCTTATATATTAGGCATAAAGATTTATAGAGATAGATCGAGAC
The DNA here is from genome assembly GCA_030063025.1 of Avena longiglumis. Classification (NCBI taxonomy): domain Eukaryota; kingdom Viridiplantae; phylum Streptophyta; class Magnoliopsida; order Poales; family Poaceae; genus Avena; species Avena longiglumis. The sequence continues at coordinate 49,886,102 of CP125974.1, read as the reverse complement.
GTCTAATATCATTGTCATAGAGTACATATTTGGACAAAGTTCTAAAGAGGTTTGGAATGTAAGATAGCAAGAAAGGGTTCTTGCCCATGTTGCCCAATACGACCTTGAGTAAACCTCAAAGTCCTGCAACAGCAGAAGATAGAGAAAGGATGAGTAAGACTCCCTATGCCTCAACCATAGGATCTCTTATGTATGCCATGCTATGTACTAGACCCGACATTGCATATGTTGTTAGTTTGACTAGCAGATATCAAAGTGATCCAGGAGTGGATCATTGGACAACGGTCAAAAACATCCTTAAGTACTTGAAAAGAACTAAGGATATGGTTCCTTCTTATGGAGGTGATGAACAGCTTGTTGTTAATGGTTACACCGATGCTAGTTGGAACACCGATCCAGATGATTCTAAATCTCAATCTGGATACGTATTTACTTTGAATGGTGCAGCAGTTAGCTGGAGGAGTGCAAAGAAAAGCGTTGTGGCGAGATCTTCAATTGAATTGGAATACATAGCTGCTTCGGATGCTTCACAAGAGGCGATATGGATGAAGGAGTTCATTACAGAGCTCGGTGTGGTTCCAAGTGCGCTGGACCCAATGTATATCTATTGTGATAACATGGGTGCCATAGCCAATGCGCAAGAACTAAGGTCACACAAGAAGCATTTTCACGCTATTCAAGAGCATGTCCAAGATGGTGACATAAAGATTTGCAAAGTACACACAGATCTAAATGTGGCGGATCCGTTGACTAAACCTCTCCCGAGGGCAAAACATGACCAGCACCAAACCGCCATGGGTGTTCGGTATATTACCATGTAATCTAGATTAGTTGACTCTAGTGCAAGTGGGAGACTGTTGGAGATATGCCCTAGAGGCAATAATAAAAGTTGTTATTATTATATCTTTGTGTTTATGATAAATGTTTACATTCATGCTATAACAGTATTAACCGGAAACATTAATACTTGTGTGATTTGTAAACTAAATTAGACTCCCTAGTAAAGCCTCTTTGTAATACTAGCTTGTTCGTTGATAGATGATCATGGTTTCCCGATCATGAACATTGAGATGTTGTTAACAACAAGATCATATCATTAGGAGTATGGTGTGATGGACAAACTCCTAAAGATAAGCGTAGCATTAAGATCAAGTCATTTCAATAGTTCGTTTGTTATAAGCTTTCTGATACATAGTAACCTAATTACTTCGACCATGAGATCATGCTAATCACCATCACCGGCAGGATGCTTTGATGACATAAAACACCACACCATAACTGGGTGGCTATAAATATGGCATTGAGTGTTCGGAAAGTATATGTTGTGGCACATGGATCAAGAGTGGGATTTGTCCATCCATATGACGGATAGATATACTCTGGGCCCTCTTGGTGGAATGGCATCCAATTAGCTTGCAAGCATGTGACTGGCTCACAAGGGATAACATATCACGGGAACGAGAAAAGAGTACTTATTAGTAACAAGGTTGAACTAGGTATGCAGAGATACCGACGATCAAGCCTCGGATAAGTAAACTATCGTGAGACAAAGGGAAATTGGTATCGTATGTAAGTGGTTCATTCGATCGCAAAATAATCATAGAAATATGTGGGAGCCATATGAATTTCCAGATTCCTCTATTGGTTATTGATCGGAGAAGTGTCTCGATCATGTCCGCATAATTCACGAACTGTAGGGAGACACACTTAAGGATTCGATGTTGTTTAGTAGATATGGAATGTAAGTAGGGATACCGAATGTTGTTCGGAGTCTCGAATGGGATCCGGGATATCACGAGGAGATCCAGAATGGTCTAGAGAATAAGATTCATATAAGGAAAGTCTGATTCCGGAGTTCGGGGATGATTTCGATGTTTTCATCGCAGAGTCTCTAGAAGGGTGTAGAAGGTTCACCGGACCGGAAGGGGAATGGTCCATGAATGTTTCATGGGTAATTGGAATGATTGGATCATATCCTAGGTCACTTGGTTTGGGCATTTGCGAGAGAGAATTAAAGCTCTAAATTGAAAGTCAAAAGGGAGGTTTGAAAAGTCAAACTGGAACAATAGTTTCCTAGTGGAAGAAGGAAAGAGTCCTTCCTTCTATCCAACTTGGGTTTGGGTATGGATTCAAACTCCCCCTCCTAAGGCTGCCCCCTCTCATAAATAGAAGGGGAGGGCTGCCCCAAACAACAAAAGAGCCAGCCCTCCCCACCATGCGCCATGCCCGCCGCCACCCGTCATGCGCCGTCATGCCGCCTAGCGCCGCTGCAGGCCCGTCGTCATCGTCCTAGCCTCCGACACCTCCTCCTCCTCTCTGGCCTTCTAAACCTAGATCGCCAGAAACCCTAGATCCACCATAACTCACACCGGCTTAGGCAAAGCCCTGCGGGATCTTCCCTCTACTTCCGACACCACGCCGTCGTGCTGCCGGAATCACGAGGAAGGAACTACAACCTCCGCTGCCTACTGGAACAAGGGAGAGGAAGGTCTTCATCGAGTACCGAACGTGTGACCGACTGCGGAAGCGCTGCCGGAACACAGCGCCGGAAGGATCGTCTACGCGATCTTGAGATCGACAAGTGTACGACTACATAACCCATGAGAATCTGCTCTCGTTAACCGCTTTGGAATCTTTGAGGGTGAGTACTCTAATCGACTCGTTGCTATAATCTAGTAGATAGATCTTGGCTTGTTTGTGTGCATGCGATAGAAATTTTTTGTTTTCCATGCTACGAACCCCTACAAAATAATTATAAAGTGTGCCATCAAGTTTGTGAGGGCTTTAATCACTAAGTTTTCACATAACAAAATAGGTTTTAATTGGAAGATAGCTGAAAATAAGAATATACTTGGAATGGTGTAACACACCATGCATAGGAGTTTATAGTGGACACTTTCGAATAACTTGATTTCTTGGGAGTTGGAATCATGAGTAGAACTTACTCATACAAGTGGAGGCTAACAAAAGACTGGGAGCAACCAAATAAGAGAGCAATAATGGCCATAATCATGCAGAGCAACAAAGCATTACTAATCAAAGCATAGAGTGGCACTACAATTCAAGGACTAAATGATCATAGAGGCCAATGGTGACTTGTGAGAGTCATAACATGGTGTGAGCACGTGCCAAGTCAACCCAAACAAACCTCAAAGGAGAATACCACAATACTATGCTTTTGCATGCTAATACAACGCATAATTTCTTCAAGGCACACTAAGCAATCCCAATGACTTGGAGCAAGACATGCTATAGCAATAATCACTAAGCATAAGGTCAAAACAACACCTAGCATGGCATGCTAAAGTCTAAGTCACAGTCAATGCAAGCTCCTCTTGCACTTACAAGCAAGAACTTACTACTCCTTTCCAACACCAAGCAACTTATTTGCAAAACAACGCAGGAAGAACAGGGCTCCAAACTACTCAAGAAAACTAAACAAACTAAGCAAAGCAAACAAAAACTAAGACGCTCCAAGAACAACACAACAGTGCATGAAACAATAAAAACAAAGTGTTTAGACAGACCTGAGCTTTTTATTGATGAAGAAGGGGATGCCTTGGGCATCCCCAAGCTTTGACGCTTGTACCTCTTGGATATTTCTTGGGGTGACACCATGGTGGCATCCCCAAGCTTGAGATTTTGTCCATTCTTCATCTCATTGCATCATCATCTCTCTACACCTAAAAAAATTTCTTGATACAAAACTTCACACAATCTTCATTAGCAATATTAGTGTATTCAAAAGATATTAGACCTCTGGCAAAGCTTTGGAACAACAAGGCTTTTCACTAAAACCACAAGCTACTGTAGTAACTACTTCAAAAAGCTCAATTCCCCAAAAGAGAACTCAAAAAGGAATCAATAAGAAGCAAATGCAAATAATGACAGAAATCTGTCAAAACAGACCAGCAGGTAGAAATCAATTTTTTGAAAATCTTATGTTGCTCAAATAAAAAAGTGTTGAACTAATGAAAGTTAGCTAATATACTACAGGATTTATTTCTAAATTGTGAGCTCAATCTGAGTTACAGAGACTCCTCACAAATTTTTATGGTGGAGGACATAAATCTGTTTCAGGATAGCAACTCCCCAAATCTTACTTCCCTCTCATTAGAGGTTATTCTTGGCACAAAAAGCAAACGAAAAGGATAAGGAGAGGTCATTACTAAAGTAATAACTTCCAATACTCAAGGAAACTCTTGGGTTATCTCCCAATAAGTACCTTTCTTTAATGCATTTAGGTTAGGCACAAGAAGCAAGAAGAATCAAGTATTTTCAAATGAAGAAGCATTAACATCCATACTTGCAAAGTCTCCAACTATAAAAGGTATCTCATCCAAATGGGTTTTGGAGGATCCCATTTCATCTCTCTTTGGTCTACTACTTTCATCAAAAAGATTTTTAGGAGCAATCCAATCAAAATTCTTTTCAAAGGCTTCATGCATTCCAACAAGCTTAAAGGGTATGGGTATCTTAAATTCCTCTCTAGGCTTAGTCTTATCAGAAGTACCCACAACATCTACACTTGAGCCTAGCATATTGAAAAGCTCAAAGACCTTTTGGGCTTCCCTAGCAACATCATGGAATTCTTTTAGTAAAGTTTCAAGGATGAATTCTCTCTTTTGAGCATTCTTTTCTTCTTTTAGTTTGAGGAACAAGAATTGTATGAAGGGGTTAAGGCTAACAAATATAGCCTCCAACATATGAACTAAAGAATCTGCAGCAATCTCATAATTAGGAGCAAGTTCTGCTATAGATTTATCCTCAATGTCCTCATGCTTGCTAACATGATTAAAGAATTCTTCAATATTATCTTTCCCAATTATGGAGCCACTATCTATTGCAAGATATTCCAGGGCGAACTTGGGGAACAACATGGTGTGCTAGAGCAAGGTGGCAACTAGAGTAGGAACTAATTTTTTTGTGTTTTTGAATAAAGCAAGCAAACCAAACTAGACTAATATTTGGGGTTTTTTGAAAAGAGGCAAACAAAAACAAGCAAAAGAAACTAAGCAAACTAAAATCAAAGTAAAGAGAAAGGAAGTGGAGGACTCCCATAGTGAAGACGTCCTTAGCCTCCCTGGCAACGGCGCCAGAAAGACTTGATGGTGCTCGACGTGGCACTTTGTTGGTAACCCCAAGCGCAGGGTGTGAAGAGCCCAACATCAAGTTTTCCCTCAGTTCAGACCAAGGTTATCGAACCAGAAGGAGGAAGGAAACGTCACACAGGTGTTGCAAACAATGTGGAGACCTGCACAACACAAACTCAAGACTTTGTCCCAACGAATCAGTGAGGTTGTCAAGCTCACCGGTTTGCTGTAACAAAGGATTAAACGTATGGTGTGGAAGGTAATGGTAGTTTGCAGCAAGTAAACAAGTAACAGTGGAAGATGTATCAATGGTAAAGATTGGACCGGGGTCCATAGTTCACTAAAGGTGCTCTCCTTAGATAAACAACATGGCATGAAGGGTAAACAAATTACAGCAGGGCAATTGACAGGAACTGAGCAAGGCATAACAATGCAATTACTAGTCAGAAAGATCCTATGAGATTCGATTGGCCAATACAACAAGATAAATAGACCGCCATCCAACTGCATCTATGACTAGAAGTTCACCTTCAGGTTATCATCCGAACCCCCTCCAGTATTAAGTTGCAAGCAACAGACAACTGCTTTAAGCAAAGTGTGTAAGGTAAACAGTCCACATGTTCCATGAACAAGAGATCGTTGTTTTCTCCCTAGTAGCAACAACACATCTATAACCAAAGAGATTTCTGTCACTTCCCTTGGAAACTAGAGGCACGAACGCACTATCGAGCATAAATACTCCCTCTTGGAGTCATTAGCAACTACTTGGCCAAGATAGCTACTAACAACGGAGAGCATCACAAACAACACAGACATGATAGAATCATAAAGACAAAACCATTAATCAAACCAACATAATAATCTCAATATCCATCGGATCCCCGCAAACACAACACACATGATTACAAATAGATTAGATCTTGATCATGAACGGAGCTCACAAGATCTATACATGAAAGCACAAGGAGGAGATACAACCATCTAGCTACTAGATGGACCCATAGTCCAAGGTGTAACTACTAACGCATCATACCGGAGAGAAGGACTCCGGGGTGATCTCTCCTCCGGCAGGGTGCTGGGAAGAACTTTAGATCCCCCCGGTCTAGGGACGACGGTGGCGGCGGCTACAGAAGGTTTCGTGGAATATTGATCGGGTGCTTAGGGTTTAGGCATCGGGGGCTTCTTATAGGCGAAGGGGGAGGCCGAGGAGGTGGCCAGGGGGCCCACATCCTGCCTAGGCGCGGGCCCACCCCTGGCCATGCCTAGGGGGTGTGGCTGCCCTGGCACGCCTCTCCGTCTCCCCTCTGGACTTCTTGTTACCCACGGAAAGTTATTGACTTTGATGTTTGTCCCGTCCAATTCCGAGAATATTTCCTTACTAGCTTTCCTGGAACCAAAAACAGCAGAAAACAGGCAACTGGCACTGTGGCAACTTGTTAATAGGTTAGTTCCAGAAAAGATGTAAAAAGCACCTCAGTGTAGACAAAGCAAAGTAGATACTAAACAAGCATGGAACATCAAAAATTATAGATACGTTTCCGACGTATCACCTCATAAGATCTAAACATGGTAGCACAAACGAGGAGATACAACCATCTAGCTACTACATGGACCCGTAGTGCAAGGTGGAACTACTCACACTTCATACCGGAGGCTGGCATGATGAAGAAGAAGGCCTTCGGGATGATCTCCCCTCTGGCAGGGTGCCGATAAGAGCTTCAGATCCCCCCAATCTAGGGACGATGGTGGCGGTGGCTACAGACGGTTTCGTGGAATATTGATAGGGTACTTAGGGTTTTATCATCGGGGGGTCTTTATAGGCGAAGAGGCGAGGCAGGGGCATCCAGGGCGGCCGCACCCCCTCCCCAGGCGCGGGCTGGCCCCATCCGTGCGGCTAGGGGGTGTGGCCCCTGGTGGCTCCCCTCCGTCTCGTATTCAGGATCTGTGTTCCCCATGGTAAAATATTGACTTTGGCTTTTGTCCCGTCCAATTCCGAGAATATTGATTTTCTACCTTTTCTGGAACCAAAAACAAAAGAAAACAGGCAATTGGCACTGTGGCATCTTGTTAATAGGCTAGTCCAGAAAAACATATAAAAACACCTCAAAGTGTAGAAAAAGCAAAGCAAAGAAGATACTAAACAAGCATGGAACATCAAAAATTATAGATACGTTTCCGACGTATCATCCTTGTGCTGGAGTTGCCTGCTACTCTAGTGCTTGTGGTTGCTGTTTTCTGAATCTGCTGTCCCTGCTTGATCTTGTTCTGCACTTTCTGGAACTAGTTCTACTCCTCCTTGGCCTTGTCATGCACCTCCTGGTGCTACTGCTTCCCTTATCCTTGTCCTGCACCTCCTGGTGCTGCTGCTCTAGGCTCCTGAGTGTCGTTGATGTCCACCTATTCCACCCCCTCCATTTTGTGACGATCTTGGATGGTTTCTTGGTGGATTGTTTTGGTGAATGGTCATTTGATCTGTTGGAAATCTCGTAAGTACTAGTGTTGTATATTTGTGTGTTCTTGAGATAGAACAATGGCTGTAGCTGTGAAGTTGTGAGTAGAGCTTGCTTTGCTATGTGCGAGTGTGGTTTTGATTCTCCTTCTATCTCACTTCTAGTCGATAGCACACTACATGCAGTTAGGTGTGTGAGCTTCTTCATTGTGCTCTCTTCCTTTGGATCAGATCAACTGAATTTTATTCACTGCCCCTCCTTTTACTATTTTATGATCTGGTGAAACTTGCCCCTTTACTTGGCTTATGATGTTGTTCTAAAGCCATTTGATTTAAAAGAACAGATACTTCACATTGGTGAAACTTGCCACTTTTTATTACTCAATGAGGTAAAATGAACAGTGCATTTCACTGTTCAAAATTGAGAGTAAAACTAACAAAAACTAATCTCTTTGATTTCTTATTGTCTTTTTTTGCAGGTACAGAAGCTTTGATGATCAAGAGAATTAGATTAGGAATAGATAGATAGTTTAGGTTTCATTTATTTAGTTTCTTTGTAAATTTTCATTTATTCATTTTGTAAAAGATCTGTGTAACAACATTCTATTATTCAATAAAGCTTTCCATTCTTTGAAAATGTTCCTGTAATGTTCTTACTTATTATACATTTGCATTTTATTATTATTATTGAATAAGCAAAGAGGAAGAAGTAAATCTTCTTATTTGAATTCATATCTTCCTTTTGTGATCTTTTCCTTTTCAAATAATATACTTAATATGTATTTCAAAGATTCTTACTTTCTATTAATAAATAATCTTTTTGTAATCTTTTCAATTCTCATTATTGTTTATAAATATTATATATTCAAACAATATTAACTAAATCATTTTGGAAAACGATAAAATATCAATTACTTCTAATTTTCAAATCTTTTTCAAATGATTCAATTTTAAACTTGACCTCAAATTGTTCACCCCAAAATATTTTAAATTCCTAAAGATCATGTCAAAATTTATAGCAATCACTATAAATAGCTAAACTATCTCCAAATAGTGAAAGAAACTCTGATCTCTCCTGGATTTTGTTTGGCGAAAAAATTACCCTAATTTTACAGATGAATGCATGCAAATGCCCAAATTCCTATTTCTGAGAAGGTTTTTTGAAATGCAATCAATATACTAAGTTTGATATTTTACCTTGCAACTATGTCACATAGTATCCACGCAAATGTTTTACATTGTTTGGATCATTTTTGAATTTCTTATGCCCATTGCAAACTATGGTCAAAATGGCGGGCATGAAGATTCTTAGCTCGGGTCCGAGCTTCGCTAAATTTGCAATGTATCTCTAATGAAATAGCATATTGTGAACCTAAAAATAAAGTTTTCCAAAAAATCATGAGCATAAGATCATGTACTTGTAGTTCAAATCTAATCCACTTCCTACCGATTTGATAGAAATTAGTCTTTTTCATGAGGGTGGAAGGGAAGTTTTAAGATACGCAAGTTGGGACACTGTACATTCAAGGTGGCCTAGTATTTTGGAAAAATAGGGTGGTACCATTTTGAAACTTTCTTTTGGTGGTTGCTTCACAAAACACCCTCGTTTTTTGAAACTCGGAAAATGGGAAATGGCTTTTTTATGCGATAAAAAGGAAAACTTCTTCCTGCAACATTGTTCACCATCCCATGATGCACATGTGTGAATAATATGGGCACATTATCACAAACTATGTCGCGATTCTAGCCATAACATTGGGCTTTTGGCCTGAAAGCCATGAAACCTCGAACATGATAGCTCATTTCTAAGAAGGTTTTTTAAGATGCAATCAATATAGCAAGTTTGATATTTTTCCTTATAACTATGTCACATAATATGACATTGCGCGAATGTTTTACATTGTTTAGATCGTTTTTGAATTTCTTATACCCGTTTCAAACTATGGTCAAAACGGCTGACATGAAGATTCTTAGCTCGGGGCTAAACTTGCAATAGATCTATGATGAAATAGCATATTGTGAACCTAAAAATAATTTTTACAAAAAACCATGAGCATCAGAGCATGTACTTGTAGTTCAAATTTAGCGCACTTTCTACCGATTTGGAAGGAATTTGTCTTTTTCATAAGGGGTTCTAAGATAAACCCGTTGGGACATTGTCCATGTAAGGTGGCCTAGTATTTTGGAAAAATGGGATAGTACCATTTTAAAACTTTCATTTGGTGGTTGCTTCACAAAACACCCCGATTTGACATTCAGAAAATGGAAATGTGTTATACGAAAGTATATGTAATTTTTTATATTTTATTCAAAAAAGTAATATTTAAGTTTTGATATATTATATGTTTTTTAAATTAGAATGATTTAGTTATGATTTTTTTAGGATTAATGTGGCAAAAATAAAATAAGCTACGCATTGCCGTCGGTGTAGATGTGAAACCTTAGCCCTTGGCATATTCTTGACGCGGTCACGTCCAAACCTTATGCCGATGGCCCGGTCTATGCCAATGGCTGTCGTCGGCCTATCCCGCCTTACGCCAACGGAAAACCTGGGTCGACGGTAGGTTTGCTCGGCTGCCCGCCTCAGGGCCTACACCGACAACCCCGACAAATAGCTTTCAGCGTAGCTCTCTTCTCTCGTGGTGAATTTTTTTAGAAGAAAAGGGCCTCGTCCCGGTTCCCATTACTGAAACCACACGAGTTTTACAGGCAAAGTTTGTCTAGTTCTCGGATCATATGCCACACGCATTGATCATATCACCTCATAAACCTCCACAAGATTTGTAAGAGCTAAAACCGTTTACATAGATTATTTGAAACATAAGTCATTCCGATCAATCCATATTACCCATAATGCAGCAGCACATAATACATTCTCCACTCCATAGAGCTTATTATTTTTCACCTAGAGCAAATATCGACAAGGGACAGAGGTTCATTCATATTATTAATGAATATAGCAACCTCCCTCCAAACAGTGTTCGCAACCACACAGTTGAAGAACAGATGATCACATGTTTCAATTTCATTACAGAATAAGCACGTAATTGAATATAAATTTTGTCTCTTCACCAGGTTATCTCTAGTGAGATTCCTATTATAAGCCAAAAGCCACAAAAAGAAATGAATTTTAGGGGAATATTCAGCTCCCAAACATTTTGAACATACACAGGAACAATCCCTCTAAAACTAAGAGCTGTATACAAAGATTTTACACTAAAAATCCCACCAGGTTCCAGCATCCAAACAAGGGAGTCATCCTCCTCATTAAGATGCAGAGTTTGTGCAATATTCACAAGCTCAAACCACTGCAACATCCTCATATGATCAAAACATGTCCTAAAAGTAAGTCTTAAAGATGACCCATCCCACACATCAGCTATACAAGCATTCTGTTCATTCACCGGGACATATATGTCCCATTCCTGAATAGCAAGACTGCATGATCCAAACCAGTGGTCTTCCCAAAATTTAATTCTCCTCCCATTACCGGCATTCCACTTATAGCCCATGTGAGCCGCTTTAGCAACCCACAAGACTCCTTTCCAAAAAGGAGATGCCCCGACATCAGAGCAGGCACAAATATTAGAACTATTCACCTCATATTTGTGGTCAATAATTTATTTCCACAACTTCTTCTCATCTAGACTATACCTTTTAATCCAGGAAGCTAGTAGGCATCTATTCATCACAGCCAAATCTGGAATGCCTAGGCCACCAACCTCTTTTTTCTGAGATACCAAACCTCAATTGGCTAGGTGATATTTATGATGACCCTCATAATCATCCCATAAGCAATGAGCCATATAAGAATTAATAATGGTAATAGCCCACTTGGGAAATTTAATCACACTAAGCAAGTAAGTAGGGATACTTGCCAGGACACTCCTAACTAATTCCACTCTAGTAGCACGATTTAGCAGTCTACCTCTACACCCTGCAGCATTTTTAAGAACTTTATCTACTAAGGGCTGCAGGTCATCTTTTCTGAGCTTAGTATAGTGTAGGGGAACCCCTAAATATTTTAGAGGAAAATTGCCCAACCTACAACTCAGAGTTTGAGCAACTGACTGAGCCATATCATCATCTACATTAGATCACACTTATGAAAATTGATGCGTATCCCAGACATCTCCTCAAAGCATGATATCAACCATTTTAAATTCATAGCAGTTGTAGGATTATTATCCAAAAAAGTAAGGTATCATCTGCATACTGCATACTAATCACCCCCATTTGGTTAAGACCTTCCATGAGACCATTTATATATCCTTTACCAGTTGCTTTAATAAGCATTTTTGTGAAAACATCAGCCATATAATTAAAGAAAAGGGGGGATATGGGATCACCTTGTCTCACCCCACGTCCAGACACAAAAAAAATCACTATTAGCATCATTAAGACGAACCCGAACCGATCCATGGTCTAGTAAGGACTTGAAAATCCTAATGCATTTGGGGCTAAACCCCTTTGACTTAGCATTCCCAAGAGGAACTCTCTATTAACCATATCATATGGCTTCTCATAATCCAATTTGAAAATAAAACCAGACTGTTTTTTTCTGGACTACATCATGAATAATTTAATGAGCAGAAACCACACTCTCCAAAATGTACCTACCTTTAATAAAAGCTGTCTGATGTGGTGAAATTAATTCTTCACTCACTATCCCCGGCCTGTTGAAGATTTTAAAACTACAATTAGTAAGAGCAATTGGTCTGAACTTCTGTATAGATACAACATCAGGTTCCTTAGGAATCAAAGTCAACAGAGAGAAATTCAGCCTAAAAAGATCTAACTGCCCATTGTTCCGGTCATTGAGCATGGCAATTAACTCATTTTTAATCAAGTCCCAGAAATATTGGTAAAAAAGAAAAGAAAAACCATCAGGTCCACATAAGAGCCAAAAGACAGCCACTCTGACCTCTTCTTCTATAAAATCACTCTCAAGGAAAGAATTTTGCTGTATAGTAACTTTATCATCTATATCCCAAAAATCTTCAGCCAATTCAATATTTGGTTTAGCTTCAAAACCAAACAGCTTTTTATAGTAAGTAACAGCAATATCCAGCATACCTTTAGTATCTGTTAGATGTATGTATATATATTTTGTATTTCCCCCGTATGTTAGGGGGCTGCCTGCATATTTGCCCTGTACATGTACTATATATTGTGGCCTTTGGCCCCCAGAGGAATACAACTTTGTCTATTCCTAACATGGTATCAGAGCGGTTTTAGGGTTTGTGTGCCCACCGATCTGACTGCACCGCCAGCTCGCCCCGGTCGTCCGGTTCCCGTTCTGGCCGCATCTGCTCCGTCGTCCGTCCGCCGCCTGCTCCGATCTGTCCGGCCGCCAGCCTCTCACCGGTCCTCCAGCACGCGCGGGCCGCCTCCCACCTGTCCTTCACCCCGCGGGATCGACCGCGTGCGCAGGACTCCCTCCACGTCGCGCCCTCCACGTCGCGCGGGACCGCCCGCGTGCTCAACCGCGCGCGTGGGACTCCGTGCCGCGGGACTTCTCCACATCGCGGGACGCGTCACCGCTGGCGCTCAATCAAGGCGCGGGACTCCGTGCCCGCCTACCGCCCTCCACGTCCACGTCGCGCGGCTCGCCCACGCGCCCTCCTGCTGGTAACCGCCTGACGCACGCGCCCTCCTGCTTGGTCTCCGCGTGGCCCGCCTGCTTGGTAACCGCCTGTGCTGCAACGCGGTACTCCCCCTGGTCCGCCTCCCTGGTCTGCTCAGGCCTGACGCGGTACTCCCTGGTCTGGTCCGCTTGGATTTGTTCTTCGTCAGTTTCGATTCTGACAGCTGATTTTTAGTTAGTTTTTTGATTAAATCTGAGAGTTGATTAAAAAAAAAAGGAGAGAGAGAGCGAGAGATGTCTTCTTCATCGGGTTATGTTGCGATTCCTCGCTGCCCGGTGGTCTTTGATGGCGCGAATTACCCTGATTTCGCTGCCTTTATGCGCGTTCACATGCGCGGTCTTCGTCTTTGGGGTGTGCTGTCCGGCGAGGTCTCCTGTCCGCCGTGCCCCCCTACTCCTGTGGCTCCTATTCCGCCAACGCCGATTGTTCTTGGTACTGATGCTTCTCAGGAGGCCAAGGATGCTTTCGAGTGCCGATGATAGTGTTGTTGCGCTTATGACCAAGTTCAAGCGACTTCCGATCTCGAGACCTATCGCCACGCCCGACGCTTACACTCGATGGGTTGATGAGGATGCTCGTCTTCTGCTGTTCTCACCTCCGGTGTTACGCCTCAAGATGCCTGAGTTCATGAGTCTCCCATGTTGCCGCTGGGCTCATCTTCGCCGCCATCACCGTCTGGTGATGCTCTTTACCGTCCGTGGTTCGCCAGAGCATGCTCTTCAGCAGGTGGTTCCACTATTGATGAGTTCTATACTCGAGTGCCGCTATCGCGCCGCTTGATTCTCTTCGCATTGCTGCTGTGGCACATGCTCGTCTTGCCAGATTGTGCGCCGGATCTGGAGTTTCACCGCATCTATGAGTTTCGTCTCGGCCGCCAGAGTTTGAGCCCGTGCTCACCTGAACGCTTCGTGGTCGTGTTCCGCTCCGAGGTGTTGTCTCGAGCCGCTGAGGAGACCCGCTTCATCGCTGGTCTTCTTGCGGTTCCGTCTGTGCTTGCTACTCGTGGTGCTCCTCTATCGTCTGCTCCCTCGACTCAGCCGCGGTCCCCTGTGCCGCCACCGCCGCCGATTCTGCCCACTCCTCCAGGTCAGGGTCAGCTTCAGCACCAGCAGCCTCAGGGTCAGCTTCAGCACCAGCAGCCTCAGGGTCAGAGTCAGCAGGCTCGTGGTCAGGGTCGCCGTGGTTCTCTTCGTCACTGCTCTTACTGCAACAGGGATGGCCACACTTGGGCCACCTGTTATACACGGGACCCCAGTTTACGTCAGCAGCACCAGGCTCGTGGGCAGTCGGCTCCTTCCGGATCTTCAGCAGTTGCTCTCTCTGATCAGGACATTATCAGGAGTCTTCGCGGTCTGCTTGCTGCTACGGGCTCTTCTTCGACGGGCACTGCTGGTTCTGCGGATCGCCTCTTGAACATCGTCGACCACCACCTTCTACACGAGTACGTCTCCGTGGTATCTGGATTCTGGAGCTTCTTTTCATATGACATTTGAGTCTTCTTCTCTGTCCGCTCTTCGTTCTCTCCCTTCTCCCGTCCGTGTTTTTACGGCTGATGGTACCTCTCTTCCTGTTTCTAGTCGGGGCACCCTTTCTACTTCTTCTTTTTTTGTTCCTGATATCTCTCATGTCCCCCTTCTTAAGATGAATCTGTTCTCTGCTAGCCAGCTTACTGACTCTGGTTGTCGCGTCATTCTTGATGCTGATTCTTGTGTTGTTCAGGACCGCACCCCTGTGCCCTGGTTGAGCTGGCCCTCGCAGTCGTGACTCTTCAGGACTTTGGGAGTTAGACTAGCTTCGTGTTCCTTCCGCTGCCACTTCATCTGCCAGTTCTTCTCGGTTGTCGCCTCTACTACCAGCTCCTTTCAGCAGTGGCATCATCGTCTTGGTCACCTCTGTGACTCTCGCCTGTCGTCATTAGTTCATCGTGGTCTTCTGGGGTCTGTCTCAGGAGATGGGTCTTTGCATTGTCAGGGCTGTAGGTTGGGTAAACAGATTCAGCTTCCCTATCCTACTAGCGCCTCGTATCTCAGCGACCTTTTGATTTAGTTCATTCCGATGTTTGGGGTCCGCCCTTTCGCTTCGAAAGGGGGCCATCGCTACTATATTTTATTTATCGATGATTTTTCTTGGTACACTTGGTTGTATTTTATGCGCTTTCGTAGTGAAGTTCTCTCCATATATCAGCGTTTTGCGGCTATGGTCCGCACTCAATATTCTATCCCCATCCGTGTGTTTCGTGCTGATTCTGCTGGTGAGTATATCTCCCGGATGTTGCGAGGTGTTCTTGCCGAGGTGGCACTCTTGCTCGTTCTCTTGTCTGGCGCCCATGCCCGTAATGGCGCTTGAGCGTAAGCATCGCCATCTTCTTGAGACCACTCGCTATGATGATTGCTTCTTCTCTCCGCATTTCGGGCCGAGGTCGCCGCCACGGCTTACCTCATCAATATTCAGCCTTCGCTGCCTTGCGGTGGTATCCTCTTGAGCCTCTCTGGAGTCTCAGTTACTCCATGCTTCGTTTGTTTGGTTGTGTTTGCTATGTTTTACTTGCTCGCGAACGCACTAAACCGCTTCGATCTGTTGAGTGTGTTTTCCTCGGATACGATGATGAGCATAAGGGCTATCGCTGTTGGGACCTCGTTGGTCGTCGGATGCGTATCTCTCGTGATGCTACTTTTGATGAGACGTCCTTTCTATCCTCGTCCCACGCTGGTACTTACCCGGTGGGCGATATCTCTTTCTTCTCTTTCCTGACACACCTCCTTCTACCCCTATTGTGTCTTCTTCTGCTTCTTCTCCCCCTGATGTCTCTTCTTCGACACCGTCCTCTTCTTCTCCGTCTATTTCTCCTAGTTCTCCTCGTTCTCCGGAGTCTTTCTCTTCTATTCCTCCTCTTCCTTGTCGCCTCTGGCTGTCTTCCTCTCGATGATCTTCCCTCTACTCGTCCTGTTCGTCAGCGTCGTGCCCCCAACCGTTACTCTCCCAGTCAGTATGGTCTTTCTGTTGCCTCCGAGCCAACTTCTTATCGGGATGCTGAGCGTCATCCTGAATGGCAGCTGGCCATGGCTGAGGAGCTTGCCGCGCTTGAGCGCACTGGCACCTGGGATCTTGTTTCTCCTCCTCCTGGTGTTCGTCCTATCACGTGTAAGTGGGTCTATAAGATTAAGACCCGCTCTGATGGATCTCTTGAGCGCTATAAAGCGCGTCTTGTTGCTCGTGGCTTTCAGCAAGAGCATGGTCGTGACTATGATGAGACCTTTGCTCCCGTGGCTCATATGACCACTGTGCGTACTCTTCTTGCTGTTGCTTCTGTTCGTCACTGGTCTGTGTCCCAGCTTGATGTTCAGAACGCCTTTCTCAATGGTGAGTTGCGTGAGGAGGTTTATATGCAGCCTCCTCCTGGATATTCCGTTCCTGAGGGGATGGTTTGTCGTCTTCGACGTTCTCTTTATGGCCTCAAACAGGCCCCTCGTGCCTGGTTTGAGCGCTTTGCTTCGGTAGTGACTGCTGCTGGTTTCTCCCCTAGTGCTCATGATCCAGCGTTGTTTGTTCACACTTCTCCTCGTGGACGCACTCTTCTTCTTCTTTATGTTGATGATATGATCATTACTGGTGATGATTCTGAGTATATCGCCTTTGTTAAGGCTCGTCTTCGTGATCAGTTCCTTATGACTGATCTTGGTCCTCTTCGATACTTTCTTGGGATTGAGGTTTCCTCCACTTCTGATGGCTTTTACATCTCCCAGGAAAAGTATATTCAGGATCTTCTTGCTCGTGCTGCTCTTGGGGATGAGCGCACTGTTGAGACCCCTATGGAGCTTAATGTGAAGCTTCAACCTACTGATGGTGATCCTCTTCCTGATCCGACGCGTTATCGTCATCTTGTTGGGAGCCTTGTTTATCTTGCTGTCACTCGTCCTGACATCTCTTATCCTGTTCATATTCTGAGTCAGTTTGTTTCTGCTCCTACCACTGTTCACTATAGCCATCTTCTTCGTGTTCTTCGTTATCTTCATGGTACGATCACTCGTCGTCTTTTCTTTCCTTGTTCCAGCTCCCTCCAGCTCCAGTGCTATTCGGATGCTACGTGGGCGAGTGATCCTTCGGATCGCCGTTCACTTTCTCGCCATGTGTTTCTTGGTGGTTCGCTCATTGCTTGGAAGACGAAGAAATGCATAGCGTTTCCGCTCGAGTGTTGAGGCTGAGTTGGATGCGATGGCCTTGTTGACTGCTGAGGTGACCTGGTTACGGTGGTTACTATGGATTTTGGGGTCTCTTACCACACCCAGTCTGGTTTTGTCCGACAAGACAAAGCTATTAGTGTTGCACGTGATCCGGTCAAGCATGAGCTTACCAAGCATATTGGTGTTGATGCTTTCTATACACGTGCTCAGTGCAGGCTCGGGTTGTTGCGCTTCAAGATGTGCCTTCAGATTTACAGCGGATTTCTTCACGAAGGCACGCAGAGCGCAAGATGATTTTACTCTCCAAACTCAGTGTTGTGGATCCACCATGAGTTTGAGGGGGGGGTGTTAGATGTATGTATATATATTTTGTATTTCCCCCGTATGTTAGGGGGCTGCCTGCATATTTGCCCTGTACATGTACTATATATTGTGGCCTTTGGCCCCCAGAGGAATACAACTTTGTCTATTCCTAACAGTATCAACGAAAGTAGAATCTTGTGATTTAGAATTACTCCAGATGTTTCAACCATCTATTAGATCACTACATCAGAAATTTCTTTCTTTATTATCTGGCTAGTTTATGAAACAAGACAAATACGATGAGAGAACTCAGCACGAAGCAGTGCCGTGGTGGTCGGTAGGGCGCGCACACCTCTATCCGTGAGAAATATGTTTCTCCCGCCCAGACTCTTTGTGTAGTGCCGATTATTAGATACGAAAATGAAGGAAGACACACATGCATGTTTCAGGAGTTAGGTTGCCCGATTAAGTGCGTCGAGTGAGACGCACGGTGAGTGGCTTCTTCATCGTCTTCAAGAAGCCGTCCAGCTCTGTGAGGTCGACGACGACGGCATCCGTGGGCGGTGCCCACTCGAACTCACGCACGAGCGCAGCCAAGAAACACTTGATGATCACCATTGACAGGCCCACGCCCGGGCAGAAGCGATGCCCCGCGCCGAATGGCATCATCCGTGTCTCCTTAGGCCCCGGCAAAGGGCCGACGCCCTCTGCCTCGCCGCCGGCCAGGAACCGCTCCGGGCAGAACGCATCAGGGTCTTTCCAAGTCTTGCTGTCCCTTCCGATGTCCCCGAGGACAAACATCACAAACACGTCGCTGCCCTCCGGCGCGGCTTCCGCTCCTCCGGGGAGCACCCCTGCCTGGACGCGGCGCTGGGCGAACGGCGCCGGCGGGTGCATGCGGAGGCTTTCAAGAATAACGGCGTTCATGTACGGCATACCGCGGATCAGCTGGCTCCTGATGGGGGAGTCCGCGGCCGCCTCGCCGTCGACCTCACGACGAAGCTTCTCCTGGGCCTCCGGCCGGGATACGAGGTGCGCTAGAGTCCATTCGAGGCATGCGGCCACCGTCCCCTCGCCGGCGCCGAGGAACTCAACCACGAGGTTCACCATCTCGTCGTCGGTCAGTGCGCGCCGGCCACCATTATCCTTGTCCCCATCATCCGGGACGCGGAGATGGAGGAACGAGTCGACATATGGACGACAGCCGCCGTCGTTGTCTGGGCCTCGCCTCTGCCGTGCGGCGGCGATGAGAGGGAGGCACAGCTCGGTCATCCGGGCGTGGAGGGCGAAGAGCCGTCGCTTCTGCCTCCACTGGGCGAGCTTGCTGGCTAGTGTGGAGCTGGATCCAGACAAGGGGTTGAGCGCCCCGATGATAAGGTGGAACCCCTTTATCACGGCGCACATGGCGCGCACATGGCACTCGTCGACGCCGTCGCCAAAGCACAGGCGCGACACGACCCGGAACACGGCGAGCTCGAGGTGGTCGCGGACGGCAACCGCTCGCGGTTCCTGCTGTTGGAATTGCCCTGACCTGTACGCTTCAATACTTCGAGTGCTTTCCGACAGTATACGCATGTACAAGCAAATCTCCGACGAGACGATTTCCGGCGAGACAGACAAGTGCATACGTACGTAGCTAGCCTAGCTAGATTACTTTCCTAGCTGACAGCTCACGCACACAACACGAATCGCTTGAACGCACATAAAATCAATTAGATAGCTAAACGCACATATCGTGCGTCTTCTTTCTTTATTTCTCTGATAGCTCACGGTGGTGTTTTTACAGGGGCCTTACACACGTATATATAGCAGATTTAGTATAGCTAACCTAGTAGGATTAGGACATCTAATTCCTACTCTATTCGGCTACCCGTGTCTACTCGGATACGTACCCCGTACTACGACGTGCTTATTCCTAACAATCACCCCCTAAGCACGACGTGCTCTCTTCTACACCGACCTGGATTCCAAATACGCCAGCTACTTTGCGTAGGCGTTACTGTTGGCTTTACTTTCGCCACTTCAACCATCATTTTCGACAGTGCTTTCGTCGTCTCTTGTGGCACCCATGTCGCCGTCTTTGCTCTTGTCGGCTTCTCACGCCGACAGTCCTTTTTGTCCGCGCCCTTCTTCATGCCTTCACGCCGACTATTCTTTTTGTCCACGCCTTGAGACATTATACTTGGTTTGATGAAGTACTTTCTCATCGATGCCTCACATATTTGATCTACTACTTGCCGGTGCTCTTGGATGCAATAGAACAAATAAGTAGGAGGTAACTCAAATTTGTTTTCTTCTAGCTTCTTTATACCTCGTGAAAAGCCTTTTGATGGATCTACACCCCCTATTGTTAGGTATCCTCCATCTATCTGACCACCAGTCCACACTCTTGGACCATCGCCTTCTGGCCTTGCTGGCATGTTTGCTGGGCTCACTTCAGCTCCCCCTCCTCCTCTAATTTTTGGGCAAACAAGTGCAGGTATCGCTGCGCATGCATCTGTACACCCTTCCAGTTCCGTATCTTCTGACCACAGACTAGCCTTTTCTTCAAACTCTTTGTATTCTGGGAGAATCCCTAGTGCTTCTGGCCTGGTGTCCACGCTTGGAGCTGTCCCTAGGCCTTCAATGTCTTCTGGGCCCGAACTTGCTGACAAGGACAAGCTCCATTGATCCATATTTTCTTCATACTCAAGATCCCACGTGACGTGAAAAGTTGAATATTCCGGTTCGTTGTAGCCCCAATTCCATGACTTGCCTTCCTCAAAGATTACGTCTCCCTTGAAAACCACCTTATTGGTATAAGGATTGCACAAGCGGTATGTCTTTGAGACTTCATAGCCTGTCATGATCATCGGAATACGTTGCTCCGCCAATTTCGCCTTTACATGCGCCACACATCCAAAAGTACGAAGATGATCAACCGAGGGCTTCCATCCGTACCATGCTTCGTACGGTGTTGTACCAACTCCACTCTCAGTAGATTCCATGTTCAGCAAATACACAGCCGTATTGACTGCCTCACCCCAGAATTTTCCTAGCAAGCCTTTACTCTTCATCATGCTCCGTGCCATGGTCAACACAGTTTGATGCAGCTCACCCCCCTCATCAATGCGTAGGGCTCTTATCTTTGCCTCCACCTTGAACTCTTCGGCTTCCTTGACCTTCTCGAATGCTTGTTGAGCTTGATCCTTACTTTTCAGCAACACAATCCACATGTATTTACTATGATCATCCACCACAAGCATGAAGAACTTATTGCCAGACGGAGTTGCGGGTGAGATTCCAACGCATAGATCGCCATGAACAAGTTCCGAGGCTTCACTTGCCTCAAACTTGGCTTCACATGGGAACGCGGCACTCTGTTCCTCATGATGCACACACGGTAGATCGTGATCCACTTGTGCCACAATCTCCATAGCCGGTGATGGAGGATCCTCATCATCCTTCAACTCGCCATTTCGAAAGCATCAGATCATCGGTCCATCATCTCCTTCCTGGGCGATGAGAGCCCTCTCCTTTTCCTTTGGTGCTTTCCGGCAATCAGCCTTGAAGTGACCGAGCTCACCGCAGTTATGACACCTTACTTTCTTTATGTCAAACTTCCTCCGCGGCGGGGCGTCATCTTCATCCTCCTGCCCCGCGATATGCTTTTTCGCTGGGCGTTGTTTCTCCTTGCCGCTCGTGGAGCCTCCTTGCTTTCCTTTTGAAAGAGTCATCCATTGCTGATTTGTGAGCATCAGGTGCTCAACCTGTTCTGGATCACCGAAGCTGATTCGGATTCTCTCATCGTGTGCCTTGAATCTTCCGACGAGATCCTCAACCGTCAATGTATTAAGGTCGAGACATTGTTCGATTGATGTAACGATCTGCATGTAGCGCGCCGGCGCCGCACGCAGGAACCTTCTGACGTTCTTGATCTCATCCAATTTCTCACCATATCCCCTGATTGCGTTGACAAGGGTAACGAAACGGGCGGCAAACTGATCAACCGTCTCGCTCTCCTCCATCTTCAGATCTTCATAGCTTTTTGTCAAAGTTTGAAGATGCGCTTCCTTCACGCGGGCATGACCTTGGTGCAAGATCTTGATCGTCTCCCATGCATCCTTCGCCGATTTCTTTCCGACGAGGTGCTGCATCACGTCCTTCGGCACGACGGTGTAGAGCGCCGTTAACGCTTGGCGATCCTTCCGTGCCGCGCCTCCTTGACGTTGCCTCCTGGATCGACGGCTTCCCAAACCTCCTGAGCCTCCATGGCCACCTCCATGTTGAGTGCCCATAGCCCGTAGTCCTTGCGATCGAGGCGCGGATACAAAGCCGCCCCCACCGTCTCTGTCACCGGTGTCGATGCCGAGCTCTCGCCAAACTTCACCATCGCCATGACCTCCTAGTACTTTCAGCAGATCATGGACGACGACCTTGGCTCTGATACCAATTGTTGGAATTGCCCTGACTTGTACGCTTCAATACTTCGAGTGCTTTCCGACAGTATACGCACGTACAAGCAAATCTCCGACGAGACGATTTCCGGCGAGACGGACAAGTGCACACGTACGTAGCTAGCCTAGCTAGATTACTTTCCTAGCTGACAGCTCACGCACACAACACGAATCGCTTGAACGCACACAAAATCAATTAGATAGCTAAACGCACATATCGTGCGTCTTCTTTCTTTATTTCTCTGATAGCTCACGGTGGTGTTTTTACAGGGGTCTTACACACGTATATATAGCAGATTTAGTATAGCTAACCTAGTAGGATTAGGACATCTAATTCCTACTCTATTCGGCTACCCGTGTCTACTCGGATACGTACCCCGTACTACGACGTGCTTATTCCTAACACCTGCTTCCCCGTCCCGGCGCCGTCGGCGGAGAGGCCGGCGACGAGGTCCTGGATGGCCTCCCGCTGCAGCTGCGGGAGATGCCCAAGGCGCGACGGGTGGAGGGTCTCGGCGGTGATGTTGCACCGCAGAGCACGCCAGTGCGAGCCGTGAGGCGCAGAGCTTACGTTCTCGCTGAGGTGGCCACCGCGCGTGTTGGCCTGATCGGAGAAGAAGGGCATGACTGGGCGGTTGGAGAAGGCGTCGGCATCCTGTACGACTAGGCGGTGGGCCACGGCGGGGTCGCTGATCTTATGGAGGACCACCGGAGCTGGAGGAGCACCGGAGCCACGACGGCTAGTGTAGCTGCGACGACGCCGGATCAACAGGGATAAGCCCAACAAAATTAGGGCAAGGAGCACAAGCAGCTCCATCAATCAATGGGGTATGTGTTCTTTTATGTATAGGCGTAGCCGTACGTGTCTTATATAGAGGCGACCAGCAGGCAGCACAGCTAGGGAGTACCTGTGTGAGTGCGTCGATTTGAAGGACGGGCTCCAGTAGAACTTTATTTATCTATTTTGAAAAATTCGAAATTTAGACATTTAATTTTTTTGAAAAAATATAGGAAGATAGATAATAATTTATAATACGTGTTTGCAAAAGATTATGTGAAAATAATTTGTATTCTTGCCTCAGTAAAAAAGAGAACATTTCGGATCTGAGTGAGAACAATTTGTATTTAGTGCAATAATTTATAATATGCGTTTTTCAGAATTTGTCATATTTGTCTTTTTTACTATGCACTAAATACAACTTATTTTACTTTTAAATTTTGCGTACATGTATTTTACATCGTGGGCTACATGAATATGTTTTTTTCAAAAAAAATTGACGCTTTTTGAATAATTAAAAAAACCACATGGAGCCCGTCCTCCAAAACAATCTTCCGGTACCTGTCTTTACTTCAGGGCCACGCGTATTTTAGATTGCCAACTTGAAGGCATCTGATGCACATACCACGTTGAAATAACAAAATTGATCCTGGCCCCATTATCACTATGCTAAATGATATAGTACTATTAGGTGTGATATATCACTGTCATGATCACTCACACCTACCAACCTTCATTAGTTTAGCATATCTATAACATTTTTATCAGATCACACTACTATTCTGTCCCCCACTTTCATTACCCCAACTTTGAGAAATATTTATTAATAGATGGGGCCATGGGGGCATGGGGCAAACGTGTTATCCAAAGTTTCTTTATCGCGACAAAATAATATGTGTAGGCGATAAGTATCCTGATTTTATGTAAAAACAATTAGATGTCAATGCCAATACGATAATCCTTTTTTATGCAACATAATAACATGGTCATAGAAAAATGCCAACTATGCCCCTGCAAAGTGGAGAAGAGGGTTTTAGCCCTGGACGACGATGCAGAAGAATCTGAACTTTCAACATTGTGCATTATCAGGGGCTACTTGTAATAGGGAGGAGAGACCATCTGCTCCCGGAGCGCACGTCCTTGAACCTACTTGCACCACCGAGAGAGGCTGCCGCTCACATAGTGAGCTTTAGGCTTGGATGCTTGGTTGGCTCGCGACTCTGTACGATAAGGAGATAGGACTGGCAATGATGGCCATCTATCAGCTGTGGATAGCGTGCAATAATGCCCATGATGAGCCCACGATAGAGGACCCGGACCGAGCGACTCGATGAACACTAGCTACTGCAAGACATGAATCAAGGGCAGTTGAGCACTCGCCCTACCCGACAGTGGTTGGCAAAATGCTAATGCTGACACAATGTGTAACACCCTCAGAATCGGACCTATGCAAGTTTTAGCGAAATCCGCCAAACCCGCATAGAAACGATTCAAAGGTGCCCACCAGGCACTTGCGTGCGGGTGGAAAACGAAGTAATAACATTACACAACAGTCCTCGATAGGACCCACAGAACAGATATATATACAACACGACTCCAAGAGCCAAGAATACAGATATACGGTACACAGATCCAAATCACCTTGAAAAGACGGAGCGTCCGACTACGGACAAGATGCAAATGGGGCTAAGAGCCCTGAAGAATAACCAATGGCGTCCATAACCCTGCTCAGGCCAAGCCGGAAGGGTAACCCTGCTAACGGCGTCGATCCCAAAACCTGCTTAAACAAAGGGGTGCCGACAAAGGGCAAAGGAAAAAGAAGGAGCGTCAGTACTGAGGCCAGTACACGGCGAGGCTAGAATTCGGCGGTCCTCGCCTACATAGGTATGGTGGACTGAAGCGGCAGCGGCAGCATGCACTAAACAACCTATAGAGACTCGAAACAACTGGCGGCAATCGGAGAGGGGTAAGGACCTATGCGGAACCAACCTGATACTACCATCAAACAAACCCATCCTGGCGTTTCCCCCTCGAGACCGTCGAGGAAGTCAACCGAGGAACTCACACAGTTGGCAGTTTTAATTATTCAGTTATAGTTGCGGCACTTTACTAGTCAGGTTTAGGTAATCGTCCTGATAAAGTAAGCAGTGGGCACATTTAGTTAACCATTCCGTTATAGTTGCAACAATTACTAATCAGATACAGATAGCATGAGATAAACCCAAAACCCAGCAGTTGTTGGTACTTTTAATCAGCCATTCCATTGTAGTTGCAAGACTTACTAGTCAGGTACAATGGTCGCAAGCGACACTCCAAACAAGCAATGGTGGGCAGTGTTAATTAGCCATTCCGTTATAGTGAAGCTGATTACTAGTCATTATAAAGTCAAATTTACAGCAATAAACTTTAGTTATGCTTGTCTATGATCGAGATACTGTGCTCCAAGTCGTCCATATCCGCGGACACGGCTTTCAGAAAGTTTTACCCGGCCGGGGTGCACCAATAGCAACACACGCTCGATCAACCTCGGAAAAACCAAATCAAAACCCAACGAGGCTTTCACGACTGAACAATCACAGGATTCAGAAATATTTCAGGGGGCCACCCCTTTGAGTAGATCCCGCAACGAAGTAAGCTAGCTTCGAGACGGCCTCAAGGTTAGCGCCAATGGCTGTAAGCGACTGGGAACCCGAAAACTCGGGGTGTCGATACCGCGTAATCACTCCGCCTTCCTAAACAGTACAGTGTGCTATCTGTCGCACAATTTAAATACAGAAAGTAGCATGGCATAAGTACAGGATCGTAAATAAAACCTCAAACTAGTTTGTGGCCCCAAGAAATAAGACTGAATCAAGCTCTGGCTCAGGGGGGTCCCATATACCTCCCGGATGTGGATAGCGCGATAAATCAAGGAACAGGTATCAAGTACTCGGGGTCTTACGGGACACAAGTGGGCGTTCGGAAACCAAATATTTTCTATCACCCACCGATGCCTCTGCTTATTCAATTTTATTTGTTAAACAGGAATTAAAGTGAACGATAAGTAAAACTAGGATCATCTCCAACGGCAACATGCGGCAACACATCAACAACTGTGGCACTGGACGAAACGCAACAGCACTTGAGCAAGCGACTACGACGCGCAAGTCCAACTATCTACCAAACAACAGGTAATAGGATGTGTCCAAGTCAATATAGGGCTGCACGGTATATCACAGGTACGGAAGCTAAAGCATCGCAACACAGATAGCAATAGATCAACAGGAGGGAAATAAATATTATAAAAGTAAGATAGGTAGAAAGGGGAAGATGCTCGCCTGAAAACTTTGCCGAAGGTTCAACCGAAGAACGGGGCGAAGCTCACATCAAATCATCGGCCTTATCCGCGAAGAAGCAAAACACTAGAATAAACACCGGATGCACTATTTAATACAACGGCAGAAGATCGGCATGATGCATGTATGATGCATGGCATGGCTAAGGTGCAGTGCAATTAGGTCATATTAAGCGGAACCGGGGTTCCGACACTTAATTAGGTGGTTCATGTTATTTATCTACCCCGCAAGTTAAATGTTGTTTTAGCAAGACAACAGATGGATCCGGTTCGCTACACATGTTTAAATGAGGCCAATATAAGGCTAGATTTGCCCGCATATGGGCCCCATATTTAGTTATTAGGTGAATCGGCATAAGGCCCCCAAACCATAGATATGCATGCGAGATGAATGATTTAATATGCAACAAGTTTACTATATTATAAAATAGGGTTCCGGGAAGGGTTCACACATTAGGGGTCTCGACGGTCTTGGGGTTCCGGGGTTCGGGGTTCGGCCTCGGGGTTCAGGGTTCGACGGAACGGTCTCGGCGGGCTCGTTCTCAGAGAGCGGAGGTAGTTCTTGTCGTCGCGAAGGTCTTGTCGGGTCCCACGGGGTCGGTCTTGCCGTTGCGAGGGTCTTGTCGGGTCCCACGGGGGTTGATCTTGGCTTCGGGGTGAAGAACTTGGTGTCCGGACGGAGTGCTTGTTGAACCGGTGGCGATCTTGGCGCTCGGTGTCCGGGTTCTCGGCCATCGCGTCCGGGAAGGAGAACTTGGCGATCCCGAGGGTCTTGGTGGTCGACGGGGTTCGGTCGCGCCGGGATCGGTCTTCGGGGCTACAACCATCGGATCCGTGGGGCAGATCTTGAGGTTCCGGCGTTGCCGGGTTCGGGGAAGTTCTCGACGTGGTCGCTCTGGGCGCATACGAGATCTTGCGGGGTTGCGGGTCACCTCGATGCATCTCCAACAGATCGGGTTCATACCATCCTCATGGGGTCCTCTCATCCATGCCAAGGGAAGAACTTGGAAAACCACTCGCCAGGACACCATCTCTGCTTCACACACGCAACTAAGGCGGCCTTGGCGACAACGCCCGGACAGGAGGAGGCCGACGGAACCATGCTGCAGGAGGCGTCGCAGAGCGGCGACAGGGAGGCTCGGGCGGGTCGTGGAAGAACGGGCGGCAGGCCGGCCGACGGGCGAGGCGGCGAGGCAGGCTCGGGCGAGCCAGCTGGAGGCGCGCCGCGGCGAGGCAGGAGAGCCGGCCGCAGACGCAGGGCGGCGACGGCGGACGCCAGGGCGGAGCTCGCCAGGGAGACGGCGCGCGGCCGAGCGCTGAGGCGGGCGCAGACGCGCGGCTCGGGCTTGGCGGGTCGGCCGGTGAGGAGCGAGTCGGGAGGCGGCCGACGGGTCTAAGGCGGACGAGCGGGCGGCGCCGAAGAAACGGAGGTTGGGGCACGGGCGCGGAGGTCCGCGAGGTGGTTGCTCACTGCGGCGCAGCCGGGCGACGCGAGATGGGCGGGCGGCGCTGAGGAAGACGGCTGCGAGGAAGCTGCGCATGGCGGGCTGCGAGAAGGGAGCTCGCCGGCGGGCGGCAGACGCCGCGCGACGCCGCGAGGGGAAGCGAGGAGGAGCTAGGCGGCGGCGGCGCAGAGGGTGGAGGAGGTCGCGGGCGGTGCTGGCGGAGGCGGTGAGCGGGAGCGGCGCCGGCGACGAGCGGCCAGCCGGAGAGGGCTGCGGGGCGAGGCCGGGCAAAGGGGGTTGGGCGTCACTGGGGAGCGGGGCACGCGCGCGAGAGAGAGGGAGGAAGAAGACGGGGTGTGGGAGGCTCGCGTGGGGAGCGGGGAAGGTACGTGGGACCCAGGCAGGTGGCGGGCCACGGGGTGGGGGCAGGCGTGGGGGGTTGGGCGCGTGGGTGGGTCGGTTGGGGCCCAGGCGTGTGTGCGTGTATCGGTTTGGTGGGGTGAGTGGGGTGGGTTTAGCCTAGGTGGAGAGAGGGAGTGGGGTAGGTGGCAGGGTTTGAGAGGTGGAGATTTTGGGAGAGGCGAGGTGGCGTTCAGGGATTGGGTGGGGTGATGTGGAGGGGAGGGCTGGGTAGGAAGATGGGTAGGTTTAGGATTTGGAAGGGCGGGTGTAGGTGGACCGTTTGCATCTTCTGGGGGTGGTCGTTCGGGTCGAAACGGCCAGTTCGACTGCCCCCGCTAAAATAATTAAATCGTTTATTTGTTTTTAAACGGGCCGTCTGCAAACCGATAGCGGCCAAACAAAATATTCCGGGGACCCGGTTTTGGTGTTTGGATAAAGATGGGGCGTTTGGAAAACAAATCGGGCTTGCGAAAAAATAGTTTTTATGCGAACAATGCATGATGATGACGATGCAATGCACAAATTCAACGCGATTTTCTAGTAGTGGTTTTTGCGGGATGCCACACAATGCCCTATCTACGGAAGAAGGTCATGGAGGTGGGGTCTGATTATCAGAGATCACCATTGTGTGGCCCTAGCGGGGGCTGCCATTTTTCCCCCTCGTGTGACGGATCTAGAGGGGATTGAACTGCTAGCATGTCTTCGTGTTGTCCAATTTGCAAAGGAGACGGGGGTGACGAAGATCGCGTTGGAGAAGGATTGCGCAGGATCTGTGGGGAAATTGGAGAGCGGGGACATGGATCGCTCAATTTATGGTCTCCTGGTCGAAGAGATCAAGACGCCGCTTGGCAATTTTGAAGACTCTTCGGTCAAACACGTGAGTCGTTCCTATAATGAAGTTGCACATCATTTGGAAAAACAAGGCTGCAAGAATAAACTTTGTAAGACTTGGTTGAGTGCTTACCTTCATCTTGTAATGAACCTATTGGCACTTGTTAGTGTAGATTAATAAAATTGTAGCCATCTGTCTCAAAAGTAGCTGTGTTTGAGTTGCGCCACATGAAGACTATTTGTGCAAGGGGGCCTTGAAATACTTACATCAATCACTGACATAGTATATTTTTTCTACTTTTCTTGGCTACTACATAAACAAAGGTTGATTTTGTGTAATGCGTTGTACTTTTAACTTTGTTGCACTTTATCAAGTGGAAGGTGGTGGGGCGCACCAATAGTGTTTTTCTAAGGAGCATGCGATACATGCATGGGTGTATATACACTGGTAGAAAACGCCCCATGCGTCCCGGTTGGTAAGGGCCATTAGTCCCGGTTGCCCAACCGGGACGGGGCAATCGGGACTAAAGCTCCAACCATTAGTCCAGGTTGCCCCACCAACCGGGACAAATGGGGGCACACGTGGCGGCATCAGAGCGATAACCTGCTGCCGCGGCAGAGATTTGGCCCATTTCTCTGCCACGACAGAGAATTCATTTTGGCACATTTTGTTGCCGCGGCAGCATTTTCGCCACTTTTTGTGCCGCGGCAGAGAATTCATTTAGGTTGTTTTATTGTTTATTTAGTGTTTTGCATTTATCAATGAAGGAACCTTATATTACACAAGATCATCATGACAACATTACATTCAATACACAGATCGAGTTCATGCACTACATACAAAAGTTGCTATTCGATGCTACCGGCCAATTTCTTGAAAGTTGCTATTTTTACAATTCCTATTGTCTATACACAGCCGAGTAGTATTCCCCTTGTGTGTTTAGGACTTCTGCATCCAAGAATCCCGCCAATTCCTCCTGTATTGCTCGTATGCGATCCTTTGGCGTAAGACCGTCCGTAGACGCTCGATCTGATTTAAAAAGGAGTCACCTATATGAATATGAAACTAAACACAATTTGATTGTAATTAAAACTATAGAAATTGTTTACGACGTGGAGTTGCTCTAAATTCCTACCCTTCTCATCGCACGTCTGCGGATGAACTCGCATACATAGTATCCACATAGATTGTTACCGGTCCTGCGTCAGCACTTTACGACAACAAAGTTCAATCAAAATAATAATCAAGCATGATAATAACTGTATCAAAACTAGAATCAAAGAGATGCGGATATAGCTAGTGGTGCTTACATCTAGTGGTTGAAATGTAAGCTCCTCTTTCCAAACACCCTAGCCTTCTTGGTGAACCATTTCCAAGCTGCCCGCGAGAAAAACGAATAAAATAAGTTATTAAGTACTTGATATCATAAAATTCACGACGTTGCCGATATAGTGTCGTAATGATTAGAATTACAGCTGGAGAAGTATCGCATATCCTTCCACGTCTCAAGGGGTTTATGTTTCGAGTCCATGACTAGTACACGCCTTTGTCAAGTTGAATGATTAATGTAATATAGTGGTACTGCGAATGCAAAACTAATCAATTATATACTTAACATCGAGTAAGCGAAATAGAAAGTGTATACAAGACAATAACACTCATCGGAAGTTGTAAGGAAATAGTATTTCCTTTGGTTTCTTGAAACCTTAACGCATGTACTATATTATCCTCCGTATCCTGGGGCTTATTTTGAGATTAGCTTCATGAACCCAATATGGGTCAATGAAGCCAATGTCATAGATTTGTCCTCTGCATTCGAGAATCTTCATTCGCATATTAAAGTATGATTATATACATGCAATAAACAAAATATTATAGATGGAGACTAAATTAATTACAATTAGTACTTACGCACAATAGGCACTCATGATCGATTTGTCCAAGGCGTCTTGATTGAATAATTGAAATAGTTCATCAAATTCAATGGATATCATGTCATCCTTATCTTTCCCATGATGCTTTTTGTAACCCTCGGCACTATCCTTAGCCCAGCCCTTGTGGCATGCATGTACCGTTATGCAATCTTCGCATTTTGTTGGAAGATTGTTTACCTCCTCAGGTTTGACGAGAGGTTTTCCGTCGGTATTGGTATGCTACTTCACTCACGGGAAGAACTCTAATCGATAAGTACTTGGGCAATACTCATACCTTGAGCAGCAACTTCTCCAGACAGTGCAACTACCTCCGGATCATACCGATCTTCGCCCCATATTTGCTCGACCCCACATTGGTTTGAGAAATCACCTTGAGAGGGGCGCAAGTCTATTTTGCTTGTTCTCCGAGCTGGGCAGATTTCCGCTTGCATCAGTACTGCTCTTCGAGGCTTTTTGTGCTGCATGTGACTTGAGAATAGAACGCTCATAGTCTGATGACAGCTTTGGCTCGGGTTGATGAAGAGTCTTTAGCATTTTCAACACTTTGGCTTTTTCTTCTTTGGTGCTGGGGAACTCTGGCTCTTTCGGCCGCCTCAGCTTAGCGAAAAACGCTGTCGTTTCCACATCAACGATCGCCACAGTCTCCTCTTCAGTACAGTCATAAGCTCTCTTGGGAGGAACCGTTGGTACTTTTGGAAGAGGCTCTTGTTTACGTTTCGGCGATCGCCACGACGACAAGAGCGGTGACGCTTACGCTTTTATCCCGAGGCGATGGCTCCCGCGGCGATGGCTGCATCGGAGATTGGTGAGGCGACGGAGCCGGGTGAGGCGACGAAGACGGCTGCTGCGGCGGTGACGACCTCGCTGGAGACGGGTGAGGCGGCGGCGAAGATGGACTTGGCGTGTGATTTCGAAGCACGATACAATCCTTCGGCCATAGAATGGTGACGTTTTTTGCGTCACCCAGCACAGTCACATCCCCTTCACCAGCAGGGTAGTGAAGATCCAAAACCTCAAAGGTGGGCATGATTTCATCCACGCCGACAACAGCGTAGCCCTCTGGAACCGGACAACTGTGGTAAGTTGGTGTGGGTCCAATTGGTAAGGCATAGCCGACCGCCACCTTCATTGATATGTTCACAACTTTGACATGTAGCTCGCAGTGTGTCATCTCTGTGATATCATCCACTGGGTAGCCAACAGGAGCCATCGTCGGTGCATCATCGGCATCGCCATTGTCATCACCCGGGACCTCGGTGGAAGCCACATCGCTTTTTCGATTATTCGATAGGCCGGTAGCATCGAATGCAAGTGTCTTCTTGAGATGGGCCGGTAGTACTTTGCTCTTTAAGTGAGTTAATTTCATCTTGTTGTTGCTTTAATCGTTCTTCAATTAAAAGCATTCGCTCTTTCTCGACTTCTCGCTTCAACTCGCCTGTCCTTACTCCTCCGACGGCTTCTATCGATATTTCTTCCTCTCTTGAAACCCAGTCCTCCATGATTGGGAGCCTATTGTGCCTCGTGTTCGTCCATCATGTTCCTTATTTCCAAGGGCGAGTGTGAGCTCATCATTCTCTATCGGGAACGAAGTCCCCATCTTTAACACCTTTTTGCTTTTCTCATCCTCTCGATTGGCAAGGGTCTTATTTATGTCGATGTTATATATACACCTCCTTCCGAGTCCAACGTGCCCCATGCCCGTAAAACCAATTCCTTGCATGTTCTACCCAATCGCCCTCTCGGGGTGATATTTTTATCACGCAGCCTGCTCAAGTTTCTCCCACTTAGGAATGCCAACCTTGTAGCCACCTTGCCCCATAGTATGGTGATACTTCTTCTTAGCAAGATTCACTTATTCGTTTTACATTTTCTTAGCTTTTTCTCGATTTCTTGTATTCCACAAACTCATCCTGTAATGGTTTTATCTTCTCAAACTGAATATTCTTGAAATCGGAGTCTTCTTTTCACGACATAGTCAAGGTGCAATCTTTTCTTCCAGTTGGTGAAACATGGGCCATCTTCTTCAAAGCCCACTCGACCTTAGCCTCCATGGCTCTCCCATGTTGTAAGCGTCCTCAATCTGGATCCTCCGTTTGGATCCAGCTCTATCTTCGTAGTTTGAAATTAACCATGAGCCTCTTCCACAAGAAATCTTTGGCGTGGTTAGGGACAAATAAACATGTTCCCTCTTCATCCGCATTAGCAGGCCTATTCCAATTTCTAATGGTGATCGGGATTAAGTCCCTAACGATTACTCATTGTGCCACAAATTTGGTTGCGACAACTTGAGTCGCTCGGTCTTGCCTACGACATCTTCGATCCTGAACCTCTCATGGTCTTGCAACTTTTGGTTGGGCCTCGCTCTTTTCAAGAGATTCCTTCGATCCGAGGGCTAAAAGAAGAAAGATCGCCGTTACTATTTCTATATAGATAGCAGATGATTAATTAATGAATTGATTTATATTACATGCACCTTGCCGGAGCGGTCGTCTTCTCGATTACACAAGGCATCGCCTTCTCTCATGAAGGCAACACCTTCAACCTCAAACAAGTTGTCTACTCCTAAAAAGAGGATCACCCTCACCGGAGTTGTTCGTAAACGTTGATACGCCTAAATTATCTTCCCCACGGATCACACCTTGGATCAACTCTTCCTTTTCTTCGCCTCTAACGTGTGGGTCCATATTTTCTGCATAGGTGGAAAAACGAATAATTCAAAGCGGCTAAAGGAGAAAGTTAAGGAGAAACCCTAATATATACATACAATTTAATAAAAATGAAGAGAAACCCTAAACCTAGCTACAAAAAGGAAACTGTGTAGTAGATAGGTAACTCTAGCTAAAATCAACTAAAATCAATATTCCGGAGTTCCGAGGGGTGTAAAACCTAGTTCGGAGAAACCTCGGATGCATATGAGGGGAACATGAGTATAAGGCTACAAAGGAAACTATCCAGAGATAGGTAACACTAGATACTAACAAAATACCATATTGGAATCGATCTCGATCTCGATATCGTATTCTACCGAGAAGAACCAAATCACCTGAAAGAAAGGGAAACAATCAACACATGGCATCGATGCAATGCTCAAGCAATTATGATGATACGACAATTTAATGTGCATTGGAATGTAACCCAAAGCATGCTCGACAAGTTAATCGGGTTCCGAGGCGAAACCCTAACTCAAGGAACTCCTAATCACCGTTAGGGTTACTAGTGTGTTCTAATTAAACTTGTTATTTAAGTTGTTGAACAATGCATGATTATGGCATAGATAGATAGTTCTCATTTTTCTGAACATTTTGGTATATTATTTGTATTTTTCTGAATTACAGATTAAAAGTTATTGAATTTACAAGTTTTATTCAAATTCTAAAATTATTAAATCAAATGTTTAAACCTTTTGCACCATAGTATGACAAGGATAATGATATGACAAGTTAATTTGTATTAAAAAGTAACCCCTAAGACATGCTCGGCAATTTAAACGGGGTTCCGAGGGGTGAAAACCCTAACTCGGCGAAACTCCGGAGTATATGAGAGGGGTTGATTTTGTTTTCTAATTAAACTTGTCTTAAAAGTTGTGAACAATGCATGATTATAGGTTAAATAGTTAGATCTCATTTTTCTGAACATTTTGATATATTATTTGTATTTTCTTTGTTATAAATAATTAATTATTGAATTTACAATATTATATCAATTTATGGATTTAATTAAACCATTTCTGAATTTAAACAAAACAGAAAATGTAAAACGTTTTGCTTAGACACATGGCTCTCAAATTTCTAACATTTTGATACATTATACATATTTTTATGATTAAATATGAATTAGTTATTGATTTTACAAAATTATATTAATTTCGCTATTTTTAAACATTTCAAAAGGATTAAGCCATTATCGCATCACCGACGTCATCAACCCTATCCCTAACTTTCGACACCGGGCTGCTCCTACCCACAACCATCGACTAGGGGGCCCTAGGCCGATGGGTCCACCCCTGGGCACGAGGGCGCCACGCCGACGCGCGGGAGGCGCCACGTGGTCGCCGGCGACGATCTGGCCACCCCACCGCATCACATCACGACGCCGCCGCCGATCAGACGCCGCCGCCACACATCTCGCATCCGCCGCCGCCAAGACATCTCAGCGCCAAGACATCTCAAGGCGCACTCCACTCGCTTGCACGCCTGCGGCAGGGGAGGAGGAGGAGGGGACAGAGGCATGATGAGAGGGGAGGACGGAGGCAGCCGCACTCGGCGGCGGTGACGGCTGCGGCATTTGCCGTTGGAGGTGGTGGCGACAGACGTCATGGCACTACGGCGGGCGGGCGCATGAAGCTTGACGGCGACACCGACGACCACGGGCAATGACGGTGGCGGCGGGCGCAGTGGCTGACGGCGTCGGGGCGGCGAAGCCGGCGTCGAAGCGGTAGCGCGTCGGTGAAGGTAGAAGTGATGGGAAGAAGAAGAAGAAGAGGCGCCGATTATAACAAGGACCTTTAGTCGGTTGGTGGCTCCAACCGGACTAAAGGAATCATCTGTTCAGTTGGAGCCACCAACCGGGACCTATACTCCAATATTTTCAGCTTGGCGCGCAGGGGCTCTTTAGTCCCGGTTGGTGGCTCCAACCGGGACATATTCCCCTGTTTTCAAAAAAATTCAGGTATTTTCTCTCTGTTCCCGCCTTATTTTTTATTTTGGGGTTTACATTTGTATTGTTTTTTAAATGATAATTAATTTGGAATTTAGAAAAACTTTAAACATAAGAAGTGTTTGGATTTGAATAAATAATTCAAAAACATTTTCTGTTTTAAAAAATAATTAATGTAACCATTTAAAATATGAACCATTTACAATTAAAAATGAATTAACTTATATTTTTTTAATATCAATTTGGAATTTAGAAAACTTTAAACATAAGAAGTGTATGGATTTGAATAAATAATTCAAAACATATTCTATTTTTAAAAATAATTAATGTAACCTTTAAAATGAATTAACTTATATTTTTGAATATTAATTTGAATTTAGAAAAATTTAAACATAAAAAGTGTTTGGATTTAAATAAATAATTCAAAAACATTTTCTGCTTTAAAAATAATTAATGTAACCATTTAAAATATGAACCATTTACAATTAAAAATGAATTAACTTATATTTTTAATATCAATTTGGAATTTAGAAAAATTTAAACATAAAAAGTGTTTGGATTTAAATAAATAATTCAAAAACATTTTCTGTTTTTAAAAATAATTAATTGAAACCATTTAAATATGAACCATTTACAATTAAAAATGAATTAACTTATATTTTTTTAATATCAGTTTGGAATTTAGAAAAACTTTAAACATAAGAAGTGTATGGATTTGAATAAATAATTCAAAAACATATTCTATTTTTAAAAAATAATTAATGTAACCTTTTAAAATGAATTAACTTATATTCTATTTTTGAATATTAATTTTTAAACGACCCGTTTTTTGCGCTCGGAAAATGGAAAAGGGCTTTTCCGTGCGACAAAAAGGAAAACTTCCTCCTGCAACATTGTTCTCCATACCAATGTCCACACACATGCATAATATGGGCACAACATCACAAACTATGCCGTGATTCAAGATAACATCGGTCATTTGGACCGAAAGCCATGAAACCTCGAACATGATAGGTCATTTTGTGAAGGTTTTTGAAACATGATCAATATACCAAGTCTGGTATTTTTCCTTTCAACTATGTAACATAATATGACACCACCAAGGATTTTCATTGTTCGGATTTTTTGAATTTATTATGCCCGTTTTGAATTATCTCGAATTTCTAACTATGGTCGAACCGGTGTGCATGAAGATAGGGACGGAATCGTTAGAACTTGCATTGGATCTCTGAAGAAACCACATATTGCGAGTCTAAAATGATTTTTTCAAAAATCACGGCGATAGATCATGTACTGTAGTACAACCGGACCCACTTCTGCCGATTCTACAGACATTTGTCCTTTTACCCGGGATGGACGAAAAGGTTTGAGATGTACCGGTTGGGAGATAGTCCATGTAAGGTGGTCTAGTATTTTAGAAAAATGAGACAAGAGCATTGTGAAACGGCATTTTGGTGGTTACTTCACAAAACGACCGCTTTTTGCGCGGAAAATGGAAAAGGGCTTTTCCGTGCATAAAAAAGGAAAACTTCCTCCGCAACATTGTTCTCCATACCAATGTCCACACACATGCATAATATGGGCACAACATCACAAACTATGCCGTGATTCAAGACATAACATCGGTCATTTGGACCGAAAGCCATGAAACCTCGAACATGATAGGTCATTTTGTGAAGGTTTTTCAAAACATGATCAATATACCAAGTCTGGTATTTTTCCTTTCAACTATGTAACATAATATGACACCACGAAGGATTTTCATTGTTCGATTTTTTTGAATTTATTATGCCCGTTTTGATTTATCTCAATTTCTAACTATGGTCGAACCGGTGTGCATGAAGATAGGGACGGGCATCGTTAGAACTTGCATTGGATCTCTGAAGAAACCACATATTGCGAGTCTAAAATGATTTTTTAAAAATCACGGCGATAGATCATGTACCGTAGTACAAACCGGACCCACTTCCTCTGATTCGCAGACATTTGTCATTTTTACCCGGGATGGACGAAAAGGTTTGAGATGTACCGGTTGGGATATAGTCCATGTGAGGTGGTCTAGTATTTTAGGAAAATGGGACGGTAGCATTGTGAAACGGCATTTTGGTGGTTACTTCACAAACGACCGCTTTTGCGCTCGGAAAATGGAAGAGGGCTTTTCCGTGCGACAAAAAGGAAAACTTCCTCCTGCAACATTGTTCTCCATACCAATGTCCACACACATGCATAATATGGGCACAACATCACAAACTATGCCGTGATTCAGCACATAACATCGGTCATTTGGACCGAAAGCCATGAAACCTCGAACATGATAGGTCATTTTGTGAAGGTTTTTTCGAAACATGATCAATATACCAAGTCTGGTATTCTTACTTTCAACTATGTAGCATAATATGACACCACGCGAAAGATTTTCATTGTTCGGAATTTTTTTGAATTTATTATGCCCGTTTTGAATTATCTGAATTTCTAACTATGGTCGAACCGGTGTGCATGAAGATAGGGGACGGGCATCGTTAGAACTTGCATTGGATCTCTGAAGAAACCACATATTGCGAGTCTAAAAATGATTTTTTTAAAAAATCACGGGCGATAGATCATGTACCTGTAGTACAAACCGGACCCACTTCCTGCCGATTCGGCATACATTTGTCCTTTTTACCCGGGATGGACGAAAAGGTTTGAGATGTACCGGTTGGGAGATAGTCCATGTAAGGTGGTCTAGTATTTTAGGAAAATGGGACGGTAGCATTGTGAAACGGCATTTTGGTGGTTACTTCACAAAACGACCCGTTTTTTGCGCTCGGAAAATGGAAAAGGGTTTTTTCGAAACATGATCATTGTTCGGCACAAATTTAGTCCCGGATGTATTCTGAAACCGGGACTAAAAATATTTTCCGCCATTTCCCACCTCTTCCCGCCAACTTTTCCCGCCCTTTCCTTTCTACTAGAGATTTTAGTCCCGGATGTAGTCACTAACCGGGACTAAAGATATTTCCCGCCATTTCCCAAAGCTTCACGCCAAGTTTTCCCGCCCTTTCCCTCTATATTTAGGATGATCGTGTCATGGCTATCCACACATCCACACCTTCCTCTCTTAGAACAATGGACAACGCCTACTGGGCCATTCTGACCCTCGAGGAGACCGAGGCGCTGTGCGCCTCCAACTACCCTTGTCCACCGGGGTACCGCCCGCCCGCCGGCTGGATGCTGAGCGTTGGAGGGGTTCCTGTCCCTCCTGTCCCTCAAGGTTCCGCACGTCAGGCGGCCATCACAAACCACTTCTACCACGAGCTCACGCCGGAGCAGCGGATGGATCCCTAGTGGGATCCCGACAACTATGACACCTGGAATGCCTTCTTCGCTAATAGGCGTGAAAGGGAGCTCGCCAGGTACGAGGGTGATGGCGCCACCGTGAACCACAAAAGTCGGCCGTCATCTGTGGTGGGAGAACCGTACTATCATCGGTGATGCGCTACATCGCGGGGAGACCATCTCGCCACGGTGCCACGAGTCCACCCGCCACAGGCCCCACTGTCATCCGGGTGATGGCGGCATCGTCTTCAGAGACCCCTCTCCCACCCGCCGTGAATCCGAGGCTGGAATGGCCCTGGTATATGCCATGGATGGGCCGAGGATCACGGAGTGACGGTGATGGCGATGATGATGACGACGATGAAGACCACAAGCTGCGTACTATAGGACTAGGCATGATTATGACTAAAGGGGGCGGCTTTAGGCCTGAGTGTTAGCTAGTCCCGATTTGTCCCGGTTTTTAATATTAATAAATGTCTTAATTGTTACCTAATAAATAGAGGGAAATGCCTATATAAAGAGAGGGTTCATATTTAGTCTCGGTTGGAGAAACCAACCGCGACTGAAGGGATTGCGGCAGAGTGGGCCAGACAACACTAATAATAGGGGCCAGACAACATTATGTCGTGAGTGTCGACATTATGCCGAGCTGCTTGTACTATAAATATGCATCCTTGTGAGTCCAGTCCTCCAGCCAGTTTGAGTCATCTCCAAGATGGTTTTAGAGAGCAGGGACACCACTACGGCCAGTTTCAGGGAGATGCCGACGGAGCCCAGTCCTCCGGCATCTCCGAGAAACTAGTCATAGAGGCACTCCCTAATATGTGAAATTAGTTACCTCCGTGGCGTATTGATCTAGTAGGAATCCTAGCAGGTTCACGCAGAGATTCTTCGTCACGTGCATCACGTCGATTGAAGAGCGGACACGCAGGACTTTCCAATATGGCAGCTCCCAAAATATAGATTTCTTCTTCCACATGGGTGCATGTCCTGTAGCGACGTCGTTCGGAACTGATTGACCGCCGGGACCCTTTCCAAAGATTACTTCTATGTCCTTGACCATACCAAATACATCATCACCAGCTGGGAGTTCAGGCTTCTTCCGGTGATCTGCCTCACCTTTGAAATGCTTGCCTTTCTTTCTTACGGGATGATTGGTCGGAAGAAATCGTCGATTCGCTAGGTACACAACCTTCTTGCATTTATGCAAATATGTACCTTCGGTCTTATCTAAACAGTGGGTGCATGCCTTATATCCTTTGTTTGTCCGCCCGAAGGTTACTAAGAGCAGGCCAATCATTGATGGTTACGAATAACAACCCTCGAGATTAAATGGCTCTGTTTGTTCTCATCCCACGACGCACACCTGGTTTTCCCCACAACCGTAAGAGTTCTTCAACTAATGGCCTAAGGTACACATCAATGTCGTTGCCGGTTGCTTCGGCCTTGGATGAGCACCGCATCATAATGAACTTACGCTTCATGCACAACCAAGGAGGCAGGTTGTAGATACATAGAGTCACGGCCAGGTGTGGATCGCAGCTCGCTCCCCAAAAGGATTCATGCCATCCGTACTTAGACCAAACCATAAGTTCCTTGCGTCACCGCAAAGTCCGGGAAGTCTCTCTCGATTTTTCTCCACTGTGACCCATCGCCAGGTGTCTCAACTCCCGCCTTTCTTACGGTCTTCTTTGTGCCACCGCAACAACCGCATGCTCTTTGTTTCGAACATGCGTTTCAACCTTGGTATTATAGGAGCATACCACATAACCTTAGCAGAACCTCTTCCGAGGGGCTCTCCTCAACATCACCGTGGTCATCTCGTCGATCTTATACCGAACGCTGCATACCGGCATTTATCTAAATTCTCATACTCCTTACTCATGTAGAGGATGCATCATTAATGCATGCATGTATCTTTTGCACATCTAATCCCGAGGACAGAGAGTCTTCTTTGCTTCAGAGGTACTCTCGGGAAGTTCGTTATGTTTTGGAAACTTCGCTTCATTATTTTCAGATCTTTTCAAATGAGGAGTCGCTTAGACCACACTGCCTTCCATCGCAACAATTCCAAAGGTCGCATCGAGCTTTGTGCTGCCATCTTCACAATTTGGATACAAAAATTTCTTGTGATCTTCTAACATACCCTCTAACTTCAACTTCTCATTTTCTGTTTCACAGTCTCGCTTTGCATCAGAAATGACCCTACCAAGTTCATCAGCCGGCTCATCTGATGCCCGTTCTTCACCTTTTTCCTCTCCATTGTCTTCCATTGCAGTATCACTGTATTCAGGAAACATATGATGATAGTTGTTATCATCTTCTTCTTCACCATCTTCCATCATAACCCCTCTTTCCCCGTGCTTGGTCCAGCAATTATAGTTGGGCATGAAACCTTTCATAATCAGGTGGCCACGAATGATTTTTGAGGAAGAGTACTCCTTGTTGTTCCGACATTGAACACATGGACAACGTATAAATCCATTCTCTTTGTTTGCCGTAGCCACATCGATAAATTTATCCACGCCTTTGATATACCCGGCTACCCGCCGGTCACCGTACATCCATTCCCGACCGTTCATCTGCATCATATAAGTAAGTTTATCAAAAAACAGGACATCATAAATAGTGAAATAACCAATTCACACCGACACATGAATTGTATCAATGACCTAGAAAAGATAAGATTGCTAACCTCGATCGAGGGAAATAAAGAGGAGAAAGCTCAAGTGCGTCTCGGACACCTTCTATATTTTTGTTCTATGAGAAATTCAACGCGATTTTTCACTCAAACATTACAACAAACACCTTCAATGCATGCATGAGAAAAACTAGCACACACCCTCACACCTTACACCATTCGAAAAACAGAGTGGAGGCAGAGGGGGCATTGCATTTATAGATAGAGGGCAGGTCTTTAGTCCCGTTGGAGCCAGAACCGGGACTAAAGTGCGTACACGCCACGTGGTTGTGGCCAAACCTTTAGTCCCGGTTGGTGGCTCCAACCGACGCATGCCCTTACCAACCGGGACCCATGCCCCCTGGCCCCGTGCCCGCTCCAACCGGGACGCGTGCCAGCATTAGTCCCGGTTGGTGGCGCAACCGGGACTAATGCTCCGAGGGGTCGCGAACGGATGGCCCTTTTTCCTCTAGTGATATAACTTCAGTATAGTGCTTAGTTTTTTTAAGGGGAGTATAGTGCTTAGTTAGCGTTTCCGCTCAGTATACAATGTCTATATCCGCTGGATTGGGAGTCAGGGTCGTTGCTATTGGCTTGTCTCACCACAAAAACACTCGGCAAACCTTGTAAACATGACAAAAAATAATATTCAGGATATAGCTTATCAATTTCCATTGCATATAGAATGGAGCTAGTCAAATTATATTAATTTATGTGAGGACCGGAACTTAACTTCCAGACCCCCCCCCCCCCTGTCTTTATCCGTCAATCCCAAGATCAACGTTGACGACACAGTGAAATGTATATCATTGCAGACGTACAAAATAATAGTTATTACAGAGTTTGAATAGTTACATAGTATAATGTCTTGTGATATTTATTACAATCAGAAAGCACAGCGGAAATGTAAAACGCGCAGTGACTCCATCTCAGCCACAAGTAGTCGATGTAGTCCACGAGGCCTCACTCCGCACCAACGTCATAGTAGTAGTCATCTTCTCCATAGTACTCTGAATTATCAACAAAAACATTTCCATGAGTACATAACGTACTCAACACGCCCCCTCATGGGATACCTATAATATCTATGGAAGGCTTCAAAGGAAGGTTGTATGGTTCTTTTGCAGAAAATCCAATTTTAGTTAAATTATGAAAATAGATTTGATCAAATAGGTTTTAGACAAAAAAAACATGTTTTTGAATTGAATGTGGTATTTCTCATCAGTGTGATTGTCCACGACAACTCACGTATTCCATAATATTTCAGGAGAAGGATGGAGGCAAAGAGGGAAGTAGCAAGACAGGTTCCCGTATGTCAAGAAAGATTCATGTGTCATCTATGACCGTGAACACGGCTATTCAAATAGTTTAAACTCTACAGAGGTTGTACATTTTTCCCACATGACACAATCCCGTCTTGATGCCCACCAGTGGCCGCTGGTTTAGTACACACCTTTTGGTGTACCGGCAGAAGGATCGTGACAAGGTCTTTTAGCTGGATCCCCAAAGATTTTATGAGCCCACTGGGTATGGCGCACGGAACTTAGAGTAT
The DNA here is from genome assembly GCA_030063025.1 of Avena longiglumis. Classification (NCBI taxonomy): domain Eukaryota; kingdom Viridiplantae; phylum Streptophyta; class Magnoliopsida; order Poales; family Poaceae; genus Avena; species Avena longiglumis. Next base: position 49,843,061 of record CP125974.1, on the reverse strand, counting down.
GTCCCCAAACCGGTCCCCCCATTTGTGCTGAAGGCTCCTCTGCAGGCAGACACCTTATCAGCGGTACGACGATATCGACACCTAAGGTTGACTAACCTACTTGACCAAGCCAGTGCCCATTATAGCATGTGGTTGTATGGTGGTCACAATCTTCAAATCCAAGACTTATTATGCCCTTGTACGGCACGAACGGCGGATTGCTCCCTCCAACTCATGAAGGGCAGCCAATCGATCCTTTCTTTGATCCAGCTGTCGCCCGCGCCACTATTCAGACGGTAAGTTTCACCTAGAGTAGAATAGAGTAGAGGAAACAACAATGGCTATTCAGCCTAGCTCAGCGAGCTCAACAAGTTCCAAAAGGTGTGTGTGACCCGAAGGTCATTTCATTCCTCCAAAGAGGCAAGATAGAATATCCTAAAGATTATTGAGCATGGCTAAGAAATTCTACTCTACTAGGATCACTATATAATCTCTACTCGAGATGTCAATTATATGGCGACAAGCAGATCAAGATGTGTGTGTCAGTCGACACGAATAAAATAGCGAGTATATTTGTAAAACAACAAAATAATATGGCCATTATAAAACATGGGATAAATCATGATCAAAGAGAGGGCATGCCTTTGTTGTCGTAGTGTTGTTTCTCTTTGTAGTCTTGATTCTCGTTCCCGTCACTCCCTACTCGTCATAACGATGAACCACACATAAATACAAACTTCGAATAACCACAAATAAGATCCAAATAGAAAGTGTGTGTTGGTCGTCCAACAGACATAGAGTAAAAGAAAAGAGACTGAGATGACTTGCGTGGGATTTTGGTTACTAAGGTATATGGCATGACGATCGTTCTATTTTATCTAAACAAATATTTTAGAAATATGTAGCTAAAGTATATAGATGGCATAGTCTGGATATGCAATACACAAATAATTTACACGCTAATTAGCTAGATATGTGAATAAATAAATAAACTAGGACTAGAATTTGCTATACATGCAATAATAACTCAGAAGAACTAAACTAGCATGATATGGACAACAACATCCTACATAATACATCTAGTGGAGCTATTGTAACAACATCAAACAAACACAACTAAGCATCTAGAAAAGCTACTAAAACAAAAACGGTATTATACTCACAACAAATTTACCTACTAGTATATTACTCAACACGATGAGCAACATGCACTAAAATAAATCTTAGCAAATTAACCCGATACTAAGCAGGATGAGCATATTGTAGTAATATAGTTTACAAACCAGCTGACATGCTCTACTAGCAGAGTCTAAACTAATTAACACGTTAGGAAAAACATGTAAGTAAGACCTTGTCTAACTCTAGCATCTATCCATATAGCTAACATGTACTCCCTCCGTTTAGAAATATAAGATGTTTTAGGTTTATGAAAGAGATGTATCTAGACACCTTTTAGTGTATAGGTTCAAATGAATCTAGACAATTAAAAGTGTCTAGATACATCTCTTTCATAAACCTAAAACATCTTACATTTCCAAACGGAGGGAGTATAAACCAGTGTGAAACAATACGAGGAACATGTTCTCTAGTTCTAATAAATAAATCTACCAATAAGCATGTGTAATCAATTTACAAAAACTACTATACCACTAGCATATATATATAAACTTAGTGGATGACGTTCGGTTCCTAGTGATAACTGCATTTAAACTAGACAAGTATGAATACTCAACTACTACCAGCAGTACACTACGCATATGCACTACACGAACATTATCGTTTGTTCCGGATGATGCACTGAATTTAAATGAATGTGCAGAATACAAAATAGACAAATATAAATACCTAAATGGCTACCGGTTAGACACCGGACAAATTTCAACACACGGACATGACCATATATGCATAGTGTAAGTACATGATGTGGAATACTGGAATTAATAGCTTTTCAAACATAGATTGATCAACGTCGCATATAGTCGCATCTAACGTCACTTGTGGGTTTCTAGAGTTACTTAGAACATTTGCTAAGTTGGGACCAAGATCATCAGATGACTACATGGTGGTCTAATATGCCTATGCCACCGGGCGGCGTTCGGTTCACCGGTACCGATATCAACTAGAAAATTACACCGGTAGAAAAGGGCCCATGCGTCCCGGTTGATAAGGGCCATTAGTCCCGGTTGCCCAACCGGGACGGGGCAATCGGGACTAAAGCTCTAACCATTAGTCCCGGTTGCCCCACCAACCGGGACAAATGGGGTACGGCATCGAGCGCGAGGGGTGGAGATTAGTCGGTTCGTAACACGAACCGGGACTAATAACCTGCTGCCGCGGCAGAGATTTGGCCCATTTCTCTGCCGCGGCAGAGAATTCATTTTGGCACATTTTGTTGCCGCGGCAGCATTTTCGCCACTTTTTGTGCCACGGCAGAGAATTCATTTAGGTTGTTTTATTGTTTATTTAGTGTTTTGCACTTATCAATGAAGGAACCTTATATTACACAAGATCATCATGACAACATTACATTCAATACACGGATCGAGTTCATGCACTACATACAAAAGTTGCTATTCGATGCTACCGGCCAATTTCTTGAAAGTTGCTATTTTTACAATTCCTATTGTCTATACACAGCCGAGTAGTATTCCCCTTGTGTGTTTAGGACTTCTGCATCCAAGAATCCCGCCAATTCCTCCTGTATTGCTCATATGCGATCCTTTGGCAGAAGACCGTCCGTAGACGTTCGATCTGATTTAAAAAAGGAGTCAGCCTATATGAATATGAAACTAAACACAATTTGATTGTAATTAAAAACTATAGAAATTGTTTACGTACGTGGAGTTGCTCTAAATTTCTGCCCTTCTCATCGCACGTCTGCCGGATGAACTCGCATACATAGTATCCACATAGATTGTTACCTGGTCCCTGCGTCAGGCACTTTACGACAACAGAGTTCAATCAAAATAATAATCAATGATGATAATAACTGTATCAAAACTAGAATCAAAGAGATGCGCGGATATAGCTAGTGGTGCTTACATCTAGTGGTTGAAATGTAAACTCCTCTTTTCAAACACCCCTAGCCTTCTTGGTGAACCGTTTCCAAGCGCTGCCCGGCGTAGAAAACGAATAAAATAAGTTATTAAGTACTTGATATCATAAAATTCACGAACGTTGCCGATATAGTGTCGTAATGATTAGAATTACCGTTGGAGAAGGATCTGCATGTCCTTCCACGTCTCAAGGGGTTTATGTTTCGAGTCCATGACTAGTACACGCCCTTTGTCAAGTTGAATGATTAACAGAATATAGTGGTACCTGCGAATGCAGAACTAATCAATTATATACTTAACATCGAGTAAGCGAAATAGAAAGTGTATACAAGACAATAACACTCACTGGAAGTTGTAAGGAAATAGTATTTCCCTTTTGGTTTCTTGAAACCTTAACGCGTGTACTATATTATCCTCCATATCCTGGGGGCTTATTTTGAGATTAGCTTCATGAACCCAATATGGGTCAATGAAGCCAATGTCATAGATTTGTCCTCTGCTGCATTCGAGAATCTTCATTCTGCATATTACAGTATGATTATATACATGCAATAAACAAAATAATATAGATGGAGACTAAATTAATTACAGAATTAGTACTTACAGACAATAGGCACTCATGATCGATTTGTCCAAGGCGTCTTGATTGAATAATTGAAATAGTTCATCAAATTCAATGGATATCATGTCATCCTTATCTTTCCCATGATGCTTTTTTGTAACCCTCAGCACTATCCAGTTAGCCCGGTCCTTGTGGCATGCATGTACCGCTTATGCAATCTTCGCATTTTTGTTGGAAGATTGTTTACCTCCTCGTGTTTGACGAGAGGTTTTCCGTCTGGTATTGGTATGCTACTTCACTCACGGGAAGAACTCTAATCGATAAGTACTGAGCAATACTCATACCTTGAGCAGCGGCTTCTCCAGACAGTAACTACCTGGATCATACCGCTCTTCGCCCCATATTTGCTCGACCCCACATTGGTTTGAGAAATCACCTTGAGAGGGGCGCAAGTCTGTTTTGCTTGTTCTCCGAGCTGGGCAACAGATTTCCGCTTGCATCGATCGCTCTTGAGGCTTTTTGTTGCATGTGACTTGAGAATAGAACGCTCATAGTCCGATGACAGCTTTGGCTCGGGTTGATGAAGATTCTTTAGCATTTTCAACACTTTGGCTTTTTCTTCTTTGGTGGGGAACTCTAGCTCTTTCGCCGCCTCACTTAGCTTAAAAACACATCGTTTCGCATCAACGATCGCAGCCTCCTCTTCATCAGTCATAAGCTCTCTTGGGAGGAACCGTTGGTACTTTTGGAAGAGGCTCTTGTTTACGTTTCGCGATCGCTACGACGACAAGAGCGGTACGCTTACGCTTTTATCCCGAGGCGCCGACGATGGCTCATGGCGATGGCTGCACCGGAGATTGGTGAGGCGACGAGCCGGTGAGGCGACGAAGACGGCCGCCAGCGGCAACGACCTCGGCGGAGACGGTGAGGCGGCGAAGATGGCCTTGGCGTGTGATTTGAAGCACGATACAATCCTTCGGCCATAGAATGGTGACGCTTTTGCCACCCAAGACATACATCCCTTCACCAAAAGGGTAGTGAAGATCCAAAACCTCAAAGGTGGGCATGATTTCATCCACGCCGACAACAAGTAGCCCTCGAACCGGACGACGTGGTAAGTTGGTGTGGGTCCAATTGGTAAGGCATAGCCAACCGCCACCTTCATTGATATGTTCACAACTTTGACATGTAGCTCGCAGTGTCATCTCGTGATATCATCCACTGGTAGCCAACAGAGCCATCGGTGCATCATCGTCATCACCATTGTCATCACCCGACCTCGGTGGAAGCCACATCGCTTTTCGATTATTCGATAGGCGGTAGCATCGAATGCAAGCAGTCTTTGAGATGGGCCAGTAGTACTTTGCTCTTTAAGTGTGTTAATTTCATCTTGTTGTTGCTTTAATCGTTCTTCAATTAAACGCATTCGCTCTTCGACTTTTCGCTTCAACCGCCGCCCTTACTCCTCCGACGGCTTCTATCGGGATATTTCTTCCTCTTCGGAAACCCATCCTCCATGATTGGGAGCCTATTGTGCCTCGTGTTCGTCCATCATGTTCCTTATTTCCAAGGGCGAGTGTGAGCTCATCATTCTCTATCGGGAATGAAGTCCCCATCTTTAACAGCCTTTACTTCTTTTCTCATCCCTCGATTGGCAAGGGGTCTTTATGTCGTATGTTATATATACACCTCCTTCCGAGTCCAACGTGCCCCCATGCCCGTAAAACCAATTCCTTGCACGCTCTACCCAATCGCATCTGCCTCGGGTGATATTTTTATCACGCAGCTTCCTGCTCAAGTTTCTCCCACTTAGGAATGCCAACCTTGTAGCCACCTTGCCCCATAGTATGGTGATACTTCTTCTTAGCGACATTCACTTATTCGTTTCGGACATTTTCTTAGCTTTTTCTCGATTTCTTGTATTCCACAAACTCATCCCGAATGGTTTTATCTTCTTAAACTGAATATTCTTGAAATCGAGTCTTCTTTTCACGACATAGTCAAGGTGCAATCTTTTCTTCCAGTTGGTGAAACACTGGGCCATCTTCTTCAAAGCCCACTCCCCGACCTTAGCCTCCATGGCTCTCCCATGTTGTAAGGCGTCCTCAATCGATCCTCCGCATTTGGATCCAGCTCTATCTTCGATAGTCTGAAATTAACCATGAGCCTCTTCCACAAGAAATCTTTGGCGTGGTTAGGGACAAATAAACATGTTCCTCTTCATCCGCATTAGCGGCCTATTCCAATTTCTAATGGTGATCGGGATTAAGTCCCTAACGATTACTCGCATTGTGCCACAAATTTGGTTGCGACAACTTCTTCAGGAGCCGATCTGCCGCCTCACTGACATCTTCGATCCCAACCTCTCATGGTCTTGCAACTTTTTGGTTGGGCCTCGCCGCTCTTTTCAGAGATTCCTTCGATCCGAGGGCTAAAAGAAGAAAGATCGTCCTTACTATTTCTATATAGATAGCAGATGATTAATTAATTAATTGATTTATATTACATGCACCTTGCCGGAGCGGTCATCTTCTCGATTACACAAGGCATCGCCTTCTCCCTCGCGGAAGGCAACACCTTCAACCTCAAACAAGTTGTCTACTCCGTAAAAAGAGGATCACCTCACCGAGTTGTTCGTAAACGTTGATACGTCTAAATTATCTTCCATCACACCTTGGATCAACTCTTCCTTTTCTTCGTCTCTGACGTGTGGGTCCATATTTTCTGCATAGGTGGAAAAACGAATAAGTCAAAGCGGCTAAAGGAGAAAGTTACGAATAAGTCAAAGCGGCACTAATATTTTCCGGATCAAGGTGAAACCCTAATATATACATACACAATAATAAAATGAAGAGAAACCCTAAACCCTAAGGCTATGAGAGGGGAACATGAGTATAAGGCTACAAAAGGTCTTCGATCTATCTATGGTCTTGATCTCGGTCTTCGATCTCAATCTCGATATCGTATTCTACCGAGAAGAACCAAATCACCGGAAAGAAAGGGAAACAATCAACACATGGCATCGATGCAATGCTCAAGCAATGATGATGATATGACAAGTTAATGTGCATTGGAATGTAACCCTAAAGCATGCTCGACAAGTTAATCGGGGTTCCGAGGGGCGCAAACCCTAACTCAAGGAACTCCGGAATCACCTGTTAGGGTTACTAGGGTGTTCTAATTAAACTTGTCATTTAATTAGATCTATCTATGGTCTTGATCTCGGTATTCGATCTCGATCTCGATATCGTATTCTACCGAGAAGAACCAAATCACCGGAAAGAAAGGGAAACAATCAACACATGGAATCGATGCAATGCTCAAGCAATGATGATGATACGACAAGATAATGTGCATTGGAATGTAACCCTAAAGCATGCTCGACAAGTTAATCGGGTTCCGAGGCGCAAACCCTAACTCAAGGAACTCCGGAACAAGCGACCATGGTGGTGGCTTGTGGTGTAGGTGTTGGCTCGTCACAGCGGTTTCGATCCGGAGCTTCTCTCCGGCTTCTTGGCTGATGCTTCGTCAACACGCCGGACTCAAGGCGAGGGCTATGAGAGGAACATGAGTATAAGGCTACAAAGGTCTTGATCTATCTATGGTCTTGATCTCGGTCTTGATCTCAATCTCGATATCGTATTCTACCGAGAAGAACCAAATCACCGGAAAGAAAGGAAACAATCAACACATGGCATCGATGCAATGCTCAAGCAATGATGATGATACGACAAGTTAATGTGCATTGGAATGTAACCCTAAAGCATGCTCGACAAGTTAATCGGGTTCCGAGGCGCAAACCCTAACTCAAGGAACTCCTAATCACCGTTAGGGTTACTAGGGTGTTCTAATTAAACTTGTCATTTAATTAGATCTATCTATGGTCTTGATCTCGGTCTTGATCTCGATCTCGATATCGTATTCTACCGAGAAGAACCAAATCACCTAAAGAAAGGGAAACAATCAACACATGGAATCGATGCAATGCTCAAGCAATGATGATGATACGACAAGTTAATGTGCATTGAATGTAACCCTAAAGCATGCTCGACAAGTTAATCGGGGTTAGGGCGCAAACCTAACTCAAGGAACTCCGGAACCAAGCGACCATGGTGGTGGCTTGTGGTGTAGGTGTTGGCTTCCGTCATGGCGTTTCGATCCGGAGCTTCTCTCCCATGGCTTCTTGGCGGTGATGCTTCGTCAACAAGTCGGACTCAAAGGCGAGGGCTGCTCCTTCGCCACATGTGCCGGTCGTCCCTGTGGCAAGGTGCGGCCGATCTCAAGCTTCTTCACGATCTGGAGGAGGAAGAAGATGGTGGACTTGATTGCTTTTTCAAGTTTCTTTTAGGGTCCTCGGTGATTATTTTCGGCCTCGTAATTTTTATTTCTTAGGCCTCCTGTACTCAAATGACGTTATTGCAGCAATATATTTGGTGCTCGCACCCGTAATCCGCAAAAAAATCAATCTAATTGGTGCTCTATTTTGCCACCAGCGGAGAGGGGGAGGAGAGGGAGGGCGGCACCGTGCAGCGACGCCATGGGAAGGCGCGTCGACGGGAAGCAGAGAGCGGCGCGGTCGTCGGGAAGGAGACGGCGGCGCGCGTCAGTTGGGAAGAGACGCTGGTGGGCCGAGGCGGAGGCGTTACGACGAGCCACTCTGAGGAGCGCTGAGGTGCAGCCCTGGCGGCGGCTGCTGTCGGCGAGGGCGCGGGCAAGAGGCAAAGGCGAGAAGTGGGAAGGGAAGAAGAAGGAGGCACGCTTGTTATAACTAAAGGCCTTTAGTCCTGGTTGGTGGCTCCAACCGGGACTAAAAGGGCATACGTCCCGGTTGGAGCCACCAACCGGGACCTATAGTCCAATTTTCAAGAAGGCGCTACAAGGAAGTCTTCCGTCCGTTGGTGGCTCCAACCGACGTATTCTGCTTTCAAATTTTTCAGTTATTTTCTCTCTGTACCCGCCTTATTTTTTATTTTGGGGTTTAAATTTGTAATGTTTTTTAAATGATAATTACTTTGGAATTTAGAAAAACTTTAAACATAAAAAGTGTTTGGATTTGAATAACTAATTCGAAACCATTTTCTGTTTTAAAAAATAATTAATGTAACCATTTAAACTACGAACCATTTAAAATTAATAATAAAATAACTTATATTTTTTAAATATTAATTTGGAATTTAGAAAAACTTTAAACATAAGAAGTGTATGGATTTGAATAAATAATCCAAAACCATTTTCTATTTTTATAAAATAATTAATGAAACCATTTAAAATTAATTAACTTATATTTTTGAATATTAATTTGGAATTTAGAAAAACTTTAAACATAAAAAGTGTTTGGATTTGAATAAATAATTCAAAACCATTTTCTGTTTTAAAAAATAATTAATGTAACCATTTAAAATATGAACCATTTACAACTAAAAATGAATTAACTTATATTTTTTTAATATCAATTTGGAATTTAGAAAAAAATTAAACATAAAAAGTGTTTGGATTTAAATAAATAATTCAAAAACATTTTCTGTTTTAAAAAATAATTAATGTAACCATTTAAAATATGAACCATTTACAATTAAAAATGAATTAACTTATATTTTTTAATACCAATTTGGAATTTAGAAAAACTTTAAACATAAGAAGTGTATGTATTTGAATAAATAATTCAAAAACATATTCTATTTTTTAAAACAAATTAATGTAACCTTTTAAAATGAATTAACTTAAATTATATTTTTGAATATTAATTTTTAAAACGACCCTTTTTTGCGCTCGGAAAATGGAAAAGGGCTTTTCCGTGCGACAAAAAGGAAAACTTCCTCCTGCAACATTGTTCTCCATACCAATGTCCACACACATGCATAATATGGGCACAACATCACAAACTATGCCGTGATTCAGCACATAACATCGGTCATTTGGACCGAAAGCCATGAAACCTCGAACATGATAGGTCATTTTGTGAAGGTTTTTTCGAAACATGATCAATATACCAAGTCTGGTATTTTTCCTTTCAACTATGTAACATAATATGACACCACGCGAAGGATTTTCATTGTTCGGATTTTTTGAATTTATTATGCCCGCTTTGAATTATCTCAATTTCTAACTATGGTCGAACCGGTGTGCATGAAGATAGGGACGGCATCGTTAGAACTTGCATTGGATCTCTCAAGAAACCACATATTGCGAGTCTAAAATGATTTTTTCAAAAATCACAGGCGATAGATCATGTACCGTAGTACAAACCGGACCCACTTCCTGCCGATTCTAGACATTTGTCCTTTTACCGGGATGGACAAAAGGTTTGAGATGTACCGGTTGGGAGATAGTCCATGTAAGGTGGTCTAGTATTTTAGGAAAATGGGACGGTAGCATTGTGAAACGGCATTTTGGTGGTTACTTCACAAACGACCCTTTTTGCGCTCGGAAAATGGAAAAGGGCTTTTCCGTGGATGGCAAAAGGAAAACTTCCTCCTGCAACATTGTTCTCCATACCAATGTCCACACACATGCATAATATGGGCACAACATCACAAACTATGCCGTGATTCAGCACATAACATCGGTCATTTGAACCGAAAGCCATGAAACCTCGAACATGATAGGTCATTTTGTGAAGGTTTTTTCCAAACATGATCAATACACCAAGTCTGGTATTTTTCCTTCCAACTACGTAACATAATATGCCACCACGCGAAGGATTTTCATTGTTTGTATTTTTTGAATTTATTATGCCCGTTTTGAATTATCGAATTTCTAACTATGGTCGAACCGTGTGCATGAAGATAGGGGACGGGCATCGTTAGAACTTGCATTGGATCTCTGAAGAAACCACATATTGCGAGTCTAAAATGATTTTTTCAAAAATCACGGGCGATAGATCATGTACTGTAGTACAAACCGGACCCACTTCCGATTCGGCAGACATTTATCCTTTTACCGGGATGGACGAAAAGGTTTGAGATGTACCGTTGGGAGATAGTCCATGTAAGGTGGTCTAGTATTTTAAGAAAATGGGACGGTAGCATTGTGAAACGGAATTTTGGTGGTTACTTCACAAACGACCGCTTTTTGCGCCGGAAAATGGAAAAGGGCTTTTCCGACAAAAGGAAAACTTCCTCCTGCAACATTGTTCTCCATACCAATGTACACACACATGCATAATATGGGCACAACATCACAAACTATGCCGTGATTCAAGACATAACATCGGTCATTTGGACCGAAAGCCATGAAACCTCGAACATGATAGGTCATTTTTGTGAAGGTTTTTGAAACATGATCATTGTTCAAGACATTTAGTCCGGATGTAGTCACAAACCGGGACTAAAAATATTCCGCCATTTCCACCTCTTCCGCCAAGTTTTCCCCTTTCCTTTCTACTAGAGCTTTTAGTCCCGGATGTAGTCACTAACCGGGACTAAAGATATTTCCGCCATTTCCCAAAGCTTCACGCCAAGTTTTCCGCCTTTCCTCTATATTTAGGGTGATCGTGTCATGGCTATCCACACCTTCCTCTCTTAGAACAATGGACAACGCCATGGGCCATTCTCGACCTCGAGACCGAGGCGCCAGGCGCCCAACTACCCTTGTCCACGGGTACCGCCGCCTTACCGGATGTCGAAGGCCGAGGGTTCTGTCCCCCTGTCCCTCAAGGTTCCATACGCCAAAGGCCATCACAAACCACTTATACCACGAGCTCACGCCGAAGCGGATGGATCCCGGTGGGATCCGACAACTATGACACTGGAATGCCTTCTTCGCTAATAGGCGGAAAGGAGCTCGCCAGTACGAGGTGATGGCCCGCCACCGGTGAACCACAAGTCGGCCGTCGTGCGTGGTGGGCGAACCGTACTATCATCGGTGATGCGCTACATCGCCGGGGAGACCATCCTCGCCACGGTGCCCACGAGTCCACCCGCCACAGGCCCATCGTCCGGCAGAAGCGGCATCGTCTTCCAGAGACCCTCTCACCGCCCGTGAATCCGAGGCTGGAATGGCCCCAGTATATGCCATGGATGGGCTGAGGATCCCCGGAATGGCAGGTGACGATGACGATGATGATGACGACGACGATGAAGACCCTGAAGCTGCGTACTATAGGACTAGGCATGATTATGACTAAAGGGGGCGGCTTTAGGCCTGAGTGTTAGCTAGTCCCGATTTGTCCCGGTTTTTAATATTAATAAATGTATTAAGTGTTACCTAATAAATAGAGGGAAATGCCTATATAAAGAGAGGGCTCATATTTAGTCTCGGTTGGAGAAACCAACCGCGACTGAAGGGATTGCGGCAGAGTGGGCCAGACAACACTAATAATAGGGGTGAGTGTCGACATTATGTCGTGCGGCTTGTACCTTGTCCCGGATGGTGTCACCAACCGGGACTAAAGATGAACCTTTAGTCCCGGTGGGAGACACCAACCAGGACTAAAGATGAGTCAGCACTAATAATAGGGGTGAGTGTCGACATTATGTCGTGAGTGTCGACATTATGCCGAGCTGCTTGTACTATAAATATGCATCCTTGTGAGTCCAGTCCTCCAGCCAGTTTGAGGCATCTCCAAGATGGTTTTAGAGAGCAGGGACACCACTACGGCCAGTTTCAGGGAGATGCCAACGGAGCCCAGTCCTCCGGCATCTCCGAGAAACTGGTCATAGAGGCACTCCCTAATATGTGAAATTAGTTAGCTCCGAGGCGTATTGATCTAGTTAGTGAAGTTACAAGCTGCAAGATGGTTTTCGAGAGCAGGGACACCACTACGACCAGTTTCAGGGAGATGCCGACGGAGCCCAGTCCTCCGGCATCTCCAAGAAACTGGTCATAGAGGGACTCCCTAATATGTGAAATTAGTTAGCTCCGAGGCGTATTGATCTAGTTAGTGAAGTTACAAGCTGCAAGATGGTTTTCGGAGCAGGACACCATCTGCGGCCAGTTTCGGGAGATCTGCCGGAGCCCAGTCCTCGCATCTCCGAGAAATCGGTCATAGAGGCACTCCCTAATATGTGAAATTAGTTAGCTCCGGCGTATTGATCTAGTTAGTGAAGTTACAAGCTGCAAGATGGTTTTCGAGAGGGGACACCACTCGACCAGTTTCAAGGAGATGCCGACTTGCCAGCCCCTCCGGCATCTCCAAGAAACTGGTCATAGAGGCACTCGGTCCAGCCACAAAATGGGACTAACACTCAAGACATTTATTAATATTAAAACTGAGACTACAAAACCGGGACTAAAGGCCACAAACCGCGAAAGATATCCTTGGTCAAGCCACAAACCGCGAAGACATGAACTAGAGTTACATAATATGAGCATGAACTTCTTGGCATATGTCATTCCTTATGACCGCTTGACGTAACCATGGAGCATCTTCTTTACTTAACGGAATGCTTGGGTTTTCCTTTGTGAAGGGCGGAATTTCATCAAACTTATTATAATCTTCCCATATGTCTTGTCCTTGATTCCCACGATGTTTCTTTTCCCGAAAGAACTATGTGACGCTTTGGCTCATCATATGATGTATTCGTTTGCATATTTTTTCTTTTTTCGTCGGAGGACATGTCCTTCACATAGAAAACCCGAGACACATCATTGGCTAGGACGAATGGTTCATCTCTATAACCAAGATTGTTGAGATCCACTGTTGTCATTCCGCATAACCGATCTATCTTTACCCTTCCCCATTCAGTTGACCCATTTGCAATGAAACAAAGGGACCTTAAAAGAGACTCCATAGTCTAGTTCCCATATCTCCTCTATGTAACCATAATATGTGTCCTTTTGTCCATTCTTGTCTATTGCATCAAAGCGGACACCACTATTTTGGTTGGTGCTCTTTTTATCTTGGGCGCTCGTGTAGAATGTATTCCCATTTATTTCGTATGCTTGGAAATTCAATACAAGAGAAGATGGTGACGCCAACAAGTATAGCTGATCTCCAACAATGGTGTCATTCAAGAGATGTGTCCGCATCCAACCACCGAAAGACTTCATGTGTTCATCTGTAATCCATGATTCAGGCTTCCCCGGGTTTTTGGAGCGTACAATATTCTTGTGTTCCTCGATATACTGGAGCTGCCAAGGTGGAAATATGTAGAACTGTAGTGTGCTTTAGTGAAAGAATCCCGTCCCTACATATAATTGCTTTCTTTCCCAGCGCGTTTTTCCACTTAGTCTTCCCTCATGCCATGAGTCAAACACCAATCGGCTTAAGGTCGAATAAAGTCAACACAAAACTCAATGACCTCCTTTGTTCCATATCCCTTGGAGATGCTTCCTTACGGTCTAGCACGGTTATGAACATATTTCTTTAAGACTCCCATGAACCTCTCAAAGGGGAACATATTGTGCGAAATACCGGACCGAGAATGGCAATCTCTTCCACTAGATGAACCAGAGATGCGTCATAATATTGAAGAAGGATGGTGGGAACACCAATTCAAAACTAACAAGACATTGTACCACATCCTTCCAGAACCTTGGCGAGAATATCTGGATTGATTACCTTCGAGATATTGCATTGAGGAATGCACACTTCACAATGGGTACTCGAACATTTTCCGTAGAAGCCCCTCAATGCAATCGGAAGCAATCGCGTCATAATCACGTGACAATCATGAGACTTCAGGTTTTGGAACTTTTTCTCCGCCATATTTATTATCCCTTTATATTAGATGAGAAGCCCGGCACCTTGATACTGTAAAGGACTTCAAAAAGATTTCCTTCTACCTTTGGTAAGAGCATAGGCACGACTTAAGTGAGGCCCTTTATCCGTCTTGTTATATGTATGCATGTTCTTTGGGTCTTTCATAATTTGTTGGTCCTCCGTGCTTCGTGTATCTTTTGTCTTCCCATACACGCCTAGGAATCCTAGCGAGTTCACAGAGATTCTTCGTCACGTGCATCACGTCGATTGAAGAGCGGACACGCAGGACTTTCCAATATGGCAGCTCCCAAAATATAGATTTCTTCTTCCACATGGGTGCATGTCACCAGCGACGCTGTTCGAACTGATTGACCGTCGGGACCCTTTCCAAAGATTACTTCTATGTCCTTGACCATACCAAATACATCATCACCAGCAGGAGTTCAGGCTTCCGTGATCTGCCTCACCTTTGAAATGCTTGCCTTTCTTTCTTACGGGATGATTGGTCAGAAGAAATCGTCGATTCGCTAGGTACACAACCTTCTTGCATTTATGCAAATATGTACCTTCGGTGATGGGGATATGCCCTCTTGGGGTATCCTCGGTACGGACGTTCCGATCGCCCAAGGGTCAAAGTGGGCCTGCAGCGGCGAGTGGATCAAAGCCCATCAGGTACCCGGTGACGGAGGTCAAGGCCAGGCGAGTAGATAGGCCCCGGTCCGAAAGTTAAACGATTGACAAAGTTGTAAATCGAATCGGTTGAGATATGTAAACCCTAGGGAGGTAAGCCTATATAAACCCCTAAGGGGTGAGTAGAGATCGTTCCTCATACACCCAAGCAACTTCGCCGCCTAGTCGCCGAAGTTCGCCCATCGTAAACACCTCCATAATACAATCTAGCAGAGTAGGTCTTTACCCTCAGGGCCAACTCAGGTAAAACCTCGTGTCTTTGCCCTCATCTCGACCGCAGATGGCTGGCCGCCTTGCCCTTCGTTTCTACTACTGCCGATTGCAGATTCGCCGTGGTCATTCCCACGATGCAGGCGCCCACCGTGGCCGCCGCCGGCCTGTTCGCGGCGAGATCCAATCTGCCCATCAACGAGCGGTGCGCCACCGGCCGCATGATAGCGATCGCGAGATGCTCCAGATCTTGCCGAGCAGCTACGTCCGCGGCGCGACCCGTCACACAAGCAGATCGCCACCGATCGAGCCTCTTCGTCGGCTTCACCGACGTTGTCACCTCGGAGGACTCGGCCGCATCCGCGAAGTCGCCACCACGCGATCGGCTCTCCGAGAGCCAGATCCGCACGATCCACCGCCCGCCTCCGAGTACAACTCGC
The DNA here is from genome assembly GCA_030063025.1 of Avena longiglumis. Lineage (NCBI taxonomy): Eukaryota > Viridiplantae > Streptophyta > Magnoliopsida > Poales > Poaceae > Avena > Avena longiglumis. The sequence goes on along the minus strand of CP125974.1, from coordinate 49,827,482 downwards.
CCACAAAGAACATGGCGAGAACTCACGGCCGCGAAGACGCGGCCTCACCGACGACGCCGACTTCGGCGACCCGGCGTCACTCGCCGGATCCATCACCGCGTGCCCGCGGGCTCCATCGCCCGTGTCTCCAACGCTGGAGATTTCGAGGACCCTCCATCCTGGATCTTCGAGTTCGACCGGTCGGAAAATTCCGCCGACCTCCACGACGGTGCCACGCCATGACGCCACATGGCCACCGGCACCGATCCACGGAGGACCCTTTCTCCACCCGATCCCTCCTAACGCCACGGCGACGGAGGTCGAGGAACTCCGCTGAAGTTGGCGGAGGCGACGCAAAGAGCGGCGCGAAAAATTTCGCCTCGGGTGTGACAGCCAGAACTGCATCACGCTACCACCAGCAGCGGATCAGGTCACGCCTGAACCCCACCGTTCAGGGGCGTGCCCTGAACTTCGACGATGAAAGCGACCCGGCGCGCATAGCCGAGCGCGCAATCTGCGAGAACGCGCCGCCAGGAGGAAGCAACCGACCTCCGCCAGATCGACGCGGCGGTGCCCCACCACCACCCAACCGCACCTCCTGTGGACCAGCCTCGGATAGTCGTCTCCTCACGGAGCGAGACGCTAACGCCTCCCATCGTTTCTCCACCCCGATGGATAACCTCGTGGCGAGCCGAGCAGCACCGATAGCATCACGGCCACCGCGACGGCGCCTTACAAATCCGATGCGTCAGGCCCTACTCGCGAAGGCCGTGGAACAGCAAAGCGCGCCGACTGCAGGGCGAGTGTACTACGCGGCCTCGGGAAGCAGGGCGTTCATGCCGCCAGCGGTGGCAAACACCCTCAATTGCCCGCCACCGAGCCACGCAGCCCAACGGCGTCCCGCGAATGCGCACTCTCCACCAACGATCCGGTCGGCGACCAACCTCGCCGCTAACGGAGAGCCCATCGACGCCCGCACTCACATCATCAACAACCAAAACTGGCGCGCACGCCAGCCCGACGACTTGCGGCACACCCTAACTACTCGCCGCGATGGCGAGCCTATGGGGTCGCTCAGTCGACTAGGGCCCAAGTGCTTCGGACCAATGATCCGAGGCGAAAAGTACCCACCCAACTTCAAGGCGCCGAAGGAGATCGAAAATACGACTCAGACGACCCCGCCGGTCCGCTCGACACATACCTCATGGCAATGGGGATCGGGTCACACCGACCTACCGCCACCCGTTACCTCCCATCGATGATGGAGGGGACGCGAGCAATGGATCAACACGCCCCCGTGATGATCGACTCACGGGAGGAAATGCGAGACGCCTTCGCCGTGCACTTCGAGTGCTCCTACACCCGCCACCACCATCGAGGACCGGAACGATGCGTCCAGGGACCGCGAGTCGACCCGCAATCGGGTCCAACGGTGGCAAGAGCTCGCATAACGCGGTCGGCATCCACCCGGACACCGCGATCCATTGCTTCAAGACCTCGTGCCGCTACGAGCCTCTAGTCGCCAAGCTCAAGCGACACGCCCGCACACTCGACAACATCCCCGACCTCCTCGAGATCGCCAAACGATACGCCGAGGAGGATCCCAACCAAGACGTCGACGACGAGTCCGGAGGGCAACGCCGCACGGGCGGCAACGACGGTGGCCGCCGAACCGACCTACGCTACAGCGGCACTCGCCTCACAGGCAAGCGCCGCAACGACGGACGAGTCGACTTCGTCGCCAACGCTGGGCACGCACAACGCGACCCCAAGAGCTACCGCCGTGACGGAGGGCAACGACGCGACGGCGGGAACTACAAGAACAAGCCAAGGTTCGATCCCGCGGCCCTCCTTAACCAACCATGTGCGTTTCACAGCAGGGAAGGAAAGCCCGCCACGCACACCACTGCCGACTGCCACACCCTCCGGGAGATCGAGAAGGCACGGCACGCGCGGGAAGACACCGACAACGACCCGCCGAACGGCGGAAAATTCGGCAAAGTAGCCGGCTCGCTCCATACCTTCACAGGCTTCAACACGAAGCGCGAGAAGAAGGTCATCGCCCGCGCCGTCGCCGTCAACGCGGTGGCCCAAACAGACGTCCCCCAGTTCCTCAACTGGTCGGAACAGCCCATCACCTGGTAAAACCCTGTGTCTTATCTAAACAGTGGGTGCATGCCTTATATCCTTTGTTTGTCTGTCCTGAAAGGTTACTAAGAGCAGGCCAATCATTGATGGTTACGAATAACAACCCTCGTAGATTAAATGGCTCCTGTTTGTTCTCATCCCACGCACGTACACCTGGTTTGCCCCACAACTGTAAGAGTTCTTCAACTAATGGCCTAAGGTACACATCAATGTCGCGTTGCCGGTTGCTTCGGGCCTTGGATGAGCACGCATCATAATGAACTTACGCTTCATGCACAACCAAGGAGGCAGGTTGTAGATACATAGAGTCACGGGCCGTGTCTTGGATCAGCTCGCTTCCCCAAAAGGATTCATGCCATCCGTACTTAGACCAAACCATAAGTTCCTTGCGTCACCGCAAAGTCCGGGAAGTCTCTCTCGATTTTTCTCCACTGTGACCCATCAGCCAGGTGTCTCAACTCCCGCCTTTCTTACGGTCTTCTTTGTGCCATCGCAACAACCTGGCATGCTCTTTGTTTCGAACATGCGTTTCAACCTTGGTATTATAGGAGCATACCACATAACCTTAGCAGAACCCTTCCCGAGGGGCTCTCCTCAACATCACCAGGTCATCTCGTCGATCTTATACCGCAACGTTGCATACCGGCATTTATCTAAATTCTCATACTCCTTACATGTAGAGGATGCATCATTAATGCATGCATGTATCTTTTGCACATCTAATCCCGGAGGATGAGAGTCTTCTTTGCTTCAGAGGTACTCTCGGGAAGTTCGTTATGTTTTGGAAACTTGACTTCATTATTTTCAGCATCTTTTCAAATGAGGAGTCAGTTAGACCACACTCGCCTTCCATCGCAACAATTCCAAAGGTCGCATCGAGCTTTGTGCTGCCATCTTCACAATTTGGGTACAACAATTTCTTGTGATCTTCTAACATACCCTCTAACTTCAACTTCTCATTTTCTGTTTCACGCCTCGCTTTGCATCGAAATGACCCTACCAAGTTCATCGACGGCTCATCCGATGCCCGTTCTTCACCTTTTTCCTCTCCATTGTCTTCCATTGCGGTATCACAGATTCAGAAACATATGATGATAGTTGTTATCATCATCTTCTTCTTCACCATCTTCCATCATAACCCCTCTTTCCCCGTGCTTGGTCCAGAATTATAGTTGGGCATGAAACCTTTCATAATCGGTGGCGCGAATGATTTTCGAGGAAGAGTACTCCTTGTTGTTCGACATTGAACACATGGACAACGATAAATCCATTCTCTTTGTTTGCCGTAGCCACATCGATAAATTTATCCACGGCTTTGATATACCCGGCTACCACGGTCACCGTACATCCATTCCCGACGCTCATCTCGCATCATATAAGTAAGTTTATCAAAAACAGGACATCATAAATAGTGAAATAACCAATTCACACCGACATGAATTGTATCAATGACCTAGAAAAGATAAGATTGCTAACCTCGATCGAGGGAAATAAAGAGGAGAAAGCTCAAGTGCGTCTCGGACACCTTCTATATTTTTGTTCTATGAGAAATTCAACGGAATTTTCACTCAAACATTTCAACAAACACCTTCAATGCATGCATGAGAAAAACTAGCACACCCTCACACCTTACACCATTCAAAAAAGCAGTGGAGGCAGAGGGTCGGCAGCATTTATAGAGGCAAGGGTCTTTCCGGTTGGAGCCAAGAATCGGGACTAAAGGTGCGTACACGCCACGTGGCTGCAAACCTTTAGTCCCGGTTGGTGGCTCCAACCGGACGCATGCCCTACCAACCGGACCATGCCTGCCCCGTGCCGCCCAACGCTGTGACATTAGTCCCGGTTGGTGGCGCAACCGGGACTAATGCTCCGAGGGGTCGCGAACGGATGGCCCTTTTTCCTCTAGTGTTATAGGTAGAAACCATGTCTAAGAGGTAGGCCTACGTGTGTATACTGTGCAAGTGCAAGGATTTGTGACGGAGCTCACCGAGTGCGACGTTGATAAACCGAGATGAACTTGTGGCATGGTAGGTCATGGACGATCAGCAACTCGAGCGTCAGTTCCGTGGATCAGCTCTCCTTCTCCTCCTCCTTCTCCTCCTTGTGGTTCAGATAGCACCGGTCATTCAGTGTCGAATGTCCGGAGTCGCTCAAAATGCAGGCGGTGTCCGACGGCGTTCTAGCTCGGAGTTCCACTAGATTATGTTATGGGGCGAGCTATGTATGGAGACAGAGACGTGAAACAAGATGCAGAGTGTCGTTTTGGTACTATATAGGAGGATGAAAGTGCGCTCTAATTGACGTGATTAAAGAGAGCATTGAATGCGAGGTAACGTGTGAGCAGTTTTTGTTGCGACCTGGCGTTTCAGTCTGATCGTTCTTGCACGCATGCAGAATAGGAAGAAGAAGTTGTGCAGCACTCGACGTGCAGAAGAAAGAACAACAGCGTGACTCTTTGGCTTGTTGAACTATTGGGCATGATCACTTTACTTGATACAATTCAGGTATGTAGTCTTCTGGCCTAAGCGACCGGAGCATATGCCCTGGACTGATCAATTCAGGTTCACATGAAAGAAAAGAATACAAGAAGAGAGTATATGATTTGGATGCTACCTCGTAGATGAGAATGAAAATAGAAAGAAAGAAATAAGAAAAGAAGCTAGCTATGAGGTGCTAGTACATGTACATACACGTGCATGTAGACAGGATCAAGTCCAAAACGGACTTTTGTAAAGAAGCCAACTCGGGATAAATCAACAAATCAAAACAAATTTAATGGAGCACACTTGAATATGATTAAGCCAAGAAAAAAATAAGATCCAACCTGTAGAACAAATAAAACAAATAAAATTATATTCACAATTTTAGATAAGCTTTCTAGTTTGTCTGAGAAATTTCCAGATAAGCTTTTATTAATTGAACGAAATTTTCTAGTGCACAATTTTAGATAAAAGTTTTTGAAAACTCCAAAAATCAGTTTGTTACAATTTAGAAGTATATTGGTGGTGGCTAGAAATAAAGCAAACATCAATATATCAATTTTCTGTCTTGCTACTGTGCTCGTGTGATGTGATCGAATGTCCTCTATCAACCCAACTACATTATGGGTTCTATCGTGTGCGTGAACACGGACATCAGAGATACTGCATATCCCTTTTAGTTGTTTGCAAAGGGCGTCGAAGAGGTTCAGGAGCTAGGCCTTCCAATGCAAACTCGACCTAGGCCTTCCAATGCAAACTCGACGGAGAAAGACGTCAGGAGATACCTAGGTTCAGGCCATCGTGAGGCTAACAACCCTACTTCCTACTTGTGGTGGTGGTATTGAGCAAACTCTTGGATGGTTTAACTATTGGTTAAATCAATAAAGCTCATGACAAGGGCTTTCCCTTACAAAACAAGTTTGTGTTTTTCTCGGTGGGAACATTTTCCCCATTATATCGCATGACGTATCCTAAAAGTTGCAGGCATTATCGTGTTAGGAAAACATAATTTTTTAGCTAAATCACCTAGGGGGGGAGTATACCAGTTTGTACCATATTGAGATGTGGTGATACCGCAAAGTATAAATGTGAATTATATACAACAATCACATGCAATTGTACCTAGCGACTAGCGTTCAGTCTCTTTACTAATAATTACTCTCTATCTCTCTTCCACAATATAAGCTTTTTAGCTGGGAAGTATTATACTGGGAGCTTTGAAAGGCAAGCATCAGCACATCCTACCTTGTTCATCAGATGTGAAGGACAAGCCAAAGTCAGGGCTACCTCTATCGTGCACAGAAATCAAAGAAAGGTACACATATAGCGACTCTACTGCACAGCAGGGTGATAACCTACCATTTTCAGAACAATCAGCGTCAGTACATAAGCAGAGAGGAGCCAAAATATCAGCAGTAAATACGAAGGGCTTTTCGACTGTCCGAGTCGGAGGCGATCTGGAACCACCGCCCATGACGATTGGTTCTGCTTATTCCCTTGATAGTTATTTTGGTTGCTTCTCTCATACAAGGTATGGCCTGGCTTCGTCTGACCTGGCTTCTGACGAAGTGATTTAGCTCTTCGTATTTCCTGGTGGCAGGCATCCGCGAGCACTCTAACGGTTGGCGGCACAGTGCGCAGGAAACTTAAAAGACGGGAAAATGTACCATCAGTAAATGATTTCTCTTGATGATAATAAATAATAAAGTAGAGAAAGGAATTTCATTTTCTAACCTGTCTAATGCTCCAAGCGAAATACTTATTTTGCTCCTCAGTGTTTCAGCACATAACAATGGGTCAGTCGGCGACTTCAGTAGCACGTCGAAATCTTCCAAGGCTCTAGGGAAGAACAGAAAGTATAGTCAGATATAATAGGCTAAGTCGATTCCACAATGATTGCATATGAAAAATGTTTCCTCACACACGTACTTTGAACAAACATCAGCAGCTTCAGAGGTGGTTTCGCCTTCACTATAATCAGATGCATATTTTACCACCTGCATCAAGATTTGTTTTAAGGATTCAGGTGACTTCAGATTTGGAATCAAGCAATGACACAATGGATATAATAACTGCAATCGCAACCAACGGCTTTGTGCATAATTTGAAGAGGGAATACAGAACGTCAAGCTTGTGACGCAATGATGCATGTATAACTTACTTCTTGGATATCTAAAAGCAGAGATGATACTGGCTGACAGTGAAGTAAAGATCTGCGTTCATCGTAAGTTGCCCCCTCAAATTCCATGTACTTATCTACAAAGGGACCATACAGACGTGAATCTTCTTGTCATGACAGTCAATTCAGAAGAATTTACTTGCATAACCTTTTCGGTGAAAATGTTACAGAACACACAAAAAAAGGATGAAATCACATCTAAGTTCCAAAGATGGTTTACATGACTAGAACAAGCAATTAGAGAAATGCTGCAGATTAAATTGAGAAGACGTTGCAGATAATGGTAGGGGAATTATTCTAGATCAGGACTCTACGCATTCACTTGGTAAATGTCGGTAGCACATTTATATACTTAAACATGTATACTACAACCAATGCCAATAAAAGGCAAGTATATAAAGATTTGAACTTATCAATTACCAAGTTCCATGAACCAGTCTTGAGTCAACATCACCTGCAGAATACAATCCGCCGCACTAATCCTGACAACAAACATCCAACAGAAGTAGCAGCAGCAAACAAAATCAGCAAGATGCTGCACAAAGCAAAGATCGAATACTCGAATAGGTAATAGCAATATATGAATTACCTCTTAAAATTCTGGGTCACGTCATCCTCTGCAAAAATTGGATGAAAAACAATTACATACCAAAAACATCGGGGAAGAAATGGATATAACTTTACAAGGGAGCAATTTTTATGGGGGAGGACCTCAACCTGAGTCCTCTCACAACTATTGGATCGAGTCACAAACAGACCATGACCCAAAATTTGGGAGAAAACCTAGTGGCCATATAAGTTGCTCTCTATTCTTCTTTCGAATTTCACCACTGGCCCATAAGCAACATGTGCAAGTGCACAACCACAGTTACAGCGGTGAGCTACTTAATCACTTAGCTAGCGAAAGAGTTTGGCATAGGATAATTCAACAAAAATCATGAATGAAATGGCCTGATGATTCACCTTAGACCTCTGTTTACAGTATCAGCAGTTGTTTCACCTTTCATGCTTGTGCTCAACTAAAACAAGGTGCATAAAACACTTGTTGTTTGCTTGTTTGTGAACACAAAAGCTATCTATCTGTGTGGATGAGGTTTCTAGAGATAGGGTTCATACTGGTAACAAACATTGTGAGCATGGGATGTGGCGTCATGCCTGTTTAGAACACATTAATAGGTACAAATCAATAGGCATGCAGTATACTAGTTGACTTGAAGGTTTTTTTAATAAAAAAAATGGACTTTGAAGACTGATAAGAAGCTAAAAAGCAATGGACACCAAGAGTTCACTGTCAATAGTGCCCATACTGAAACATGCACAGTTAACCAACAGACATCTAAGAGTCCCAAATTGAGATTTTTGTTGTGTAGATCACATGAGGATAAAGAAGGGAGAATCACCTGGGGTGAGCTCAAGATACTTGGGGAAGGTGCATGGAATGTGCCATGCAGGTAGACAGCGCTCTTTGGTAGAATACAGCGCGATTGCTTCCACAGCCACATGTTTCATGTCAACACTGATGACCCAGGCCTTGTCGTATTCACAATTCAACTTAGACATGACATAAACGAAATCGTCGTCATCCTTGCTCAGCGTTGGGGTATAGAAAACCAGCTTCTTCAGTTCTAGTTCGTTGGTCCTGTCATTCCACAGCTCAGGCAGTAAATCAGAATAACTTGGGTCAACTGAGATGTTATCAACATTAACTGATGAGCGCACGCGCCAATCGTCCCAAGATATATCCCTATTCCACGTGGTGGCTTTCCAACCTTGATTGCCCAAGCTTCTAAGATCATGGTGGTCAAACTCTACGTCGACAAACTTGATCAAGTTGTCGCAGCTGGAGACATCACAACAGTGTTCTGGGGAAATGTAAGTGTCACCCTCCTCGTCCATGTTGCAAACCCTTGATGCGGGCAAGGGAATGTACTTGATGACAGGACACTCGCTGAAGACGTCGCAAACAAGAAGAATACCCGAGGAGAGGTCAACATAGCCCAGCGAGCTTGCTCCGACCTTGATCACCTTGTAGGTGGCATGACAAGCCATAGCGAGCAGTTTCTGATCATGTTCAGATAAGCCCGGCAAGGGGCCCTTGCTGCTCCATTCCCGCGTCAGGGACGAGAAGAGGTGTAGGTCATAATACCTAGCGTGGTCGCCGAGGATAATTCTCCTCTGAAGGAAGACCACGGCATAGTGCTCGCTGCTGCCGGCATCCCCACAGGGCAAGAGGGCATATTCACCGTGTGGTCTGACGATGTCCGGGTCCGGAATGAGGTGCAGCGACGGCTTCCCCGGGCCTGCTCTGTAGACGAAGCGCTGAATGCATCTCGGGTCAGTGACTCTGAATGTCCGGCCAGAAACGGCGACAAAGTCGACGGCGAAGAGGACGAGGGCGGCGTCGGCACAGAGGATGTAGGGCTTGTCGGCGAAGTCCTTGCCGTCGAGGCCGGGGCAGTAGACGGAGAAGTAGGATACTCCCGGCGGGTCGACGAGCCAGAAGGAGACCTGGATGGGCTGGCCCTCCATGGTGTGGCACTCGGCCGTGGTCGCGTTCCGGTGTCCCGAGATGCGCGCCGACTTGTGGAGTAAGACCCAATCGGGACGGCTGGAGCGTCGGGTGGTGCCGCCGGCGACGTGCGGGTCCATCGGGGCGGCGAAGCGGAAGGAGATTGGGGAGAGCGCCATTGGATCTGGACGGCGCAAGCTGGGCAGTGGGGATTTGGGAATTATGCCCACACTGAATTGACAAGTCGGGGACGATGCAGATTGGGTGTGGTACGAGGCTCGACTGGTGGTTGCCCGGGGCGAACGCCGGCGCCGGCGCTGGCGGCGGCGTTGGTTGGATCCGGGACGGGCCGCGAGTCTGCGACCAGCGAGGTGAGGGTTTTCGCACACACGATTCGAGTCGAAAACAACTAAATTTCACGGCAAAGTCCTGATTTAGGGATTTAGCCACACCCAAACCTGGCCATCGGGCCATACCTCTGTGGGCCGGCACGTCGGCACGCCTGCCTCGGCCCGTCAGGGGCCAGCCCGGCACGCCCTCCGTTCCACGATATAAAACTTTCTAGCTAGTTGTTTTAGTTTTTTTGTTATATAAAAAGGCATATTGTGGAACGGATGTAATTACCTTTCAAAGACATAGCTAGCACCAGTGTTCTCTAAAAAAAGCTAATAACAGTGTTTAAATCTCTTAATTACAGACTTACAGTGACGCTGTAGAGAGATTTGCTAGCTAACTTTTTTTTTGAAATAATCATATACTCGGTTTATAGTATTTTATTAGACAATCTGTTTATAGAGATTATATATTTATATATATGGTCACACGAAACAAATATGCATGCCAGGCAAATTTGCACAAAAATCCTAGTAAAATTACAATTTCACTTTTGGAGAAACTTGTGTCTCGCCGATCCGTCGTCCATCGTCCTGCACCGCCACCATGGCAACGCCGAAAAAAGAGGCGAACAACGGTTATACCTAGATCGACTGGTGATTTCCCGGGGCGAACGCCGGAGCTGGCGAGTGGCGACGACGTTGGTTGGATCCGGGACGGGTTGCGAGTCTGCAACCTGCGAGGTGAGGGTTTTCACTTTCATGTAAAAAAAGAGGGTTTTCGTTTCCAATTCAAATTTTCACCCACAATTTGAGTCGAAAACAACTAAATTTCAGGACAAAGGCCTGATTTCGGGATTTAGCCACACCCAAACCTGGACATCGGGTCATACCACTGTGGCCTGGCACGTTGGCACGCTTGCCTCTAGCCTGTCATGGGCCGCCCCGACACACCAGCTCTCCTAACTTCTTATTCCCTCCATTTCACGATATAAGTCTTTCTAGCATGTTTTTATTTGCTAACTAAAAAGATTTACATTGTAAAACGGAGGTAGTACCTTTCAAAAATATAGCTAACACCAGTGTCCCCTTAAAAAAAGCTAATAACAGTGTTTAAGTGTCTTAATTATAGACTTACAGTGAACGCTCTAGAGAGGTTTGCTAGCTAACTTTTCTTTTTTCAAATAACAATATAATATGCTTTGTTTACAATATTTTATTAGACAATCTATTTACGGAGATTGTACATATGGTCACACCAAACAAATATGCGTGCCGAGCAAATTTACATAAAGAAGCCCACAAGTAAAATTACAATTTCACTTTTGGAGAAACATGTGCCTCGCCGAACCGTTGTCCATCGTCCTGCGCTGCCACAATGGCAGCGCCAGAAAAAGAGGTGAACAACCGCCATACCTTAATCTAGGAGAGGACAATCACATACGGGGATGCTTTTCGAGCCGATGAACTGGGTCTTCGCAAGCGACGAGTCCGAGAATTTGTGGCACGTCGGCCGGGATCTTCCCTGTGGTCACCAGATCCCAACGCCGTCATCTTCATCCGACGAAGTCGGAGAAGAGAAACATCGTCGTCTGCCGTCTTCCACGCGCACAACAGCAAGACAACAAATACAACTACATCGGTCCGCCACCCATGAGAGTGCCGAACGCCGAATACCAGACACGAATCTCACCGGATTCGTGGACTGGCGAAAAGACCGAGCCACCTGCCCTCGACGCCGAGAAGGAGGAAGAGCAGGGACAAATTATCCTGACGCGACGCAACCTCTTCTATACAAACAGCGTTTTAAGAAAACACTAGGTCATCTAACTACAGGATGAAGCCCGGGGTCCCTACCCCCTCCGGACGGAGGAGTCAGGGACCGGCGGCTGGTGTAGTCAGGGTAGAGATCAGATCGCTCAAATACCTTTTTCTTTGCCGGAGCGGTTCGGTTTGCTAGCTAACTTGCTATCGTGTAAGACCGATGATTGCAAGTCAGCCGACTTCTTCTAATTTGGTATCGTGGTATCGTGTGTGATGTGCAATCGATATACAGTATCAATAATGCTGCCCTGCTCCTTTCTGTTAGTAGTTTACGGGGGATAAAACAAAAGAAAAAATTCTGGATGCGATTGCTTTGTATGAATTTTTACTACTCCCTTTGGCCCATATTAATTGACTCAAATTTGTCTAAATTTAAATGAATCTAGACACTATTTATATATAGGTTCAACCAAATTTTGACAAATCAAAGTCAATTAATATGGATTGGAGGGAATACTAGTTATAAACTAAAACTAGCATGCCATTCTTTTTTTAGAGAAATCGTGAGCTTTATTGATTATAAAACAAATACTTACAATCATTTGCGATCAGTCCTTGATCTCTGCATATATGCTCCAGGCTGGTGAACTGTCAGTCAGGTGTCCCAGATGTAACAGCATGCACCACACGCCGGCAATCTGTCTCAAGATCTCAACTCCGGCTAATGAGAATGTCAATCAGGTTAACTCCGGCTACCAATGTTAGGTGACGATGAAATGGTTTTGTGCTAATGTTGTTTAGAAAGACATTTCTGCGTTTCCATTTATCTAGTTCTTGTTGGAGAAACTATGCAGGATATTTCGTTCCTCCTTTGTCCTAATTTAGTGGTACATGATTTTGGGGACATACACATATATCTATATCAAGGTGTGCCTAGGTGTCCCTCCATCTCTCCTAAACTTATGAAACTGAAAACACAGAAATGGTTAGGATTGGTCCATACCCTTGGGTTTGGAGGACAGGAAGAGGTATCGGCCAATCCTGAACGTCATTATGTTTTCAGTTTGGAAGAACACAAACCAGGAGAACCCAGGAGACTAAAATCAGGGTGCGCCCGTCATCCGGCTGCTTCCCAGCGAAGATGCTGATTCTTCTGGTCCGGCAGCATGCCTGGGTCAGGCGCACCCTCCCCCTCGCTTGTTGATCTATGGTCGTGGCCTCGTGTACTGGGCAGTTTTCGTCGGGGTGGATATCGTCCTCTTCGATCTCACGCGTATAGGAAACCAGAGGTCAGAGGTAGGAAACTTGTCTGCTAAAAATCCTAAACCCGATCGATAAATGAGTTTTGTTCTTCGACGAGCGGGGTGACGTAGGTAGGACCTACGATCGGTTTTTATAGCGATCCACCGATTTTTTTTTGTGCACATTAACTAAAGCACTATACGATCTTGAATCTATTACACAGACAGGTGATAACCTACTATCAATTTCATGAAGATCAGTGTCAGTATGAAGGGAGCTGAGAGCAGACACACAAAAATCAGCGAATACGAACTAGGGCGTCTGGACCGTTCCAGTGAGCGGCGACCTGGACCAACTGCCCGTTCATCACGGTCAGCTTTTCGACCCCGTGCCCGCTTCCTATTCCGTCGAGAACCATTGCTTGTATGGCCTGCCTTCTTGCAGTGGGAAAGGTTCGCATCCAGACAGTTCTGCAAGTTGTAGTCCTCTGCTTGACCTGGCTTCTCATGAAGCTCGGATATTGCTTCATCTCTTTTTTGGTGGCTGGCATCCGCAGGCACCCTCCCAGATGGTGGAAAAATGTTCAAGATACTGAAAATATGGAAAATGCACCATCATTAAATGGTTCATTTATTAGATAATAAAGTATAGAAAGGTCTTCTGTTTTCTGACCTGTCTAAAGCTCCAAGAGCAACCCTGATTTTGCTCCTCATTGCCTCAGTACATGACAATGGATCACCCACTGACTTGCGTAGGAGCAAGTCGAAATCTTCTAAGGCTCTAAGGAACAGAGACATTATAGTCAGAACCTAAAAAGCTAAGTTAATTCCACAAATAACTGCATTTGAAAATGATTCCTAATGTATATACCGTGAGCAAAAATCCACAACTTTGGGAGCAGCTCCACCTTGACCAGCATTGGTAGTATATTTTACCACCTGCATCATGATAGGATTCACTATTCATGTAACTTCAGGTTTCATGATTTGGAGTCAAGCTATAGCACCATGGGAATATAACTATGCTACCAAGAGCAATGTGCATAATTTAGAGAATGAAGAATTTCATGCTTGTGGAAGCAAAGATGCTTGTGTACTTCAATGAAACAAAAAAAAAAGACTCATCACAAATGTTCAGCAAAAAAGAACATGATGCACTCATAACGCACATCGGGAATAATTCTGCGAGACAAGAGAACATAACTTACTCCTTGGATGTCTAAAAGCAGAGATGATACTGGGCAACAGTGAAGTAGTAATATGCAGTCAATGTAAGTTGGCGTCTCAAATTCCAAGCGTGCATCTACAAAGGACAATACATCTGTGAATTTTCTTATCATCACAGTCAATTCACAAGAACTTGTATCTACAGCAACAACGAATGCTTTGATAATACTTCAAGGGCTGTACTTGCTTAACATTTACACTGAAAAAGTAGAATACGGAAATGGAAGGGTGAGATGAAATCACACAAATGTCAAAGCTACTTCACATGACTTGAGCAAACATTCAGAGTAATGCTACAGAACAAATCAACAAAACATTTGTACTTGGTGTGAGGAAACTAATTCTAAATCAAGACTGTAACATTCACTTGCTCAATGTTGGTTGCACGTATGCGCTTGCGCATATATATTACAATCAAAGCCAATAAAAAGCTAGCACATCAAGGAGCGGAGTAATCAGTTACCAAGTTCTATGAACCAGTCTTGAGTCAACATCACTTGAAGAACAAAGTCCGCCACACTAATCCTGGCAATATGCATCCAATAGAAGTATAAGTGACATCAGCAGACAGAATCAATAAGATGTCATATAAAACCAAACATCAAATACTGAAGCAGGTAAAGGAAGCAATGCATGAATTACCTCTCAGAGTGCATGTTCACGTCATCACCTGCAAAAATTGGACAAAGAAGCAGTTACATACAAAAGCATCCAAAAAATGCATATAACTTCACAAGGGAGAGGGAGAGGGGGCAACCTGAGCCCCCTCACAACTACTGGATCATGAACACAAGTCACAAACAGATCATGAAAAAAAATTTGGGGAAAGGCATGAGCAACATTGCAAGTGCACAACAACAGTTACAGCGATAAGCTACATAGTGGTGCTGGAAAGGAACGTCACTTGAAGGGAAAACTTGTGCATTTGTACTTCATTTGGGTTTGAGAGAAAAGTCCTTGTTTTTTTCTACTTGGATAGAGGAATGGAATGAGTGGGCTCATAGTAGCTTATATAATCATCAGCACTAAATGCTAATAAAAAGAAGTTAAGCACAATGCAGTTCCACAAAATCATGAACGAAATGAAATAACGACTCACGTTAACCATATGTTTACAGTATAGGCAGCTGCTTAGCCTTGCATGCTTGTACCTAACTAAACATGAAGCATAGAACTCCCAGAAGTTATGGAACTATCATTTGCGTGTTTGTTTGTGAGCGCACAAGCTATTTTTTCTACCAGTCAGACAGGGTCCCTACTGGTAGCACACTCTTCGAGCATGGGATGCAGCCTCATGTCTATGTCGTAGGCATCAACATGCACAAATAAATACATGGGCAGTGCCCTAGTTGGCTTTGAAGTTTGAAGATTGATGAAAAGCTAAATGTAACGAACAGGACCAGTTCACTGTCAACATTGTACATACTGAAACGTGCACATGTAACCAACAGATAACGAAGAGTCCCAATGGTGCATTTCTATGTAGATCACATGGGGAGAAAGAAGGGAGGTTCACCTGGGTCCAGATCGAGGTACTTGGGAAAGGTGCATGGACAGTGCCATGAAACGAGGCGGCGCCCTCTGGTAGAATACGGGGCAATTGCTTCCACAGCCGCATGTTTCATGTCAACAGTGATGACCCAGGCCTTGTCATCTACACTGTTCACCTTACACATCACGTAAAGAAAATTGTCGTCATGCTTGCTCAGTGTGAGGGTATAGAAAATCAGTTTCTTCAGTTCTAGTTGTTCACCCTTGTCATTCCACAGCCCAGGCAGTAAATCAGAAAAACTTGGGTCTACTGAGATGTTAGCAACATCAACGGTGAAGCATTGGCGCCAATTATTCGAAGTTATTGTCCTATCCCATGTGGTGGCTTTCCAACCTTGATTGCCTGTGGTTCTGCGACGCGGATCATCGAATTTTATCTCGACAAACTTGATCAAATCATCGCAGCAGGAGACATCACAGCAGTACTCCGGGGCAAAGTAAGGGTGGCCATGCTTATCCATCTGGCAAAACCTTGATGCTGGCAATGGAATGTATTTGATCACAGGACAGTCACCAAACACGTCACAGATAAGAAGAATACCCCTGAAGAGATCCACCCAGCCCAGCGAGGTTGCTCCGACCATGGTCGGCTTGCAGGTACCATGTTTAAGCAGCAATTTCTGATCATCTTCAGATAAGCCTGACAAGGGCACCTTACTGCTCCACGACCGTGTCACGGACGAGAAGGCATGAACATCGAAACGCCAAGCCTTATCGCCGATGATAAATTGCCTGTTGAGAAAGACCACCGCAAAGTGGCCTGTGTCACCAAAGGGCCAGAGGCCAAATCGATCGCCTCTTGTGATTTTGTCCGGGTCCGGAATCAGGTGCAGCGACGGGTTCCCCGGGCCGGCTCTGTAGACGAAGTGCTGTGTGGATATCCGGCGACCGCGAGGAACGGGGACAAAGGACACGCTGAAGAGGACGAGGCCGGCCTCCGCGCAGAGCATGTGGGGCTCGTCGGCCAACTCCTTGTTGTCGAGGCCGGGGCAGTGGACGGAAAAGTAGGAGACTCCCGGCGGGTCGACGAGCCAGAAGGACACCTCGATGGGCTGGCCCTCCATGGTGTGACAGCCCGCGGTGGTCGTGTTCCGGTGACCAGAGATACGGGCCGACTTGTGGAGTAGGACCCAATCGGGACGGCGGGAGCGCCGGGTGGTGCCGCCGGCGACTTGCGGATCCATCGGGGTGGGGCGGTGGAAGGAGATGGGGGTGAGCACCATGAATCTGGACGGCCCACGCAGAGGCATGATTGGGGAATTAGGTTAAACGGAATTGGTAGTCGTCGGCGGTCGAGATTGGTGGCGGTGCGACCTCAGCTAAGAGGCGGAGAAGGGAATCCGGCAGCGGAGAAGAGGCCCTGCTAGTGGTTGCTGGGGGCGACCGCCGCCGCCGGCGATGCGGGATGAGGGTTTTGTTGTTGTATCCGTTTCCTTTTTCGTTTCACCGCGTCCGACCGATCGCGCAACCTGAATCGGCCGTCGTGAGCAATGCCACGTGGGTCCCACCACTTTCCGACCTTGCCCCTCATTTTTCCCCTCCTCGTCTTCGCTTTAGATCATCTCCGGACTCCGAATTTAGGTCCGGATGACGAAAATTGGTCTAATCACGTACTTAGGGACCTGTTTTCGTTCGGATTCGGACGAACTTTAGTCCGGGCTTCCCAGGTCGTACCTAGGTTTTCGGGAACGTCCTGAGGACGCCGGACGCAGCGAAAACAGCGTGGGCCAGCTCTATCGACGAGAGAAGGCCTAACTCTCGCCACTTTGCCGAGATCGCGCCCTTTTCTTTCTGCCCCTCCCGCCTTTCTTCCCCATTCCCCCCACTCTCGCCACTTCGCCGAGCTCCCTCCCGCCATGCCGCCCAAGTGTTTCATCAAACCTAGATAAACCTTGGCGAGGCTTAGGGGGAGAAGAAGGCGAAGAAGTCGAGAGCGGTGGCGACGAAGCCAGAGGGCATGTCCTGCGCCGAGTGGGCGGACAAGGAGCACGCCAAGAAGACCGCGTTGGACGACCGGAAGGGCAGAAAGGAGAGGGCGAAGCTCCGGCAAGAACAAGAGGCGACGACGGCGGAAGAGCAGGCGCCCATAAGGGAGAAACAGGTGGCGGCGCCGTATCCCCCCCCCCAACTAGGGAAGCCAGACAAGCGTTGGCTCATGGCCGGATTCGTCGATCTCCCACGGCCAGAGAGCTGAGCGATTGCTTCAGAGATACTCCTCGTCCCTCGAGTTCGACAGCGGGTTCAACCCGAACATGGTCTTCCCCTGCCCGGTGTCGCGCCCTCCTTCGGCCTTCAACGTCGACATCAACATCCCTTACTCCACCTCTCCGGCGTACGCAGGCCCGCGATACGTCGCGGCCTACTGCCTTTCGGCGCAAGCTCGGCGCAAGCAACCTATGGCGAGGCCGACGCGCGCAACATGTTCGGCGGAATGTTGGTCGGCCTGCCGGACGGCATGTCGATCAAGACATACATGGAGGACATGATCTCCTAAGGCTCGGCCGCCAACCATTCCTTCTTCACGGAAGAACAATCTCGGGCCGATGCCGAACACGGCATCGAGTCTCGGGATTTCGCCGACCTCGACGCCGAGGAGACGCAGGCCGAGCCGACGCAGGCAGAGGACGCCGAGGGTGAAGCCGCGCTTCTGGCAAAGGGCAAGAAGGGGAAGAAGAAGCCGAGCACTTCGGCGTCGAGGGCGCTGATCAAGTGGACTATGCCCGAGGACACATGTCTTGCCGAAGCCTGGAAAACGGTGAGCATGGATTCCATCACCGATGCCAACCAGAATTCCGACAACTATTGAAGGCGCGTGAAGCTTGCATTCTACGAGCGTAGCATTTGCGACCCAAAGTATAGCAAAATTCACATGGAGAGAGGGGAGAAGGCTATTGCCAACCATTGGGCGATCATCCAGCATGCATGCAACAAGTGGCACAGTTGCGTGGAAGAGGTGGAACACACACAAGCCAGCGGGGAAAACATGGACAACAAGGTATTCACGAACACTAGTTGTAGTTATGACATGCTCAAGCAAAACTTGACACACTTTGCCTTTCATTTTGCAGCTTCGTCAAGCACTCGCTTGGTATCAAGATGACACGAAGGCCGAGTTCAAGTTCCACCATGTGTTTCAGGAGATCGAGAACTGCAAAAAATGGCGTGACACTCGCCTGAGCCTCTCCAAGACCAAGGACAACGTGTACAACCTGGAGGCCCCTCCCGCTGCTGCCGGCGAAGGAAGGTTGGAGATCGGCCAGAAGAAGGCGAAGATGCTCAAAGTCGTCGGACCTCCCGCCAAGCGTCTCCAGGCTTCGACCAAGAAATGCATCGCCGACACGAGGGCGCACGCCGAGAAAAGGGCAGAGAAGAGCGACGAGAGGTGAAAGCAGCTAATCGAGACCCAAGGGCAAAAGGTGGCCCTCCTCAAGGCCAACTACGCCGCCAAGAAGAGGAACACGAATCTCAAGTTCCTGATGGCCGGCGAGGACACGTCAAATATGAGTTCGGTGGTCAAGGCCTGGCACATGGCGCAACGCCAGGCCATCCTCCAGGGCGAGATCACGCCTGCCGCTGCGCCGAACACCCCTGCGCCGAACGACGCCACCGTTACGCCGAGCTCCGTGATGACCCACAAGTATAGGGGGTGTATCGTAGTACTTTCGATAAATAGGAGTGTCGATCCCAACGAGGAGCAGAAGGTTCTGAACAGTGGTATGGAATAGTAAATCCCTGTGAATACTTAGCAAACGGATTTTTAGTCATTTTCTGACAAAGTAACAAAACAAAGAGCAAGTAATAGAAGTAACGAACAAACGGAGAAAGTGGCCCAATACTTTCTTAACAAAGGACAAGCCGGTGGAAATACTTATAAGGACCAAACATTCTCGAGGACACATGGGCATTCTGTCAAGTGCTTTCGCTGCAAATAGCTGAGTACTCTTCTCTGGTGTTTGTAAGTGTTGTGTGGGTGAACCTATGCTAACTGTAGCATCCCATTTGTCTAACAATTGTAATGCTACTTGGTCTAGTAATATAATGGCTACTTCCTACACATAATTGTTGCATCGTCATCATATCATGCTCATGTCATCATGCCACCTTGCATTTGAGCATCATACAAAACCCTGTTTGTGTTGGTTCTTCTCTCATATGCATTATAAATTGTATTTGCCTCTTGATATTGTATTTGGTTCTTGATATATTGTTAAATGCCCAAGTTGAGTTGGGGGCATATCTTTTAGTTAACTCCACCACCTTTTCTTTCACCACCTTATAATTCCACCATCCAATTAATATGAGCTTTGCATTTTATTTGAGTTTACCTCTAGCTCATGTGGGTTGGGATGGATCCAATTCTTTACCACATGCTCTCATCTTGGCATCATGTTGTTTTCACATTATTGATATGTGAAGAGCCACATGGCCACCTTTGCATGCTATGTGGCAGATTTGCCTCTACTAGCTTCCATGTGGGGACTATCCAATATGTGTACATGCATGAAGCTATAATTTGACCATGTGATGATCTAGTGGAGAAACACACACTAGTATGGTCATATAGCTCCATATATGTGCATAGGATCAATATTTTCCACATTGCATGGTAGTGATCAAATTTGAGTGCATGCATGTTATAAATTCCCATGTGTAGTTATAATTGTTTTCACAATTATCAAGAGGGCATTTAATGCTTGTGCATGGCCCATGCAAGCTTGCACCATCCTTCTTCTATTGATTTTTCCTTTAAATTTGTGAGGTGATTGGGGGTTTAAATCCACTCAAGTTTGATCAAATTTAATGGCAATCTCAATAGACCATCCTTTGCTCCATCTATGTTCCATTTGTTTTCCATTTGACTTGATGTCCTTTGTATCTTATTCAAGAGTTTGGTCAAATCATTAAAACAAAACAAATACTTAAATGAAAAGAAATAAGAGAAACCTAAACTATCCTCCCCATCTAATCTAATCCCTAATCCCTCTCCCTAACCCTTTTTCCTCTCTATGTGCCACCTCTTGTTTTGGGCTTGCCTTAATCCATAAAACCTTGTGCTTGGTCATGAGTGTCCATGATTACCCTATAACCCTATCACCCCTCTACCCCTCACCTAAACCAAAACCCTAACCAAACCCCCCTCTCTAGTTCTATTTCTAAACCCTACCCCCACCATGGTCTACCCCCTCTCTCGGCCTCTCTCTCTCTCACCTAGCTGGCCCCACCATGCCACCTAGCTACCCACCCAAGCAAACCCTAGCCCGAGCCATACCCCTCTCCCCTCCTACCCTAGCTCTAACCCGAGGCTACTCCTCCTCTCTTTTCTCTCTATGCCATAGGGGCCCCTCCATTGAGCCATGCCCCTGCCTCCTTGCCCTCACGTCGACCCCACACACTGGCAGCCCTCCCCAGCCTGCCTCTCCTGTCTCCTGCCGACCCATGCACGTGAGGAGGGGAGAGAAAGGTGGCACCGAGGCCACCTTTCCCATCTACCCCACTCCCACACCCCTTCCCCATCCTTATCTACTCCTCGCCCCTCTCGCCTCGCCAGATCCACCTCGTACGCCCGCCTCTCCTCCTTCTTCTCCATCGCCACTGCTACACCATCGGCACCCTCGGCCTCTCTCCTGCTGCACTGCAGCGAGCGCGACATGGAGGTGATCGATGAGTACAAGGAGACCCCCTGCAGCAGCCCCGTACACGGAGCCGCGAAGAGGAATCCCCAATCGCTGCCCGGCAGGCAGCCGCAAACCCTAGCTCCTCGTGCGTGCGCCGACGCCGATCCTCTGCGTCTCTAGCCGATCCAAATCCACCGACGCCCCCACGGTGAGCTACCTGACCCCCTGACATGGCCCGCCATTGCCGCCCTAGTGCCGCCGTTCTTTCGTCGAAACGCTGCGTCGCCGGCATTGTCGTCTGCTCGCCCTGCGCCGCAGACGCCTCATCTAGTCGCCTAAGCCACTCCGCCTAACCCGCCTACCGGTATCGCCCTACATGCGCCAGTCACGGATCGAACCCTCGCTGCGCCTCGCATCGCCAGACGCAGAGAGAAGATCCACGTCTTGGCGCCGTTTTCGAAAAAGCCCCCATCTTTTGTTTTCCTCAACCGCGGTCCAGGCCAGCCATCGGTGTTTGTGGCCTTTTATAAAAAGGCTCCTCTGCTTTCTCAACCGCTCCCTCACCAAGCCGCGTGGCCGACCCTCCTTCCGTGGGCCACGTGGCCGCTCGTCTGTCTCGATGGCTAGCTCGGCATGGTGGAAAGCGTTTTACCACACCAGTTTGTCCAGTCACCATCTGGCCCACCCGTCAGCGGCTGGGTCTGGATCTGCCTGAGTATAAAAAGTTTCTGTTTATATCTGTTTTAGTTTAAACCTTTTTCAATTAATTCAAATTCAAATATAAATCTGTTTTCAAATAACTTTTAAATTATAAATCCAAATAATACAAATAATATATCTTTTCAAATCAGAAAAATGTGAGGTTTTCAAATATGCCATCCAAAATATATTTTGGGCACTTTAATTTCCAAGTTGAATAAAATTACAATAAAATGCCCTCGGCCTTAATTAATTAATAACTTTTGTTTTATAAATCCAAATTTAACAAATGATATGTCTAAAATGATCAGCTCGACGAGACCTTTCTGTTTATGCAATCCTTTATCTGTTTTGTAGCATGCATCATATCAATACAATGTAAACAGCAACTAATATGGGTATAAAATGTGGCCAAAACTCAATAAAATGTTTATTTCTTGTATTCTACACCTCACCCATGCCATGCTACATCATTGACATGCAACTTGTGCACCATTCATCATGGCATGATTGTTTGCTTGTCGCATTTTATTCATATGCTTGTGCACTTTATTTATGTTGGCCCTTGTTTGTTTGGTTCTTCTTCGAATAGACACTGAGCAGGGGATATATCAAGAGAACCAGGAGCACTACCCAGATCCTTCTCTCGCTTCAACTGAGTTGCCAGGCAAGCACTACCACATGCTTGCATACATATAGTACCTATTGCTTCTATCTTATTCTTGCATCATTGAGTCGCGATTGCATTAAATTGAATCCCAAGTATTACATAGCCTTTACTATTAAACCCCACCGAAGCTTGTTCCTCCATCCCATGAGCCATTACTACAGGAGTTGTTTGAGCCATGCGAGTCGTAGAACAGCATGTGTAGGGTATGTGAGAGTCTGATGGATAACGAGGTACCTAAACAACTTAACCTGAGTAGTAATGGGATAACTAATGAAAGTGGCACCGGTGAGCAATATCTGCTATTTGGTTTTTACTGCTCACTTGTGTCCCGTAGGACCCCGAGTACTTGATTCCTGTTCCTTGAATATTCGCGCTATCCACATCCGGGAGGCTTATGGGACCCCCAGCCGAGCTTGATTCATTCTTATTTCTTGGGGCCACAAACTAGTTTGAGGTTTTATTTACTATCCTACTTATGCCATGTTTCTTGCTTTATTACGATTGTCGAGGAGCACTGTCTTGTTAGGTAAGCGGAGTGTTTTCGCGGTATCGACAAGCCCAGTTTGGGTTCCCGATCGTTCTGACCATTGACGCAAACCTTGAGTCCGTCTCGAGTCATCTAACCGTTCTATGGTGTACTCAATGGGGTGGCCCCTCAAATATTTCTGAATCTGTGATTGCTTTGTCGTGAAGGCCTCGTTGAGTTTTGATTTGGTTTTTCCGAGGTTGATCGAGTGTGTGTTGCTATTTGTGCACCCTAGGTAAAACTTTTGAAAGCCGTGTCGCGGTTATGGGCGACTTGGAGCACGATTTCTCGATCATAGACAAGCATAACTAAAGTACCGCTTTAATTTGACTAAGTAATCGACTAGTAATTAGTGCAACACTCATGGAATGGTTAATAAAATTGCCACGGATGGGGGTTGTTGTCCGCTTCCTCGTTGTTAAGCGAGGAGGAGGATGGATCCGATGATATTCTTGTTATAATCGTTGTCATTAATTCACGGACATCCGCCTATCTTTGGTTAGGCGGATGGTTAGCGTATCTATAGAACTGTAGGGTTTATCTTTTGATGCAATTCGTCACCCAGGTTGTGTCCCCTTTAGAGGCATAAAGACTTCTTGAGTACCCTAGGGTCTCACACGATAAATTATTTGGTTCGGATGAACAGTACACTCACAAGATGGATCTTGGGTGGAGGAGGCGGATGATGGGCAACGATCGTTCGTGTAGAGATTCCGAACGGGATCCGTGAGATCTGTGGACGGATGTGCTTATTTATGGGGCATCTTATGCCGATTTGCTTCTTATCCGTACTCGGATCTTGTTTGCCGCTCACCGATACTACGATGTGATGTATGAGGAGATATCCTAAACTATTATATCTATCTAGGACATTTGAATCTTCTTGGTATGGCGTTGCTATATTTTCCTTTCTTTTTAGATGGAATGGCTCTGATGTACTATTGTATGGTGGCTTGCATACATACTCATTTGTGTATGTAGTTGATCCCTTCGCCTGCCGATTACGCCGCCCGTACTTGTCCCGATGATTGGAAATGGTTGGGACGTCCGGAAGGTCTACCTGTGAGTGGCATTTGGGTCCCACCGTACTATTTCAACCATTTCCGCTCATCCAGGCTTGTATCTAGGAGCGTAATTCACCGAGGTAGTTACAATTGGTATCAGAGCCATCCCGCCCTTCAGGGTCTCAGCCAAATGGTCGTTGTCAGTCTAGCAAAATATTTTTGGTAGTTATGTATACTAGGGAAAAACAAAACGTGAGAGTAGGACTGCTTCCACTTTTCTTCTTACCCACCCACCCACCCTTTTCTGGCAAGGAAGTGTAACGTTTTCAATCCTCTTCTTAAAAGTTCAAACTAGGATTCACGTGTTGTGGGTTTCCGTAGTACCATAGGTTGTGTGTGTAATTCCTTGTCTATCTGTTGCATCCAAGTTGTTATCACAATCGGCCTTTTGGTTATCAACTGTTGGTACATTCCATACCGACAGGCTTTTGCAAACCGACGCGATCTGTCTTACTCTTTGTTATCCGACGTTATCTTGTTTGGGGTGTTCGTTTCTGTAGTTACTAATCTTTAGGTTCATTGTGAGAAGAAGGGGTTAGGATATGTGTTCCACTTATTCATGTACGGAGTAATGATTTGAGTGCGGGATGGAGTCGCGACCATACCACTACTCATATCATTCGCTCTTGCATATTGAATTGGTAGAGTCACTAATCTTGATTCGTTAAGTGCTTTTGCGCATCTACTGGTATTTTAATGCCAAAATTTGCGGAAAATTTTTCTTTGATATATCTGTGTTCCACACTCCTTTTCAGTCGTGTGCGATATGCTTAATATCTTCTAGGTGCTTTGAACTTTGTTGATATTTTAATATCATCTTAGTAATTTGTAACCTTTAATCTTGGTTAATTCCAGCTTGGTACTATTTTGGATTATTATTATTCTCCATTATAGTACTGACTTGTGTTTTATATCAATCACAGGATGGCTCCACCACGCCGTTCTGATGAGGACATACCACCTGAACTGGGATCCGCGTTGTCAAACATCGCCAATGCCTTGGCAAAGAATGCAGCCAGCCGGCGCTTTGAGGAAAGTGTAAGGAGGAATGAGTTTGCTCGCTACCTCCACCTCCCAAGCGAGGAGACATCAAAAGCTTCCCAGTTCAACCTCGCCAATTTGATGTTTCGATCAACCACTTGATCGGATGATTGGTTGCGTGAGATGTCAAGGCTACGAGACCGTGATGTTCTGAACAAGAATGGGTAAAGTGTGCTACTCACCTTCGAAGGGGATGCAGCTCTCGGTGGGAGAATTACACGAAAACTGCACTGGTTTTCATCCTACTTGGGAACAGTTCACGGAGCATTCAAGAGCAAGATTCTCGGAAATTGTCATGGAAAGGATGAAGGAAGTGTTTCTCAACCTCAAGCGGAAATGATAATGTCAATACCTACATCAGAACTTCATGAACCTCTCGTTATGGTGGCGATGAGATATCGATGACAAGAAGAAGCAAAGAGGTTCCAAGGGCTCAATGCATCGATTAAATATGCAATCACACATGCAAGGCCGGCGTCTTTTCTGGAACTTCAGCATACAGCTCTGCAGGAGGAAGCAAGTAGGCAAGTGTTTGAGGAGTCAAAGAAACACAACCGTGATGCACCAAGCTCTTCAGCTATGTCAGCTCCCTCTAAGCGTCGTGTCTGGGTTCCTAACACCCCACCGTCGCTCCCGGCTCCACCAAGACCTGCAAGCTACGCGGCAAGGCCACCAAACTTCCTCACTGCTGCTCCCAGGGGCTACAACCACCACTACCCTGGAGCGCCTGGCGGAGTCCCTGGCTATGTTGCTCCACGTCCACCTGGTGCTTGTTTCACGTGTGGAGACTCTGGACATCTAAACTGGAACTGTCCGTTGAAAAACAAAGCTCTTCCGCCACCACCTCCAAGATCTGCGGCAAGCTCTCCTTTGGTTCGTGCACCACCACCTCGGGCTCTCAACATCAACACCAAGCCGGGTCTCTCATTGCTCGTGCCAACTGTGTCAACGCCGCTCAAGCTGAGCATGCACCTGGAGTTGTGATGGGTATGCTTCCCGTTAACTCAGTCCCTACACGAGTTTTGTTTGATTCTGGTGCATCGCATTCGTTTGTTTCTCACAAATTTGCAAATGAGAATGAGTTAGCTATGGATCCTCTCCTTAAGCGGTTAATGGTCCTTTCTCCTGGAGCAACAATGGCAGCTACTAAAATTAGCCATGGCAATCAAATTGAGATTGGTGGCTCTTCGTTCTCGGCGTCCCTAATTGTTCTGGGAAATTCTGACATTGATGTCATCTTGGGCATGGATTGGTTGACAGCAAATGCAGCTGTGATTGATTGTGCCGAACGCTCGGTTTCTCTGAAGATTCCTGAAGGCCATATAGTCTTTTCTCCAAGTTTGACTCCTGCTATCCAGCTCTTCTCTTTGGCGGCTCTGAATGATGATGCTATGGAAGCTATTCAGAGTGTTCCGGTGGTCTGTGAGTTCCCAGATGTTTTTCCTGAAGAGTTGTCGGGTATGCCTCCGGATCGTGAGGTTGAGTTTGTAATTGAGCTTGAACCTGGAACGGCGCCTATCTCCAAGCGGCCATATAAAATGGGTCCTGCTGAGTTGGCTGAACTCAAACGACAACTTGATGAACGAGAGAAGTTGGGTTTCATTCAACACAGTACTTCTTCTTGGGGTAGCCCAACAATCTTTGTGAAGAAGCGAGACATGACTGATAGACTTTGTGTTGACTATCGGGCTCTCAATGCTAAAACCATGAAGAACAAATATCCCCTTCCGCGGATTAATGATCTCTTGATCGCCTAATTTGGAGCTGGTGTTCTCTAAGCTTGACTTGAGAAGTGGTTATCACCAAATCAAGATTCACAAGGAAGATGTTCCTAAAACAGCTTTCACGACCCGCTATGGCCTGTATGAGTACACGGTCATGTCTTTCGGTCTCACCAACGCACCTGCTACCTTCTCGAGGCTTATGAACTCGGTTTTCATGGAGTACCTTGATAAGTTCGTTGTGGTCTATCTGGATGACATCCTAGTCTATTCTAAGTCAAAGGAAGAGCATGAAGAACACCTTCAGTGTGTCCTAAACAAGCTTCGTGAGAACCGCTTGTATGCAAAGTTCTCCAAGTGTGAGTTTTGGCTGCCTCAAGTAACCTATCTTGGTCACGTTATCTCTGCCAAGGGCATTGCAGTCAACCCGGAAACTGTGAAGACAATTGTCGAATGGCTTCCTCCTGTTAATGTCAAAGAAGTGCGGAGTTTCCTTGGTTTGGCTAGTTATTGCCGCCGTTCGTAACTTTTTCAAGATAGCGAAGCCTCTTCGATCTCCTCAAGAAAGGCAAGAAATACCTTTGGACTCCTGCATGTCAAGCAAGCTTTGAGACACTCAAAGAGAAGCTCACTTCCACGCCAGTCTTGGTTCCTCCGGATACATCTAAGCCTTTTCAGATATTCTGTGACGCCTCTTTGCAAGGATTGGGTGCGGTCCTTATGCAATAAAAACAATTGGTTGCTTATGCCTCTCGACAGTTGAAGACACATGAGATCAACTATCCTACACATGACCTTGAGCTCGCAGCAGTTGTCTTTGCTTTGAAGCTATGGAGACACTACTTGCTTGGCAACCGTTGTGAAATCTTTTCTGATCACAAAAGTTTGAAGTATATCTTCACACAGCCTGATCTCAACCTTCGGCAGAGGAGATGGATTGAAGCAATCAATGATTTTGATTTGACCATCAACTACACTCCGGGCAAAGCTAATGTCATGGCCGATGTCTCAGCCGCAAAGCTTATGTCAACAACCTCATGATGGAAGAACAATAGCCTCTCTTGTGCGAGGAATTCCGTCAGCTCAACCTTGAAATTGTGGAACAAGGGCATCTCCTGAACCTTCTGGCTACCCCTCTCTTGGAAGAAAAGATTCGCTCTCGTCAGCTTGGTGATCCACACACCAAAAAGATCATCTCCAAACTTCAGCTTCCGAAGTATGAGTCCTTCCACGTCGATGATCAAGGCACGCTTTTCTTTGAACACCGGATGTTTGTTCCAAACTACCCGGGTTTGAGAGAGCAAGTTCTCAAGGAGGCGCACGATTCTGTTCTATCTATCCACCACCGGCACAAAGATGTACATGGACTTGAAAACACAATATTGGTGGCGGGATTGAAAGCGATATTGTGCCAAGTATGTCTCGGAATGTGATGTCTCGCATAGTGAAAGCTGTCCATCGAAACCTTTCGGTCTTCTGACCATTGAAACCCCGGAATGGAAATGGGAGAAAGTAGAGATGGACTTCATCACTGGCTTTCCAAGGTCGCAGAAGGGCAACAATGCAATCTTTGTTGTCATTGACGTGCTTTCTAAAGTGGCTCACTTCTTCCCGTCAAGGAAACAATTTACGGAATTCATTGGTGAGCTCTATATCAATGTAATTGTCTCTCTCTATATGGGGTTCCGCTTGAGATCAGTTCGGACCGTGGGAGCATCTTCACTTCCAAGTTCTGGGAGAGTTTCCAAAATGCTTTTGGAACAAAGTTGAACTTCAGCACAGCTTACCACCCTCAGTCGCAAGGACAAGTTGAAAGGATCAATCATATTCTGGAGGATATGCTTCGTGCTTGCGTCATCTCTTTTGGCATGAAGTGGGAAGAATGTCTTCCTTATGCTGAATCCTCTTACAACAACAGCTTCCAGAAAAGTCTGAAGATGGCACCATTCGAGGCTCTCTATGGCCGCAAGTGCAGAACTCCGATTGGTTGGTCAGGTGCAGGAGAAAGAATATGGTTTGGCCCTGACATTGTAACTCAAGCAGAGGAGAAGGTGCACATCATTCTTGAAAACCTGAAGATTGCTCAAAGTCGCCAGAAGAGCAATTATGACAGGAAGCACACAGCCATGGTGTATGTCCCTGGTGATCTCGTTTACCTTCGTGTCACTCCCATGAAAGGCACACACCGTTTTGGTATCAAAGGAAAGCTGGCTCCTAGATACATCGGTCCTTTCAAAATTCGTGGTAGAAGAGGAGAAGTTGCTTATGCTCTTGAGCTCCCGGAAAAACTCAAAGTCCATGATGTTTTCCACATCTCTCAACTCAAGAAGTGCTTCAAAGATCCCGGCAGGACCGTGGATCATGAGCTAATCAATCTCCAAGAAGATCTGTCTTATCAAGAACACCCCACAAAAATCCTTGAGACCGCAGAAAGAAGGACTCGCAACAAGTCCATCAAGTTCTGCAAGGTACAGTGGTCGCACCATTCCGTTGATGAAGCCACTTGGGAACGTGAAGAGGAGCTCCGTGCCAACTATCGTACCCTCTTTGAGTCTTCTTCTTCTTCCTAGAATCTCGGGGCGAGATTCCTGTTTAGTGGGGGAGAGTTGTAGCATCCCATTTGTCTAACAATTGTAATGCTACTTGGTCTAGTAATATAATGGCTACTTCCTACACATAATTGTTGCATCATCATCATATCATGCTCATGTCATCATGCCACCTTGCATTTGAGCATCATACAAAACCCTGTTTGTGTTGGTTCTTCTCTCATATGCATTATAAATTGTATTTGCCTCTTGATATTGTATTTGGTTCTTGATATATTGTTAAATGCCCAAGTTGAGTTGGGGGCATATCTTTTAGTTAACTCCACCACCTTTTCTTTCACCACCTTATAATTCCACCATCCAATTAATATGAGCTTTGCATTTTATTTGAGTTTACCTCTAGCTCATGTGGGTTGGGATGGGTCCAATTCTTTACCACATGCTCTCATCTTGGCATCATGTTGTTTTCACATTATTGATATGTGGAGAGCCACATGGCCACCTTTGCATGCTATGTGGCAGATTTGCCTCTACTAGCTTCCATGTGGGGACTATCCAATATGTGTACATGCATGAAGCTATAATTTGACCATGTGATGATCTAGTGGAGAAACACACACTAGTATGGTCATATAGCTCCATATATGTGCATAGGATCAATATTTTCCACATTGCATGGTAGTGATCAAATTTGAGTGCATGCATGTTATAAATGCCCATGTGTAGTTATAATTGTTTTCACAATTATCAAGAGGGCATTTACTGCTTGTGCATGTCCCATGCAAGCTTGCACCATCCTTCTTCTATTGATTTTTCCTTTAAATTTGTGAGGTGCTTGGGGGTTTAAATCCACTCAAGTTTGATCAAATTTAATGGCAATCTCAATAGACCATCCTTTGCTCCATCTATGTTCCATTTGTTTTCCATTTGACTTGATGTCCTTTGTATCTTATTCAAGAGTTTGGTCAAATCATTAAAACAAAACAAATACTTAAATGAAAAGAAATAAGAGAAACCTAAACTATCCTCCCCATCTAATCTAATCCCTAATCCCTCTCCCTAACCCTTTTTCCTCTCTATGTGCCACCTCTTGTTTTGGGCTTGCCTTAATCCATAAAACCTTGTGCTTGGTCATGAGTGTCCATGATTACCCCATAACCCTATCACCCCTCTACCCCTCACCTAAACCAAAACCCTAACCAAACCCCCGCTCTCTAGTTCTATTTCTAAACCCTACCCCCACCATGGTCTACCCCCTCTCTCGGCCTCTCTCTCTCACCTAGCTGGCCCCACCATGCCACCTAGCTACCCACCCAAGCAAACCCTAGCCCGAGCCATACCCCTCTCCCCTCCTACCCTAGCTCTAACCCGAGGCTACTCCTCCCTCTCTCTTTTCTCTCTATGCCATAGGGGCCCCTCCAGCCCGAGCCTGTCCCTGCCTCCTTGCCCTCACGTCGACCCCACCTAGGAGCCCCTCCCCCAGGCCTACATGCCCTCTCCCTGTCCTGGCCGACCCATGCACGTGAGGAGGGGAGGAGAGAAAGGTGGCACCGAGGCCACCTTTTCCCATCTACCCCACTCCCCATGGCACCCCTTCCCCCATCCTTATCTACTCCCTCGCCTCCTCTCTGCCTCGCCAGATCCACCCCAGGGCGCCCTGCCCTCTCCTCCCTTCTTCTCCATCGCCACCGTCTACACCATCGCCGGCACCCTCGGCCTCCTCTCGGCTACACCGTACCAGGCGACGAGCGCGACGTGGAGGTGATCGAGGAGTACAAGGAGACCCCCTGCAGCAGCCCCGTACACGGAGCCGCGAAGAGGAAGCCCCAGAACCGCTGCCCCAGCGCGAGCCCGACGCAAACCCTAGCTCCTCTGGTCGTCTGCCTCGACGCCGATCCTCTGCGTCTCTAGCCGATCCAAATCCACCGACGCCCCCACGGTGAGCTACCTGACCCCCTGACATGGCCCGCCTCGCTGTCGCCGCCTAGTGCCGCCGTTCGTTTAAATCGAGCAGCTGCGTCTTGCCGGGCTGTCGTCTGCTCATGCCATGCCGCAGACGCCTCATCTAGTCGCCTAAGCCACTCGTCGCCTAACCCGCCCCTCAGGTATCGCCCTCTGTACGCCCAGGTCACGGATCGAACCCCGCCTCCTGCGCAAGCCGCCGCGCACGCCAGATCTGAGAAGATCCAGTCTGTGGCGCCGTTTTCCGAAAAAGCCCCATCTTTGTTTTCCTCAACCCACGGTCCAGGCCAGCGATCGGTGCATGTGGCCTTTTTATAAAAAGGCTCCTCTGTTTTGCGTTTCTCAACCCGCGCTCCCTCACCAAGCCGCGTGGCCGACCCTCCCCTTCCGCTGTCACGTGGGCCCCCGTGGCCGCTGGCCCCACTCGTCTGTCTCGATGGCTAGCTCACATGCGGTGGAAACGCGTTTTACCACAGTTTGTCGATCGATCTGGCCCACCGTCGGTATGGTGCAGATCTGCCTGAGTATAAAAAGTTTCTGTTTATATATGTTTTAGTTTAAACCTTTTTCAATTAATTCAAATTCAAATATAAATCTGTTTTCAAATAAATTTTAAATTATAAATCCAAATAATACAAATAATATATGTTTTAAAATCAGAAAAATGTGAGGTTTTGAAATATGCCATCCAAAATATATTTTGGGCACTTTAATTTCCAAGTTGAATAAAATTACAATAAAATGCCCTTGGCCTTAATTAATTAATAACTTTTGTTTTATAAATCCAAATTTAACAAATGATATGTCTAAAATGATCAGCTCGACGAGACCTTTCTGTTTATGCAATCCTTTATCTGTTTTGTAGCATGCATCATATCAATACAATGTAAACAGCAACTAATATGGGTATAAAATGTGGCCAAAACTCAATAAAATGTTTATTTCTTGTATTCTACACCTCACCCATGCCATTCTACATCATTGCCATGCAACTTGTGCACCATTCATCATGGAATGATTGTTTGCTTGTCGCATTTTATTCATATGCTTGTGAACTTTATTTATGTTGGCCCTTGTTTGTTTGGTTCTTCTTCGAATAGACACTGAGCAGGGGATATATCAAGAGAACCAGGAGCACTACCCAGATCCTTCTCTCGCTTCAACTGAGTTGCCAGGCAAGCACTACCACATGCTTGCATACATATAGTACCTATTGCCTCTATCTTATTCTTGCATCATTGAGTCGCGATTGCATTAAATTGAATCCCAAGTATTGCATAGCCTTTACTATTAAACCCCACTGAAGCTTGTTCCTCCATCCCATGAGCCATTACTACAGGAGTTGTTTGAGCCATGCGAGTCGAGAACAAAGATGTGTAGGGTATGTGAGAGTCGATGGATAACGAGGTACCTAAACAACTTAACCGAGTAGTAATGGGATAACTAATGAAAGTGGCACCGTGAGCAATATCTGCTATTTGGTTTTTCCTGCTCACTTGTGTCCTGTGGGACCCCGAGTACTTGATTCCTGTTCCTTGAATATTCGCTATCCACATCCGGAGGCTTATGGGACCCCCGAGCCGAGCTTGATTCATTCTTATTTCTTGGGGCCACAAACTAGTTTGAGGTTTTATTTACTATCCTACTTATGCCATGCTTTATCGCTTTATTACGATTGTGCGAGGAGCACTGCATCGCTTAGGTAAGCGGAGTGTTTTCGCGTATCGACAAGCCCAGCTTTGGGTTCCCGATCGTTTACTGACCATTGACGCAAACCTTGAGTCCGTCTCGAGTCATCTAACTTCGCTATGGTGTACTCAATGGGTGGCCCCTCAAATATTTCAATCTCGTGATTGCTTTGTCGTGAAGGCCTCGTTGGGTTTTGATTTGGTTTTTCCGAGGTTGATCGAGTGTGTGTTGCTATTTGTTCACCCCTGCAGGGTAAAACTTTCTGAAAGCCGTGTCCGCGGTTATGGACGACTTGGAGCACAGTTTCTCGATCATAGACAAGCATAACTAAAGTACCACTTTAATTTGACTAATTAACTGACTAGTAATTAGTGCAACACTCATGGAATGGTTAATAAAATTGCCCACGGATGGGGGGTTGTTCGTCCGCTTCCTCGTTGGTAAGCGAGGAGGAGGATGGATCTGATGATATTACTGTTATAACTGTTGTCATTAATTCACGGACATCCGTCTATCTTTGGTTAGGCAGATGGTTAGCGAGTATCTATAGAACTGTTAGGGTTTATCTTTTGCTACAATTGCGTCACCCCAGGTTGTGTCCCCTTTAGAGGCATAAAGACTTGCCGAAAATTACCCTAGGGTCTCACACGATAAATTATTTGGTTCGGATGAACAGTACACTCACAAGATGGATCTTTGGGTGGATGAGGCGGATGATGTGGGCAACGATCGCTCGGTGTAGAGATTCCGGAACGGGATCCGTGAGATCCGTATGGATGTGCTTATTTATGGGGCATATTATGCCGATTTGCTTCTTATCCATACTCGGATCTTGTTTGCCGCTCACCGATACTACGATGTGTGATGTATGAGGAGATATCCTAAACTATTATATCTATCTAGGACATTTGAATCTTGCCGTATGGCGTTGCTATATTTTCCTTTCTTTTTAGATGGAATGGCTCTGATGTACTATTGTATGGTGGCTTGCATACATACTCATTTGTGTATGTAGTTGATCCCTTCGCCTGCCGATTACGCCGCCCGTACTTGTCCCGATGATTGGAAATGGTTGGGACGGCCGAAAGGTCTACCTGTGAGTGACATTTGGGCCCCACCGTACTATTTCAACCATTTCCGCTCATCCAGGCTTGTATCTAGGAGCGTAATTCACCGAGGTAGTTACACTAACATACTGCCCTAACTAGGACTAATACATACTTATGATTAAACCCCTTGCAAACATCCGTAACTATAGGAAAGTAATTAAGATATAAATCTAACCACAGCCTTAAACTCTGAGATCCTACACTCCCTTGTGCAAAGGTGTCCTAACGGGGGTTTAGGTTTCTATCACTCCGGCAACCCCATAATTAGTAGCCAAATACACAATGCATTCCCCTAGGTCCATAAATGGTGAAGTGTCATGTAGTCGACGTTCACATGACACCACTAGAATAATAGCACCACAACTTAAATACTACACCTTTGAATCATAACTCATCACAGATTCACTACTAACAACATGACTTCTCCCATGTCCTCAAGAACTAAACGAACTACTCACAAGACATCATATGGATCAAGATCAAAGATGATATGATAATGGGTAACAATCTAAACATAAACAATAATCCAATGGTTTCACTCACAAGCATCAACTACAATAGTAATTAACACCGGGAAAGTTTCCCCTAATGGACTAAGCAATATCCAACACAATTGTTACAGCGGGACGGAGTGGTGATGATGGTGCTGGAGGAGATGATGGTGTGGATGATGATGATGATCCCGATGAAGCCTAGCTTGATGACGGTGTTGATGGCGACGGTTTCCCCTCTCCGGGAAGGAATTCCCCCGACAGAAATCTGTCTGCTGGAGAGATCTTTCTCTCTCGGTGTTTTCCTCCTCCCAGAGGCGGCGGAAGTCTATCTGTGGTCGCCTCCCTGGTGTTAGGGTTCCGTAAGGAAGATATAGGTGAAGGGGCGGAGTTGGAGGCCGAGCAGGTGGGCCAAACCCACACTAGGCGCGGGGTCAGGTGGGCCCGCGCCTAGGGGGAGTGTGGGCCCCCTAAGGCCCTCCTTCGCTCCTACTTCTGGCTTCCTTTGTCTTCCGATAAAATAATATGTTTCCATATTTTCTGGTATTTTTCTGATCTTCGCTAAATTGCACCGAAACGCCGTCTTTTCCATCAGAATCCAGACTCCGGCAGTCCATCCTCTAGGGATCATCCAACATGCATAAACAAATGAAAATCCATAAGTAATACCTCATAATAAGACAAATATCAATGGATAGAGGTAAATTATGATATAGGATGGTGATGCAAATTGGGCGTATAAACTCCCCCAAGCTTAGACTTCGATTGTCCCCAAGCGAATACTGAGCTCGGTAAATATGTCCACAGGTTTATGGAGTGAAGTGTTGATAAAAGAATACGAACAAGAAGCGTCACACTTACCATTGCACAACTCATAGAATAAAGAAACTCACCATTATATAACTTAGCTTGCAAGCAAGTACAACAGTCACAAATAGAGATGCATAAAGATAAATCATAATTGGAGTTGGCAAACTTGTTCTTGGTCAGAGAACACCTGGTAAACAGTTTCACAAAAGCTTTTTGTAGAAGTTTCAAAACAGGAGCACTCTTTGCTCAAAAAGGTTTTTTTCACAAGTGAAGGCTTTCAAAGTAATACTCAATAGATAAGAGTTTTGTGCAAACAAAGGAGATAAAGAACATGATTTAATAAATCACCATATGAATGCTTGAAACACAACAACTCAAATGCTTGCTGGAGATAGAGAGGAAGTAGGTTTACTGACTCAACTGGTAACTGGAAGAAAGGTCCCTTCTTAGAGGGTAGCAAGGATTACAAGTCATTAAGAGCTTCCAAAATATTATTATACTTACTAGCTTTGAGCCCTCATTGCCCCTATCATAAGCATCTTGAGATGATTAAGGTTAAAGTGAACAAAGATGGAGTATATACTTGACGAAATATAAGTTGGCAATCTCATGTCCCTTGAATATGAGGGTCATTCTGTTGGAGATATTCCCTAGAGGCAATAATAAATGTAGTTATTATTATATCTTTGTGTTTATGATAAATGTTTACATTCATGCTATAATAGTATTAACAAGGAAACATTAATACTTGTGTGATTTGTAAACTTAATTTGAAGTCCCTAGTAAAGCCTCTATATAATACTAGCTTGTTGGTTAATAAATGATTGTGGTTTCCCTATCATGAACATTGAGATGTTATTAACAACAAGATCATATCGTTAGGAGAATGATATGGTGGACATACTCCTATAGATAAGCGTAGCATAAAGATCAAGTCATTTTAATAGTTCTATTGCTATATGCTTTCTGATACATAGTAATCTAATTCCTTCGACCATGAGATCATGCATATCACCTTTTACCGGATGGATTCTTTGATGACATCAAACACCACACCGTAACTGGGTGGTTATAAAGGTGGCATTGAGTGTTCGGAAAGTATTGGTTGAAACACATGGATCAAGAGTGGGATTTGTCCATCCATATGACGGATAGATATACTCTGGGCCCTCTCGATGAAATGTCATCCAATTAGCTTGCAAGCATGTGACTGGCTCACAAGGGATCACATATCACAGGAACGAGAAAAGAGTACTTATCGGTAACGAGGTTGAACTAGGTATGCAGAGATACCGACGATCATAACCTCGGATAAGTAAACTATCGTGAGACAAAGGGAAATTGATATCGTATGTAAGTGGTTCATTCGATCGCAAAGTAATCGTGAGAAATGTGGGAGCCATATGAATTTCCAGATTCCTCTATTGGTTATTGTTCGGAGAAGTGTCTCGATCATGTCCGCATAATTCACGAACCGTAGGGAGACACACTTAAGGATTCGACGTTGTTTAAGTAGTTATGGAATGATGAGAAAGAGACCGAATGTTGTTCGGAGTCTCGAATAGGATTCGGGATATCACAAGGAGATCCGGAATGGTCCGGAGAATAAGATTCATATAAGGAAAGTCCCGTTTCGGAGTTGGGGAATGGTTCCGGTGTTTTCATCGGGAATGTTCTAGAAGGTTCCGGAATGTCCGGCACTCCGGGGGGGAAGGGTACATGAATGTGTTATATCAAGTTGGTATGGTTGCATCATGTACTCGGTGTCATCGCTGATCAAAATAGAGGGTTTATTCAAATCCTAGTTTGAAAAGTCAAACGGCTAGTTTGAAAGTCAAACGACAGTTTTTGGAAAGAGGAGGAGGAGTGGGAAACCGAGTTGGGGAGGAGTTCCCTCCTCCAACCGGCGGCGCCCACCCAAGC
The DNA here is from genome assembly GCA_030063025.1 of Avena longiglumis. Classification (NCBI taxonomy): domain Eukaryota; kingdom Viridiplantae; phylum Streptophyta; class Magnoliopsida; order Poales; family Poaceae; genus Avena; species Avena longiglumis. The sequence goes on along the minus strand of CP125974.1, from coordinate 49,790,203 downwards.
CGAGTTGGGGAGGGACTCCTCTCCCTCCCCTTGGCCGGCCGGCCCCCTCCACCTATATAAGGAGGGGCAGGGCTCCCCTCCTTGACACACAACTTCCACGCCTCAAACCCTAGCAGCTGCTGCCCACCATAGCCGCCGCCCCCTAGGGTTTCTCCCCTAGCCGCCGACTTGGGCACCTCCAAGCCCTAGCCGCCGGCTCTAGCACCTCTTCCTCGGCGTGTCTAAACCCTAGATCGTCGAGGGACTCTCTCATACTCCACCATACTCGCTCCGGCTTAAGGCGAAGCCCTGCGAGATCTCCCCTCTACTTCCGTGCACGCCAGTTGTCTTTGGGAATCGCGAGGAGAGTGCTACAACCTCCGTCTGCTGGAACAAGGAGAGGAAGGTCTTCGTCGAAAATCGAACGTGACCGATCATGAAGCGCCGAACGCAGCCTTGGAAGGATCGTCTACACGATCTTGAGATCGGAAAGAGTACGACTACATCACCCACGAATCCGCCTCGTTAAACACTTTGGAATCTTCGAGGGTAAGTTATTCCATCGACTCGTTGCTACAATCTAGTAGATAGATCTTGGCTTGTTTGTTTGTATGCGATAGAAATTTTTGTTTTCCATGCTACGAACCCCTACAAAGGGTATCGAGTCGTGTCTATATGTAGATCTGTTGCGAGTAGAACACAATGGTCATTGTGGGCGTTGATGCTTTTATTGTCAATTGCTTCTTGTGTACTTTGCATCTTGCGGTATGTTGGGATGAAGCGCCGGCTAACCTTACATGACATCGTTCATGAGACTTGCTCCACGCTTGACATGCAACTTGTATTGCATAAGTGGCTTTATGGGGTCTGCTTTCTCCAGCATAGTTAAGATCCAATTTACAACGGGTGATCAACAATGCTAGTATCAATGTTGTGGTTCTTGTTCGTAAGTTAGAACGACACTTATTGAAAGCCCCAAACCACGTAAAATATGCAAAGAAATTAGAGGCGCCTAACTTTGTTTTGCGGTGGGTGCTGTGATGTGATATGGCCATGATTGTGATTATATTTGATGTATGCAATGTTCCTTATTGTAAGTTGGCAACCGGCAGGAGCCATATGGTTGTCTTTAATTTATGTTAAGACCCGCGTGTCTATTCAAAGAAGTTGTAATAGTTGAAGCCGGTGGACGACAACCATGGAGAAGCGTCATTGACCTTGATGCAATGCCGGTGATGATGGAGAACATGTTCGTGCTAGAAGATGGAGATCGGAAGCACAAAGAAGAAAGGCCATATCATATCACATATTATGAATTGCATGTGATGTTAATCCTTTATGCATCTTGTATTGCTTAGTAGACGACGGTAGCATTATAAGATGATCCCTCATGCACATGAATTTCAAGTCATAAAGTGTTCATCCTTAGTAAGCACCGTTGCTAAAGCTTTTTGTTTCGAAGCACCACGTGATGATCGGGTGTGTTAGATTCCGCAAGTGTATACAACGTGAGCAATCCAGATTTGCTCATGCAGAAACTAAGGTTTGATCTTGACGAGCCTAGCATGTACAGACATGGTCTCGGAACACGGATCACCGAAAGGTAAAGCATGAATCATATAGTAGATATGATGAACATGTCGATTGTTCGCCATTGAAACTATATCAACTCTCGTGATGATCGGTGTTGATGTGGTGGATTTGGTTCGTGTGATCACTAAAACAATGTGAGGGATATTGTTTTGAGTGGGAGTTCACCTAGATTAATTTTATTATTAATTTGAACTCTATTTGTCATAAACTTAGTCTAAACTATTGCAAATATGTTGTAGATCAATGGCAGCCCCTACCATCAATTTTAATGCGTTCCTGGAGAAAGAAAAGTTGAAAAACAATGGAAGCAACTTCGCGGATTGGTTCCGCAATTTGAGGATTGTCCTCACGGTAATTTGACCTATGTGTTGGATGCACATTTGGGTGACCCACTGCGGTGATGCTACCGATGAAGTAAAGAATGTTTACCTCGCTCGGAAGAATCAGTACTCCATAGTTCAGTGTGCTATCTTGTATGGTTTAGAATCGGAGCTTCAGAAAAGGTTTGAGAATTCAGACCCATATGATATTGTCGAGGATGTCAAATTGATTTTTGAAACTCATGCGGCAATTGAAAGCTATGAGGCTTCTGAAAAGTTCTTTAACTGCAAGATGGAAGAAGGCAGCTCCGTCAGTGAGCATGTGCTTAAGATGTCTGGGCACGCAAACAAACTTCAAAGCTTGGTTATAGTGATTCCTAATGCTTTGGGGATTTACCGTGTCCTCCAAGCACTACCACCGAGTTACAAGAACTTTGTGATGAACTACAACATGCAGAACATGAACAAGCAGTTGCCAGAACTGTTTGCTATGTTAAAGTCTGCAGAAGTGGAGATCAAGAAAGAGCACCAAGTGTTGTTAGTCAATAAGACCACCAAATTCAAGAAAGGCAAGTCTAAGCAGAAGGGACACTTTAAGAAGGGTGGTAAGAAAGTTACCACGCCGACAAAGAAGACCAAGGCTGGACCCAATCCTGATACTGAGTGCTTTTACTACAAGGGAGAAGGTCACTGGAAGCGGAATTGCCCAAAGTACTTGGCAGATTTGAAGAACGGCAACATCAAGAAGAAAGGTATATCTGATATACATGTTATTTATGTGTATCTCACTAGTACTCGTAGTAGTGCCTGGGTATTTGATACTGGTTCGGTTGCTCATATTTGTAACTCAAACAAAGCGGTAATAAACGGAAGCTAGCGAAGAACGAGGTGACGATGCGCGTAGGAAACGGATCAAAGGTTGATGTGATCGCGGTCGGCACGCTACCCCTTCATCTACCATCGGGATTAGTTTTATACTTAAATAATTGTTATTTAGTGCCTGTGTTGAGCATGAGCATTATATCGGGATCTTGTTTATTGCGAGAAGGTTACTTGTTTAAATCAGAGAATAATGGTTGTTCGATTTATATGAGTAATATGTTTTATGCACATGCACCTTTGATAGATGGTCTATTCTTATTGAATCTCGATAGTGGAAATACACATATCAACAACATTGAGGCTAAACGTTTGAAATCAAGCGATAATTCGACCTATATGTGGCATCGCTGTCTTGGTCACATTGAGTGAAGCGTATGAAGAAACTCCATTCCGATGACTTCTTGAATCACTTGATTTTGAATCACTTGAAAGATGCGAAGCATGTCCGATGGGAAAAATGACTAAGACTCCATTTTCAGGTATGATGGAGCGAGCTACGGACTTATTGGAAATCATACATCTTGATGTGTGTGGTCCAATGAGTGTAGCATCGCATGTGGTTATCGTTATGTTCTTACCTTCATGGATGAATTGAGTAGATATGGGTATATCTATTTCATGAAACATAAGTCCAAACTTTCGAGAAGTTTAAGGAGTTTCAAAGTGAGGTAGAGAATCAATGTAACAAGAAGATTAAATTTCTACGTTACGATCGTGGAGGTGAATATCTAAGTTACGAGTTTGGCGAGCATTTGAAGAAATGCGAATACTTTCCTGATTGACACCGTCAGAACACCACAACAGTAATGGTGTGTCCGAACGTCGAATCGAACTCTCTTAGATATGGTTCGTTCTATGATGTCACTTACAAATTTACCGCTATCATTTTGGGGTTATGCATTAGAAACAGCCGCATTCACTTTAAATAGGGCACCGTCTAAATCCATTGAAACGACACCGTATGAATTATGGTTTGGGCAGAAACCTAAATTGTCGTTCCTTAAAGTTTGGGGATGCGAAGCCTATGTAAAGAAGTTACTGAAGGACAAGCTTGAACCCAAAGCGGAAAATGCGTCTTCATAGGATACCCAAGGAAACTATTGGGTATACCTTCTATCATAGATCCGAAGGCAAAATCTTCGTTGCCAAGAATGGATCCTTTCTAGAGAAGGAATTTATCTCGAAAGAAGTGACTGAAGGAAAGTAGAACTCGACGAGGTCGAACCTTCTCTCGAATTGCAGTAGCGCAGACCGGAAGAAGTTCTGTGGTGCTGCACCAATAAGAGAGGAAGCTAATGATGGTGATCATGAAACTTCGGTTGAAGTTGCTACAGAGCCTCGGAGGTCAACGAGAACTCGTACCACTCCTGATTGGTATGATCCTGTTATGAGTGTCATGTTGGTGGACAACACCGATGACCCTGCGACATATGAGGAAGCGATGATGAGCCTAGATTCCAATAAATGGCAAGAAGCCATGAACCGAGATTGGATCCATGTACGAAAACCAAGTATGGACTTTGGTGGACTTACCGGATGGCGGAAGAACGTCGAGAACAAATGGATTTTCAAGGAGAAAACAAATGCTGATGGTAATGTTACTGTCTATAAAGCTCGACTTGTCGCAAAAGGGTTTCGACAAATTCAAGGAGTTGACTACGATGAGACTTTCTCACCAGTAGCGAAGCTAAAGTCTGTGAGGATTATGTTAGCAATCGCTGCATATTATGATTATGAGATATGGCAGATGGATGTCAAAACAACATTCCTCAATGGAGATATTGATGAAGAGTTGTATATGATGCAACCCAAAGGTTTTGTCGATCCTAAAGATGCTAACAAGGTATGCAAACTTCAACGGTCCATCTATGGATTGAAGCAAGCATCCCGAAGTTGGAATCAATGTTTTGATAAGGTGATCAAAAGTTTTGGTTTTATACAAACTTATGGAGAAGCTTGTATTTACAAGAAAGTGAGTGGGAGCTCTTGATCATTCTTAATACTATATGTGGATGACATATTGTTGATTGGGAATGATGTAGACCTTCTTAATAGTGTCAAAGAATATTTGAATAATAGTTTTTCAATGAAGGATCTTGGCGAGCAGCTTACATATTAGGCATAAAGATTTATAGAGATAGATCAAACGCCAAATATCATTGTCACAGAGTACATATTTGGACAAAGTTCTAAAGAGGTTTGGAATGGAAGAAAGCAAGAAAGGGTTCTTGCCCATGTTGCTCAATCGACCTTGAGTAAAACTCAAAGTCCGACATCGGTAAGATAGAGAAAGGATGAGTAAGACTCATGCCTCACCATAGGATCTCTAATGTATGCCATGCTATGTACTAGACCCGACATTGCATATGTCGTTAGTTTAACTAGCAGATATCAAAGTGATCCAGAGTGGATCATTGGACAATGATCAAAAACATCCTTAAGTACTTGAGAAGAACTAAGGATATGGTTCTTTCTTATGGAGGTGACAAATAGCTCGTTGTTAATGGTTACACCGATGCTAGTTGGAACACCGATCCGATGATTCTAAATCACAACTGGATACGTATTTATTTTGAATGGTGCAAAGATTAGCTGGAGGAGTGCAAAGCAAAGCGTTGTGGCGAGATCTTCAAGCGAATCGAATACATGGTCGCTTTGAGGCTTCACAAGAAGCGATATGGATGAAAAAGTTCATTACAGAGCTGGGTGTGGTTCCTAGTGCGTTGGACCCAATGTCTATCTACTGTGATAACATGGGCGCCATAGCCAATGCGAAAGAACCAAGGTCACACAAGAAGCTGAAGCACATCAAGCTGCGTTTTCACGCTATTCGAGAACATATCCAGGATGGGGATATAAAGATTTGCAAAGTACACACAAATCTGAATGTGGCGGATCCGTTGACTAAACCTCTCCCGAGAGCAAAACATAACCAGCACCAAACTGCCATGGGTGTTCGGTATATTACCATGTAATCTAGATTAGATGACTCTAGTGCAAGTGGGAGACTGTTGGAGATATGCCCTAGAGGCAATAATAAATATAGTTATTATTATATCTTTGTGTTTCTGATAAATGTTTACATTCATGCTATAATAGTATTAACAAGGAAACATTAATACTTGTGTGATTTGTAAACTTAATTTGAAGTCCCTAGTAAAGCCTCTATATAATACTAGTTGTTGGTTAATTAATGATTGTGGTTTCCCTATCATGAAAATTGAGATGTTATTAACAACAAGATCATATCGTTAGGAGAATGATATGGTGTACATACTCCTATAGATAAGCGTAGCATAAAGATCAAGTCATTTTAATAGTTCAATTGCTATATGCTTTCTGATACATAGTAATCTAATTCCTTCGACCATGAGATCATGCATATCACCTTTTACCGGATGGATGCTTTGATGACATCAAACACCACACCGTAACTGGGTGGCTATAAAGGTGGCATTGAGTGTTCGGAAAGTATTGGTTGAAACACATGGATCAAGAGTGGGATTTGTCCATCCATATGACGGATAGATATACTCTGGGCCCTCTCGGTGGAATGTCATCCAATTAGCTTGCAAGCATGTGAATGGCTCACAAGGGATCACATATCACGGGAACGAGAAAATAGTACTTATCGGTAACGAGGTTGAACTAGGTATGCAGAGATACCGACGATCATAACCTCGGATAAGTAAACTATCGTGAGACAAAGGGAAACTGGTATCGTATGTAAGTGGTTCATTCGATCGCAAAGTAATCGTAGAAATATGTGGGAGCCATATGAATTTCCAGATTCCTCTATTGGTTATTGTTCGGAGAAGTGTCTCGATCATGTCCGCATAATTCACGAACCGTAGGGAGACACACTTAAGGATTCGACGTTGTTTGAGTAGTTATGGTATTATGAGAAAGAGACCGAATGTTGTTCGAGTCTCGGATGGGATCCGGATATCACGAGGTGATCCGAATGGTCCGAGAATAAGATTCATATAAGGAAAGTCCGTTTGGAGTTCGGGAATGATTCCGTGTTTTCATGGGAATGTTCTAGAAGGTTCAGTTGTCCAAGCACTCCGGGGAGGGTACATGAATGTGTCATTACATATTGAATGATTTCATCATGTACTAAGTGTTCTTGCTGTTCCAAAACTGAAAAAGTCAAACTGCCAGTTTGAAAGTCAAACGGCTAAAATAGGAAACTGTGGGAAACAGGAAACTGTGAGAAACAAGCAAGAGGTGGTTGGAACCGACTTGGGGGAGGAGTCCCTCTAAGCCGGCGCGCCAACCAAGGCCGACTTGGGGAGTTACTCCCCTCCCCTTGGCCGCCCTCCCACCTATAAAAGGAGGGGCAGGGCCTCCTCCTCTAGACACACAAGTTCCTATCCTCTAATCTCCGGTTTAGAGTCGTTTTGGTTTAGAGCTTCTAATTGATCTAGCCTGCGGTTTAGAGCCTTCTAATTGGTGTGTCTAATCCCTAGACCACTAATAGCTCTCTCTCATACTCCACCATACTCGCTCCGGCTTAAGGCGGCCCATGGATCTCCCTCTACTTCCAGACCACTTGGTTGTCTTTGCCGAATCGCGAGGAGAGTGCTACAACCTCTCACTTTGGAACAAGGAGAGGAAGGTCTTCGTCGAGTACCGAACGTGTGACCGATCATGAAGCGCTTGCCGAACGTTAGCCGGAAGGATCGTCTACACGATCTTGAGATTGGAAAGAGTACGACTACATCACCCACGAGAATCCGCTCTCGTTAAACACTTTGGAATCTTCGAGGGTAAGTTATTCCATCGACTCGTTGCTACAATCTAGTAGACTCAACTCAAAGCCCAACCGTCAAAAGGATGCTACAATGTTCGAAATTATCAACTTAACATGCCCCCTTACTTCCTTCGTGACCTCCCACTACTTCATCTACCGAAATGATTAGGCAGATCTCCTTTTTTCTAGCATTAAACCTGCTCATGATCCTTAGGCTATAGAGCATGGAGCTGACAGAGAGATGAAAGGTAGATCTTGGCTTGTTTGTTTGTATGCGATAGAAAATTTTTGTTTTCCATGCTACGAACCCCTACATTATAAGCCTAGGCTTAGCATCTTTCTTTGTCATAAGATACTTAATAGATGCATGGTCAGTATGAATAGTAACCTTAGAATCAACAATATAAGGTTTAAACTTATCACAAGCAAAGATTACAACCAAGAACTCTTTTTCAGTAGTAGCATAATTCTTTTGAGCGGCATCTAGAGTCTTGTTAGCATAATGAATAACATTCAGCTTCTTGTCAACATGTTGTCCAAGGACAGCACCCACAACAAAGTCACTAGCATCACACATGATTTCAAAAGGTAAACTCCAATCAGGTGGTTGTACTATAGGAGCAGTTGTTAAAGCTTTCTTCAAAGTTTCAAAAGCTTCCTTACAATCATCATCAAAAACAAAAGGTACATCTTTTTAAAGAAGATTAGTAAGGGGCTTTGAAATTTTGGAGAAATCTTTAATAAATCTCCTGTAGAAACCAGCATGACCAAGGATACTACGAATACCTTTGATATCCCTAGGACAAGGCATCTTCTTAATTGCTTCAATTTTGGCTCTGTCAACTTCAATACCTCTTTTAGAGATCTTATGCCCAAGAACAATTCCTTCATTAACCATGAAATGACATTTCTCCCAGTTAAGAACAAGGTTTGTTTATTCACATCTCTGCAAAATTTTATCAAGGTTGTGCAAACATTTATCAAAAAAATTTCCATAGACGGAAAAATCGTCCATGAAAACCTCCACAATTTCTTCACAAAAACCATGAAAGATAGCAGACATACATCTCTGAAAGGTAGCAGGAGCATTACATAAACCAAAAGGCATACGCCTATAAGCATAAGTACCATAAGGACAAGTGAAAGTGGTTTTCTCCTGGTCCCGTTCTTTCACAGCGATTTGAGAAAACCCAGAATAACCATCAAGAAAGCAAAAGTGAGTCTTTTTGGACAGCCTCTCAAGCATTTGATCAATAGAGGGCAAAGGATAATGATCTTTCTTAGTAACTTTATTAATATTTCTAAAATCAATGCACATTTTATACCCAACTACTACTCTCTGGGGTATAATCTCATTATCCTCATTAGGCACAACAGTAATTCCTCATTTTTTGGGAACACGATGAATAGGGCTAACCCATTGACTATCAGCAATAGGATAAATAATAACACCATCAAGGAGTTTTAATACCTCATTTCTTACCACTTCCTTCATTTTAGGATTCAAACGGCGTTGGTGCTCAACAACTAGTTTTGCATCAGGCTCAATATTAATAGCATGCTGACATATAGTGGGAGAAATTCCTTTTAAATCATCAAGAGTATAACCCATAGCTCCTCGGTGCTTATTCAATACCTCCAATAGCCTTTCTTATTCCTTCCCTGAAAGTTTAGAACTAATAATAACATGATATATCTTCTTATCATCAAGATAAACATATTTAAGATCATCAGGTAAAGGTTTTAATTCGAAAACAGGATCCCCTTTGGGTGGTAGTGTGGTACCCAAATCTTCCACAGGTAAATTATTCTTAAGCAACTCAGGCTGACGAAGGAAAACCTCATCAATCTCATCTCTTTCCTTCATAAAGGCATCGCTTTCATGATCTTCCATAAACTGCTGCAAAGCATTATTAGGAGCAAGAGAAATAGAAGACAGTTGTTCAACCTTGAAATCCTGATCAGGTAATTCATTTTCATAAGGGGTTTTGGAAAATTTAGAAAAATTAAACTCATAAGATTATCCATAAAACTTAGTCAAAACTTTTTTCCTTCCTACAATATATGATACCCCCACAAGTATTAAGGAAGGGTCTACCAAAGATGATATGATAGGTTTTACTAGCTTCTTTACCAAGTACTAGAAAATCAGCAGGATATTTAACCTTACCACAAAGAACATACACATCCCTTACAATACCAATGGGGAAAACTTGCTCTCTATTGGCAAGGTGAATAACCACATAAATGTCTTCAAGCTCACAAGGACCAATCTCATGCATAATTTCCCTGTAAAGCTCATAAGGAATAGCACTAGAACTAGCACCAATATCACATAAACCATAGTAGCAATGATCACCAATTTTAATAGAGAGCACAGGAACACTAGCTTTTCTAGACTTACTAGGATGAGACATAATATTAGAAGCATCTTCACAGAAGACAATATACTCATGCTCTATATTTCTAGTAACAAGATCTTTCACAATAGCTACTACAGGCTCGATATCAATCAGCTCACCGGAACCTACAATTTTCTTTGCGCTTTTGCTAACCACATTAGCCAAAATAGAGTGCTCCCTTACCTTTGAGGGAAAAGGGATCTTCTCAACATAAGGTTCATGCAAAATAGGATCAACAGTACAAACCTCTATGCTGGCAGGAACGTGGGTAACAATGTATTTATAAGGAGCTTGGTACTTGTCCCATTCTTGGACATCTCAATATAAGAGGCAAAAGCATTAAAAAATTCCGCAAGAACTTGAGGATCAAGGCCAAACTTATTGCTAATATCACAGAAGTTATTAGTTGCCATAAAAGATTTAATGCACTCATAATCATAGTTTATACCTGACTTTCTTTCTTTGTCATTTTCCTAAGCCTCGGTATTATCTTGAATACGGTCTAAGAGATCCCATTTAGCTTCTTCATTCATACTTGTGAATGATCCAACACAAGAAGCATCTAATAAACCTTTATCATGAAGAGAAAGCCTAGCATAAAAGTTATTGAGAATAATATTGTTAGGGAGTCCATGAATAGGACATTTAAGCATTAGCAGCTTCAATCTCCCCCAAGCTTGAGCTGTACTTTCTCCATCAAGAGGCCAAAAGTTATATATAAGACTTCTATCCTTTTGGATTTCACTGGGAGGATAAAATTTAGAGTAAAAGAGATATGACATATCCTCCCATTCCATGGATTGACCATTCTTTAGCAGCTTATACCATGCCTCAGCTCTCCCTTTCAAGGATATGGAGAGTAATTTCTTCTTCACCTATTCAGTTTTGATACCTGCACACTTAAACAACCCGCATAATTCATGTATATAAAGCAAGTGATCACCAGGATGGACAATTCCATCCCCAAAATAATAATTATCCATGACACGATTAACAATACTCGCAGGTATCTTAAAAGGATCTATCTCAATAGGTGGTGGTTCATCTACTACCATAGAGGTGGTGGTAGTTTTCCCAAACAGAAAACCAAGTGGGTTATTCATATTGGAAACAAAGTAACAAACAGTAACAAAAGCAATACTCATAGTGAAAGTTTCCCTTACCAGTTCCACTCTTCAATAGCGATTCACTCCCCGACAACGGCGCCAGAAAATAGTCTTGATGACCCACAAATATAGGGGGTGTATCGTAGTACTTTCGATAAATAGGAGTGTCGATCCCAACGAGGAGCAGAAGGTGCTGAACAGTGGTATGGAATAGGAAATCCCTGTGAATACTTAGCAAACGGATTTTTAGTGGTTTTCTGACAAAGTAACAAAACAAAGAGCAACTAATAGAAGTAACGAACAAACGGAGCAAGTGGCTCAATCCTTAATTAGCAAAGGACAAGCCGGTGGAAATACTTATAAGGACCAAACGTTCTTGAGGACATATGGGAATTCTGTCAAGTGCTTTCGCTGCAAATAGCTGAGTACTCTTCTCTAGTGTTTGTAAGTGTTGTGTGGGTGAACCTATGCTAACATACTGCCCTTCCTAGGACTAATACATACTTGTGATTAAACCCCCTGCAAACATCCGTAACTACAGAAAAGTAATTAAGATATAAATATAACCACAGCCTTAAACTCTGAGATCCTACACTCCCTTGTGCAAAGGTGTCGTAACGGGGGTTCAGGTTTCTGTCACTCTGGCAACCCCACAATTAGTAGTCAAATACACAATGCATTCCCCTAGGCCCATAAATGGTGAAGTGTCATGTAGTGGATGTTCACATGACACCACTAGAAGAATAGCACCACAACTTAAATACTAAACCATTGAATAATAACTCATCACAGATTCACTACTAACAACATGACTTCTCCCATGTCCTCAAGAACTAAACGAACTACTCACAAGACATCATATGGATCAAGATTAAATATGATATGACAATGGATAACAATCTGAACATAAACAATAATCCAATGGTTCCACTCACAAGCATCAACTACAATAGTAATTAACACCGGGAAAGTTTCCCCTAATGGACTAAGCAATATCCAACACAATTGTTACAGCGGTATAGAGTGGTGATGATGGTGCCGGAAGAGATGATGGTGTGGATGATGATGATGATCCCGATGAAGCCTAGCTTGATGACGGTGTTGATGGCGACAGTTTCCCCTCTCCGGGAAGGAATTCCTCCGGCAGAAATCTGTCTGCCGGAGAGATCTTTATCTCTCGGTGTTTTCCGCCTCCCAGAGGCGGCGGAAGTCTATCTGTGGTCTCCCCCCTGGTGTTAGGGTTCCGTAAGGAAGATATAGGCGACGGGGCGGAGTCGAAGGCCGAGCAGGTGGGCCAAACCCACCCTAGGCGCGAGGTCAGGTGGGCCCGCGCCTAGGGGGTGTGGGCCTCCTGAGGCCCCCCTTCGCTCCTCATTCTGGCTTCCTTTGTCTCCCGGTAAAATAATATGTTTCCATATTTTTCTGGTATTTTTCTGATCTTCGCGAAATTGCACCAAAACGTCGTTTTTTCATCAGAATCCAGACTCCTGCAGTCCATCCTCCAGGGATCATCCAACATGCATAAACAGATGAAAAACCATAAGTAATACCTCATAATAAGACAAATATCAATGAATAGAGGTAAATTATGATATAGGATGGTGATGCAAATTGGGCGTATCACTCCGCTTCCACCTTCTCCAACCAGTCGGCGTCCGCCGGCGAGACGCCCGACCCCGCCGCATCGACCATGCCGCGGGAGCCCATCCCCATCGACGACTGAGAGATGGCCGAGCCTTTTTACCCTGTTTTGTAATAATCCGTCGCCGAACTTGTGGGCGTTAATTCTGTCGAACACCTTTTGGCCGAGCTCTCGCCGACGGGAACGATAAAAATTTGAATATGTCACCGTTTTCTATTCGTCTGGAAACTCGGCCTGAAAAAGCAGGTGAGAAACTCGGCATTTCCAGAACAAAAATGAGTTTCGTCCGGTAAAAAAATCCGAATTTCGGCGGCCATACTCCTCTTGATGATAATCCCCTCCAGCAGAACAGAGGAGGAGCAGAGGCGGAGCGAAGGAACCACCGCGCCGGCGGTGAGATGCCCCCGAAAACCGGCTCCGCCGCCTGACTCGCGATGGACACTTTGAGCGACGCGGCGGAGGCGGTCTCCTCGGTCGCGGCCTTCCTCCGCCGCCACTATGCCGGTGCGGACCAGCCGCGCGCCTTCGTCGCTGACGCGCGCCCGACGCTCCTCTTCCGCCTGTTCGTCACGCGCCCCCAGCTTCGCCGTGCTCAGTCGACCCCGCCCTCGCCTATATCCTCGAGTCGCTCCTTGTCGCCCTCTCCCCCGTTCGGCTCACGTTCCCATGCGAGCGGCTCGATTTCGCGCTACCCCCCACCGCAGCCCCCTCCAATCGGTTGGTCTCGCCTCCACGGCCGCCGCAATCCGGACCAGAAGCCCCATAAATAGCTACCTATAGCTTCGTTCGTGCCCAGCGACTGCGTCCCGCCCCGGCCGCATTGGTTGTGGTACATTGCTGCATCGGAATGTCAGAGATGTTGTGGACACCGCTGAATCATTCAGGGGAGCCGAGTTCTTGTGCACACGCTCTTACAATTTTGGCTTGTTGGGGAACGATTTCTGGCTGTTTCCTCTGCAGACTTGCCCTGCCCCATGTGTTGCCTTTACTGTCTCTTCTGGCTCGTGCAAACGCCACATTATCCGAGAGACTGCCAGCACGAGGACTTGGCTATGCTGTGAAGCTGTTGGTGGTGCATTTGAGCTGGACCAGTGTTTGCGAACTCACAGGTGCACACGATGTGTTTGATGCAATGCTTCAGGGAAGGAGTCGTGTGACAGTCCCGCTGGCTATGTGAATCCATTGATGAAGAGACCATTGTATCGGTTTGTGCTCACCACGTTCTTGTCCTGCCCCATGGGCGCAGATATCAAAAGCATTGCTCAGGTTTTTCCTGCATGGGTGGTGTATATGGAACCATGGAAGATTCAGCAAGATGACTTGAATGAGTATGATCTTCCACCTCTTGGTGGGTGAAACGTGCATCGCGTTAGTGCTGGAAAGTGGGATGCAGAGCTACTCTCCAGCATGACAGAGCTACGTGCTGTCCAACTATTCGCTTTTCGCTTCATTTCCTTGGGTTTGCCTGTTAAGTTTATTCATCCTGATGTCGCCTCAGTGCTCCAAATGATATCAAAGGTTACTACAGACTTATTGCATCATATTTTTGGAAGTATGCTTAGCTTTTGCACATAATCATATCTGTGATTCTCTTGCCATTGTTCGACTTCATGCATATTTTACTATTTTATGGACAGTTCTGAATTTTTCAAAATGTGCTAATCATATGTTTAATTTGAATCATAGCAAGAATGTCAAAGTTAGACCTTTCGATGCTTGATATTTGTTGACCTGATGGTCATTTGCTCTTTCGCTGTTGTTTGGATTATTGTTCAGGTATTGGAAGTTTTGGGTTCCTTTGAATTGTTGTCGGCTTATCTACAAAGTTGATGCTGCTTATTGTTCTATCATAAATTATTACGGCATTGCTGAATAATTAATATTATGTGTGTTGTGCATCAACCAATGCAGAGGTGGGATCATCCTCCTTTTGGAAAAAGGAAAAAAAATTAATATTTTCATTCTTCCTGTTGCAGGGATTAAAAGGAGCAGATACTACATCAACCCTTACAAGTACATAATTCATGATAGATTATTCTTCTCAGGTACGCATATGGACAACATACTACATTAAGCCTTACAAGTACACAATGGTGAGATCGCTTGAATTGTCACAAAATGACAATACTTGACAACTATTATGTGCCATTTTTGTTGTTCAATCATAACAATTTTCGTCATTGATATTAAAATTCCTCTGCTGGGAATGCACCAAAGGAAAATGCATAAGCAACAAACACAAACATGCACACAACTTTGTCGAAAAAAAATACACACAAGCACAAAGGGATTAAAGTAGATACCATGACAGGCAAGCATATGGATAGCATGACAAACAGGCCAGCAGTTCCGGGAAGCAGTTATGAATGGATAGCGCTGCGGAGGATGGATAGTGAAATCTTTGCGAACCCTTTCTCAGACAGCTAGCACCGATTCTTGATCTTCAAGAAGCAGGAGATTGGTGGAAAACATGTATCATCATCCTCTTCTGCCGTGCGTGTTTTTTTTTGCTTGGCCTTGTTGCTGTGGCTTCTTGTGTATAAGAACAGGATGTGCTTTATGTGCTGCAATGTCTTTTCTCACCTGATGAGGGACATGGTCACCACTGCACTCAATCTCCTTCAATCTTGGAAGGTAGTCAATGTCAGAGAAAGACTTCATCTCGTTGAAGGACCAAACAATCTTTTCGATCTTAGGAGCAGACCCCTCAGTGAAGCTGATGCTGCTGATGGTAGGGCACTGAACAATAAGAAGGTCAAGGTTTGGGAACTCATCTTTGTTGAAGGCTAAATGGCTTTCATAATAAGACTTGTTTGAGAGCTCTAGGCAGCGCATATTTCGTTTCTTGGCAAGGATTTGTATGTCTCCCTGCTTCAACTGAGTATCATAAAGAGTCACCTTGGCAATTTGATGGGCAGCATTAAATAATGAAAGTAGGAACTTGTCACCCTTCAACTCGATCTCCTTCAATTTCGGAAGGCCACTAACCCCATTGAGCTCAGACCCTTTGTTGGTCAAGGACAAGGCGATCTTCTTGAGCTCAGGACCCGCTCCACTCTCAAAGGTGATATTGATCATTCTGGAGTCCACAACACGAAAATACTTGAGATGTTGGAATTTTCCCTTCTTGAAGGTGAACCTACTCACAAAGTTTTTCTCAGGAGCTCTTCCCTCGGTGTTTTTCTCAGGAACTTTGCTTTGAGTGTTTTGCTGGGGCACTCTAGTCTTCAGGTTTTGCTCAGAGGTTGTACTTCGAGTGTTTCCGTCAATAGCTTTGTTCTCAGTGTTCTGATCAAGACTCCTGGTGTTTTGCCTGCTTGTAATTTCAGTGTTTTTCTTAGGATCTATACTCTGACTGCCTTGCTCGGGAGCTTTTCCCTTGTTGCTTTTCTTGGGGTTTCTACTCTCAGTGATTCCTGCAGTGGCTATGCTCTCAGTGCTTTGCTCAGGAGCTCTGCTCTGAGTGTTTTGTTCGGGCACGCCACTCTTCAGGATTTGCTCAGAGGCTGTACTTTGAGTGTTTCCCTCAACAGCTTTGCTCTCAGTATTCTGATCAAGACTCTCAGTGTTTTGTCCGGCTCTAATCTCAGTGTTTTGCTTAGGATTTGTACTCTGACTGTCTTGCTCGGGAGCTTTGCGCTCGTTGCTTTGCTCAGGGTCTCTACTTTGAGTGATTTCCTTGGCAGCTCTGCTCAGTGTTCTGCTCCGGAGCTCTACTCTCGCTGTTTCGTTCCGGGATTCTACTCTTGTTTCGCTTGTTAGCTCTGCCCTCTGTCTTCTGCTCAGCAGATCCACTCTTAGTGTTCTGCTCAAGTGCTCTACTTTCAGTATTTCTATCAAGAGATCTGCTCTCGGTGCTTTGCTCAGGAGATTCTTTGTCTTGAGAAAATGAAAATAGGAAATTGTTGCCTTCTAACTCAAGCTCCTTCAATTTTGGAAGGTTGTCAATCCCACTAAGAAACCTTATGTTGGTGGAGGACAAGACGATCTTCTCGAGCTCAGCAGTTGCTCCATCTTCAAACTCGATTTCATCGGTCTTTTTACTTCCCTCAACAAGGAAGTACTTGAGTTGTGGGAATTCTTCCATCTTGAATGTGAGCTTGCTCTCATTGTATGCATTGGACCGGAGTCTGACACACCGTAATTTTTGAAGCACAGCAAGGACCATCAGATTATCCTGTTTCAACGAGGTACCAGTCAGAGTTACCTTGGCAAGTTCATCGCTACCTTTGGCCAGTAGTTCAAGAAGCTGCCCCCTTTGTGCGACTCCGTTGATGCTTAGGCTCTCAAGATGCTTGGGAGTCTGTGTTAACCAACATGTCATATCTGTTGGTTGCCGCTCTTTCCTGGAGAGTGCACTCTTAGTTCTGGTGTTAGATGCTATAGTGATTGAAAGAGACTGAAGACAATCTTTCAGGTCACCGATAGCTCCAAGCAACTTCTTGAGGTGAGTGTCCCTGTCTTCAATAACCACACCGAGCTTTCTTAATTGCCATAGATGACTTATCTCTTTCAACTCACGGCCATCCCCTGAAACCCTGACACTTGATAGTACCTCCAAATTTTCCATTTTCTCAATCTTGCAGGGAATCTGGACAGCAAAGCGTGGTGACTTATCATTGAGTCTTGAACTTGAATCAACGCGGTTAGCCAAGAAGCGTCTCAGCTTCAGGAGCAGGACATCTCTTGTTGCATGCTCACGCACCATAGTTTGCCGGATATCCAATACCTCTAGCTCATGGAGGTTGTTTATTTCACTGGGAAGATTTGCAACATTTGTTCCTCTTAGGCTCAGATACTTGAGAAGTAATATCTTGTTGCAAATGTCCTTGAGGTAGTGATTTTTGTCGAAGCAGTTAGTGCCTTCCAGATCTAGCACCTTGAGCAGCGGCAGTTGTGGCGAATATTTGGGGAGCTTGTGTACAAACTTGTCAATGCCATCAGAGGCACGGAGCCGGAGACCACTGAAGATGGAGAAGTGGCGAGCCCAAAGATCTGACAGGCGTGCATCCAAAATGTGCTCTTTATTTGCGATCTTGGTGATAAACCCATGGACTTGATCACCTACCATGCAGCTCTTGACCTTTCCTGAAGCACCAATATCGTGAGGCAAAATAAGGCCCCGTTGAATCAGAGTGTCAAAACATTGCTCAGCATGATGCACTGCAGTGGCCCAGTCTTGCTTAGTTATCAACCCCTCCGTAACCCATCGTCCTATTAAGGTTGACCTCTTGATGCTGTGGCCTTGAGGGAAGAGGGCCAGGTACAGCAAGCAAGTCTTGTGTTCTCTAGGCAGATCTTTGTAGGAAAAGTTGATCATCTTCTTAGCTTTACTGCCAAATGTCTTGTGGGGAACCAAATCTTCATGTAACTTACGCAGTTCTTCATAGCTCCTATTGGGATTAGCGTAAAGAGCATACATGAAGATCTTCATGCAGAACTCATGTGGATGACACTCTGTCAAGATTTTATGGAGAATCCTTGGGGTATCGCCGTCATTTCCATTATTCACCCGTGGCTTTGTAGGCTGGAGCACCATATCTTGGTAGAGTCCAACTAGAGAACAGGTTATTGGCTCTCCTGGTGGATAGCAGAATTGGTTGGACTTTTGGCTGTTCTTTGTGGACACAATCGCTGCGCTACCAGGTGCGCAGCCTAACAGATTCAAAGAATTTCTGGTCGTATCCCACGGGGTTTCATCAGCTTCATCATCTTTGGCTGAAACATAGTCTTTGTCATCTTGGATGATAATCAGGGTCTTCTTATTTTCCACATACGGCTTAATCTTGTCCACTATCCCCTTGATATGCAGCTGATCCTGTATCATCCACTTGATCTGAAACATCTTTTCCATGGTTTCTTTGATAGCAGCAGCAACAACACTGGTCACCTCAACCTCTCCTGATATTTCTTTCATTTTCTCCTTGGTTTCTTTGATAACAGCAGCAACAGCAGCATTGGTCACCTCCCCTGGTATCTCCTTGTCTTGTTTGATCACAGAAGCAGCAGCATCAGTGGCTTGTTCTTTGGTAGAGGTGCCTTCTAGTAGTCGCGGTTTGGGAAGCAGCCCCAATATGATGTCTAGAGTAATCTTGTGGTTGTGGATGATTTCCTTGATGTGATCCTCGCTCAGTGTAGTAGCACCGGCGGTGGTGGCTTCCTGGGACTGCAGGGGCTTGTTTGTCGGGAACACCTTGCGCAGGATATCTTCATATTGGGTAACATCGAGACAAATCTGGGGCTTGTACTCGCCTGTTTCCATTTGAGTTTTCAGCATGAAGGCAGTTTCCACTATGGTCTCCTCTGAGGATAGTAGCACACCCCAGTCAGGCGCCTTCTGCAAGAGCCGCAGCGCACTTAGGAGTACGCCTAAGCACTTGTTTTCTTCGACCTTCTTTTTATCGACTACTCCAGTCTTCGATTTTTCAACGTCTCCGAACTTTTTCATGATTTCATCAATCCTTTTGTCGATTGCTCCAGAATCGATCATGTCCCATATTCCGGAAGAGAGATTTTCTTTGTAACGGTAAACTTGCTCCCGAGGCACCTTCACCACCACCTCGCCTGCTTGTCCTGTGCCTTGCTGCTGCTCACACTCATGCAGGATGTAGAGGAGGATCTCTTCGGGTAACAACGGAAGATCCCATGGGAGATGCAATTCTGAGAGGTTGACCCAGACCTTGGACTTGAAGTTGGCGGTCGCCAAAGTCAGAGAGCCATGTGCGGCGTCCTCTGTATCAACGGTCGAAACAATGGCAATGGATGTGATGGATTCACCCTTTGTAGTTTTGGCTTGCAGCTCCAGCCAGTTGGCCAGCTTCTTGGTGCAGTACTCCTCGAGATCGCAAGGTTCTAGACCTCTTTGACGGGGATCAGAGCCGTCGGCCAATATGTCAGCTTGATTTTGATCTTCCTCCTCCTTGTCTTCTGTGGCGGCAGCTTGAGACGATGACGGCAAAGATGCCGCCTCCTTCCGCGGGATCTCCACGCCGTACCGCAACCGCCTGTTGCCAACTTCGCGCGCCCGCTCCTTGAGCTCGCGCAGCCGGATGGCCGCGTTGTGCTGGGCGACCATCCTCTGCACCAACCAGGAAGCCCACCAGAGGTAGCGCCAGCGGCCAGCCCTGGCACGGTAGACCGCCGGGTCACCGCGCCTGACGTAGAGGTCGATGCAGTTGCTGCAGTCGTGGGCCAGATCACGAACCTGCTTCATCCACGTGCGCACCTGCTCGTCGTGCCCGCCGACGCCGTCGGCAGGAGGCGCTGTCCTGGCCAGGTGCTCCAGGAAGCTGTGCATGCTCTCCATCTCCTCCTTGATGAACTCCGAGTCGCTCCCGACGCGGCTCAGCAGAAGCGCCTCGTTCCGGAGGAGGCCCAGCAGCGAGCTCACGGCGCCGGACGCAAGCTCAGCCATCGGAGCCGCGGATGCGCTCCTGGGCCACTCGCCCGGCCAGCAGTGAGTTAATTAATTTGGAAACGGAGGGAGTGTTTTTTTCTTAAACACAGAGAGGTTTGGAGCAACAATGGCGCATTACATGATCTATAGAGCTGCTTTGGCCTGGCTCCAATGCCTTGCTAGTTTGCCTTCTACTCTTTCATTTGCTTGAGCTGGCAAAGGATGGCACGATTCCGTTGAGGAATGTATTCTTTGTGTGTTTAATTAGTTCAGAACCATGCATGTCCGGACCCTTTACCTCATCATGTATCCTCTTTTGCTTTGCTTTGCTTTGCATGTCTGTTTTAGCATCTAATGATCTAATCCACGATGGTCTGACAAAAGGATGGGACACTCGTTGAGATTACGTGACAAATGCAAAGCGTGCGACGGGAAACATGGTATACTTGAGCCAAAAAAATGCCCTTGCTAGAGATGCAACCGGCCAAACCTCGCTATACCCTGCTGGAGTGTGATCATGCCAACAACCTCGCAAGTAAGTTTTGGTCCACTAATCAGTTCCTAATCTGTTTCACAATACTCCGCACATTAGTTTTGTGAAGTCAAACATTGTGAAGTTTCACCAGGTTTATTCAAAAATTCAACATTCACAGTACCAAAATTTTGTTGTAGAAGATGTGGCTTACCCTCAAATTTTTGTTGTTTTGTAGAAATGGCAACAAACTGGTGTCGAATCAGAGGATAACTTCCATCCGTTCTTCAGATGCACTTTGGCAAGGGAGTTGTGGAATTGCATGGTTGATGAATGGCATATTCCGGACCTTGATACAGTAGTTAAAACAGGTCGGGACTTGGGACTGGCTACTGAACCTTCTTATACATCTACCTAAAGGTATTAGAAGCAAAGTACTGATGACACTCTGGCGTGCATGGCATATTCGCAATGAGATTGTACATGACAAGCAACCTCCACCACGGGATGTTTCAAAGAGATTTTTGTTAAGCTATATGGAGTCCTTGCTAATGATAAAATATCATTCTACTTGAAGATATATCAAAAGGTAAATTTGCTTTATGCACTGATGTGGTGGTTAGTCAAAAGGAACATGCGACTATTTCACCTGCGTGGGTTCCCCCTCCTGAGGGATGGGACAAACTAAATACCGATGGATCCTTTTGATCAAATGGAGACGCTGGAGCTGGAATGATTGTACGTGATCACAATGGTGAGATTCTTCTATCTTCATGTCGACAACTCCCGTCTTGCAAGGATCCTCTAGGTGCTGAACTTTCTACTGTCATGGAAGGTCTTTCCTTGGCTCTACACTGGTGCAACAAACATCTTATCATCGAGACGGACTGTTTGGAGATAGTAAACCTACTCAATAGAAAGGAGATTGATTGTTTGTCCTATCTTGGTCTGGAAGTATTTGTCAGTATTTTCATTTACTTTAATAACAACACTACCCCCAGACACAAAGGACTGAATGAGAGCGCGCCACTTCTCAGAAAAACCTTTCATGTGAAGTGTTTGCTGGAGGAAAGACCAGTTAACTTTGTCGTATGCCTTCTCAAAGTCAATCTTGAACAATACACCATTTAATTTTTTTAGTGTAGTTCATGAATTGTTTCATGCAGAATTACAACACCATTTAGGATATTTCTTCCTTACATGAACGCAGTTTGAGACGGACTAACAACATGATCAGCAATTGAGTTTAGTCTAATCGTGGCAACTTTAGTAAAAATCTTAAAGCTAGCGTTAAGCAAGCAGATTGGGCGATACTGTTGTATACGTTCTGCATTGTTAACCTTAGGCAGTAAAATTATGTTGCCAAAGTTTAGTCTAAAGAGATCCAAGTGACCGATATGTAAAAGCCCAAACAAATACATCAGGTCCTCCTTGATAACGTCCCAGAATTTTTGATAAAATTCCACTGATAAACCATCAGGCCCTGGCGCTTTGTTATGTTCCATTTGAAAAACAACTTTCTTAACCTCTTCCTCGGTATATGAGGCAGTTAGAAAATTGTTTTCTTCAGCAGAAACCTGGGGAATATCGGCCGTTTGGGACTCATCTAGAGAGAATGGATTTTCCACTGGAGCCCCAAACAAGGATTTATAATAAGTTGTAATATATGACTTCAGTTGCTCCTGACCATCAATCCTACCTTCATCCTGGATCAGGAAATGAATAAGTTTTTTCTTATGCTTGCCATTGGCAACAGCATGGAAGTACCTTATATTCGCATCTTCTTCCATAATGAATTTTGCTTTAGAGCGTAGATACCATTTGAGTTCTTCTTCGCGCAGAAGTCGGGCTATCTCTGCATTTGATTGGCTTTTAAGCTCAATCTCTTGTGCAGTTAACTGCCTAACCTCCACAGAAGCCTCTAAGTCATCAATTATAGATGTTACGCGTATTTTTTCGTTTTTTAGGATCCCAGATGTGTGTCTGGCCTAGCCACGAAGAAACTTACGTAAAGCACGTATTTTATTATTCCATCGTAGGATAGGCGTTTGGACACTAATCGGTTTCTCCCAAATAGCCTTAACCATTTCGAAAAAACCATCGTGGATAAACCATCTGAGTTCAAATTTAAACTCATTCTTAGACTTCCATGGCGATGATCCAAAAGATAAAAGTAAAGGAGCATGATCCGACAAAGCCTTAATACGCTCTAGAGCGTCCTATGCCATGACGATTAAAGAAATTAAAACCTTGTTAAAGGTTCATCAGTCTTGTATTACTCATGTTATGAGATGTCAGAATACTAGTAGTCATTTCTTGACAAACTATGCTAAAATTAGCTCTAGAAATGCAGTGTGGCTTGCCTCTGCCCAGGGGGATTACTGAGCACATGTGCCTGAGAGGTTGTAATTTCTGGTGTTTTTGAGTAAAAAAAGTAGGTGTTGGGGACGACATGGTGGGGACATACATAAACCAATGGACATTGAAAGATTTCACCAAGTCCTTGCGATCTGGGAAGAAATCAACACAGTAAATCAACTTGAAACTAACAAGACATTGTACCACTCAAAACTAACAAGGATGGTGGGAACACCAACTCAAAACTAACAAGACATTGTACCACATACTTCTGTAACCTTGGCAGAATATCTGGATTGATTACCTTCTGAGATATTGCATTGAGGAATGCACACAGCTTCACAATGAGTACTCCAACATTTTCCGGTAGAAGCCCCCTTAATGCAACCGAAAGCAATTGTGTCATAATCACGTGACAATCATGAGACTTCAGGTTTTCGAATTTTTTCTCTGCCATATTTATTATCCCCTTTATATTAGACGAGAATCCAGACGACACCTTGATACTGTAAAGGACTTCAAAAAGATTTTCTTCTCTGCTTCGGTAAGAGCATAGCTGGCACGACTTAAGTGACGCCCTTTATCCGTCTTGATCTGTGTATGCATGTTCTTTGGTTCTTTCATAAGTTGATGGTCCTCCTGTGCTTCTGGTGTATCTTTTGTCTTCACATACACGCCCAGGAATCCTAGCAGGTTCACACAAAGATTCTTTGTCATGTGCATCATGTTGATTGAAGAGCGGACATGTAGGACTTTCCCATAGGGTAGCGCCCAAAATATAGATTTCTTCTTCCACATGGGCGTGTGTACGGTAGAGACGTCGTTCGGAACAGATTGACCGACAGGACCCTTTCCAAAGATTATTTCTATGTCCTTGACCATACCAAATACATCATCACCAATAGTGAGGTTAGGCTTCTTCCGGTGATCTGCCTCACCTTTGAAATGCTTGCCTTTCTTTCTTACGAGATGATTGGTCAGAAGAAATCGTCGATTCCCCAGGTACACAACCTTCTTGCATTTATGAAAATATGTACCTTCAGTCTTATCTAACCAGTGTATGCATGTCTTATATCCCTTGTTTGTATGTCCTGAAAGGTTACTAAGAGCAGGTCGATAATTGATGGTTACGAAAAGCAACCCTTGTAGGTCAAATGGCTTTTGTTTGTTCTCATCCCACACATGTACACCTGGTTTTTCCCACAACTATAAGAGTTCTTCAACTAATGGCCTTAGGTACATATCAATGTCGTTGTTGGGTTGCTTCGGGCCTTGATGAGCACTGGCATCATAATGAACTTACGCTTCATGCACAACCAAGGAGAAAGGTTGTAGATACATAGAGTCATAGGCCAGGTGCTATGACTGCAGCTCTTATCCCCAAAAGGATTCATGCCATCCGTACTTATACCAAACCATAAGTTCCTTGCGTCACCTGCAAAGTCCGAGAAGTTTCTCTCGATTTTTATCCATTTCGACCCATCAACGGGGTGTCTTAACTTCCCGTCTTTCTTACAGTCTTCTTTGTGCCATCGCAACAACCTGACATGCTCTTTGTTTCTGAACATGCGTTTCAACCATGGTATTATAGGAGCATACCACATAACCTTAGCAGGAACCCTCTTCCGGGGAGCTATGTCTCAATATCACTAGGGTCACCTCGTCTGATCTTATACCGCAATGCAGTGCATACCGGACATTTATCTAAATTATCATACTCCTCACCGTGGTAGAGGATGCAGTCATTAATGCATGCATGTATCTTCTGCATATCTAATCCTAGAGGGCAGAGAGTCTTTTTTGCTTTGTACGTACTCTCGGTAAATTCTTTATGCTTTGGAAGCTCCGGCTTCATTATTTTCAGCAACTTTTCAAATGCAGAGTCAGTTAGACCATACTATGCCTTGCATCGCAGCAATTCCGATTAATGGTACCGAGCTTTGTCTTGCCATCTTTGCAATTTGGGTGCGATAATTTTTGTGATCTTCTAACATGCCCTCCAACTTCAACTTCTCCTTTTACATTTCACGGTCTCGCTGCATCGAAATGACCGACCAAGATCATCAGTGGGCTCATCTGATGCCCGTTCTTCACCTCCTTCCTCTTTATTGTCTTCCATTGCAGTATCACCATATTCAGGAAACATATGATGATAGTTGTTATCATCATCCTCTTCTTATTCATTGTCTTCCATCATAACCCCTCTTTTCCCGTGCTTGGTCCAACAATTATAGCTTGACATGAAACCTTTCATAACCAGGTGGCCGCGAATGATTTTCGATGGAGAGTTGAACACATGGACAACATATAAAACCATTATCTTTGTTTGTCGTAGCCACATCGATAAATTTATCCACACCCTTAATGTACCCGGGATCACGCCGGTCACCGTACATCCATTCCTGACTATTCATCTGCATCATATAATTAAGTTTATGAAAAACCATTTCAAAACATCATAAATAGTGATATGACCAATTCACATAGACACATGCATTGTATCAATGACAGATAAAAAGATAAGGTTGCTAACCTCGATCGAGGAGGAAAGAAAGAGGAGAAAGCTCAGGCGTGCCTCGGGCACCTCCTATATTTTTGTTTTGTGAGAAATTAAACAGGATCATTCACTCGAACATTTCATCAAACACCTCGCATGCATAGGAAAAAAATAAACTAGCACACATCTCTCATACCTTCCACCAAGAAAAAACAAAGGAGGGTAGGCAAAGGGCTGGGCCGGCGTATTTATAGGCAGGGCGCATGCGTCCCTATTTTTAACACAAACCGGGACTAAAGTTATGCGGGAGGCACCTTCATGAGACCGTCTACTGTGAGCAACCCTCCGGCTTCATTGACTCTACTCATCCCTCTTATGTATGCCGTTTGCAAAAATCGCTCTATTGTCTCAAACAGGCACCCCAGGCATGGTTTCATCGCTTCACCACTTTCATTGCCACTCTTGGTTTTTTGGCCTCTAAAAGTGATTCATCCTTATTTGTTCTTCATCGTGGTTCTACCATTTCCTATTTGTTGCTTTACGTTGATGACATTATTCTCACCGCCAACACCATTGTTCTCCTTGACTCTATAATCCACTCCCTCCACACCGAATTTTCCATGAGTGGTTTAGGAGACATCCATCATTTTCTTGGCATCAACGTCCACCGCACTCACGAGGGGCTATTTCTCTGGCAACAACATTATGCCCTTGAGATCCTTGATAGAGCCAAAATGCTAAATTGCAATCCCATATCCATGCCCATAGACACCCAATCCAAACTTTCTGCCAGGAATGGTGCTTCTTGTCATGACCCGAGTCTCTACAGGAGTGCCCTTCAGTATCTCACACTCACTCGTCTGGACCTCTCTTATACGGTCCAACAAGTGTGTTTCTTTATGCATGCGTCAGGCGACTCTTATTTTCAGCTCATTAAACGCATATTGCGTTACGTTCGTGGCACCACTCATTTTGGCTTGCAACTCCACAAACGCTTCTCCCTTGATCTTATATCCTACTCCGATGCCGATTGGCGGGTTGTCCTGACACACGGAAGTCTACATCTAGTTTTTTGTCTTTCTTGGTGATAACTTAATATTTTGATCCTCCCGCCGGCAACCCACGGTGTCTCGCTCGAGTGTGGAGGCTGAATACCGTGTCGTTGCTAACTGTATCGCCGAGTCTTGTTGGCTGCACCAACTCTTGCAGGAGCTCCATCATCCGACCTCACGTGCCACTATTGTCTATTGTGACAATGTGGCGTACATGTCCGCAAATTCAGTCCAACACGAGCGGACCAAACATATCGAGATTGATCTTCACTTCGTCCGTGATCGAGTGGCGCTTGGTGAGGCCAAGGTACTCCATGTCCCTATGAGCTGCCAATTTGCTGACATCTTTACAAAGGGGCTGCCAACCAAAGTGTTTCAAGATTTTTGTAGCAGTCTGAACATCATCCCAAATGTTGTTTTGACTGCGGGAGAATGTTGACACGACTATTGTATCCATCATTGCAAACGTCTTGTGTTGTAACCGAGGGTCCCTAATCCAAATGATAACTAGTGTACGTGCGGCACTTCTATTGCCCACAATAGGAATTTGGAAAGGTGTAGGAATAAGAAGGGTAGGCTAGTGCAAAACTTTGGAATCTAAAACCATAGGAAACTAGCGATGAATAAAACGCAGGAAATAATAGATGTGAATAGTAACTTTCAGACTTTGTAATGCAGCTACGCAATGATGGGACATTTGGCATTACTTTATTCGGCCAGAAGCACAGCTATTATCGTCTTCTCATGACCTATTACATAGAAACTATTACTTTATCATTGGCTAACATCCTCTCTCCTCGGACATCCGCGTGAAAATAAGCTCAGAGTGGATGTGTGAATTCCTCCAAAATCTAGTACTCCCTCCATCCTAAAAAGAATGACTCAAGTTTGTTTGAATTTGAATATATCTATATATTAAATAGTGTCTATACATTCAAGTTTAGACAAACTTGAGACATTCTTTTTAGGATGGAGAAAGTACAAAACGCAGGAACGGGAATCTTTCCTTAGGAATCACTTCTACGGTTTCCTTTGTTCCGAACATGTGTAAAGAAAAAAAATCCATAGGACTAATTAGTGCTAGGGCACCGTGTTGTGTTACAGGGTGCTCACCGCTTGCGCCCGTCCGATCTCCATCTAATGGTGTATCTGAACCGGTGGCTTTTTTGGGAAGCCTTGGTGCACGTGGCGGGCATCCAGAATAAATCCAGCTATCCTCGTCTTCTTCTCGTGTTGGTCTTCATCCCAGCGCTAGGAACCACGCCAGGAACCACAGGTGGTGGTGGTGGGCATCCGACGACTCCCCTCCCCCCTCCCCGACCAAGGAGCGCTTGACCTCCGCCGGAGACTCACCCGCCCGGCCCCGACGTGCCCAACCTCCGCCGGCGACTCACCTGCCCGGCCCCGATGAAGGAGGCGCTCGACGCCGACTTCCCTCAGGCGGATCTCGACCGCGACGGCTGGATCAGCGGCCAGGAGGTCGTCGCCTTCTTCAAGGCCTTTGGTCTCCCTCAGCATGTCCTAGCTCAGGTACATCCAGATCCGCTCGATTTGGGAGAAACATCTGAGATTTGGGATGCATATTTTTGAGCTACGAATTGGTGAGCTATTCATGTGGATGTAATTTTTGTAACGGGATTGTACATTTCTACTTTTCTTTTCCTCAATTCTGGATATCTCTACTATATAATTTTGCCTGAGGAGGTTTTCGTTTCGTCCGTCCTTCCCGGTTTGGTCCGTCTTCAATCACTAAAAAATCCTGATCATGATCGTTTCGGTTTCCGTCTTGCGTGGTTGCGTGGAGTCCAATATGAATCACATTTGTTTGTAACACGTGGAGCCTGGAATCACTTCGTCCTGCAGCCCGCCTTCTAGCAGAGTCTGTTACAAAATCCTAAAACTTACGATCGGCAGTCCGAGATCAGTTCATCGCATCGTATACATATCTTTGCGCGCTATAAAAATCGTGGAAAAGCCTCCCGCGCTCCTCCAGCGGACTCATCAAACATATCCGTGCTTTAAAATATTTGCCCCACGTGCTATTGCGCTATCTTGAGCGTCAAAGTTTGGGCGCCATTTCGGACACGCACCGCGAAACTATCACTGAAAATTCCTCTCCTCTCCACGCGCCCGCTCCTCTCCTCTCCTAGATCGCCACACGCTCCGTCTTCTCTTTGCGCGCCACGCACCGCCGCGCCCCGACGGGATGCCGCTGTTAGAAATAATGGGGCTAATCCATTTAGGCCCATGAGTATTTCAGATTTTTCCTAAATCTCAAAGCCCAAATTTGTGGCAGCCCATATGTGTTTGGGCCCATGTTTGTGGCAGCTCACATGAGAGTGGAGTGGGAGCTAAAGTTTAGTCCCACATGGAAAGTTGGAGGAGAGTTGCACCGCCTTATAAGGTGGAGTGTTGCACCACTTTGTAAGTGAGTGGGAATAAGAGAGATACACACGCGCGCTCCTCCTCCGACGACGCCGCCGCTCGCACGCTCGCCTCGTCACGTCACGTCTCGTCACGGCAGCAGCGCTGGTTCTTGGAATCTCGCTGGCCGAGCTTTATTTCTTTCTCGGGAAAATTGGATGACGTGTCAAACGGTTAGCTTATTCGGTCGCTCCGGATCGTGGCTGTTGTAACCGACGAGCGTGCGTAACGTGGACTCGCCCACGTTCGCCTCCGTTAGGGTTTCTGAGCTCTATATAAAGTCTGCGGCTACCGCCACAACACCACCGAAAACCAATCTAGGGTTTTGCCTTCCTCTTTACTTGCGTCACCGTAGTCTACTCCATCCCGCTTGCGGCGTGCACCGCGGACGGAGAGCAGGTCTCGGAACCACTCGCCCTTGCGATCCTGCGGGAGAGGGCGAATAAGGTTTTTGGGAAGCGCTCTGCTCGCCGAGTTCTTCATCACGGGTCGTCTTCCATCCAAGTCGGTGGTCGCCTCGCCGTCTTCGCATCATCGCTGCGATCCCTCTTCCCCAAAGTTTCTACTACGACAACCGAGCAGTGCGTCTACGTGATCCTGTTTGGTTATTCATCATGTTCTGCGAGTACATGTTAGGTTGTTGTTTGTTTCCGATCATCCTGTTGTTTATTACATCTAGTATGTTCGAGTTACATGAGCTAGTAGCTGGTTTTGTCATGATTTATATTCTGGAATTAATCGTGGAAATTATGCCTAATAATCCAACAATCCAAAAACCTTATTGTAGGCAATTTCCTGAATTAACAATGGCTGGTTTTACCGATGCACTGAGGCCGGATAAGTTTACCGGTGTGCACTTTACGAGGTGGCGATACAAAGGTGAGCTTTGGTGACCACGATGAAAGTGTTCCACATCGATAAAAGGCAAACTGAGGGAACTATATCGGCGAGGATCGAAGAAGTTCGAGGATGCTAATCATCTTTTGTGGGATGTATTCGAGCATTCTTGCGACCGTCATGTGATGTGTTTATGCACATAAAAGACGGAAAGGAGCTCGGGATGCACGGATGCCAAGTTTGGTCTGCAGATCTTTGGCGATGAACTGTATATCATGGAGAGCATTTATGATTTTAAGATGGCGAAGGACCGTCCTGTGGTTCAACAAGCTCATGAGATACAGTGCATTGCCAAGGAGCTCGAACTCCTTAAGTGTACCTTACCCGACAAGTTTGTGGCGGGATGCATTATTGCTAAGTTGCCCCCTTCATGGAGGAACTTTTCCACAACTCTCAAACACAAGAGACAGGAGATATTAGTTGAAAATCTGATAGCGTCCCTTGATGTTGAGGAGAAGGCTCGCTAAGGACACTCTTGAGAAAGGAGAGGGTCTTGCTCTTGCTAACTTTGTGCGTAAAGGCAAGTCCGTGAGGCAAGAACAAAGGAAACTTCAAACCCTCCTTTAACAAGCCATAAAGACTACAACCTTCAAGAAGAAGAAGGCGAACATGGACAAGAGTGAACTGTCTTGTTACACTTGTGGAGAGCCCGCCATTTTTCCAAGGATGTCGTAACGCGCATCATGAGAGGGAAAAAGGCCAAGACCATCAACGTCGTGACCGCTAGCAATCTTGATGGGTATGGTAATTTATTCTCGTTCTTTCAAGATTTCAATCACCGTGTTGGTGGCTTGATACGGTGCTAATGTTCATGTGTGTCGACATCTCTATGTTCACTTCTTATCGTGTCGCCGGGATTCATCCGTACTAATGGGGAATGGATCACATGCTTCATTCGTGGTGTTGGCACGGTGGATCTGAAGTTTACTTAGGAAAGATCGTGCGGTGAGGAACGTCGAGATGTCCCTACTATGAACAAGAATCTCGTTAGTGGCTCCCTTCTTTGCAGAGATGGGTTTAAGGTTATCTTAGAGTCTAATAAAGTCGTTGTTTCGAAACATGGACAATTTATTGGTAAAGGTTATGAGTTCGGAGGCTTGTTCCGGTTTTCACTTTCAGAGTTTTGTAATAAATCCGTGAATCATATTTGTGGTGGTGTTAATGATGATACCAGTGTTTGGCATTCTCGTTTATGTCACATTAATTTTTGTTTGATGTCTCGGATGTCCAGCATGAGTTTAATTCCGAATTTCACTATTGCCAAAGGTTCTAAGTGCCATAGTTGTGTGCAATCAAAGCAACCTCGAAAGCCTCACAAGGCTGCCGAGGAGAGAAACTTGGCACCTCTAGAACTCATACATTCTGATCTATGTGAGATGAATGGTGTGTTGACAAAAGGTGAAAAGAGATATTTCATGACGTTGATAGATGATGCTACTAAATTCTGCTATGTTTACTTGTTGCAAACTAAAGATGAGGCTTTAGACTACTTTAAAATCTATAAGGCCGAAGTTGAAAATCAACTAGAGAGAAAGATCAAGCGTCTTAGGTCGGATCGTGGTGGTGAGTATTTTCCCAAAATATTTGATGAATTACATCAGAACACGGAATTATTCATGAGAGGGCGCCTCCTACTCGCCCCAATCAAACGGGATTGCCGAGAGGAAAAACCGCCTGTTGACTTGGTGAATTCCATGTGAGCCACTTCTGGTTTATCAAAGGCATGGTGGGGAGGCTTTGTTGACTTCATGTCATGTCTGAATAGAGTTCCTAACAAGAATAAAGAAAAGACCCTTATGAGGTGGGTTGGGAGAAAACCATCACTTTCGTGTCTGCGTGCTTGGGGTGTTTGGCGAAGGTCAACATACCGATTCCCAAGAAACGCAAGCTCGGACCCAAGGCGATGGATTGTATCTTTCTAGGATATGCTCCACGGAGTGTAGGCTATAGATTTCTAGTGGTTAAATCGAGGTACCGATATGCATGTTGATACTATAATGGAATCTCGTGATGCAACATTCTTTGAGAATATTTTTCCTATGAAAGATATGCATAGCATTGGTAGGATTTCTTCGAAATACTTCACGAATCTAGTGCATCTATTGATAATTCGAACAACCACATGAGGAATTTCTTGAGAAGGATGACGATGAACCTCTCACGAGGAGTAAGAGATGAGGGTTGCAAAATCCTTTGGCAATGATTTCATCGTGTACCTTGTGGATGATACTCCCGGATCCATTATCTTTGAGGCATATGCATCTCCTGATGCAGATGATTGGAAAGAAGCTGTCCAAAATGAGATGGACTCGATTCTTTCTAATGAAACTTGGGAATTATCAGAACGACCCTATGGTTGTAAACCTGTGGGATGTAAGTGGGTGTTCAAGAAGAAGCTAAGGCCTGATGGTACTATTGAGAAGTACAAGGCACGGCTTGTAGCTAAGGGCTACACACAGAAAGAAGGAGAAGATTACTTTGACACCTATTCACTTGTCGCTAGACTGACCACCATTCGAGTACTACTGTCCATGGCTGCCTCTTATGGTCTTCTCGTTCATCAAATGGACGTGAAGACAGCTTTCCTTAATGGAGAGTTGGAAGAGGAGATCTATATGGATCAGCCGGATGGGTTTGTGGTAAAAGGTGAAGAGACAAAGGTGTGTAAGTTATTGAAATCTTTATATGGCCTGAAACAAGCACCTAAGCAATGGCATGAGAAGTTTGACAGAACTCTACTTTACCTGGCTTTGTCATTAATGAGGCGATAGGTGTGTTTACTATCGCCATGGTGGGGGCGATAGCGTTATATTATGTTTGTACGTGGATGACATTCGATCTTTGGTACAAACATGAAAGTGATAAATGAAGTCAAGTCTTTCACAAAGAGTTTTGATATGAAAGATCTGGAGAGGCGATGTCATTACGAATATCAAGCTTATTAAGAACGAGAATGGGATTACTTTAACGCAATCTCATTATGTTGAGAAGGTCTTGAGCCGATTTGGCTTTAATGATGGCAAGACTTCTCCAACACCTTATGATCCCGGTTGACATTACGAAGAATAAGAAGGAACCAACGGATCAATTGAAATATTCACAAGTTGTTGGTTCTCTCATGTACTTAGCAAGCGCTACAAGACCCGATATCTCTTTTGCTGTGAGCAAGTTGAGTAGGTTCATGTCTAACCCGGGTATTGATCATTGGCATGCACTTGAAAGGGTCATGCACTATCTATGTGGTACAATGAGCTATGGGATTCACTATTCAGGAAATCCTGCTATGCTTGAAGGATATAGTGATTCGAATTGGATCTCTAACGTTGATGAACTCTACGCCACGAGCGGGTATGTGTTTACCCTTGGAGGTGGCGCAGTGTCATGGAGGTCTCGTAGACAAACCATATTGACGAGGTCAACTATGGAAGCAGAACTTTCTTGCTTTGAACACGACCCTTGTTGAGTCAGAATGGCTGCGTGAGCTCTTGATGGACTTGCCTGTGGTTGAGAAACCTGTGCCGGCAATCCTTCTGAATTGTGACAACCAAACTGTTATTGTCAAAGTGAACAATTCTAAGGATAACGCGAAGTCATCAAGACACGTGAAGAGACGTTTGAAATCTGTTAGGAAATTGAGAAACTCCGGAGTAATAAGCATTACGTATATTCAACAGACAAAAAACCTGGCGATCCTTTACAAAGGGACTATCACGAAATGTGATAGAAAGTGCATCGAGGGAGATGGGGTTGAGACCCATGGATGTCACACATTAGTGGTAACCCAACCTATGTGATCGGAGATCCCGTGAATTAGGACCTAGGAAGAACAAGCTAGTGGTTTGGTAGGAGAGTATTTTGTAACCCTCTCTATGTGAAGATGCATGACTCTCATAATCTGTAAGGCAGGTTGGCAACATGCCTTAATGTGTTTCTGTTGGCTTTAATTAGCAAAGATGCCGTCCTATAGGGCATTCTTGAAAGAACACACCTATATGAGCTCGATCAGAACGTCGCATGGTCTATGAGATCTGGGTGATCTCTAGTAAACTCATGAAGAGACCGGGAGTATGACGATATGCTCCAACCCAGGGTAGGCTAACTTGACACCAAGTACTAGTTATGATTTTGAACGAAATCTATTGGCACCAAACTTGCAATTCAAGGTTCGTCCATTGTTCAAGTTGTTGATAGGCGTAGTTCAAGATTCTAGGCGGAAGTTCAACTTAACGGTCTCTTTGAAACACCGTATATAAACAAGTAGCAAGGATTGGCAAATCTTCAAATGGGCATTTGAGATCTGGTGGGGATTGTTAGAAATAATGGGGCTAATCCATTTAGGCCCATGAGTATTTCAGATTTTCCTAAATCTCAAAGCCCAAATTTGTGGCAACCCATATGTGTTTGGGCCCATGTTTGTGGCAGCTCACATGGGAGTGGAGTGGGAGCTAAAGTTTAGTCCCACATGGAAAGTTGGAGGAGAGTTGCACCGCTTATAAGGTGGAGTGTTGCACCACTTTGTAAGTGAGTGGGAATAAGAGAGATACACACGCCTCCTCCTCCGGCAGCGACGCCTTTCGCCAAGACGCACGCTTCGCCTCGTCACGGCCTTGTGGCATGGTTGGGAATCTCACGAGCCGAGCTTTATTTTTCGCTCAGAAAATTGTGAGACGTGTCAAACGGTTAGCTTATTCGGTCGCTCCGGATCGTGGGCTGTTGTAACCGAGCGTGCGTAACGTGGACTCGCCCACGTTAGCCTCCGTTAGGGTTTCTGAGCCGCTCTATATAAAGTCCTGCTACCGCCACAACACCACCGAAAACCAATCTAGGGTTTTGCCTTCCTCTTTACTTACCGTCACCGTAGTCTACTCCATCCCGCTTGCGGCGTGCACGGCGGACGGGAGAGCAGGTCTCGGAACCACTCGCCCTTCCGATCCATGCGGGAGAGGCGAATAAGGTTTTGGGAAGCGCTACCGATCGAGTTCTTCATCACGGGTCTTCCATCCAAGTCGGTGGTCGCCTACCGCCGTCTTCGCCGCCATCTGCTGCGATCCCTCTTCCCCAAAGTTTCTACTACGACCGAGCAGTGCGTCTGCGTGATCCTGTTTGGTTATTCATCACGTTCTGCGAGTACATGTTAGGCTGCTGTTTGTTTCCGATCATCCTGTTGTTTAGTACATCTAGTATGTTCGAGTTACATGAGCTAGTAGCTGGTTTTGTCATGATTTATATTCTGGAATTAATCGTGGAAATTATGCCTAATAATCCAACAGCCGCCATGCTGCAATGGATTGTCAGACTTCCGCGGCGTTCGCACGCGTGTCGTT
This sequence comes from Avena longiglumis, assembly GCA_030063025.1. Lineage (NCBI taxonomy): Eukaryota > Viridiplantae > Streptophyta > Magnoliopsida > Poales > Poaceae > Avena > Avena longiglumis. Next base: position 49,755,103 of record CP125974.1, on the reverse strand, counting down.
CTACGCCGAGATGCACACCAGTGCTTTTCGCCTCACCCTCGGCACGTAAGACACGCCGGAGTTGGCCACGTACGCGTATGACACGGCGGCGTGGGACTCTGGCTCCCGCGGCGCAACCTCAGCTTCACCGACGTTCTGTCCCTCGAGGAGGCGGAGTTTCTCGCCCCCTCCGCGCCTTGTCACTGACGAGGACCGCCACCGCCATCGCCAGGCGCAGCGCCGGCTGCTCATCGCCGAGCGCGACGAGCGCATCCTACAATAGTAGAGGGAATCGTTCCTAGACGATGTCCGGGACGAGGAAGAATTTTACACCGTATAGAGGAAGGAGAGGAGGGTGGATCGACATCGTCATAGGGCGTTTGCCGAGAAGGAGATCGAGAATCCAAACTCGACTATGTATTTGATCAAATGGATGAATAGCCCAAATAACTATTGATTACTAAGGTTGTTGATTGCGTAAAAGAATTCATACTTTTTATTCGCACCGTCATTTGTCGTCATTTTATTTCACCAACGATAACATAATTTTTGCTAATTAGATCTAATAAAGAATTTTGAAAAACCTTGATGTGACATTGTTGTTTAAATATGAAGAAGAAAATTGAGAACCCGTGGCAACGCACGGGCATTCAACTAGTAGTTTTGTAATTGGATGTAAGAGTAGCAATTATTTCCCCAATTTTGGTTGTGTTTTTTTGCAACTAGATGTACTTTTTTTACTTTTTTTACATCCAGAAATGATGAAAGGCTTGAGTTGTATTTTTTTCATCAATTCTAGATTAGATTTACACTTCTGGATGTAATTTTTGTCACTTTTCTATATCCAGACCGTTGAATGGATTAAGATGTCAAACACTAGTATGTTTTGTGATCCCAGTTTTGGTGCATCTGGATGTAATTTTTTCTTTTTTCTACATCTACCGCTGCTATTTTTTACATCCTCAATTGGAATCACAATCACTAGTATTTTTTCTGTATGTAATTTTGTATAGTTAAACTTCAATATTTTACATGCCAATACTTCTTATGAACTGGAGAAAAAAAAAGCAGTGGGGCCAGATTTTTATCTCCACTTATTTAATGGGGTGCATCTTTGCGGTGTGTATGCATGTGAGCGTATGTGGTCCTAATAACAACTTGAGGAAGAAAAAAACAATGGACCAGGCTTTTGTGTCCGCCTATTTGAAAAGGTGGATGGCTGTATGTGAGCGTAGGTGTTCCGACTTTCTATTTTTTTTGGAAAAAAGGGACATGGTACCACTTGATATTTTAGGAAAGTTTTGGATTCAGACAGGGCACCGCGTAAGACAATATGAAGCCCGGGCACTGTGTAGCATTCCTTTGTTATTCCTTTAGGACGCTGCTACACGGTGCGCGGTTACTATTTGTGTGCCCCCTGTCTGAAAGAGATATTTGCTAAAAATAGAAATTGGCCCCACGGGTTGAAAGCGACAGGTTCCTGAAATAGTCCTTTCTTTTACCGCTGGGTTTCCTGCGCAGGAGCGCGTCAGGCGTGTGAGACGCGCCAAAAAAAATACAGGCCAGGCCTAGACACGGATTATCTGCCTGTAACAAACACAACTAAAGATCCTGAAAACCATCTTGTTTCTCCAGCAGCCGGTGGCCGTGAACTCCATGGCAGAAGCATGTCGTAGAAACAAAAATTACAAGCAAAGGAGAAAATAAACCATAAACCAGGAAAAAGGTGGAACAGAACAGCAGTCTCCACTCCTACTGTTGCTCATGAACCTGAGGAAGTCAAGGTAAATAACTTCTGCACAACCAGATCTGGACAAATAGATTTGTTCTACAAGCCAGGTTAGCTGTAACAAAATATTTCAAAACTGGAACATGAAATCCAGATCTCATGGTCAACACATTATAGCTGGAATTTTTGTGCACAAAAGCATCTGGTTTTTCGAAGTTTGTGCGGTCCAAAATATTCCAAGAATGTAAAATTGTTTTGCTATGGGAACTATGAACAAAAGCATCTGCTTTTTAGAAGTTCGTGTGATCCAAACTTTGAACCACCACTCGATCTACATGGAAAATTCAGGAAATTTCATAGCAGAAACTGAATAAAAAAACATGTACAATTTTCTTGAGGTTTATGTTCACTTGAATCGTAGGGTGCCACGCGATCTTCATAGAATGAACTCGATTTGCATGAACTGCAAGAAACATTATAAACAAGAAGTTAGTAGCTGTTTTGTTAGCCAGTAAAAAATAACATAGTAACTTTGCATACTTGAATAAGTGAAAGAGAAACTGAATGTTAGTTGTTGGATATGTAAAGGAACTTTCAATAACATGCAAATCAGCTTCTATAGAAATGTTCTATATGTTACAAGTATAGAGTTCACATATCCCACTAGTATCCAAGTGTTGGCCTGGATGAGCCATCAAAGTCAAGATAATGCAACTCAGGAAGAACACGTTACAGCCCCAGCCCCCAGTGCATGCAGTTGGAAGCAACCCAAGACCATCTGAAGCACTGTAGTTGAAACATGGCAGACATTATCTAGCGATGAATATGATGAAGATGATGAAGTTCAATCAACTCCCAGCAGCCAACCAAGCGTCAAGGAACCATACCAGACATTTATGATGAACATGTAAAATATTAGTCCACATGATTGCGGATGAATAAAAAGGATATATAGAAGTGTTCATACTTTGGGTGCCATAAATTCCAATAAATAAGGAATAAGGAAGTGTAGCATTCGGATCTAATACCCCCCTTTAAAAATATAATGGAACAAAGTTACAGGCTAGTTGTAAAGATACATATAAAAAGGTACCTCCATAATTCATAAAATTATATGAGCACACACTAATTATTTACAAGAAAGTACATCTAGTACTAAAATATTCTAAAACTCCAGATGTGAAAAGGTACATTTGATTAGGTAAAACCAGACAACCATAGTAACACAGGATGTATATATGATTAGAAATTTGCATCCTGTGTATACCTTTTAACACGGGATGTATACATTTTAAGCATGAAATATGTACACCCAAGTGAGGTATAGATACTATCTATATGCAAAAAGTTACAGACTATACATTTAGTACAATAAAGTTACAACCTAGATACTATCCATATGCAAAAAGTTATAGGCTATATATGAAAAGTTACGGCCCATATACATTTAGTACCGTAAAGTTATAGCCTAGATACTATCCATATGCAAAATGTTATAGGTTATATATGAAAAGTTACGGTCCATATGCATTTAGTACCTTAAAGTTACAGCCTAGATACTATCCATATGAAAAAATTACATGCTATATATGAAAAGCTACGGTCCATATGCATTTAGTACCATAAAGTTACATGCTAGATACTATCCATATACAAAAAAATTACAGGATATACATTTAGTACCATAAAGTTACAGCCTAGATACTATCCATATGCAAAAAGTTATAGGCTATATATGAAAAGTTACGATCCATATGCATTTAATACCGTGAAGTTACAGCCTAGATACTATTCATATGCAAAAAAGTTACAATCTAGAAACTATCCACATGCAAAAAATTACAGTCTAGTTACAGTCACATATGTATAAAAGTTGTCCATATGCAAAAAGTTACAATCCATAAGCAAACAGTAGTAGCCTAGGTGTATAAAAATGTTACATCCTATGTGTAGAAAATTACATACAATACTCGTGATTTTATGGGTTTGTTACATCCACAAAAGCACTTGAAGAACCTACTGTATAACCTCATTGGAAACTCTGGAGTGTAAAAAGTACATCCTACATGTAGGAAAAATAGTACAACTACATGAAAAAGATGTATTTATCAAAAAATCAGCAGCTAGCATAAACTTATGTGCATGTAACAAAGTGTGTTCCAAGTAAATTTGAAACCAAATCAAAATTTCAGGGGAGAGAAAAAGTTACATCACATATGAATTAACCACCTCTACTTTGATGTATTCCCTCCGACTCATATTAGTTGACTTTAATTTGGATGTATCTAGACAAGTTTTAGTGATAGATACATCCGTATTTGAGTCAACTAATATGGGTCGGAGGGAGTAATACATCCTAAAATCAGCAGCTAGCATAACTTATGTGCATGTAACAAGTGTCTTCCAAAGTAAAATGGACCACTAAATCAAAATTTTAGGGGACAAAAAACGTTACATCACATATGAACTATCCACCGTTGCATCAATGTAAGAAATTCTAAAAAATCAGAAGCTATCAAGGCCGTCGACAAGCATGTTCGAGATGAGCGCTCGCTAAGGGTCCCCAAATGCCACTTAAATGTAATTTTTATATATCTAATCAGAGATAAAATAGCCCGCTAAGTTAGCGATCTGTTATTGGATCAAGACCTTGCAGATTTCACATCTTTGTCATCTAGTCAGTTGCATAGCTAACTGGGAATACCGAGCGATTCGTTAGCTTGTCTAGAGCCATTGTCGTATAGCACTAACACAATTAGTCACTCAAGAATTATGAAGACTTCAACTTTTTCAATCTATAGGTTTCCACGAGGTGTAAACTTCAGTAGCACACTACATGTAGTTGGGCTGACTTAGAATTTCTTCCTAGGTAAATAGAATAATTGACAATATGAGTTTACTCCCAGGGGAACATATCCAAAATCTACATCTGAATTTACTACTACCTGTTGTAATCTATAACATGTGTTAAAGTTTAAAACGCATAATCAGATTAGTGTGCTTTTGGGTTGTCTGCAATTTACAACTACTAGATTTAGGGGTGCGCCTTGGCGCACGACCCCGTAGAATTCTTGTCGCAAAACAGTATAAAGAAACTTCATATTTATACTGAGCATATTTTTTTTGTCTCAGGACGAAAACAGTACTTTCAAGAAAAATAAACGATATTGTTTTAGTCAAGCATAGTTCAGTTAATGGTTATGTCTACAATCTATTTGTATTTGGCTAAAGCATCTTTAATTCAGCTATATTACGATTTGCTGGTAAGTATTGTCCTGGTCGAGAGAAAGACCTTCTCAATCCAATCACCAAACACACAAGTAATGCTTAGGAATAATTCGTGATAGCATGCACAGCTCGTGCGAGCATGTTTGTGTTGTTGCCGCCTACCAAACAGAGGAGAATCTATTACATCATGTTGAAACAAGTAGCCAGAGTTGTCTGTGATTTATTACACATAACTTTAGGCAAAGTAGTGGACACGAACAACCTGATGATAATCGACATCACCGGCCTGATTAGAGAAGTAGAGACAGTAATCTTAATCAGAGTTGTAATCATCGGACTTGTAATAACATCCATATGAGTCCAAATCGTAGGTGTCAGATTTATGATGATGTGCCTTGAGTCGTAGCATTCAGGGAAATCGTCATCTTCAGAACCCTCTTCACCATATGGATGTACTTTTGTAGCTTTTAACTTGTTAATTATCGCAACTGAATATTGACTAAGATAAGTGGCCATAGACTTGATATCAAGCAGGGTAGCAGCAAGCCTGACACACAAAAAAATTCAGCTGGGAGCCAAGCTACTCGATCCTATGTCGTCGGAAGCAAATGTCACCTCTGTCAGCTGCTTACATGTAAAGAATCTTCTGATGATTGTTGGTACTATAGCTGAAAGTTATTTCCTGTGATGTATTTTAGCTAAACAAATAATAGCACTTTTTAAGGGAAAATGTAACATAATAAGGCCTTTGCAAACCAATAAAAAAGGGTTGTGAGCAAAAGAATCTCAAGCAGTGATACAGTATTGTAGAGGTTACCGTGAATGTCACACGACTTCTATAGAAAGCAGCGTGGACACTGATAGGTAATAAGATAATATAGGAGCGTGGAATCAACCAGTTATAAGTGTACATTTTATGTAAATGGTAGCAGATATTAGGAGCAAGCGGACGGACAATAATCTGGAACTTCCTACCCACATGCTGTGATCTTTTAAAAAAAGCGAACTGAATATGGACAGGTAATAAACTAACATATATGATTTGAAGCACTTTCAGATGGACTATGAAAATAAGCATTAATAGGCAGTGGATTAAAGCAGAGTAGTTTACACATGAATAGGAAAAAATGAGAGCTACATGGATAGGCTAGATGACTGAATGTTCGAGAAGTTTTGCCAGGCCAAGCATGTAAAAAACATCTAATGAACAACAACAAGAAATAGGTCAGTACAATTATATGTAAAAAGAACTATGAATAGAGGCTTGAATTACGTTTAAGCATACTGATTAGATCAGTGAGGAGAGGCAACTCCATACCGGCGGGCTGATACCCCGCTCGAACATTGAGTCATATGGACGCAAGGGCATACGCATCCGGTGATTTAGACTGGCTCTAGGTGTAGAGACCAAAGGTGTAGGAGCAACTAAAAAGAATCAACAGCCAACAGAGCAGAGTAACCTAAGATAGAAGAGTGCGTAGCCAGTAGAGGAAACCGGGAGCTTGAGCCGGACATGCGAGTCATAAAATTAGTATCTATGTGATGCCAAGCACTCAGTGAGTCGTAATAATTCACGGCCTAGAGACAGCCCAACCGCATGAGGCTCGTCATCAGAAGAATCAACAGACGGCACTACAAAAAAGGAAGAAAATTAAACTGGAGGCCCACCACCAAAAGACAATTATCCTGAATAGGGATGACATGAATCATACCAAGGCAGCATTGGCCCAGACTAATATTTTTCTCTTGCATGACAATGCAGACATATCACCATAAAGTTTTTTAGTATTAACACAGAGCAACCACTATGACTACGATGAGTGCATACGGATGGTAACCGGATCACTAATGTCGTACGCACAGATCAAGGAACATATTTTAAATTTTAGTGCTCATATATATGTCCAAAACCCTGAAAAGTATGATAAAACTGAGTTAAATGCAACCTTCATTGCTCAAACTATATAATTTTAAAATATGGTTTACAAATTGATAAAAAAATATTCAAACATCTGACTGAAACTGTTTGGTGCGCTCAGATAGGGACATAATGGAAATCAAAGGTTTTTACCTGAATGCCAAAATGACGTTGTCCTAAAACCACTCTCAGTTTAGACCAGTTTGCACCTGTACACATGTCAGCGTGAAAGGTCTAAACCTGAAAGCAATGTCATCATGAACTTAAGCTACAAATCTTTCATAAAAAACCTAATTCGCAATAATGGATTGACAGGAAACTGGAGAGAAATTAGCATAGTATAATTTTCATAGAACTGTAGTGTGTTGGCTTTCATCAACCTGCAAATAATCTGTACCAAACAATAAGTGTTTATAGAGAGGAAGATACTAAAATGGGGAAACATGAAACCTTGGCAGGTCACATAGGCTATCAAAGAATCTTCAATTGGTTAGTTGAAAGCAAACATAATCTAACCAATTAAAAGGTGGGCTCGCAGGTCACATAGGCTATCAAAGAATCTTCAATTTGTTAGTTGAAAGCAAACAGAATCTAACCAATTAAAAGGTGGACTCATGAACATGGTGTCACCAGATTTTCTATTGTTGTTTCCTACATCACGTGGTGCAGCGAGGAGACATCGTTGGGGCTGAAGACATGGCACCATGACCCCTATCGTCGCAGCAGATCATTATAGCTCAAGGTGCATAAAAAGTAAATTATGTGGATTCTGGTCAGAATTAGATATGAATAAAACACATAAATATGAAAGCTTACCAATGAATTATTTTTAAATGGAGGGAGTACATGGGAACCTGACATAGCCACTCACATTCGTAGATGTTTTTGCCTACCTAGGTTAATCAATAACCATCAGCACCAAAGACCAGGACTAAATTACCCAATCAATCTAAAAATAAAATACTATTATCTTGGTCGGCAGTAAACGGTGTTCAATGAATAATAGATGGTTCAGAACCAAGAACAGAAAGAAGTGTGAATATATCCAAAAGCATAGGCAAAAATATACCTTCGTGGGACCAGTAACAAATGACCGACGGTTATTTTTCTTCGTAGAATCACATGGAAAGAAAATAGACGGCATAATGCTGGTTATTTATATTTGATTGACCTAAGCATTCAAATGTATATAACAAAATATTAGAACACAGAAAAAGGAGAAGATCAGCATGGTAACGTGTTAAGCTTGTATATAGCTGGTATACCTGTAGCCCCATATTAGACTCTAGGCTCATACTCATCATAAAATCGAGCATGAGGTTCAGGTCCAGCGATGCAAGAAGACCACCAGATGCCCTGCTTTCTCCTTTTTCTTGAACTATAAATCTCAATGTCTTTCATCGAGCAAGGGTGGTCAACTATACCAGCGGAACTCAAATTTGCAAGGATGTTTGCAAGTCATATGCATGCATGCCTGATATTTCTCTATCGGTCGTTGGCACTTTGGACAAGTCTCTTAGAATTGGCCAAGTATCCTGAAATGAGCATCCTTACTTGTTAAACGCACAGTGAACGGGCCAATTCCACACAAATTATTGATACACCATTCTAATGTCTAATGATGATCTCGAAGCAAAATACCAGTTTCAATCCAATGGAGTTAAAATTACTAAGTAACCACTGAAGAAAAATGGAAAATTTAATCAGATCATGCATTAATCTGCTAGAGTCCACACAAAATGAGGAGCGTTTACATGCCCTATCTGAACTAAACACCATGATATCACAAGCAGAGTATTTGAGGTGAAAGCGAAAATCAGATGTATCACCTACAAACGGTAGATTATTACCTACTGGAAATTAATTCCATTTTACCTTCACTGGGGTAAAAAATCAATCGTGACCTGTAGGAAATGAAATGACGACATTAAGGCACTATCGATGGATGGGACAAAATGAACTGCAATATTATTCCATGCAGATTTATGCACTTTTTATTGCTTTCTTGTTAAGTTGTACAACACTAGCACAAATAAAGAAACAGTGGTACATTGTTGAAGAGTACATACTAAGTTTCTAACTCTATTTAGGAATCAAAATCTACAGTAACTCCGGAGGAATTCCTAAATATGTTTTACCATAGCAGTCCACAGCTACAAAACCAATAAAATATTAGTGATCATCATAGGAGTTACCAAAGAGCTTAGGGCATAGTTGAGAAAGGTAGTATACTGTTTGTAGCTAAATTTCGCATAACTGATGGCTTGTCAAATAATTCAGAAAGGCAATATGATGTGTTGGCTATAGGTAAATTTCAGAAAAATAGAAGTTACGGAGTAGAATGAATTACAGATTAACCTTCCCGTGGCCACTTGCCTTTTCATCGAAAACCAAAGAAGCTAGACAAACAAAGATGATATATTAAAAGAAATATAAAAAGTTAGTGGAAGAGAGTGAGGAGCTCTGGTATGGTGCTGCCCAATTGGCCAAGGAAGTACTGAATGAGGAACCGATACAACCAATCATGCAGCAAGTGCGAGAGAGGGAAGGAGATCGATTTTATGCTGCCCTCTTGACAACGTCGATGTGAACAGGATTGAGTGCTGCAGTTACGAGCTCGAGGGAGGAATCGCCAGAGTATAACTGTAGCAGGGGTGGGGATGTGGCGCGTGCCCCTCCTGCCCTGCATCGAGGAAGACGGTGATGTTGCTGGTGGGTTGCTGCTCCTGTGCCCCTTCCTAGAGTGGTCTTTTAGTTCACCTCTTCGTCCGCTCCACCTCCCCCGCCTGTTCCTCCTCCGTATGCCTCCTCCTCTCTCTCGCATCAGCAGCCGGACCATGGCGCGCTGCTGCTTCTCCTCCAGAGCCCGCCTCCTCTCTCCCATGTCAATTGCTTGGCCATGGCATTGCTTGAGAGACAGTGGCGGCGGCTCGGCAGGCGGTGGCGGCTCGGCAGCAGGCGGGAACGAGGGAGGCGAGGGAGCGGTGGCATGGGGATTGGAGGAGGAGGCCATGGGGCTGGGCTAATCGTGGCTAATCGCGGCGGCTCGGCGGAGACGGGCGGCGGCTCGGTGAAGTGGGAACGAGGGAGGCGAGGGAGCGGGGATTGGAGGAGGCCATGGGGCTGGGCCAATCGTGGCTAGGGTTTTCACCCAATCGACGTGTGCGGGTTGTGCCCCTGCCCAGACACAGAGCACCTACGTATTGCCCATTGTAAACAGTACTTGTGAGGTGGACATGCAGGCCCAGTCAATTTTTGGCAGGGACATGGCGATGTTGTACAAAGAGAGGCACGTGTGTGGGTAGGAGTAGCTGGTACGCTCAGCATATTCTGTTTTTACTGATCATCAGGGTAAAACCGTCTTACCAGCAGCCAACGCTCCAGATCGCCTCTCAGGGCCCGATCCGACGGCCCACATCACCTGACCTCCCTAGGAGCCCAATGGGGGAGCACCAATAACACCTTTAGATAAGGCCCCAAATTACATATTGCACCAGCGCCCCCAATTCATGGAGACGTCCCCGGCAGCTAGCATAGCTCATGTGCATGTAACAAGTGTCTTCCAAGCAACTATTACTCCCTCCGTCCTAAAATAGATGTCTCAAATTTGTTAAAAACCAAGAGCTACTCCTCCCTTTCCTTTTTTGATTTCATTTCAATACGATTTCGTTTGTGTTCATGTTTTCAATTTAGAACCCCACGGGAGTGAATAGAAAAAAGCAAAATACCCCTGTGATACGCCTTCCTTTACCTTTTTCTAGATAGATTGATGTTCAATGGAGGGAAACTTGTGCGAATCTACTAACGAGAACTGCCGTACAGTCCTATCTTTTCTTAAGAAGATCGTAGATGAACGTTTCGTTACCTAAGTAGTTGAGCAATTCATTCCAATGTAAACAAAGAGGATGAATGTAGACACTATTTAGTATATAGATTCATCCAAAATTTAAAAAACCTAAGACATCTATTCTTAGACTGAGGGAGTACATGACATCAGCGGAGAACAAATCCTAAAATCAGAAGCTAGCACATCTTGTGTGCATATAACAACGACATAGAGTATAAGGGTACTCACCTCACAATATCAAAAAACAAACGCCAGCAGTGTGTACGTAGAACCTCCCCGGCGATGTTCTCCGCTGATATCTTCTGTCAGCCCAGCCCAATCGAAGAATCGACATTTAGTGCCCACAGGGACTGCTGCGCTTTGTCGATGCAGCACCTCCCGCCCATGCGGACCGCCACGAGCCGCTCTGGACCTCCACGCGCCACTCCATACGACCACCCACCCACTCGAATCACCTTCCGACGGACCCCTTCCTCCGACGAGAGAGTTGAAGGAGGTGGGGTAGAAGATGGTTCACCGTGGCCATCGCTGTGGGATGCGTCGATCCGTACGTCCCTCCTGTCAAAACTCTTCCATCCCTCCTCGCACTAGCCAGTACACCAACCCCGCCGCCTGACGGGCCTCTCGTCGCCGCCGGTGAGCGAGATTTCAGCGGTGGAGGGAGAGACGCGGGGAGAGACGAGAGGGGAACGGGGAAAAGCGGCTCAAGATACGGACATCTGCCATTTTTTTACGTTTGTGCCGCTTGGTAAGAGCCGCTCGATCAGGATCCAACGCGCAGATGCGTGAGCACCGTGAAAGACCACAGAGTGCCCACGCAAGAATTAGAAATTGGGATTCCTTTATACCGAGCTGGGCCTAATTGTTCTCTGTAACAAACTTAGTTGTCAGTAAAACAATACAATCAACAAACTCCGTTCTGCTTTCTCCTCGGTCGCGGCCTTCCTCCGCCGCCACTATGCCGGCGAGGACCAGCCGCGCGCCTTCGTCGCCGACGCGCTCCTCTTCCGCCTCCTCTTCCGCCTGTTCGTCACTCGCTCCCCAGCTTCGCCGTGCTCAGTCGACCCCGCCCTATCCTATCTCCTCGAGTCTCTCCTCGCCTCCTCCGGGCAGCTCCTCGTCGTCCTCTCCCCCGTTCGGCTCACGTTCCCATGCGAGCGGCTCGATTTCGCGCTGTCCTCCACCGCAGCCCCCTCCGATCGGTTGGTCTCGCCTCCACGGCCGCCGCAATCCGGATCAGAAGCCCCATAAATAGCTACCTATAGCTTCGTTCGTGCCCAGGGACTGCGTCCCGCCCCGGCCGCATTGGTTGTGGTACATTGCTGCATCGGAATGTCAGAGATGTTGTGGACACCGCTGAATCATTCAGGGGAGCCGAGTTCTTGTGCACACGCTCTTACAATTTTGGCTTGTTGGGGAACGATTTCTGGCTGCTGCCTCTGCAGACTTGCCCTGCCCATGGGCTGCCTTTACTATCTCTTCTGCCTCGTGCAAACGCCACATTATCCGAGAGACTGCCAGCACGAGGACTTGGCTATGCTGTGAAGCTGTTGGTGGTGCATTTGAGCTGGACCAGTGTTTGCGAACTCACTGGTGCACACGATGTATTCGATGGAATGCTCCAGGGAAGGAGTCGTGTGACAGTCCCGCTGGCTATGGGAATCCATTGATGAAGAGACCATTGTATCGGTTTGTGCTCACCTCGTTCTTGTCCTGCCCCATGGGCGCAGATATCAAAAGCATTGCTCAGGTTTTTCCTGGATGGGTGGTGGTGTATATGGAACCATGGAAGATTCAGCAAGATGACTTGAATGAGTATGGTCTTCCACCTCTTGGTGGGTGAAACGTGCATCGCGTTAGTGCTGGAAAGTGGGATGCAGAGCTACTCTCCAGCATGACAGAGCTACGTGCTGTCCAACTATTCGCTTCATTTCCTTGGGTTTGCCTGTTAAGTTCATTCATCCTGATGTCGCCTCAGTGCTGCAAATGGTATCAAAGGTTACTACAGACTTATTGCATCATATTTTTCAGACATATGCTTACCTTTTGCACATAATCATATCTGTGATTATCTTGCCATTGTTCGACTTCATGCATATTTTACTATTTTATGAACAGTTCTGAATTTTTCAAAATGGGCTAATCATATGTTTAATTTGAATCATAGCAAGAATGTCAAAGTAGACCTTTCGATGCTTGGTATTTGTTGACACGATGGTCATTTGCTCTTTCGCTGTTGTTTGGATTATTGTTCAGGTATTGGAAGTTTTGGGTTCCTTTGAATTGTTGTGGGCTTATCTACAAAGTTGATGCTTCTTATTGTTCTATCATAAATTATTACGGCATTGCGGAATAATTAATATTATGTGTGTTGTGCATCAACCAATGCAGAGGTGGGGTCATCCTCCTTTTGGAAAAAGGAAAAAAATAATATTTTCATTCTTCCTGTTGCAGGGATTAAAAGGAGCAGATACTACATCAACCCTTACAAGTACATAATTCATGATAGATTATTCTTCTCAGGTACGCATATGGACAACATACTACATTAAGCCTTACAAGTACACAATGGTGAGATCGCTTGAATTGTCACAAAATGACAATACTTGACAACTATTATGTCCCATTTTTGTTGTTCAATCATAACAATTTTCGTCATTGATATTAAAATTCCTCTGCTGGGAATGCACCAAAGGAAAATGCATAAGCAACAAACACAAACATGCACGCAACTTTGTCGGAAAAAAATACACACAAGCACAAAGGGATTAAAGTAGATACCATGACAGGCAAGCATATGGATAGCATGACAACAGGCCCAGATTCAGGGAAGCAGTTATGAATGGATAGCGCTGCGGAGGATGGATAGTGAAATCTTTGCGAACCCTTTCTCAGACAGCTAGCACCGATTCTTGATCTTCAAGAAGCGGGAGATTGGTGGAAAACATGTATCATCATCCTCTTCTGCCGTGCGTGTTTTTTTTTGCTTGGACTTGTTGCTGTGGCTTCTTGTGTATAAGAACAGGATGTGCTTTATGTGCTGCAATGTCTTTTCTCACCTGATGAGGGACATGGTCACCACTGCACTCAATCTCCTTCAATCTTGGAAGGTAGTCAATGTCAGAGAGAGACTTCATCTCGTTGAAGGACCAAACAATCTTTTCGATCTTAGGAGCAGACCCCTCAGTGAAGCTGATGCTGCTGATGGTAGGGCACTGAACAATAAGAAGGTCAAGGTTTGGGAACTCATCTTTGTTAAAGGCTAAATGGCTTTCATAATAAGACTTGTTTGAGAGCTCTAGGCAGCGCATATTTCGTTTCTTGGCAAGGATTTGTATGTCTCCCTGCTTCAGCTGAGTATCATAAAGAGTCACCTTGGCAATTTGATGGGCAGCATTAAATAATGAAAGTAGGAACTTGTCACCCTTCAACTCGATCTCCTTCAATTTCGGAAGGCCACTAACCCCATTGAGCTCAGACCCTTTGTTGGTCAAGGACAAGGCGATCTTCTTGAGCTCAGGACCCGCTCCACTCTCAAAGGTGATATTGATCATTCTGGAGTCCACAACACGAAAATACTTGAGATGTTGGAATTTTCCCTTCTTGAAGACGAACCTACTCTCAAAGTTTTTCTCAGGAGCTCTTCCCTCGGTGTTTTTCTCAGGAACTTTGCTTTGAGTGTTTTGCTGGGGCACTCTAGTCTTCAGGTTTTGCTCAGAGGTTGTACTTCGAGTGTTTCCATCAATAGCTTTGTTCTCAGTGTTCTGATCAAGACTCCTGGTGTTTTGCCTGCTTGTAATCTCAGTGTTTTTCTTAGGATCTATACTCTGACTGCCTTGCTCGGGAGCTTTGCCCTTGTTGCTTTTCTTGGGGTTTCTACTCTCAGTGATTCCTGCAGTGGCTATGCTCTCAGTGCTTTGCTCAGGAGCTCTGCTCTGAGTGTTTTGTTCGGGCACGCCACTCTTCAGGATTTGCTCAGAGGCTGTACTTTGAGTGTTTCCCTCAACAGCTTTGCTCTCAGTATTCTGATCAAGACTCTCAGTGTTTTGTCCGGCTCTAATCTCAGTGTTTTGCTTAGGATTTGTACTCTGACTGTCTTGCTCGGGAGCTTTGCGCTCGTTGCTTTGCTCAGGGTCTCTACTTTGAGTGATTTCCTTGGCAGCTCTGCTCTCAGTGTTCTGCTCCGGAGCTCTACTCTCGCTGTTTCGTTCCGGGATTCTACTCTTGTTTCGCTTGTTAGCTCTGCCCTCTGTCTTCTGCTCAGCAGATCCACTCTTAGTGTTCTGCTCAAGTGCTCTACTTTCAGTATTTCTATCAAGAGATCTCTCGGTGCTTTGCTCAGGAGATTCTTTGTCTTGAGAAAATGAAAATAGGAAATTGTTGCCTTCTAACTCAAGCTCCTTCAATTTTGGAAGGTTGTCAATCCCACTAAGAAACCTTATGTTGGTGGAGGACAAGACGATCTTCTCGAGCTCAGCAGTTGCTCCATCTTCAAACTCGATTTCATCGGTCTTTTTACTTCCCTCAACAAGGAAGTACTTGAGTTGTGGGAATTCTTCCATCTTGAATGTGAGCTTGCTCTCATTGTATGCATTGGACCGGAGTCTGACACACCGTAATTTTTGAAGCACAGCAAGGACCATCAGATTATCCTGTTTCAACGAGGTACCAGTCAGAGTTACCTTGGCAAGTTCATCGCTACCTTTGGCCAGTAGTTCAAGAAGCTGCCCCCTTTGTGCGACTCCGTTGATGCTTAGGCTCTCAAGATGCTTGGGAGTCTGTGTTAACCAACATGTCATATCTGTTGGTTGCCACTCTTTCCTGGAGAGTGCACTCTTAGTTCTGGTGTTAGATGCTATAGTGATTGAAAGAGACTGAAGACAATCTTTTAGGTCACCGGTAGCTCCAAGCAACTTCTTGAGGTGAGTGTCCCTGTCTTCAATAACCACACCGAGCTTTCTTAATTGCCATAGATGACTTATCTCTTTCAACTCACGGCCATCCCCTGAAACCCTGACACTTGATAGTACCTCCAAATTTTCCATTTTCTCAATCTTGCAGGGAATCTGGACAGCAAAGCGTGGTGACTTATCATTGAGTCCTGAGCTTGAATCAACGCGGTTAGCCAAGAAGCGTCTCAGCTTGAGGAGCAGGACATCTCTTGTTGCATGCTCACGCACCATAGTTTGCCGGATATCCAATACCTCTAGCTCATGGAGGTTGTTTATTTCACTGGGAAGATTTGCAACATTTGTTCCTCTTAGGCTCAGATACTTGAGAAGTAATATCTTGTTGCAAATGTCCTTGAGGTAGTGATTTTTGTCGAAGCAGTTAGTGCCTTCCAGATCTAGCACCTTGAGCAGCGGCAGTTGTGGCGAATATTTGGGGAGCTTGTGTACAAACTTGTCAATGCCATCAGAGGCACGGAGCCGGAGACCACTGAAGATGGAGAAGTGGCGAGCCCAAAGATCTGACAGGCGTGCATCCAAAATGTGCTCTTTATTTGCGATCTTGGTGATAAACCCATGGACTTGATCACCTACCATGCAGCTCTTGACCTTTCCTGAAGCACCAATATCGTGAGGCAAAATAAGGCCCCGTTGAATCAGAGTGTCAAAACATTTCCCGGCATGATGCACTGCAGTGGCCCAGTCTTGCTTAGTTATCAACCCCTCCGTAACCCATCGTCCTATTAAGGTTGACCTCTTGATGCTGTGGCCTTGAGGGAAGAGGGCCAGGTACAGCAAGCAAGTCTTGTGTTCTCTAGGCAGATCTTTGTAGGAAAAGTTGATCATCTTCTTAGCTTTACTGCCAAATGTCTTGTGGGGAACCAAATCTTCATGTAACTTATGCAGTTCTTCATAGCTCCTATTGGGATTAGCGTAAGAGCATACATGAAGATCTTCATGCGAACTCATGTGGATGACACTCATCAAGATTTTATGGAGAATCCTTGGGGTATCGCCATCATTTCCATTATTCAACCGTGGCTTTGTAGGTGGAGCACCATATCTTGGTAGAGTCCAACTAGAGAACAGGTTATTGGCTCTCTGGTGGATAGCGTAATTGGTTGGACTTTTGGGTGTTCTTTGTGGACACAATCATTGCGCTACGGTCTGTGACCTAACATTCAAAGAATTTCTGGTCGTATCCCACGGGGTTTCATCAGCTTCATCATCTTTGGCTGAAACATAGTCTTTGTCATCTTGGATGATAATCAGGGTCTTCTTATTTTCCACATACGGCTTAATCTTGTCCACTATCCCCTTGATATGCAGCTGATCCTGTATCATCCACTTGATCTGAAACATCTTTTCCATGGTTTCTTTGATAGCAGCAGCAACAACACTGGTCACCTCAACCTCTCCTGATATTTCCTTCATTTTCTCCTTGGTTTCTTTGATAACAAAGCAATGACATTGGTCACCTCCTGGTATCTCCTTGTCTTGTTTGATCACGATTGGTCACCTCCCCTGGTATCTCCTTGTCTTGTTTGATCACAGAAGCAGCAGCATCAGTGGCTTGTTCCTTGGTAGAGGTGCCTTCTTCTAGTAGTTGCGGTTTGGGAAGCAGCCCCAATATGATGTCTAGAGTAATCTTGTGGTTGTGGATGATTTCCTTGATATGATCCTCGCTCAGTGTAGTAGCACCGGCGGTGGTGGCTTCCTGGGACTGCAGGGGCTTGTTTGTCGGGAACACCTTGCGCAGGATATCTTCATATTGGGTAACATCGAGACAAATCTGGGGCTTGTACTCGCCTGTTTCCATTTGAGTTTTCAGCATGAAGGCAGTTTCCACTATGGTCTCCTCTGAGGATAGTAGCACACCCCAGTCAGGCGCCTTCTGCAAGAGCCGCAGCGCACTTAGGAGTACGCCTAAGCACTTGTTTTCTTCGACCTTCTTTTTATCGACTACTCCAGTCTTCAATTTTTCAACGTCTCCGAACTTTTTCATGATTTCATCAATCCTTTTGTCGATTGCTCCAGAATTGATCATGTCCCATATTCCGGAAGAGAGATTTTCTTTGTAACGGTAAACTTGCTCCCGAGGCACCTTCACCACCACCTACTTTGCTTGTCACTGCCTTCTTTGCTGCTCACACTCATGCAGGATGTAGAGGAGGATCTCTTCGGGTAACAACGGAAGATCCCACTGGAGGTGCAATTCCGAGAGGTTGACCCAGACCTTGGACGTGAAGTTGGCGGTCGCCAAAGTCAGAGAGCCATGTGCGGCGTCCTCTGTATCAACGGTCGAAACAATGGCAATGGATGTTATGGATTCACGCTCTGTAGTTTTGGCTTGCAGCTCCAGCCAGTTGGCCAGCTTCTTGGCGCAGTACTCCTCGAGATCGCGAGGTTCTAGACCTCTTTGACGGGGATCAGAGCCGTCGGCCAATATGTCAGCTTGATTTTGATCTTCCTCCTCCTTGTCTTCTGTGGCGGCAGCTTAAGACGATGACGGCAAAGATGCCGCCTCCTTCCGCGGGATCTCCACGCCCGTCATGCCGCACTGTTGCCAACTTCGCGCCTTGAGCTCGCCAGGCTCGCGCAGCCGGATGGCCGCGTTGTGCTGGGCGACCATCCTCTGCACCAACCAGGAAGCCCACCAGAGGTAGCGCCAGCGGCCAGCCCTGGCACGGTAGACCGCCGGGTCACCGCGCCTGACGTAGAGGTCGATGCAGTTGCTGCAGTCGTGGGCCAGATCACGAACCTGCTTCATCCACGTGCGCACCTGCTCGTCGTGCCCGCCGACGCCGTCGGCAGGAGGCGCTGTCCTGGCCAGGTGCTCCAGGAAGCTGTGCATGCTCTCCATCTCCTCCTTGATGAACTCCGAGTCGCTCCCGACGTGGCTCAGCAGAAGCGCCTCGTTCCGGAGGAGGCCCAGCAGCGAGCTCACGGCGCCGGACGCAAGCTCAGCCATCGGAGCCGCGGATGCGCTCCTGGGCCACTCGCCCGGCCAGCAGTGAGTTAATTAATTTGGAAACGGAGGGAGTGTTTTTTTCTTAAACACGGAGAGGTTTGGAGCAACAATGGCGCATTACATGATCTATAGAGCTGCTTTGGCCTGGCTCCAATGCCTTGCTAGTTTGCCTTCTACTCTTTCATTTGCTTGAGCTGGCAAAGGATGGCACGATTCCGTTGAGGAATGTATTCTTTGTGTGTTTAATTAGTTCAGAACCATGCATGTCCGGACCCTTTACCTCATCATGTATCCTGTTTTGCTTTGCTTTGCATGTCTGTTTTAGCATCTAATGATCTAGTCCACGATGGTCTGACAAAAGGATGGGACAATCGTTGAGATTACGTGACAAATGCATAGCGTGCGATGGGAAACATGGTATACTTGAGCCAAAAAAAATGCTTCGCAGGTAAGTTTTGGTCCACTAATCAGTTCCTAATCTGTTTCACAATACTTTCGCACATTAGTTTTGTGAAGTCAAACATTGTGAAGTTTCACCAGGTTTATTCAAAAATTCAACATTCACAGTACCAAATTGTTGTTGTAGAAGATGGCTTACCCTCAATTTTTTGTTGTTTTGTAGAAATGGCAACAAACTGGTGTCGAATCAGAGGATAACTTCCATCCGTTCTTCAGATGCACTTTGGCAAGGGAGTTGTGGAATTGCACGGTTGATGAATGGCATATTCCGGACCTTGATACAGTAGTTAAAACAGGTCGGGACTCGGGACTGGCTACTGAACCTTCTTATACATCTACCTAAAGATATTAGAAGCAAAGTACTGATGACACTCTGGCGTGCATGGCATATTCGCAATGAGATTGTACATGACAAGCAACCTCCACCACGGGATGTTTCAAAGAGATTTTTGTTAAGCTATATGGAGTCCTTGCTAATGATAAAATATCATTCTACTTGAAGATATATCAAAAGGTAAATTTGCTTTATGCACTGATGTGGTGGTTAGTCAAAAGGAACATGCGACTATTTCACCTGCGTGGGTTCCCCCTCCTGAGGGATGGGACAAACTAAATACCGATGGATCCTTTTGATCAAATGGAGACGCTGGAGCTGGAATGATTGTACGTGATCACAATGGTGAGATTCTTCTATCTTCATGTCGACAACTCCCGTCTTGCAAGGATCCTCTAGGTGCTGAACTTTCTACTGTCATGGAAGGTCTTTCCTTGGCTCTACACTGGTGCAACAAACATCTTATCATCGAGACGGACTGTTTGGAGATAGTAAACCTACTCAATAGAAAGGAGATTGATTGTTTGTCCTATCTTGGTCTGGAAGTATTTGTCAGTATTTTCATTTACTTTAATAACAACACTACCCCCAGACACAAAGGACTGAATGAGAGCGCGCCACTTCTCAGAAAAACCTTTCATGTGAAGTGTTTGCTGGAGGAAAGACCAGTTAACTTTGTCGTATGCCTTCTCAAAGTCAATCTTGAACAATACACCATTTAATTTTTTTAGTGTAGTTCATGAATTGTTTCATGCAGAATTACAACACCATTTAGGATATTTCTTCCTTACATGAACGCAGTTTGAGACGGACTAACAACACGATCAGCAATTGAGTTTAGTCTAATCGTAGCAACTTTAGTAAAAATCTTAAAGCTAGCGTTAAGCAAGCAGATTGGGCGATACTGTTGTATACGTTCTGCATTGTTAACCTTAGGCAGTAAAATTATGTTGCCAAAGTTTAGTCTAAAGAGATCCAACTGACCGATATGTAAAAGCCCAAACAAATACATCAGGTCCTCCTTGATAACGTCCCAGAATTTTTGATAAAATTCCACTGATAAACCATCAGGCCATGGCGCTTTGTTATGTTCCATTTGAAAAACAACTTTCTTAACCTCTTCCTCGGTATATGAGGCAGTTAGAAAATTGTTTTCTTCAGCAGAAACCTGGGGAATATCGGCCGTTTGGGACTCATCTAGAGAGAATGGACTTTCCACTGGAGCCCCAAACAAGGATTTATAATAAGTTGTAATATATGACTTCAGTTGCTCCTGACCATCAATCCTACCTTCATCCTGGATCAGGAAATGAATAAGTTTTTTCTTATGCTTGCCATTGGCAACTGCATGGAAGTACCTTATATTCGCATCTCCTTCCATAATGAATTTTGCTTTAGAGCGTAGATACCATTTGAGTTCTTCTTCGCGCAGAAGTCGGGCTATCTCTGCATTTGATTGGCTTTTAAGCTCAATCTCTTGTGCAGTTAACTGCCTAACCTCCACAGAAGCCTCTAAGTCATCAATTATAGATGTTACGCGTATTTTTTCGTTTTTTAGGATCCCAGCTGTGTGTCTGGCCTAGCCACGAAGAAACTTACGTAAAGCACGTATTTTATTATTCCATCGTAGGATAGGCGTTTGGACACTAATCGGTTTCTCCCAAATAGCCTTAACCATTTCGTAAAAACCATCGTGGATAAACCATCCGAGTTCAAATTTAAACTCATTCTTAGACTTCCATGGCGATGATCCAAAAGATAAAAGTAAAGGAGCATGATCCGACAAAGCCTTAATACGCTCTAGAGCGTCCTATGCCATGATGATTAAAGAAATTAAAACCTTGTTAAAGGTTCATCAGTCTTGTATTACTCATGTTATGAGATGTCAGAATACTAGTAGTCATTTCTTGACAAACTATGCTAGAATTAGCTCTAGAAATGCAGTGTGGCTTGCCTCTGCCCAGGGGGATTACTGAGCACATGTGCCTGAGAGGTTGTAATTTTTGGTGTTTTTGAGTAAAAAAAGTAGGTGTTGGGGACGACATGGTGGGGACATACATAAACCAATGTACATTGAAAGATTTCACCAAGTCCTTGCGATCTGGGAAGAAATCAACACAGTAAATCAACTTGAAACTAACAAGACATTGTACCACTCAAAACTAACAAGGATGGTGGGAACACCAACTCAAAACTAACAAGACATTGTACCACATACTTCTGTAACCTTGGCAGAATATCTGGATTTATTACCTTCTGAGATATTGCATTGAGGAATGCACACAGCTTCACAATGAGTACTCCAACATTTTCCGGTAGAAGCCCCCTCAATGCAACCGAAAGCAACTGTGTCATAATCACGTGACAGTCATGAGACTTCAGGTTTTCGAATTTTTTCTCTGCCATATTTATTATCCCCTTTATATTAGACGAGAATCCAGACGACACCTTGATACTGTAAAGGACTTCAAAAAGATTTCCTTCTCTGCTTCGGTAAGAGCATAGCTGGCACGACTTAAGTGACGCCCTTTATCCGTCTTGATCTGTGTATGCATGTTCTTTGGTTCTTTCATAAGTTGATGGTCCTCCTGTGCTTCTGGTGTATCTTTTGTCTTCACATACACGCCCAGAAATCCTAGCAGGTTCACACAAAGATTCTTTGTCATGTGCATCATGTTGATTGAAGAGCGGACATGTAGGACTTTCCAATAGGGTAGCGCCCAAAATATAGATTTCTTCTTCCACATGGGCGCGTGTACGGTAGAGACGTCGTTCGGAACAGATTGACCGCCAGGACCCTTTCCAAAGATTATTTCTATGTCCTTGACCATACCAAATACATCATCACCAATAGTGAGGTTAGGCTTCTTTCGGTGATCTGCCTCACCTTTGAAATGCTTGCCTTTATTTCTTACGAGATGATTGGTCAGAAGAAATCGTCGATTCCCCAGGTACACAACCTTCTTGCATTTATGAAAATATGTACCTTCAGTCTTATCTAACCAGTGTGTGCATGTCTTATATCCCTTGTTTGTCTGTCCTGAAAGGTTACTAAGAGCAGGTCGATAATTGATGGTTACGAAAAGCAACCCTTGTAGGTCAAATGGCTTTTGTTTGTTCTCATCCCACACATGTACACCTGGTTTTCCCCACAACTATAAGAGTTCTTCAACTAATGGCCTTAGGTACATATCAATGTCGTTGTTGGGTTGCTTCGGGCCTTGATGAGCACTGGCATCATAATGAACTTATGCTTCATGCACAACCAAGGAGAAAGGTTGTAGATACATAGAGTCATAGGCCAGGTGCTATGACTGCAGCTCTTATCCCCAAAAGGATTCATGCCATCCGTACTTATACCAAACCATAAGTTCCTTGCGTCACCTGCAAAGTCCGAGAAGTTTCTCTCGATTTTTATCCATTGCGACCCATCAACGGGGTGTCTTAACTTCCCGTCTTTCTTACAGTCTTCTTTGTGCCATCGCAACAACCTGACATGCTCTTTGTTTCTGAACATGCGTTTCAACCATGGTATTATAGGAGCATACCACATAACCTTAGCAGGAACCCTCTTCCGGGAAGCTATCTCTCAACATCACTAGGGTCACCTCGTCTGATCTTATACCGCAATGCAGTGCATACCGGACATTTATCTAAATTATCATACTCCTCACCGTGGTAGAGGATGCAGTCATTAATGCATGCATGTATCTTCTGCATATCTAATCCTAGAGGGCAGAGAGTTTTTTTGCTTTGTACGTGCTCTCGGTAAATTCGTTATGCTTTGGAAGCTCCGGCTTCATTATTTTCAGCAACTTTTCAAATGCAGAGTCAGTTAGACCATACTATGCCTTGCATCGCAGCAATTCCAGTGTGGTACCGAGCTTTGTGCTGCCATCTTTGCAATTTAGGTACGATAATTTTTTGTGATCTTCTAACATGCCCTCCAACTTCAACTTCTCCTTTTCTGTTTCACAGTCTCGCTTTGCATCAGAAATGACCCGACCAAGATCATCAGTGGGCTCATCTGATGCCCGTTCTTCACCTCCTTCCTCTTTATTGTCTTCCATTGCAGTATCACCGTATTCAGGAAACATATGATGATAGTTGTTATCATCATCCTCTTCTTATTCATTGTCTTCCATCATAACCCCTCTTTTCCCGTGCTTGGTCCAACAATTATAGCTTGACATGAAACCTTTCATAACCAGGTGGCCGCGAATGATTTTCGATGGAGAGTTGAACATATGGAGAACGCATAAAACCATTCTCTTTGTTTGTCGTAGCCACATCGATAAATTTATCCACGCCCTTAATGTACCCGGGTTCACGCCGGTCACCGTACATATCCATTCCCGACTGTTTATCTGCATCATATAATTAAGTTTATCAAAACCCATTACAGAACATCATAAATAGTGAAATGACCAATTCACATCGACACATGCATTGTATCAATGACATATGAAAAGATAAGGTTGCTAACCTCGATCGAGGAGGAAAGAAAGAGGAGAAAGCTCAACTGTGGCTCGGACACCTCCTATATTTTTGTTTTGTGAGAAATCAAATGGGGTCATTCACTCAAACATTTCATCGAACACCTCACATGCATAGGAAAAAAATAAACTAGCGCACACCTCTCACACCTTCCACCAAGAAAAAACAAAGGAGGGTAGGCAAAGGGCTGGGCCGGCGTATTTATAGGCAGGGCGCATGCGTCCCTATTTTTAACACAAACCGGGACTAAAGGTATGCGGGAGGCACCTTCATGAGACCGTCTACTGTGAGCAACCCTCCGGCTTCATTGACTCTACTCATCCCTCTTATGTATGCCGTTTGCAAAAATCGCTCTATTGTCTCAAACAGGCACCCCAGGCATGGTTTCATCGCTTCACCACTTTCATTGCCACTCTTGGTTTTTTGGCCTCTAAAAGTGATTCATCCTTATTTGTTCTTCATCGTGGTTCTTCCATTTCCTATTTGTTGCTTTACGTTGATGACATTATTCTCACCGCCAACACCATTGTTCTCCTTGACTCTATAATCCACTCCCTCCACACCGAATTTTCCATGAGTGGTTTAGGAGACATCCATCATTTTCTTGGCATCAACGTCCACCGCACTCACGAGGGGCTATTTCTCTGGCAACAACATTATGCCCTTGAGATCCTTGATAGAGCCAAAATGCTAAATTGCAATCCCATATCCATGCCCATAGACACCCAATCCAAACTTTCTGCCAGGAATGGTGCTTCTTGTCATGACCCGAGTCTCTACAGGAGTGCCATTCAGTATCTCACACTCACTCGTCTGGACCTCTCTTATACGGTCCAACAAGTGTGTTTCTTTATGCATGCGTCAGGCGACTCTTATTTTCAGCTCATTAAACGCATATTGCGTTACGTTCGTGGCACCACTCATTTTGGCTTGCAACTCCACAAACGCTCCTCCCTTGATCTTATATCCTACTCCGATGCTGATTGGCGGGTTGTCCTGACACACGGAAGTCTACCTCCAGTTTTTTGTCTTTCTTGGTGATAACTTAATATTTTGATCCTCCCGCCGGCAACCCACGGTGTCTCGCTCGAGTGTGGAGGCTGAATACCGTGTCGTTGCTAACTGTATCGCCGAGTCTTGTTGGCTGCACCAACTCTTGCAGGAGCTCCATCATCCGCCCTCACGTGCCACTGTTGTCTATTGTGACAATGTGGCGTACATGTCCGCAAATTCAGTCCAACACGAGCGGACCAAACATATCGAGATTGATCTTCACTTCGTCCGTGATCGAGTGGCGCTTGGCGAGGCCAAGGTACTCCATGTCCCTATGAGCTGCCAATTTGCTGACATCTTTACAAAGGGGCTGCCAACCAAAGTGTTTCAAGATTTTTGTAGCAGTCTGAACATCATCCCAAATGTTGTTTTGACTGCGGGAAAATGTTGACACGACTATTGTATCCATCATTGCAAACGTCTTGTGTTGTAACCGAGGGTCCCTAATCCAAATGATAACTAGTGTACGTGCGGCACTTCTATTGCCCACAATAGGAATTTGGAAAGGTGTAGGAATAAGAAGGGTAGGCTAGTGCAAAACTTTGGAATCTAAAACCATAGGAAACTAGCGATGAATAAAACGCAGGAAATAATAGATGTGAATAGTAACTTTCAGACTTTGTAATGCAGCTACGCAATGATGGGACATTTGGCATTACTTTATTCGGCCAGAAGCACAGCTATTATCGTCTTCTCATGACCTATTACATAGAAACTATTACTTTATCATTGGCTAGCATCCTCTCTCCTCGGACATCCGCGTGAAAATAAGCTCAGAGTGGATGTGTGAATTCCTCCAAAATCTAGTACTCCCTCCGTCCTAAAAAGAATGCCTCAAGTTTGTTTGAATTTGAATATATCTATATATTAAATAGTGTCTATACATTCAAGTTTAGACAAACTTGAGACATTCTTTTTAGGATGGAGAAAGTACAAAACGCAGGAACGGGAATCTTTCCTTAGGAATCACTTCTACGGTTTCCTTTGTTCCGAACATGTGTAAAGAAAAAAAATCCATAGGACTAATTAGTGCTAGGGCACCGTGTTGTGTTACAGGGTGCTCACCGCTTGCGCCCGTCCGATCTCCATCTAATGGTGTATCTGAACCGGTGGCTTTTTTGGGAAGCCTTGGTGCACGTGGCCAGGCTGTCACAGAATAAATCCAGCTATCCTCGTCTTCTTCTCGTGTTGGTCTTCATCCCAGCGCTAGGAACCACGCCAGGAACCACAGGTGGTGGTGGTGGGCAACCGACGACTCCTCCCCCCCCCTCCCCGACCAAGGAGCGCTTGACCTCCGCCGGAGACTCACCCGCCCGGCCCGGCGTGCCCAACCTCCGCCGGCGACTCACCTGCCCGGCCCCGATGAAGGAGGCGCTCGACGCCGACTTCCCTCAGGCGGATCTCAACCGCGACGGCTGGATCAGCGGCCAGGAGGCCGTCGCCTTCTTCAAGGCCTTTGGTCTCCCTCAGCATGTCCTAGCTCAGGTACATCCAGATCCGCTCGATTTGGGAGAAACATCTGAGATTTGGGATGCATATTTTTGAGCTACGAATTGGTGAGCTATTCATGTGGATGTAATTTTTGTAACGGGATTGTACATTTCTACTTTTCTTTTCCTCAATTCTGGATATCTCTACTATATAATTTTGCCTGAGGAGGTTTTCGTTTCGTCCGTCCTTCCCGGTTTGGTCCGTCTTCAATCACTAAAAAATCCTGATCATGACCGTTTCGGTTTCCGTCTTGCGTGGTTGCGTGGAGTCCAATATGAATCACATTTGTTTGTAACACGTGGAGCCTGGAATCACTTCGTCCTGCAGCCCGCCTTCTAGCAGAGTCTGTTACAAAATCCTAAAACTTACGATCGGCAGTCCGAGATCAGTTCATCGCATCGTATACATATCTTTGCGCGCTATAAAAATCGTGAAAAAGCCTCCCGCGCTCCTCCAGCGGACTCATCAAACATATCCGTGCTTTAAAATATTTGCCCCACGTGCTATTGCGCTATCTTGAGCGTCAAAGTTTGGGCGTCATTTCGGACACGCACCGCGAAACTGTCACTGAAAATTCCTCTCCTCTCCACGCGCCCGCTCCTCTCCTCTCCTAGATCGCCACACGCTCCGTCTTCTCTTTGCGCGCCACGCACCGCCGCGCCCCGACGGGATGCCGCCATGCTGCAATGGATTGTCAGACTTCCGCGGCGTTCGCACGCGTGTCGTTCTACGCCGAGATGCGCACCGGTGCTTTTCGCCTCACCCTCGGCACGTAAGACACGCCGGAGTTGGCCACGTACGCGTATGACACGGCGGCGTGGGACTCTGGCTCCCGCGGCGCAACCTCAGCTTCACCGACGTTCTGTCCCTCGAGGAGGCGGAGTTTCTCGCCCCCTCCGCGCCTTGTCACTGACGAGGACCGCCACCGCCATCGCCAGGCGCAGCGCCGGCTGCTCATCGCCGAGCGCGACGAGCGCATCCTACAATAGTAGAGGGAATCGTTCCTAGACGATGTCCGGGACGAGGAAGAATTTTACACCGTATAGAGGAAGGAGAGGAGGGTGGATCGACATCGTCATAGGGCGTTTGCCGAGAATCCAAACTCGACTATGTATTTGATCAAATGGATGAATAGCCCAAATAACTATTGATTACTAAGGTTGTTGATTGCGTAAAAGAATTCATACTTTTTATTCGCACCGTCATTTGTCGTCATTTTATTTCACCAACGATAACATAATTTTTGCTAATTAGATCTAATAAAGAATTTTGAAAAACCTTGATGTGACTTTGTTGTTTAAATATGAAGAAGAAAATTGAGAACCCGTGGCAACGCACGGGCATTCAACTAGTAGTTTTGTAATTGGATGTAAGAGTAGCAATTATTTCCCCAATTTTGGTTGTGTTTTTTTGCAACTAGATGTACTTTTTTTACATCCAGAAATGATGAAAGGCTCGAGTTGTATTTTTTTCATTAATTCTAGATTAGATTTACACTTCTGGATGTAATTTTTGTCACTTTTCTACATCCAGACCGTTGAATGGATTAAGCTGTCAAACACTAGTATGTTTTGTGATCCCAGTTTTGGTGCATCTGGATGTAATTTTTTCTTTTTTCTACATCTACCGCTGCTATTTTTTACATCCTCAATTGGAATCACAATCACTAGTATTTTTTCTGTATGTAATTTTGTATAGTTAAACTTCAATATTTTACATGCCAATACTTCTTATGAACTGGAGAAAAAAAAAGCAGTGAGGCCAGATTTTTATCTCCACTTATTTAATGGGGTGCATGCTGCGGTGTATGGCTGCATGTGAGCGTAGGTGGTCCTAATAACAACTTGAGGAAGAAAAAAACAATGGACCAGGCTTTTGTGTCCGCCTATTTGAAAAGGTGGATGGCTGTATGTGAGCGTAGGTGTTCCGACTTTCTATTTTTTGGAAAAAAGGGACATGGTACCACTTGACATTTTAGGAAAGTTTTGGATTCAGACAGGACACTGCGTAAGACAATATGAAGCCCGGGCACTGTGTAGCATTCCTTTGTTATTCCTTTAGGACGCTGCTACACGGTGCGCGGTTACTATTTGATACTACAGGGTGCCCCCCTGTCTGAAAGAGATATTTGCTAAAAATAGAAATTGGCCCCACGGGTTGAAAGCGACAGGTTCCTGAAATAGTCCTTTCTTTTACCGCTGGGTTTCCTGCGCAGGAGCGCGTCAGGCGTGTGAGACGCGCCAAAAAAAATACAGGCCAGGCCTAGACACGGATTATCTGCCTGTAACAAACACAACTAAAGATCCTGAAAACCATCTTGTTTCTCCAGCAGCCGGTGGCCGTGAACTCCATGGCAGAAGCATGTCGTAGAAACAAAAATTACAAGCAAAGGAGAAAATAAACCATAAACCAGGAAAAAGGTGGAACAGAACAGCAGTCTCCACTCCTACTGTTGCTCATGAACCTGAGGAAGTCAAGGTAAATAACTTCTGCACAACCAGATCTGGACAAATAGATTTGTTCTACAAGCCAGGTTAGCTGTAACAAAATATTTCAAAAGCTGGAACATGAAATCCAGATCTCATGGTCAACACATTATAGCTGGAATTTTGTGCACAAAAGCATCTGGTTTTTCAAGTTTGTGCGGTCCAAAATATTCCAAGAATGTAAAATTGTTTTGCTATGGGAACTATGAACAAAAGCATCTGCTTTTAGAAGTTCGTGTGATCCAAACTTTGAACCACCACTCGATCTACATGGAAAATTCAGGAAATTTCATAGCAGAAACTGAATAAAAAAACATGTACAATTTTCTTGAGGTTTATGTTCACTTGAATCGTAGGGTGCCACGCGATCTTCATAGAATGAACTCGATTTGCATGAACTGCAAGAAACATTATAAACAAGAAGTTAGTAGCTGTTTTGTTAGCCAGTAAAAAATAACATAGTAACTTTGCATACTTGAATAAGTGAAAGAGAAACTGAATGTTAGTTGTTGGATATGTAAAGGAACTTTCAATAACATGCAAATCAGCTTCTATAGAAATGTTCTATATGTTACAAGTATAGAGTTCACATATCCCACTAGTATCCAAGTGTTGGCCTGGATGAGCCATCAAAGTCAAGATAATGCAACTCAGGAAGAACACGTTACAGCCCCAGCCCCCAGTGCATGCAGTTGGAAGCAACCCAAGACCATCTGAAGCACTGTAGTTGAAACATGGCAGACATTATCTAGCGATGAATATGATGAAGATGATGAAGTTCAATCAACTCCCAGCAGCCAACCAAGCGTCAAGGAACCATACCAGACATTTATGATGAACATGTAAAATATTAGTCCACATGATTGCGGATGAATAAAAAGGATATATAGAAGTGTTCATACTTTGGGTGCCATAAATTCCAATAAATAAGGAATAAGGAAGTGTAGCATTCGGATCTAATACCCCCCTTTAAAAATATAATGGAACAAAGTTACAGGCTAGTTGTAAAGATACATATAAAAAGGTACCTCCATAATTCATAAAATTATATGAGCACACACTAATTATTTACAAGAAAGTACATCTAGTACTAAAATATTCTAAAACTCCAGATGTGAAAAGGTACATTTGATTAGGTAAAACCAGACAACCATAGTAACACAGGATGTATATATGATTAGAAATTTGCATCCTGTGTATACCTTTTAACACGGGATGTATACATTTTAAGCATGAAATATGTACACCCAAGTGAGGTATAGATACTATCTATATGCAAAAAGTTACAGACTATACATTTAGTACAATAAAGTTACAACCTAGATACTATCCATATGCAAAAAGTTATAGGCTATATATGAAAAGTTACGGCCCATATACATTTAGTACCGTAAAGTTATAGCCTAGATACTATCCATATGCAAAATGTTATAGGTTATATATGAAAAGTTACGGTCCATATGCATTTAGTACCTTAAAGTTACAGCCTAGATACTATCCATATGAAAAAATTACATGCTATATATGAAAAGCTACGGTCCATATGCATTTAGTACCATAAAGTTACATGCTAGATACTATCCATATACAAAAAAATTACAGGATATACATTTAGTACCATAAAGTTACAGCCTAGATACTATCCATATGCAAAAAGTTATAGGCTATATATGAAAAGTTACGATCCATATGCATTTAATACCGTGAAGTTACAGCCTAGATACTATTCATATGCAAAAAAGTTACAATCTAGAAACTATCCACATGCAAAAAATTACAGTCTAGTTACAGTCACATATGTATAAAAGTTGTCCATATGCAAAAGTTACAATCCATAAGCAAACAGTAGTAGCCTAGGTGTATAAAAATGTTACATCCTATGTGTAGAAAATTACATACAATACTAGTGATTTTATGGGTTTGTTACATCCACAAAAGCACTTGAAGAACCTACTGTATAACCTCATTGGAAACTCTGGAGTGTAAAAAGTACATCCTACATGTAGGAAAAATAGTACAACTACATGAAAAAGATGTATTTATCAAAAAATCAGCAGCTAGCATAAACTTATGTGCATGTAACAAAGTGTGTTCCAAGTAAATTTGAAACCAAATCAAAATTTCAGGGGAGAGAAAAAGTTACATCACATATGAATTAACCACCTCTACTTTGATGTATTCCCTCCGACTCATATTAGTTGACTTTAATTTGGATGTATCTAGACAAGTTTTAGTGATAGATACATCCGTATTTGAGTCAACTAATATGGGTCGGAGGGAGTAATACATCCTAAAATCAGCAGCTAGCATAACTTATGTGCATGTAACAAGTGTCTTCCAAAGTAAAATGGACCACTAAATCAAAATTTTAGGGGACAAAAAACGTTACATCACATATGAACTATCCACCGTTGCATCAATGTAAGAAATTCTAAAAAATCAGAAGCTATCAAGGCCGTCGACAAGCATGTTCGAGATGAGCGCTCGCTAAGGGTCCCCAAATGCCACTTAAATGTAATTTTTATATATCTAATCAGAGATAAAATAGCCCGCTAAGTTAGCGATCTGTTATTGGATCAAGACCTTGCAGATTTCACATCTTTGTCATCTAGTCAGTTGCATAGCTAACTGGGAATACCGAGCGATTCGTTAGCTTGTCTAGAGCCATTGTCGTATAGCACTAACACAATTAGTCACTCAAGAATTATGAAGACTTCAACTTTTTCAATCTATAGGTTTCCACGAGGTGTAAACTTCAGTAGCACACTACATGTAGTTGGGCTGACTTAGAATTTCTTCCTAGGTAAATAGAATAATTGACAATATGAGTTTACTCCCAGGGGAACATATCCAAAATCTACATCTGAATTTACTACTACCTGTTGTAATCTATAACATGTGTTAAAGTTTAAAACGCATAATCAGATTAGTGTGCTTTTGGGTTGTCTGCAATTTACAACTATAAGGCCCCAAATTACATATTGCACCAGCGCCCCCAATTCATGGAGACGTCCCCGGCAGCTAGCATAGCTCATGTGCATGTAACAAGTGTCTTCCAAGCAACTATTACTCCCTCCGTCCTAAAATAGATGTCTCAAATTTGTTAAAAACCAAGAGCTACTCCTCCCTTTCCTTTTTTGATTTCATTTCAATACGATTTCGTTTGTGTTCATGTTTTCAATTTAGAACCCCACGGGAGTGAATAGAAAAAAGCAAAATACCCCTGTGATACGCCTTCCTTTACCTTTTTCTAGATAGATTGATGTTCAATGGAGGGAAACTTGTGCGAATCTACTAACGAGAACTGCCGTACAGTCCTATCTTTTCTTAAGAAGATCGTAGATGAACGTTTCGTTACCTAAGTAGTTGAGCAATTCATTCCAATGTAAACAAAGAGGATGAATGTAGACACTATTTAGTATATAGATTCATCCAAAATTTAAAAAACCTAAGACATCTATTCTTAGACTGAGGGAGTACATGACATCAGCGGAGAACAAATCCTAAAATCAGAAGCTAGCACATCTTGTGTGCATATAACAACGACATAGAGTATAAGGGTACTCACCTCACAATATCAAAAAACAAACGCCAGCAGTGTGTACGTAGAACCTCCCCGGCGATGTTCTCCGCTGATATCTTCTGTCAGCCCAGCCCAATCGAAGAATCGACATTTAGTGCCCACAGGGACTGCTGCGCTTTGTCGATGCAGCACCTCCCGCCCATGCGGACCGCCACGAGCCGCTCTGGACCTCCACGCGCCACTCCATACGACCACCCACCCACTCGAATCACCTTCCGACGGACCCCTTCCTCCGACGAGAGAGTTGAAGGAGGTGGGGTAGAAGATGGTTCACCGTGGCCATCGCTGTGGGATGCGTCGATCCGTACGTCCCTCCTGTCAAAACTCTTCCATCCCTCCTCGCACTAGCCAGTACACCAACCCCGCCGCCTGACGGGCCTCTCGTCGCCGCCGGTGAGCGAGATTTCAGCGGTGGAGGGAGAGACGCGGGGAGAGACGAGAGGGGAACGGGGAAAAGCGGCTCAAGATACGGACATCTGCCATTTTTTTACGTTTGTGCCGCTTGGTAAGAGCCGCTCGATCAGGATCCAACGCGCAGATGCGTGAGCACCGTGAAAGACCACAGAGTGCCCACGCAAGAATTAGAAATTGGGATTCCTTTATACCGAGCTGGGCCTAATTGTTCTCTGTAACAAACTTAGTTGTCAGTAAAACAATACAATCAACAAACTCCGTTCTGCTTTCTCCTCGGTCGCGGCCTTCCTCCGCCGCCACTATGCCGGCGAGGACCAGCCGCGCGCCTTCGTCGCCGACGCGCTCCTCTTCCGCCTCCTCTTCCGCCTGTTCGTCACTCGCTCCCCAGCTTCGCCGTGCTCAGTCGACCCCGCCCTATCCTATCTCCTCGAGTCGCTCCTCGCCTCCTCCGGGCAGCTCCTCGTCGTCCTCTCCCCCGTTCGGCTCACGTTCCCATGCGAGCGGCTCGATTTCGCGCTGTCCTCCACCGCAGCCCCCTCCGATCGGTTGATCTCGCCTCCACGGCCGCCGCAATCCGGATCAGAAGCCCCATAAATAGCTACCTATAGCTTCGTTCGTGACCAGCGACTGCGTCCCGCCCCGGCCGCATTGGTTGTGGTACATTGCTGCATCGGAATGTCAGAGATGTTGTGGACACCGCTGAATCATTCAGGGGAGCCGAGTTCTTGTGCACACGCTCTTACAATTTTGGCTTGTTGGGGAACGATTTCTGGCTACTGTCTCTGCAGACTTGCCCTGCCCCATGTGTTGCCTTTACTGTCTCTTCCGCCTCGTGCAAACGCCACATTATCTGAGAGACTGCCAGCACGAGGACTTGGCGATGTTGTGAAGCTGTTGGTGATGCATTTGAGCTGGACCAGTGTTTGCGAACTCACAGGTGCACACGATGTGTTTGATGCAATGCTTCAGGGAAGGAGTCGTGTGACAGTCCCGCTGGCTATGGGAATCCATTGATGAAGAGACCATTGTATCGGTTTGTGCTCACCACGTTCTTGTCCTGCCCCATGGGCGCAGATATCAAAAGCATGTCTCAGGTTTTTCATGCATGGATGGTGTACATGGAACCATGGAAGATTCAGCAAGATGACTTGAATGAGTATGATCTTCCACCTCTTGGTGGGTGAAACGTGCATCGCGTTAGTGGTGGAAAGTGGGATGCAGACTACTCTCCAGCATGACAGAGCTACGTGCTGTCCAACTATTCGCTTCATTTCCTTGGGTTTGCCTGTTAAGTTTATTCATCCTGATGTCGCCTCAGTGCTCCAAATGATATCAAAGGTTACTACAGACTTATTGCATCATATTTTTTAGACGCATGCTTACCTTTTGCACATAATCATATCTGTGATTATCTTGCCATTGTTCGACTTCATGCATATTTTACTATTTTATGGACAGTTCTGAATTTTTCAAAATGTGCTAATCATATGTTTAATTTGAATCATAGCAAGAATGTCAAAGTTAGACCTTTCGATGCTTGATATTTGTTGACCTGATGGTCATTTGCTCTTTCGCTGTTGTTTGGATTATTGTTCAGGTATTGGAAGTTTTGGGTTCCTTTGAATTGTTGTCGGCTTATCTACAAAGTTGATGCTGCTTATTGTTCTATCATAAATTATTACGGCATTGCTGAATAATTAATATTATGTGTGTTGTGCATCAACCAATGCAGAGGTGGGATCATCCTCCTTTTGGAAAAAGGAAAAAAAATTAATATTTTCATTCTTCCTGTTGCAGGGATTAAAAGGAGCAGATACTACATCAACCCTTACAAGTACATAATTCATGATAGATTATTCTTCTCAGGTACGCATATGGACAACATACTACATTAAGCCTTACAAGTACACAATGGTGAGATCGCTTGAATTGTCACAAAATGACAATACTTGACAACTATTATGTGCCATTTTTGTTGTTCAATCATAACAATTTTCGTCATTGATATTAAAATTCCTCTGGGAATGCACCAAAGGAAAATGCATAAGCAACAAACACAAACATGCACACAACTTTGTCGAAAAAAAATACACACAAGCACAAAGGGATTAAAGTAGATACCATGACAGGCAAGCATATGGATAGCATGACAAACAGGCCAGCAGTTCCGGGAAGCAGTTATGAATGGATAGCGCTGCGGAGGATGGATAGTGAAATCTTTGCGAACCCTTTCTCAGACAGCTAGCACCGATTCTTGATCTTCAAGAAGCAGGAGATTGGTGGAAAACATGTATCATCATCCTCTTCTGCCGTGCGTGTTTTTTTTTGCTTGGCCTTGTTGCTGTGGCTTCTTGTGTATAAGAACAGGATGTGCTTTATGTGCTGCAATGTCTTTTCTCACCTGATGAGGGACATGGTCACCACTGCACTCAATCTCCTTCAATCTTGGAAGGTAGTCAATGTCAGAGAGAGACTTCATCTCGTTGAAGGACCAAACAATCTTTTCGATCTTAGGAGCAGACCCCTCAGTGAAGCTGATGCTGCTGATGGTAGGGCACTGAACAATAAGAAGGTCAAGGTTTGGGAACTCATCTTTGTTGAAGGCTAAATGGCTTTCATAATAAGACTTGTCTGAGAGCTCTAGGCAGCGCATATTTCGTTTCTTGGCAAGGATTTGTATGTCTCCCTGCTTCAGCTGAGTATCATAAAGAGTCACCTTGGCAATTTGATGGGCAGCATTAAATAATGAAAGTAGGAACTTGTCACCCTTCAACTCGATCTCCTTCAATTTCGGAAGGCCACTAACCCCATTGAGCTCAGACCCTTTGTTGGTCAAGGACAAGGCGATCTTCTTGAGCTCAGGACCCGCTCCACTCTCAAAGGTGATATTGATCATTCTGGAGTCCACAACACGAAAATACTTGAGATGTTGGAATTTTCCCTTCTTGAAGGCGAACCTACTCTCAAAGTTTTTCTCAGGAGCTCTTCCCTCGGTGTTTTTCTCAGGAACTTTGCTTTGAGTGTTTTGCTGGGGCACTCTAGTCTTCAGGTTTTGCTCAGAGGTTGTACTTCGAGTGTTTCCGTCAACAGCTTTGTTCTCAGTGTTCTGATCAAGACTCCTGGTGTTTTGCCTGCTTGTAATCTCAGTGTTTTTCTTAGGATCTATACTCTGACTGCCTTGCTCGGGAGCTTTGCCCTTGTTGCTTTTCTTGGGGTTTCTACTCTCAGTGATTCCTGCAGTGGCTATGCTCTCAGTGCTTTGCTCAGGAGCTCTGCTCTGAGTGTTTTGTTCGGGCACGCCACTCTTCAGGATTTGCTCAGAGGCTGTACTTTGAGTGTTTCCCTCAACAGCTTTGCTCTCAGTATTCTGATCAAGACTCTCAGTGTTTTGTCCGGCTCTAATCTCAGTGTTTTGCTTAGGATTTGTACTCTGACTGTCTTGCTCGGGAGCTTTGCGCTCGTTGCTTTGCTCAGGGTCTCTACTTTGAGTGATTTCCTTGGCAGCTCTGCTCTCAGTGTTCTGCTCCGGAGCTCTACTCTCGCTGTTTCGTTCCGGGATTCTACTCTTGTTTCGCTTGTTAGCTCTGCCCTCTGTCTTCTGCTCAGCAGATCCACTCTTAGTGTTCTGCTCAAGTGCTCTACTTTCAGTATTTCTATCAAGAGATCTGCTCTCGGTGCTTTGCTCAGGAGATTCTTTGTCTTGAGAAAATGAAAATAGGAAATTGTTGCCTTCTAACTCAAGCTCCTTCAATTTTGGAAGGTTGTCAATCCCACTAAGAAACCTTATGTTGGTGGAGGACAAGACGATCTTCTCGAGCTCAGCAGTTGCTCCATCTTCAAACTCGATTTCATCGGTCTTTTTACTTCCCTCAACAAGGAAGTACTTGAGTTGTGGGAATTCTTCCATCTTGAATGTGAGCTTGCTCTCATTGTATGCATTGGACCGGAGTCTGACACACCGTAATTTTTGAAGCACAGCAAGGACCATCAGATTATCCTGTTTCAACGAGGTACCAGTCAGAGTTACCTTGGCAAGTTCATCGCTACCTTTGGCCAGTAGTTCAAGAAGCTGCCCCCTTTGTGCGACTCCGTTGATGCTTAGGCTCTCAAGATGCTTGGGAGTCTGTGTTAACCAACATGTCATATCTGTTGGTTGCCACTCTTTCCTGGAGAGTGCACTCTTAGTTCTGGTGTTAGATGCTATAGTGATTGAAAGAGACTGAAGACAATCTTTTAGGTCACCGGTAGCTCCAAGCAACTTCTTGAGGTGAGTGTCCCTGTCTTCAATAACCACACCGAGCTTTCTTAATTGCCATAGATGACTTATCTCTTTCAACTCACGGCCATCCCCTGAAACCCTGACACTTGATAGTACCTCCAAATTTTCCATTTTCTCAATATTGCAGGGAATCTGGACAGCAAAGCATGGTGACTTATCATTGAGTCTTGAACTTGAATCAACGCGGTTAGCCAAGAAGCGTCTCAGCTTCAGGAGCAGGACATCTCTTGTTGCATGCTCACGCACCATAGTTTGCCGGATATCCAATACCTCTAGCTCATGGAGGTTGTTTATTTCACTGGGAAGATTTGCAACATTTGTTCCTCTTAGGCTCAGATACTTGAGAAGTAATATCTTGTTGCAAATGTCCTTGAGGTAGTGATTTTTGTCGAAGCAGTTAGTGCCTTCCAGATCTAGCACCTTGAGCAGCGGCAGTTGTGGCGAATATTTGGGGAGCTTGTGTACAAACTTGTCAATGCCATCAGAGGCACGGAGCCGGAGACCACTGAAGATGGAGAAGTGGCGAGCCCAAAGATCTGACAGGCGTGCATCCAAAATGTGCTCTTTATTTGCGATCTTGGTGATAAACCCATGGACTTGATCACCTACCATGCAGCTCTTGACCTTTCCTGAAGCACCAATATCGTGAGGCAAAATAAGGCCCCGTTGAATCAGAGTGTCAAAACATTTCCCGGCATGATGCACTGCAGTGGCCCAGTCTTGCTTAGTTATCAACCCCTCCGTAACCCATCGTCCTATTAAGGTTGACCTCTTGATGCTGTGGCCTTGAGGGAAGAGGGCCAGGTACAGCAAGCAAGTCTTGTGTTCTCTAGGCAGATCTTTGTAGGAAAAGTTGATCATCTTCTTAGCTTTACTGCCAAATGTCTTGTGGGAAACCAAATCTTCATGTAACTTATGCAGTTCTTCATAGCTCCTATTGGGATTAGCGTAAAGAGCATACATGAAGATCTTCATGCAGAACTCATGTGGATGACACTCTGTCAAGATTTCATGGAGAATCCTTGGGGTATCGCCATCATTTCCATTATTCAACCGTGGCTTTGTAGGCTGGAGCACCATATCATGGTAGAGTCCAACTAGAGAACAGGTTATTGGCTCTCCTGGTGGATAGCAGAATTGGTTGGACTTTTGGCTGTTCTTTGTGGACACAATCGCTGCGCTACCAGGTGCGCAGCCTAACAGATTCAAAGAATTTCTGGTCGTATCCCATGGGGTTTCATCAGCTTCATCATCTTTGGCTGAAAGAAAGTCTTTGTCATCTTGGATGATAATCAGGGTCTTCTTATTTTCCACATACGGCTTAATCTTGTCCACTATCCCCTTGATATGCAGCTGATCCTGTATCATCCACTTGATCTGAAACATCTTTTCCATGGTTTCTTTGATAGCAGCAGCAACAACACTGGTCACCTCAACCTCTCCTGATATTTCCTTCATTTTCTCCTTGGTTTCTTTGATAACAGCAGCAACAGCAGCATTGGTCACCTCCCCTGGTATCTCCTTGTCTTGTTTGATCACAGAAGCAGCAGCATCAGTGGCTTGTTCCTTGGTAGAGGTGCCTTCTTCTAGTAGTTGCGGTTTGGGAAGCAGCCCCAATATGATGTCTAGAGTAATCTTGTGGTTGTGGATGATTTCCTTGATATGATCCTCGCTCAGTGTAGTAGCACCGGCGGTGGTGGCTTCCTGGGACTGCAGGGGCTTGTTTGTCGGGAACACCTTGCGCAGGATATCTTCATATTGGGTAACATCGAGACAAATCTGGGGCTTGTACTCGCCTGTTTCCATTTGAGTTTTCAGCATGAAGGCAGTTTCCACTATGGTCTCCTCTGAGGATAGTAGCACACCCCAGTCAGGCGCCTTCTGCAAGAGCCGCAGCGCACTTAGGAGTACGCCTAAGCACTTGTTTTCTTCGACCTTCTTTTTATCGACTACTCCAGTCTTCGATTTTTCAACGTCTCCGAACTTGTTCATGATTTCATCAATCCTTTTGTCGATTACTCCATAATCGATCATGTCCCATATTCTGGAAGAGAGATTTTCTTTGTAACGGTAAACTTGCTCCCGAGGCACCTTCACCACCACCTCGCCTGCTTGTTCTGTGCCTTGCTGCTGCTCACACTCATGCAGGATGTAGAGGAGGATCTCTTTGGGTAACAACGGAAGATCCCATGGGAGGTGCAATTCCGAGAGGTTGACCCAGACCTTGGACGTGAAGTTGGCGGTCGCCAAAGTCAGAGAGGCACGTGCGGCGTCCTCTGTATCATCGGGCGAAACAATGGCAATGGATGTTATGGGTTCACGCTCCGTAGTTTTGGCTTGCAGCTCCAGCCAGTTGGCCAGCTTCTTGGCGCAGTACTCCTCGAGATACCGAGGTTCTAGACCTCTTTGACGGGGATCAGAGCCGTCGGGCACTATGTCAGCTTGATTTTGATCGTCCTCCTCCTTGTCTTCTGTGGCGGCAGCTTGAGACGATGACGGCAAAGATGCCGCCTCCTTCCGCGGGATCTCCACGCCGTACCGCAACCGCCTGTTGCCAACTTCGCGTGCCCGCTCCTTGAGCTCGCGCAGCCGGATGGCCGCGTTGTGCTGGGCGACCATCCTCTGCACCAACCAGGAAGCCCACCAGAGGTAGCGCCCGTAAGCCTGCACGGTAGACGCCGGGTCACGCGCTGGACGTGAAGGTCGATGCGATTCTTTGCGATCGTGGGCGGATCACGAACCTGCTTCATCCACGTGCGCACACTCGTCGTGCCCGCCGACGCCGTCGGCGGCGCCTGTCCTGGCCAGTGCTCCAGAAGCTGCATGCTCTCCATCTCCTCCTTGATGAACTCCGAGTCGCTCCCGACGTGGCTCAGCAGAAGCGCCTCGTTCCGGAGGAGGCCCAGCAGCGAGCTCACGGCGCCGGACGCAAGCTCAGCCATCGGAGCCGCGGATGCGCTCCTGGGCCACTCGCCCGGCCAGCAGTGAGTTAATTAATTTGGAAACGGAGGGAGTGTTTTTTTCTTAAACACGGAGAGGTTTGGAGCAACAATGGCGCATTACATGATCTATATATAGAGCTGCTTTGGCCTGGCTCCAATGCCTTGCTAGTTTGCCTTCTACTCTTTCATTTGCTTGAGCTGGCAAGGATGGCACGATTCCGTTGAGGAATGTATTCTTTGTGTGTTCAATTAGTTCAGAACCATGCATGTCCGGACCCTTTACCTCATCATGTATCCTCTTTTGCTTTGCTTTGCTTTGCATGTCTGTTTTAGCATCTAATGATCTAATCCACGATGGTCTGACAAAAGGATGGGACACTCGTTGAGATTACGTGACAAATGCATAGCGTGCAATGGGAAACATGGTATACTTGAGCCAAAAAAATGCCCTTGCTAGAGATGCCACCGGCCAAACCTCGCTATACCCTGCTGGAGTGTGATCATGCCAACAACCTCGCAGGTAAGTTTTGGTCCACTAATCAGTTCCTAATCTGTTTCACAATACTCCGCACATTAGTTTTGTGAAGTCAAACATTGTGAAGTTTCACCAGGTTTATTCAAAAATTCAACATTCACAGTACCAAAATTTTGTTGTAGAAGATGTGGCTTACCCTAAAATTTTTGTTGTTTTGTAGAAATGGCAACAAACTGGTGTCGAATCAGAGGATAACTTCCATCCGTTCTTCAGATGCACTTTGGCAAGGGAGTTGTGGAATTGCACGGTTGATGAATGGCATATTCCGGACCTTGATACAGTAGTTAAAACAGGTCGGGACTCGGGACTGGCTACTGAACCTTCTTATACATCTACCTAAAGATATTAGAAGCAAAGTACTCCCTCCGTCCCAAAATAGATGTCTCAGATTTATCAAAATTTGAATGAATCTAGTCACTATTTAGTATATAGATTCATCCAAATTTTTGAAAACTTGAGACATCTATTTTGGGACGGAGGGAGTACTGATGACACTTTGGCGTGCATGGCATATTCGTAATGAGATTGTACATGACAAGCAACCTCCACCACTGGATGTTTCAAAGAGATTTTTGTTAAGCTATATGGAGTCCTTGCTAATGATAAAATATCATTCTACTTGAAGATATATCAAAAGGTAAATTTGCTTTATGCACTGATGTGGTGGTTAGTCAAAAGGAATATGCGACTATTTCACCTGCGTGGGTTCCCCCTCCTGAGGGATGGGACAAACTAAATACCGATGGATCCTTTTGATCAAATGGAGACGCTGGAGCTGGAATGATTGTACGTGATCACAATGGTGAGATTCTTCTATCTTCATGTCGACAACTCCCGTCTTGCAAGGATCCTCTAGGTGCTGAACTTTCTACTGTCATGGAAGGTCTTTCCTTGGCTCTACACTGGTGCAACAAACATCTTATCATCGAGACGGACTGTTTGGAGATAGTAAGCCTACTCAATAGCAAGGAGATAGATTGTTTGGCCTATCTTGGTCCGGAAGTATTTGTCGATATTTTCATTTACTTTAATAACAACACTACCCCCGGACACAAAGGATGAATGAGCGCCACTTCTCGTAAAAACCTTTCATGTGAAGTGTTTCTGGAGGAAAGACCGATTAACTTTGTCGTATGCCTTCTCAAAGTCAATCTTGAACAATACACCATTTAATTTTTTAGTGTAGTTCATGAATTGTTTCATGCAGAATTACAACACCATTTAGGATATTTCTTCCTTACATGAACGCAGTTTGAGACGGACTAACAACACGATCAGAATTGAGTTTAGTCTAATCGTAGCAACTTTAGTAAAAATCTTAAAGCTAGCGTTAAGCAAGATTAGGCGATCTTGTGTATCGTTCGCATTGTTAACCTTAGGCGAGAAATTATGTTGCCAAAGTTTAGTCTAAAGAGATCCAACTGACCGATATGTAAAAGCCCAAACAAATACATCGGTCCTCCTTGATAACGTCCCAATTTTTGATAAAATTCCACTGATAAACCATCAGGCCATGGCGCTTTGTTATGTTCCATTTGAAAAACAACTTTCTTAACCTCTTCCTCGGTATATGAGGCAGTTAGAAAATTGTTTTCTTCAGCAGAAACCTGGGGAATATCGGCCGTTTGGGACTCATCTAGAGAGAATGGACTTTCCACTGGAGCCCCAAACAAGGATTTATAATAAGTTGTAATATATGACTTCAGTTGCTCCTGACCATCAATCCTACCTTCATCCTGGATCAGGAAATGAATAAGTTTTTTCTTATGCTTGCCATTGGCAATGCATGGAAGTACCTTATATTCGCATCTCCTTCCATAATGAATTTTGCTTTAGGCGTAGATACCATTTGAGTTCTTCTTGGCGCGAGTCGGGCTATCTCTGCATTTGATTGG
The DNA here is from genome assembly GCA_030063025.1 of Avena longiglumis. Taxonomy (NCBI): domain Eukaryota; kingdom Viridiplantae; phylum Streptophyta; class Magnoliopsida; order Poales; family Poaceae; genus Avena; species Avena longiglumis. The sequence continues at coordinate 49,712,514 of CP125974.1, read as the reverse complement.
CTTTTAAGCTCAATCTCTTGTGCGATTAACGCCTAACCTCCACGAAGCCTCTAAGTCATCAATTATAGATGTTACGCGTATTTTTTCGTTTTTTAGGATCCCAGCTGTGTGTCTGGCCTAGCCACGAAGAAACTTACTTACGTAAAGCACGTATTTTATTATTCCATCGTAGGATAGGCGTTTGGACACTAATCGGTTTCTCCCAAATAGCCTTAACCATTTCGTAAAAACCATCGTGGATAAACCATCCGAGTTCAAATTTAAACTCATTCTTAGACTTCCATGGCGATGATCCAAAAGATAAAAGTAAAGGAGCATGATCCGACAAAGCCTTAATACGCTCTAGAGCGTCCTATGCCATGATGATTGAAGAAATCAAAACCTTTTTGAAGGTTTGTCAGTCTTGTATTACTCATTTTATGAGATGCCAGAATACTAATAGTCACTTTTTGGCAAACTATGCTAGAATTAGCTCTAGAATTGAAGTGTGGCTCGACTCTGTCTAGAGGGATTACTGAGCACATGTGCCTGAGAGGTTGTAATTTCTGATGTTTTTTAGTAAAAAGAAGTAGGTGTTGGGGACGACATGGTGGGGACATACATAAACCAATGTACATTGAAAGATTTCACCAAGTCCTTGCGATCTGGGAAGAAATCAACACAGTAAATCAACTTGAAACTAACAAGACATTGTACCACTCAAAACTAACAAGGATGGTGGGAACACCAACTCAAAACTAACAAGACATTGTACCACATACTTCTGTAACCTTGGCAGAATATCTGGATTTATTACCTTCTGAGATATTGCATTGAGGAATGCACACAGCTTCACAATGAGTACTCCAACATTTTCCGGTAGAAGCCCCCTCAATGCAACCGAAAGCAACTGTGTCATAATCACGTGACAGTCATGAGACTTCAGGTTTTCGAATTTTTTCTCTGCCATATTTATTATCCCCTTTATATTAGACGAGAATCCAGACGACACCTTGATACTGTAAAGGACTTCAAAAAGATTTCCTTCTACCTTCGGTAAGAGCATAGCTGGCACGACTTAAGTGACGCCCTTTATCCGTCTTGATCTGTGTATGCATGTTCTTTGGTTCTTTCATAAGTTGATGGTCCTCCTGTGCTTCTGGTGTATCTTTTGTCTTCACATACACGCCCAGAAATCCTAGCAGGTTCACACAAAGATTCTTTGTCATGTGCATCATGTTGATTGAAGAGCGGACATGTAGGACTTTCCAATAGGGTAGCGCCCAAAATATAGATTTCTTCTTCCACATGGGCGCGTGTACGGTAGAGACGTCGTTCGGAACAGATTGACCGCCAGGACCCTTTCCAAAGATTATTTCTATGTCCTTGACCATACCAAATACATCATCACCAATAGTGAGGTTAGGCTTCTTTCGGTGATCTGCCTCACCTTTGAAATGCTTGCCTTTATTTCTTACGAGATGATTGGTCAGAAGAAATCGTCGATTCCCCAGGTACACAACCTTCTTGCATTTATGAAAATATGTACCTTCAGTCTTATCTAACCAGTGTGTGCATGTCTTATATCCCTTGTTTGTCTGTCCTGAAAGGTTACTAAGAGCAGGTCGATAATTGATGGTTACGAAAAGCAACCCTTGTAGGTCAAATGGCTTTTGTTTGTTCTCATCCCACACATGTACACCTGGTTTTCCCCACAACTATAAGAGTTCTTCAACTAATGGCCTTAGGTACATATCAATGTCGTTGTTGGGTTGCTTCGGGCCTTGATGAGCACTGGCATCATAATGAACTTATGCTTCATGCACAACCAAGGAGAAAGGTTGTAGATACATAGAGTCATAGGCCAGGTGCTATGACTGCAGCTCTTATCCCCAAAAGGATTCATGCCATCCGTACTTATACCAAACCATAAGTTCCTTGCGTCACCTGCAAAGTCCGAGAAGTTTCTCTCGATTTTTATCCATTGCGACCCATCAACGGGGTGTCTTAACTTCCCGTCTTTCTTACAGTCTTCTTTGTGCCATCGCAACAACCTGACATGCTCTTTGTTTCTGAACATGCGTTTCAACCATGGTATTATAGGAGCATACCACATAACCTTAGCAGGAACCCTCTTCCGGGAAGCTATCTCTCAACATCACTAGGGTCACCTCGTCTGATCTTATACCGCAATGCAGTGCATACCGGACATTTATCTAAATTATCATACTCCTCACCGTGGTAGAGGATGCAGTCATTAATGCATGCATGTATCTTCTGCATATCTAATCCTAGAGGGCAGAGAGTTTTTTTGCTTTGTACGTGCTCTCGGTAAATTCGTTATGCTTTGGAAGCTCCGGCTTCATTATTTTCAGCAACTTTTCAAATGCAGAGTCAGTTAGACCATACTATGCCTTGCATCGCAGCAATTCCAGTGTGGTACCGAGCTTTGTGCTGCCATCTTTGCAATTTAGGTACGATAATTTTTTGTGATCTTCTAACATGCCCTCCAACTTCAACTTCTCCTTTTCTGTTTCACAGTCTCGCTTTGCATCAGAAATGACCCGACCAAGATCATCAGTGGGCTCATCTGATGCCCGTTCTTCACCTCCTTCCTCTTTATTGTCTTCCATTGCAGTATCACCGTATTCAGGAAACATATGATGATAGTTGTTATCATCATCCTCTTCTTATTCATTGTCTTCCATCATAACCCCTCTTTTCCCGTGCTTGGTCCAACAATTATAGCTTGACATGAAACCTTTCATAACCGGTGGCGAATGATTTTCGATGGAGAGTTGAACATATGGACAACGCATAAAACCATTCTCTTTGTTTGTCGTAGCCACATCGATAAATTTATCCACGCCCTTAATGTACGCGGGTTCACGCCGGTCACCGTACATATCCATTCCCGACTGTTTATCTGCATCATATAATTAAGTTTATCAAAACCCATTACAGAACATCATAAATAGTGAAATGACCAATTCACATCGACACATGCATTGTATCAATGACATATGAAAAGATAAGGTTGCTAACCTCGATCGAGGAGGAAAGAAAGAGGAGAAAGCTCAACTGTGGCTCGGACACCTCCTATATTTTTGTTTTGTGAGAAATCAAATGGGGTCATTCACTCAAACATTTCATCGAACACCTCACATGCATAGGAAAAAAATAAACTAGCGCACACCTCTCACACCTTCCACCAAGAAAAAACAAAGGAGGGTAGGCAAAGGGCTGGGCCGGCGTATTTATAGGCAGGGCGCATGCGTCCCTATTTTTAACACAAACCGGGACTAAAGGTATGCGGGAGGCACCTTCATGAGACCGTCTACTGTGAGCAACCCTCCGGCTTCATTGACTCTACTCATCCCTCTTATGTATGCCGTTTGCAAAAATCGCTCTATTGTCTCAAACAGGCACCCCAGGCATGGTTTCATCGCTTCACCACTTTCATTGCCACTCTTGGTTTTTTGGCCTCTAAAAGTGATTCATCCTTATTTGTTCTTCATCGTGGTTCTTCCATTTCCTATTTGTTGCTTTACGTTGATGACATTATTCTCACCGCCAACACCATTGTTCTCCTTGACTCTATAATCCACTCCCTCCACACCGAATTTTCCATGAGTGGTTTAGGAGACATCCATCATTTTCTTGGCATCAACGTCCACCGCACTCACGAGGGGCTATTTCTCTGGCAACAACATTATGCCCTTGAGATCCTTGATAGAGCCAAAATGCTAAATTGCAATCCCATATCCATGCCCATAGACACCCAATCCAAACTTTCTGCCAGGAATGGTGCTTCTTGTCATGACCCGAGTCTCTCTGAGTGCCATTCAAGATCTTCACACTCACTGGACCTCTTATACGGTCCAACAAGTGTGTTTCTTTATGCATCGTCGGCGACTCTTATTTTCAGCTCATTAAACGCTATATTGCGTTACGTTCGGCACCACCTCATTTTTTGCTGCAACCCACAACTCCTCCCCTTGATCTTATATCCTACTCCGATGCTGATTGGATGTCGTTGTCACGACACAGTCTCTACCTCAGTTTTTTCTTTCTTGGTGATAACTTAATATTTTGATCCTCCGCCGGGCAACCCGCGGTGTCTCGTCGAGGCTGAAGAATGGTTCGTGCTAGTGTGCTCTGCGCATCGCCGAGTCTTGGTTGCACCCACCAACTTGAGCTCCATCATCCGCCGCCCGTCTCACGTGTGTGTTGTTGTTGTGTGGTGTGGCGTGATCCATAGTCAAATTGATCAAACAGGGACAAAACAATTCTCGAGATTGATCTTCGTGCCGTGCTTGATCAGATCGATCTTGGGCATGTGAGGCCTGGCAAGGTGATCCTATGAGCCAACAATCTTTAATTCACAACTTTACAACAAAAGTTTTTTTTGTTTTTAGTTTCAAGATTTTTGTAGCAGCTGTAGCATCATCCCAAATGTTGTTTTGACTGCGGGGAAAAATGTTGACACGACTATTGTATCCATCATTGCAAACGTCTTGTGTTGTAACCGAGGGTCCCTAATCCAAATGATAACTAGTGTACGTGCGGCACTTCTATTGCCCACAATAGGAATTTGGAAAGGTGTAGGAATAAGAAGGGTAGGCTAGTGCAAAACTTTGGAATCTAAAACCATAGGAAACTAGCGAATAATAAAGCAGGAAATAATAGATGTGAATAGTAACTTTCAGACTTTGTAATGCAGCTACGCAATGATGGGACATTTGGCATTACTTTATTCGGCGAGCACAGCTATTATCGTCTTCTCATGACCTATTACATAGAAACTATTACTTTATCATTGGCTAGCATCCTCTCTCCTCGGACATCCGGCGTGAAAATAAGCTCGAGTGGATGTGAATTCCTCAAAATCTAGTACTCCCTCGTCCTAAAAAGAATGCCTCAAGTTTGTTTGAATTTGAATATATCTATATATTAAATAGTGTCTATACATTCAAGTTTAGACAAACTTGAGACATTCTTTTTAGGATGGAGAAAATACAAAAACGAGCAGGAATCTTTCTTAGGAATCACTTCTACGGTTTCCTTTGTTCCGAACATGTGTAAAGAAAAAAAATCCATAGGACTAATTAGTGCTAGGGCACCGTGTTGTGTTACAGGGTGCTCACCGCTTGCGCCCGTCCGATCTCCATCTAATGGTGTATCTGAACCGGTGGCTTTTTTGGGAAGCCTTGGTGCACGTGGCCAGGCTGTCACAGAATAAATCCAGCTATCCTCGTCTTCTTCTCGTGTTGGTCTTCATCCCAGCGCTAGGAACCACGCCAGGAACCACAGGTGGTGGTGGTGGGCAACCGACGACTCCTCCCCCCCCCTCCCCGACCAAGGAGCGCTTGACCTCCGCCGGAGACTCACCCGCCCGGCCCGGCGTGCCCGCCTCATGGCGACTCACCTGCCGGCCCGATGAAGGAGGCGCTCGACGCCGACTTCCCTCAGGCGGATCTCAACCGCGACGGCTGGATCAGCGGCCAGGAGGCCGTCGCCTTCTTCAAGGCCTTTGGTCTCCCTCAGCATGTCCTAGCTCAGGTACATCCAGATCCGCTCGATTTGGGAGAAACATCTGAGATTTGGGATGCATATTTTTGAGCTACGAATTGGTGAGCTATTCATGTGGATGTAATTTTTGTAACGGGATTGTACATTTCTACTTTTCTTTTCCTCAATTCTGGATATCTCTACTATATAATTTTGCCTGAGGAGGTTTTCGTTTCGTCCGTCCTTCCCGGTTTGGTCCGTCTTCAATCACTAAAAAATCCTGATCATGACCGTTTCGGTTTCCGTCTTGCGTGGTTGCGTGAGTCAATATGAATCACATTTGTTTGTAACACGTGGAGCACAGAATCACTTCGTCCTGCAGCCCGCCTTCTAGCAGTAGTTACAAAATCCTAAAACTTACGATCGGCAGTCGAGATCAGTTCATCGCATCGTATACATATCTTTGCGCGCTATAAAAATCGTGAAAAAGCCTCCCGCGCTCCTCCAGCGGACTCATCAAACATATCCGTGCTTTAAAATATTTGCCCCACGTGCTATTGCGCTATCTTGAGCGTCAAAGTTTGGGCGTCATTTCGGACACGCACCGCGAAACTGTCACTGAAAATTCCTCTCCTCTCCACGCGCCCGCTCCTCTCCTCTCCTAGATCGCCACACGCTCCGTCTTCTCTTTGCGCGCCACGCACCGCCGCGCCCCGACGGGATGCCGCCATGCTGCAATGGATTGTCAGACTTCCGCGGCGTTCGCACGCGTGTCGTTCTACGCCGAGATGCGCACCGGTGCTTTTCGCCTCACCCTCGGCACGTAAGACACGCCGGAGTTGGCCACGTACGCGTATGACACGGCGTGGGACTCGCTCCAGCGCAACCTCGGCTTCACCGACGTTACATCCCTCGAGGCGGAGTTTCGCCTACTCCGCGCCTTGTCATCGACGAGGACGCCACCGCCATCGCCCGGTAGCGGCTGCTCATCGCCGAGCGCGACGGCGCATCCTACAATAGTAGAGGAATCGTTCTAGACGATGTCCGGACGAGAAGAATTTTACACCGTATAGAGGAAGGAGAGGAGGGTGGATCGACATCGTCATAGGGCGTTCTTGAGAATCCAAACTCGACTATGTATTTGATCAAATGGATGAATAGCCCAAATAACTATTGATTACTAAGGTTGTTGATTGCGTAAAAGAATTCATACTTTTTATTCGCACCGTCATTTGTCGTCATTTTATTTCACCAACGATAACATAATTTTGCTAATTAGATCTAATAAAGAATTTTGAAAAACCTTGATGTGACTTTGTTGTTTAAATATGAAGAAGAAAATTGAGAACCCGTGGCAACGCACGGCATTCAACTAGTAGTTTTGTAATTGGATGTAAGAGTAGCAATTATTTCCCAATTTTGGTTGTGTTTTTGCAACTAGATGTACTTTTTTACATCCGAAATGATGAAAGGCTCGAGTTGTATTTTTTCATTAATTCTAGATTAGATTTACACTACGGATGTAATTTTGTCACTTTTCTACATCCGGACCGTTGAATGGATTAAGTCAAACACTAGTATGTTTTGTGATCGGTTTGGTGCATCTGGATGTAATTTTTCTTTTTCTACATCTACCGCTATTTTTTACATCCTCAATTGGAATCACAATCACTAGTATTTTTTACGTATGTAATTTTGTATAGTTAAACTTCAATATTTTACATGCCAATACTTCTTATGAACTGAGAAAAAAAAGCGGTGAGGCCGATTTTTATCTCCACTTG